>PHFN01000013.1:2400000-3000000 GCA_002796735.1 Alternaria brassicicola | reverse complement strand
TATGAGCTCGTCTTAGCGATTACACTTCTCCTTCTCTCTCCTGTGTTACCCTATGGTTGCCGCACCTGCTTACCTACCTAAAGAAGAAGCAATCTGCGAGTCAGCGCCTGTCCCGTTGCCTTGTCGTCATTGTCAACTATCTCTCGTCTATTTTACCTGCATTACCTCTAACAAGATGATGTATCGAGCCTGCCAAAGAATTCTTTATGATACGAGCGAGACACCAGTCGTAGCTTTTGGCGCCTTCTTGCGCGACGAAGAAAAACAACAAGAAGGAAATTGCCAGGGAGATTGAAGATAAATTTTACAGGGCCGGGTGTGCGTGTATCTGAGATATCATGGTGTGGAGAGCGAGGCGGTGGAGGAACGTTTCTCCTGGTCGAAAAAAAGTTCTTCAGTATACCGCTTGCGACGACGATGCTGGCTGCTCGTCCACCTAGTGGAAGTCGTTATCGTGAGTATTTGGCGCTGGGCGTGGAGGAGGTTAGTTAGGGGGGTTTATGATGCTAACGAGCTGGATAAGCTAGGGGGGTGAACTTACTCGATCGTTGTTTTCGGAACATGCACTGATAGGATTCAGACACCTGACTATAAAGAATCAGCCAAATATCTGGCTTCTGCGCATTCATAGAAAAGTACTTTACAAAATGCTCTGCTTTGATTCATAGCATTCTGAGCACTCTCCCCATAGCTCTTAAAGTGCTAGAGTCTGGCCTCTCTTCTACACACTCAGAGTCGCTCTTCCAACCTAGGCTCTTCCACTACCCCTCCATTGACGTCGAAGAGCCACGCAGCAACTAATGCAGCAGGGACAACGCAAATTAGGATTTTGGCACGGTGACCCTGACTAGCTCAAGACAATGTCGGAGGACTGGAAGTACAAGATCCTACTGAAACAGGTACCTCTGCACAACAGAACCCATCAAAGACACAGTGTTAGTTGATATAGGAAACATGACTACGAGGTGGAGTAGTCGTCGATGGAAGAGTCATGTGCATCGTGTTGGACTATCGCCAGCGCTTGGAAACGCCACCGAAGATGATGGCAAAGGCGGCAATGATAGCGAAGTGATAGTACCAGATCGTTATACGATTGCCGTGTTTGTGAACGGAACATTAATACGGTCATCGACGTGTTTCCGGCATGTAAGAATGAGAAGAAGTCGAAGAAACATGAGCCTGTGACGGCGTGGGTCATGTGCAGATGTGTATGGCTGCACTGTATGAGTAGCGATGTGAGGGTATATAGGACGTCAAATGACTGCTTTCTGATGGCGGAAACAAGCATTCAGGGCAAAGGAAAAGAGCAACTTATCAATTCTATCTCAATTCGTAGGATCACATGTCGCATAGCGCTCTGCAAAATGCCTTGTCGTTACGTATCGTACCACGCCACATGCAGCTCGAGGTCCTGCACGCAGCCATCACAGGGTCGTACTGATTTGAGCAACAGGGCCAGCATCTCTCAGATCGATACTGATTCAAATTTGCCTCTGCTAATGTTGCAGCTACATACTCATAGCTAGTAGTTCGTCGTGCTTCAAAATCAAGATGAAGGCCAACCCCGCACGTAGGGACGCGTTCGTAGGTTCTCGAGGTCGTTAGCGCCATCCCCACTTTCCTAATTGGTCAACTCGCTGCGAGCTGTATCTCCTTGCCCTAGCGCCCATTCTTCTACCTAATTTTTGCGATTCTTGGTATAGCTACAAGGTCTGCTCCACTCCGTCTTGCGGATCAGTCTGTCGAGACGTACCAGGTCTTCGCGATGGATATCTATATTCCAAAGGTAAGTCACCATGTTGTAGCAGAGCTGATGGCGCCCCAGGCGCGGCGCTAGGCTAGCAACTATCGGGCGCAAGTAGCAAAAGCACTCACTAACCAAATGCCGCAATGCTAGGTCCCCAAGAACGCCAATAACATTGAGTTGAAGATCTTCTTGAAAGATCTACTCCTCAGACTAGACGTACTCGCGTTTGACATCCAAAAATATGGGGGTCACAATGGAAAGCCCCACTACGCCATACTCACCGTACCGAGCACAAATAACGGAACCCGATTCCTCAAACTTCATGGCAGTGTGGGACGACGTGCAGCGCTCCAACCTCTGGAATTCCAGGGTCAGCGGCTCGAGTTTCGCCTAAACAACAAGCCTGGTCAACCTGATCCGCTCAAGATCAAATCATTGCAAGAGAGAGAAGAGGCTGAGAGATTGAAGATAGGAAGCCAGACGCCTCAGATTAAGCTTGAGCGCCCTTCAGGTCGATCTACGCTGTCCTTTCGTTCTTTGATGACAGGTGTTTGGGATTATGATCGCCGCGGCAAGCTCGTCTTTGATCAGAAGTTCAGAGATGGAAGGAAAGGTTTCATCACGTTTGGCAAGAGCGCTTTAGTGGTAGGTATATTCTCCTTGATTAATTTTCATGATAGAAGTACAGTCACTGACTTGTTCAGATGTATCTCCAAGCAGGTACCGCCGAAGCCCTCAACTGGCACTGCAGAATCGATATTCCCTACGCAATCATAGAGCATACAATCCCGTCGGCCAACAATGGAAAACACGAAACGATTACATTCACTCTCAAGTCACCTCCAAAGTTCTATATTATCCAGTCGACCGATGATCTACACCTGTATGCCGGTGAGCAAGCACCGAACGATATCTCTTCCATGCTAGCAAACCTCAATGTGAGACCACAGAAAAAGGTCCTTCGTTTGCAAAGGCTCTGCAAGTTGAGCAAACAGAATGACAAGAACTCGGCTTTGTGTATGGTGTACAAGATTGCCTTTCCTGACAATCAAACCGCAAGGTTCGCTTGGAACTTCATCAAGGACTTCTCGGTACCGAACATGTACTGTTGGAAGACCACGGCCCCCAAGCATCGGACGAACAGCATCGAGGCTGAGTATGTGTTTGTCGAAAACAAGCTTCGCGACTATGGTCCTTCTGTATCCGCGGCATTCACGTTCAGGGTCCGGTATCAGCTAACAGCGCTCGTGCTAGAGGGTACAATTACACCACTAAAGATGTTAGAACTCATACCGGTCGTGCAGCGTATTGCTAGGCAGCATGGCGCTGACCTTACTGCAAGCGCAGTTCGTCGCCTAGGGAATCAAATACCAACACCTGCTCCAGGGATTGAGGCGCATGAGTTCGAGATCGATACTCTCAAGGACCTTCTCAATGAAAGCATCACAAAGAGTAAATGCCATGAAGAAACTTCCCAGTCCTTGAAAGTTGAGCATAGAAAGCAACATTATGTGTCAACCTACAAGGCTACGGTCACACCCACAGGTACGTGTTTGTCTACACATTATGGTTTTCAATATCTTTGATTACATAGCTAAAACTACATATAGGTATCTTGCTGCGCGGCCCTGACTGGGGTAACTCCAATCGTATTCTGAGAAAGTACGCCACCCACACCGAATACTTCATGCGTGTATTCTTCGCCGACGAGGACGGTTTGTCGGTATTTCACGACCCACGAGCGTCGCAGGAAACGGTCTACGAACGTTTTCGAGACGTGCTTCGAGCTGGTATCTCAGTCGCCGGACGGACTTTCCACTTCCTCGGCTTTTCCCACGCCTCACTTCGTACCCATCAAGCTTGGTTCATGGCTCCATTTGAGAAGGATGGTGTTGATGTTTGCGCAAGAGATGTCATACGCGACTTAGGCGATTTCACACATATTCATTGCAGTGCCAAGTGCGCGGCTAGAATCGGGCAAGCATTTTCTGGTCAGTAACGTCCCATTAGGAAATGCATGTGAGACATATACTGATTTCGTATGCCAACATGCAGACACCATGCTTTCGGTCCGAATTCCATCAACCGCATTCGCCACCGAGACCAAAGACGACATTGTGCGTAATGGACGGACGTTTAGTGACGGTTGCGGGACGATTTCCCTTGAATTGATGCGCAATGTTTGGACGGCTCTACCTCCGGATCGAAGACAACAAAAGCCAACCGTACTGCAAATACGCTATCGAGGGGCAAAAGGTATATTGTCGCTCGATCAATCTCTTCCAGGCGAGCAGCTACACGTTCGGAAGAGTATGACCAAATATATCGCCAATGAAAGCTGGCAAGAATTGGAGCTCTGCGGGGCTGCCTACAAGCCTTTGCCAGTGTTCCTCAACCATCAATTCATTAAGATCCTAGAGGATCTTGGTGTCCCGGTAAGGAATTTCAAGGCTGTGCAAAATGAAGCGGTCAATACCTTGAAGCGTATAACAAAGCATCCTCTGAACGCGGCGAGTTTCCTCGGTAAGTTCTTCTACTCGTTTCAGAATCGATTTGAGGCACTATGTAAAGACTGTGCTAACACTTGTCAGAATACTCGCACTCTGGCGTGTTCGCCAAGGTTCCCAGGTTGTTCCGTCTGATGCACCAGATTAACCTGTCCTTTCACGAAGATAAGTTCCTTACTGACATTGTAGAGGTCGCAGCCATGTCAAGTCTGAGGAGCATGAAGTATCGCGCACGAATTCCCATCGCACAAGGCTTTCTTCTCTATGGAATCATGGATGAGACAAACACTTTGCGTGAAGGCGAAGTCTATATCGCGACGCAGGACTATGATGCACGTGGTGAACTGAAGAGAAGTACTTTTGTTGGTGATCGGGTTGTGATTACCAGGGCACCAGGTAAGTTGCGACTGTATGAAATGCATATGGAACATACACTGAATTAGTATCTCCATCTCCGTAGCGCTCCATCCAGGAGACATTCAGCTCGTTACCGCTGTTGATGTTCCGCACGATTCACTGCTCCGTGCGCTTCATAACTGCGTTGTCTTCTCACAACAAGGCCCACGAGATCTGCCTTCGCAGCTGAGTGGTGGTGATCTCGACGGAGATCTTTTTCACATCATTTACGACCCGCGACTCATCCCTGACTTTACCGTCTCCCCTGCAGATTATCCATCGGCACCAGCCAAGGATTTAGGTCGTCCGGTAGAGGTCGATGATATAGTCGACTTCTTCATCGAATACATGAATATGGATCGGCTAGGCCAGATTTCGAACAAGCATAGGATCCGTGCCGATAAAGCGCCCGCTGGGACCCAAGATGCAGAGTGTCGACTTCTTGCCAAGCTCGCATCCGATGCCGTTGACTTTAGCAAGTCTGGGATTCCTGCCGACATGGCCCAGATACCGCGGGGTACTGATCATGTTCGTCCGGACTTTATGGCGCCTATGTCAAACCTATTCGTCAACGAAATGGGTGCAGCCGAACTGGAAGAGCTTGAGGGCGATGACATTGACGATCCTGACAGCGTAAGTGTGCTTGACCCAGACAAAGCGCGAAACCGGTACTATCGAAGCGAGAAGATCCTCGGGGTTCTGTATCGTGATATTGATGAGAAGAAGTTTTTTGATAGTATGAAGAACGACTTCGAGACGTTTCGTCGTCCCTGGGTTCAGGAGTCTCTGGTACAGAAGCTTGAGCGGTATATTGTCCGAGAGATCCAGGGTGTGCAATGGGAACACTATTGGGATTTCGCCGAACAACTCCGTGAATCATACGAGGAGAATCTATTTGAAATCATGGATACGCTTCGTCCGACTCGCGGCCAACCTCTCACCGAGCTGGAGGTGTTTAGCGGTAACATCCTTGGCAAGAAAGAGCGCGCTCCGTCGCGCTACATCCGCGAAGCCAACCTAGAGGTCCAAGACCGCTTCAATCGCGACGTGAGCAATATAATCAAGACAATTGTACAGGGCGACGCAGACGGGGACAGCGATGCTGATTCGGAAGCGTTGCCACGGTCGGTTGCATGCTTCATGGTAGCGCTAGAGACAGTTGGTTGGGAAAACTACCGGAATTTGAAGAGCTGGAAGTATGTCACTGCTGCGGTATGCTTGGAGCAGCTTTGGAGGTACAATAACAGGCACTTGCGGCCACTTTGAGCAGTAGCGCTGCATTTTGCATTGGTCTTTTATTGAGGAGGTGCATATACTTCCGACATCATGTAGATGTCTGACGTGGGGCAGAATGCGCTTTGGAATAAGGTCGCTGAAATAATGTCACGAGTCTTACGGCAGGTTGTGACTGCATACATTGATCGGGAAATGATGCAGATTACGATGAAGCCGACCGCTTTTAGGCTTTTGCGAATCAAGTACGCGGTGCGAAGCGTGTAGATTTAATGATGCGCTTGGAGAGGCCTGATACTTTTGGTGGGGAAACATGCAAGCCCTTGCGCCCAAACCACGCCTAGAAGCCTAACGAATCAGCGTCTTCATATGCGCAGAAGCGGATGAAGGGGCAAATGTTCGCCTCTCCCATTGGAATAAAGATTGAACGAGACTTCGTAGCTCGAAGATATTTTCTCGCTTGTAGTTTTTTGTTTTGTTTTCAACGCGCTGTCGTTGTGTTCGATACCAGCGTTTCTGCGCAGCCGCATGTTTTGAGGCTTGTGGGCTCTGCCACACAAGGTCACATCACGACCCCGCGTCCCCTGACTGGGTGGCTGGCTGACTGACTTCCGAGAAGTCCGGATTGCATCACTAAATTATGTAATATCTATCAGCAGACCCCGCATTCCGATCAATCGTGAGTGCTATACCGGATATCGAGATTTGGCCCACCACGGAAATATTTGAAGGTTATGTATGCAAAAATTCCTCCTTCCTTCATCGAACATACAACCATCTGCTTATGTCATATGACTACAGTAGCAACATCTTCGATGGTCTAGTGGTCATGATTTCCGCTTGTCAAATCTTCTAGATTACAAGCGCGGGAGACCGGGGTGTAAGTGCAAGCCTCTTCAAAGTGGTGATGAATTCGTTCTAATCATGCAACAGTCGATTCCCCGTCGGAGAGCTCATCAGGCGCGTGTTTTTTTTTGTCAGAGGAGGTGCGTGGCTCCAGTAACTTTTTTGGGTAAAAGTGCGGGTTTGTAAGATGGGACGAATGCTCCCGATAGGGTTAGTCCTATTAATGCCACAACACCTTTTGCTTTGAACGACTGTTTGGGTCCGAGACTCGAAGGGTAGTTGTATAACAGTTGAGTCTGGAAGAGTGTACATGGTTCTCTAATTCTAAACCTTATTCATAATCGCACTATCAATAGGCGTTTTCAAGCGCGATGTGCAAGAAGACATGTACTATGTTCCATTGGCTACGGATCTGTGCACGCGCGAAGTTTCAACTGGCTGGGAATCCAGCTCGGGCCATCTTTTTCCCTCTTTGAGCTTTACGGTCGTGGTTCGCACTGGAGCCCTTGTTGGCCTCTTTTCGTTGCCGTGAGATCTGCGTGCCTTTGTCATCAGCAGGACCCGCGACACTGGCGCTACCTCTTCCACCGCCGAGGCCACCACGTCCGCGACCTCTGCCTCTACCTCTACCGCCACCACCTCTGCCACCACGACCACCTTGCCCGTCACCACTAGCCTCGTCGCCAGATCCCGCAGGGCTATCCCGCCATGCTGTTGATTGAAGTTCCCGCTGTTGACCCTGGAAATTGGAAAACTTCGCTTCGAGTCGCCGTAGTTGCCGGGGATTACGTCCCATCATGATAGCCCATCCTTCGATCGCCTCGTCGGTCATACCCGTCTCGCTCTTGAGGGCTGTTCGAGCCTTGCCCCTTCTTATCTCTGACTCGCGACCGAACAGCTCAGGTGACATGGTGTATGCGTGGAATAGGGCTTCCTCATTCTTATCACCCAAATCAGCATCCTCGCCAGGGCCTGGTGCGGCAGTATCGACAGACGCGCCAACATCCTCCACATCGTACGTGTCATCACGCTCATCATCGTCCGAATCAAAGGCCGCCAGAGCTGCCATTATGGCTGACTTGGCGGGCGCTTTACTGCGGTCAGACAGAATCTTATCGGCGTTCAGGTCGTGGCCTCTTCGGCCCATGTGAAGTCGAGATGTATCAACTGCGAGCTTGTCAAACTCATCACCGTCAAACACATTGCGTCTTTGTGGAATATGTTGGCTTGATCTCGGTGGTGGCAGTGGCTGTGAAGGCATCGCTGGTGTAGGCCTAGCATTCGTTAGTTCTATTGGCTAGAATCCGAACTGGGCAATATCAAATGACAGCACTTACAGCTTCTCGCTTCGGTCTGCCTCGGAGAGGTGTGGCGGCAGCGAATCTTCCAATAGATGCGCAGTAATCTGCTCAATGTCGTCATTGTACTCATCCAAGCACTTCACAATGAAGCCTGCACCAAGATCTGGGAAGAGGTCCTGTATTTGACTGATCATACTCATGCGATGAACATGAACCTCGCCAGTGAATGCTCCATGCCCATAACTATCTTGATCCGCGATGCCTTTGCCTTTATCTACTTTTCGTCGAATGAGCCTTTTCGGTCGAGCTAAGCCGGATTGCCGAAATGTGCTCAATGATGCTGCAGTGTTCTTTACTCTTGCAGCTTCCGGACTAGTAGCCTTTTCTCTTATCTTCTCCAGCAACGGCGTGTTTGTGACAAGGTCAGCGACCAACGTCTTCTTCCCAGGCTCTTTCTTTTGATCTTGCTCTTCGCTGGATTTCAGGCTGTACAGATGATCGGAAAGCAACGAACAATTAGGCTTTGGTCCCTCTAAAGCAGCTGTGAGACCGAAATATGCTGTTGTGACTAGCTTCTTCTGCATCGATTGCGGTACTTGTGGATATGCGACAAGGAGAGAATCGAGGAAGTCGGACCCTGTGAGCATGAAGATGCTGGTATCTGACGAGGCCCTGAGAAGAGGCGCGATTCGGTCAAGTGTCTTTTCGGCCTCTTCCGGTCGCTTCGATTCCAAATTCCGGATCAGAGACGTTTTCGCAGTCTGTAACGACTTCTCGATGGCTACACTCTTTCTCTCCCAAGACCCCTGCAAAAGCGCACGAAACTGCTCGCTCTTTGGATATGCATGACATATATCAGATAGAGTTGACCAGCTGAGCAAGCACGTGGGTATCTCTTCCTTTGTAAAGATCCTGTGTAATAAAAAGAAAGTTTTCTTCCGCAATGACGCAACTTTGGATGCTAGCCCATCGTCCAGTGCCAGCTCATGGAAGAAAGACAGGAGAAATTGTGTAAGTGAGCCCTCCTCTTTGATTGTTGC
The DNA here is from genome assembly GCA_002796735.1 of Alternaria brassicicola. Taxonomy (NCBI): domain Eukaryota; kingdom Fungi; phylum Ascomycota; class Dothideomycetes; order Pleosporales; family Pleosporaceae; genus Alternaria; species Alternaria brassicicola. Next base: position 2,990,930 of record PHFN01000013.1, on the reverse strand, counting down.
TGAAAATTGATGGTCCCCTAATCTCAGGTAAAGCTCAGCTAGTGAAGTCCAGGAATCCAAGTATAACTGCCATTCATCAGGAAGTATGCTCTTTCTAACCTTTGCATCTGGAAAAGGCGCGAAGTGGGGTACCGACATCACTATCGAAAATGCTGTGAATTCGAGGTAGCTGTTGAGTCGAGAGGTGCAGCGTACTGCAGCAGTAGTGAGAGAAGCTTATGAACGTTTCAGTTTCTGGTGTTGGTCTGCAGTCATGCAGTCATGATGGCTCATGGGGTCCGCCTGCCGAGCGATCAAAAGGGAGCGATACCCGATACGACTCTAGCGTCCGCAATCTTGGCGCTCACCGCCCACAGATGCAAAATACGCATCGCAAAAGAACTTAACGACTTTGAACGCCGTCGCAGTTTTTAACGCTACCCAGTCATCACATTACCGCGATCGAGGATCCAGGTCGTGACTGGAATCTAACTCAGTACCTACAACAACACAACACTCCAACCCGACAAGATGTCTTACAACAAGCCCGAGAAGGACTTCGGTGAGGGTCCCAAGATCCACAAGGCAAGTCTCGGTCAACTCAATGCGCACAAAAAGCTGTGTACTGACTGCGATTCCAGATCCGCATCACCCTCACCTCCCGCAACGTCAAGAGCCTCGAGAAGGTCTGCCAGGAGCTCATTGACCGTGCCAAGAACAAGGAGCTCCGCGTCAAGGGCCCCGTCCGCCTGCCCACCAAGCACTTGAAGATCACCACCCGTAAGACCCCTTGCGGTGAGGGTTCCAAGACTTGGGACACATACGAGATGCGCATCCACAAGCGTAAGTACATACCGCTCTAGGCATCTGGTTGGACAGCAGCTAATCGCCAACTTAGGCCTCATCGACCTCCACGCTCCCACCGAGGTAGTCAAGCAGATCATCATCAACATCGAGGCCGGTGTCGAGGTTGAGGTTACCATCGCCGCATAAGGGCTTGGTCCGCACAAGGGTTATGAAGGAGTGCCAAGGGTCTGAAAAGACATGTGGCTATCAACAGCTCTAGAAGCTGCATATACATGAAATGGAATGATTCAGACATGATTACGTGTTGCCTTGAAGACATGTGCTTTTGACCATGAGATGAGAGGCCACAAATTCCGCATATGTTTGGCTTGCACACGGAGACCAGCTTGTGGTAGCTTACGAACATGATCACAGATTGCTATGAACAAGCTGCGTACGTGGAGCAATCCCCGCAGCGATGTGCGTTATAGCCCCATTTTCTGTCTTTGGCACAATCGTTCCCTCTATCTTCCAAACTTGATATATCCGCACCGCTGCAGAGATGGCTTCACACTTCCGCTCGGTGCAATGTCATGATTGCCGTTTGCATGTAGTAGAGTTCTGTCTATTTCCACACCAAACTACTCGCACGGACCGAAGCAAGACCAGATATGCTGCCCTCAGCCAACATGTGATGCGCGAGTGAATTAAAGAAGCGAGTAGGACGACGCTAGCTGTGGCGAGTAAGCACTTATAAGACACTTCGACATACCATGTCTGTGCTCATCTTTTTGTCTTCCATCGTAGCTCTGATATATCTTCAGCGCACTACTTGGCGCCCGTCCAAGTTCCAACACGGTAGCCTGGTAGTCTTCGAAGCTCTGTGTATCGACTTGTAGCAAGGCGATAATGGATGGAGAGCCACACACAACCGTATCCACCTCCAAGGTACCACATGCCACAGCCAGACCTGCAGACCCTCACAGTACTATCAGCGCGACAAGCTCGAATCTGACAACGAGGCCCGCACACTTTCAACACAACCATCGTATACGTGTGTCGAGATGTTGAGGTACCCAAGCGACTACCGAGCGCTACAGACATCACATGTCATCATACAAGATATTGCTTGATATAGTCAAAGACTTTACTATTATGAGGTACTGGTCAGCTAGCTATGAACTCTCAAGACCATGTGTCATATCCTCGTGAAGACCACCCATTTTCATATCCTAGTATACATGATTCATAGAGAAGGAAACCCACCAAGAACCACCAAAAGACCTTCAGAAATGGTGCGAGTAGTAGCGGTAGACTTGATCGGGATCAAGCACCGGCGAGTACAAGACCAGATTCTGCATCACCTCTGCACCCGGTTCTGGCGTGTTGGGTGGCGGAGGCGGGCAGGAGGGGGGAGTGTTAGGAGGATACAAGGAACGCTGCTGGTAGTAGTGGGGGATCACCCAGATCAGACCACCGGGAGTGATGAGGAGAGTGAATTGAGTATCCATGGTCATAGCTGTTAGGTGGTTGTAGTACCCCTGGTAGTGGATTTCTTGCGGTTTGATAGTTGTCGGATCAGGTGCGAGCCTCTGTGCCACCAAGTCCTGATGCAGTCGATGATGCGGTGTTTACGATAGTCAACTGCTCTCATGCCCTCCGCGTCACGGAAGGTATGGCGGTTTGCGGTAGTGGATGACGTGAATGCTTGGGCTTCACCAACACAATCCTGCAGGATTGAAGTTGTTGACGGCTTCGTCGACTCGGGCGAGGCGAGGTCTTGTGCGTTGGTCTTGCTTCTGCTAGCGCGAATGTTTGTTTGGTTGTCAAGCGTAGCCTTTCGAGTTGACGAAAACCGCTTGCGCAGCGAGAGCCTGGTCTTGCGCGTGGTATCGTAATGCTCGTCGTCAGAAGTATCTGAGGCAGAGAGGTGATCGCGGAAGATAGCCGTAGGGGGGGACAAGGCCGACGTGGGATAGCGTTCTCCAACTGCGTGCGACTGATCGCCGTTACGGCCAAAGGCGCTGAAGCGATGACGACGTGCGTGGGCGGTGCTGTCAGCTGGTGAGCCAAAAGGCGATGCTGTAGCTGTCTGCGCAGTCGAAAAGGAGCTTGCAGTAGACGCACTAGAGAGACTGTTGCGGAGATGCGAGGGACCGGGGCGAGGGAAGTGTCTTGCAGCGACCGGACCAGGAAGAGAGATTTCGATTGCGGGGTTTGTTGATGTTGCCCAGGGATAGTTCTTGTCTGAGTTCCAAGGACGCGTCTCAGTTGCTGTGGGCGTGGACACTATCGATTTCAGAGACCTTCTTGATGACAGAGCCGAATCCCCTGAGATGCGAAGCTCTTGAGGACCGACAGTGTGGGATCGTGGACGTAGAACAGCAGGCGACGGAGCTTGAAGCTCTGGAAGCGGAGCTGACTTGTTGTGTGTTGGGGTGCTAGTCACGTCGTCCTCGTAGGCCGACTTGTCTGCAATTGAGTCTGCCTCACTAGCGCTGTTTGCAGCGACCCCATCGTCGGGACGGCCTAGACTACCACCCCCCTCCTCCTTGCTCGTAATCTCATCGTAGAGATCATCCTCGATGACAACCATGTGGGATACGCCACGCATGGGCCGGAGTCGAGCAGAAGACCGCTTTTGCGTCGGATGGATCTCGTGGATCTCCTCTAATGCGTGCTTCTCAATCTCTTCCTCGATCGGAAACTCAGCTGGTTTGCCACACTGGTAGTACTCTCTCAACGACGGGAAAAACTCCGAGAAGCGCTGTGTGAGCCCTCCAACAGAAGGTATAGTTAACCGCTCAATTTCCGCCATGAGCTCCGGCGAACGCGCACGGTGCATGGCGAACAAGCTCATCATGGTGGTAGGCTGCATGGACAACCTTGAGCGCTCGGCCTCATTCAACTCTGCGAGAGAAAGGCGCAGACCAGTGACATCACCTGCTGATGCAGGCCGCAGCGGACTACCTCTGCTCATTCTCTGTGAGAAATTGGGCACCTCCTCCATCGACCTCGAGTAGCGAAGGCCGAGCTCGTCGGTCAGACCATCAAACAGATTCATTCGACTGAACCGCATCGAAGGTAAGCCGTGTGCCTGGCCAAGCGCGTTACCAACATTGCTACCGACAACACTCCGACGGTGCGACACCATAGACGATCTCCTCGAGAAGTTGACAGGATCCTCTCCCGAAGCTCGAACACCCGACGGTGCCCCGAACGGAAACCGGAAGCTCGAGCTCTTCAGGTTGCTGGCACTCGTGTTGAGGCTCGAGTCCTCATGCGACTCCTCTTTCAGATCAGGGAGATAACGGGACGGACCAGGATACCTATATCCGGACAGCCTGAGGTCTGTCGTCGTGTCCTCTTGGATGTTGGTCAAGGGGGCCAAGGCCAAAGAGTTGAGATGAGCTACAACACCACTTGACGGACGCAACGACACTTGCTGAGCTCCGCCACTTGTAGCAGAAGGCGCATGGTGATGCCATTCTAGGTGTGTGGTAGTCTGGCTGTCGCGATGATTAGATGCCGGGACTACCGCAACTCCATCCGCAGGGTCTACATGGGAGCTTGAAGAGATATCCTGTATCGAATACACAGATGAGGGCTCCAGCATGGCAGGAGTCGGACTGTTGAGAGCTTGTTGCTGTGCAACAGGTATCGGGCTGCTACCAAGAATCTTGTACGGGTTACAAGCTTCCGGGATATTGAAAGTATCAACTCGCGTCTTCACGACAGGTACCCCATTTGGCTTGGACGATGTTGCGTCAGGTATATTGTCCACCTCCACAACGGGTGGTGATGACCTCGCAACCCCATTGTAGCTTTTGGCGTTACTCGTGTCCTGATCCGAATCACAAGCAGATGGAATCGTTTCATCTGACCTCGGCAGATCCTCCTGTTCGGGATACTTTCGAGACCTAGCAAAGCGTGATGGTAGTGGACGCATCAAGAAAGAGACTGCAGCATGCACACGTTGAGCTTCCTTCGAAGTAGAAGACTCACGTGGTGGGACCACCAGGGGCAGATGCGTAGTGCTCAGGGTGGATGACGAACCAGATACCGACACCGAGCCTTGCTTCATGCTCTGCTTTGAACTGGTACGCAGCTTGTTCCCCACAGTTGATAAGCTTGGTTCTCGGCGAGGCACTGGTGGCTGTTTGCGAAGTATAGCAAAAGGAGGCTTAGACCAAGGCATTTCAGTAGTCGCCCTGCTTTGGCTCATGACCACAGTCCCTAAGCTGGATGACGGCAGTCGAGACAGTGGTACAGAAATAGCACGCGTAGGGCTTGCGGAAGTCGCCAAAGAGCACTCATCTGCTCCCTTCAGAGACCTATCCTGCTGAGGTGCAGCGTCGATCGCGGACACAGAAGACACCTTGCCAAGGTTCTCTCCTGGCTGGAGCGATCCTGACTCTGAAGATGCTTCTGGCTGATCTGTACACGACTTGAAGGACAATTCATCGGACGACTTTTGGATGTGACTACTTCTGGAACGAAGAGCAAGTGGGAATGGCTTCAAATCCTGGTCTGTTGAAGCTTCGGCATCGGCATGATCTCCCCTGTTGCTCTCATTTTTCTTGGCCGTCCCAACACGTACTAGAGCGTCGATCTCGTTCTTAGAGTCGTTTCCTTGATAGCCTGCAAGAACATCCGACATACCATCTTCAGTACTGTGGTCAGGACTGACAATGTTCGTGGTAACATCAGATTGGGAACCAGGTTCATTTCGGAAGCCACCGCCTTTGGCCATTGGTATGGAGTGTTGGACTGCAAATTCAAGAGTGGACGAGTCCATGATGCTGGATCCAGTCTGCGATAAGATGCTATGGCGGTTGCTTTGGCTGTCTGTTGGATCTAACACAGCACCGGACAGCATATCAGACACAGAGTACATTTTAAGAGGGAGATTGTCAGACTGAGCAGACTGATTAGTCTTTGACAATGTCAGAAACTTCGCGGTCAAGGGCTTCGGGGTCAGAGACGTCGGACTGGGAAACCTTTTTGATGGCGCCGGTGACTTCCTCGGTGGTGATAGAGATTGCCCCGAAGAGCTCGTTGACTTGATGGAAGACTGGATATCGTCCGTCGTTGAAGCCTCCAGTCCTCTTAGGATCAAATGCCTCGTGATACGGCGAGCAACTGGGGACGCCGGGAGTTCCGCAACGTCGTTTACGATATGGTCGATGTTTGATAACGGGGGAGACACGACCTCCATCGACATTGGTCGTGCCTCTTGTCCTAAAAAAGGATCACTCCTCAATGTCGCCTCAGCGGGACTAGACTGTTCGACGACGGTTTTAGACCGGTCTATGATGCCAACAGGGATAGCCTCGGCCCCTGGTTCTCCAGACTCATCACGTTCGAGGCGTTCATTCACCCCGTAGTATGGCGCCGAAGAACGCTCCTCGGTAATGACGAGGCGGTCGGCATTGGCGACCTTGAAAACCTTGGTTCTATCAAGGCTTCGGTGCACTTCAACAGAGTTGCCATCTTTCGGAGTTGGCGGTAGGGCCATGTCGGATGATGGTGGGTCTGAGTCGGTACGCAAGTTTGTGTTAAAACTAGACATGGAAGCAGGCGCAGACCTTTTGAGACGAGCTTGTTCGACAGCGATGCGGTGCTTGTGGTCGACTGGCAAGGGCGGGACCTGAGAACGAGGCTCACCACCCCTAGGCCTATGGTCCCTTCGATCTTCCGAGCGAGGCTCACGGACGAAGTTGCCTGGCACCTTCCGAGGGATAGGATGTCCGTTGTTCACGTTCTGTATCTGCCTGAGCTGATCGCGATGATAGGGTTCGATGTAACCAGGGAATTCGTCATCCTCCACGGCACGATCCTCAAGACTCATTGTCGATCGGGAAGATGGGTTCGTGGTTCTCATCTGCCCTGGGTTATGCCGGTTGCTGTAGCCACGGAATTCTTGTCCTTGTCCGGCCTGCTGCTGCGAATGGTTGTAGTAAGTGTGCACCTGGTTGCCATGACCTTGTGGTTGGACAACATTAGACAGGCGTTGATCGTCGTACGCTTGTGAACCTTGTGGTGGTAGTCTGGAGTCGTCGCCCAGGGCGGGTGAGACTGATCTTGAATATGAACCAGGCGGCCTGAGCCCACCCCCGGAGGAGATCGGATAGTTGCACGGGTTCGATGATCGAGATGCTGGCCGAGGGCGCAGACTGATAAGAGACCTGTTGCTTACGAGGCCGTACCTTGGTGGCTGTATGGTATGCGTCATCGAATGCGAGCGATGCGAGTCCCTATTGCGACTGTGTCTTCCGTTGACATGTGTTGAGCCGGCGGCATTCATAGCCATTGGAGAGAGCGTATCGGCAACATACTGCTGCCCATGATGTGGCATTGGCTGGCGCGGTGCGGAAGAGGATGAAGGGAAATGACGAAGCTGCTTGCTGGCTCGGCTAGAGGTGTTTGACATGGAAGAAGCTGTTGACATCCTGCTGGTCGCGCGCGAACGCATAGGACGCTGCATGCTGTTGATGCCAGACAGGTCATCAAATTGGGCGCCGATGCCGACGTTGCCCATCTCGGTCCCGGTGCGGAGCATGGACGAGACACCGCGATCGAGAGGAGGTTGGATCTCAGAACTGGGTGCCCGCGATGCGGGTTTACCTGATGTTCGACTGAGGGCGGAGACGTTGGAGGCTCGAGACATGCGTCCGCTGCCATTCGGGTCTTGCTCAGAGAGCAGCATACTGCTGTCGATGCGAGGGTTGCCGAAGGAGGAAAGCAAGCAAAGGCTGTACGTAGAGCCAGAGCGACACTGTTCCAGTGGTAGCTCTCCTAGTTGCGGTGCTGTAGAAAGATGTAGGAGTTATTGGTATGACCAAAAAGAAGAGGCGATACTGCACAAGGCGGCAGATATCCAAGGAAGACGAAAGCGAGTGACCTTTACACAACCCTCGCCAACATCTCCGCCAAAAGGAGAGTGCTGTTGAGAATATGAGTGTTGTGGTGGGGGAGGTAGAGGAGACGAAGGGAGCTCGGTGGAGACGCTGTTTTCAAGGCGAGACTCGCGCCTACTTTCACGTCCACTACGACAGGAGCTACCCCACCACGATAGTTTGGGGAGAAGGTACAGACACCGACGGTGGAAGGAATGCAGAGATGATACAGGAAAAGCCAGTAGCAAAGATGGATACGAGACTGGCCCCTTGCTTGCGCGTACAGCTTTCGCATGTCCCTAGGACGGGAGCACCGATTGAGACACCATCACAGCAGCCAGCAGCCGACAGCCAGCATTTCCTCGCGCCCCTTCCCGCGCCTCACCCACTGTACGCAAGTATGCGCAGTATTCAGCGACGACCGCAAACTATCCCCAGCGAGCAAAACGGGCCTTCTCAAACAACCATCTCCACACACGAAGCCAAGCCCACTACACGTTGCTCGTTACCGTATCACAGCTACGAAAGCACGAATATATACATCCAAAAGCCCCAGCAAATCATGGAGAAAACTGGGCAGGAACCACGGTAGAGATGATAAGATTCGAATTGCGCAGTACACAAGAACGCAGTGTCAAAGGGGTATATAGCCTTGCAACGCCAGAGAACAGGACCAAGGACGGCACAAGGAACAACAAAGATTAAAGTAAGGGGGCATCACTCAGCGATAGAGCCTATGTCGCCATTTTTCTTCTTGGTGAATAACCGTTTGAGAGACGAGAAGCTACTTCGCTTCGATAGCCGCTTGGTCGAGGTATCCGAGAAGGTGGACAAGGAGGTCGGTGAACGACTTGGCACATCCGCGGGCTTGGGGTGCTGTTCCGAACGATCAAACGCCGGGGAGGTAGCACCTAGCCGGCTAGATATCGAACCTTTCGGTGTGCTTAGATTCCTGCTAGGGAAAAGACCAAACTGGGCAGTTTGTCGAGAGGACATGGAAGATACTGAACGCGGCGACGCGAAGCCCGGTGACATGGCTGATGCGCCTGATACAGAAGAATACGCCGAGTCCTTTCCGGTCCAAGGTGGGCTACAATCCCCATTTTGTTGTTTGGCCGATGGATGTTTCGTTGCTGGTGAGCTCGCTTCTGTAGATCGATTGGATGGCGCAGACACTTTGTGCTGCTGTCCCAAGAGCTGACTTGTACGACTAGACTCCGCCCGGGGTGTCGCTCCTCCACCTTGCTCCTCGTTGTGCGAGGCATCATGGTAGTATCCCGTCTGATTTGTCTGACGTCGTACGTCCATGTCAGCGTTGGAAATAGCTGATGCGGAAGAAGAGTCTTCGCTTCGTTTCGGCGTCTCAGTGGTGGAATCAGACATGTTCGTGATCTCGGGCTGCTGATGAGGTCTTGCTCTTATGGTCGAATGTCGCTGCGGCATGCCAAAGCTGGCAGGAGTCTCCCTGCTGGAGGATGAAGCGCTCATAAATGGCGGACGTTCGGGTGGAGGTGTAGGGAGAGGTTTGTTATTGGCAAAGTTTCGGAACGGCCGTGCCTCGCGCGAGTTGGACGAGTTCCGTGAGGATGTACGTGTTGCAATCTAAAGTCGTTAACAAAGCTCAGGCATAGGACCCGGCTGGCGATGCTGAGATGGAGTGGAAGATGATAGGCGGCCATACCAAACTTCGGCGACTTGCAGCACCACAACGCTTCTCAATCTCGTTGCAGTAGCTGCTCACTTGTACGAGCACAACACCCAGTCTTTCAGCCTTTGCAACAAGGCTTTGCAAGAATTGCGACCAGCCTCCGGTATTGCCACACATGGCTGAGTATATGCGCGCAATATCCTCATTGCGGTATGTCCACGCGTCCCCTACATCGCCCAAATACAAGTCGAGTTCTTGGTTGGCTTCGCGGAATACGTTTATATCGATCAGGTAGTCGTTGAGGAGTTGCGACATGCGTCCGATGGTGCGTTCGATTACGATGTTGCCGTCGAGAAGCTGGGCGCGGTACGAACGGTCTTCGAGGAGGCGATCGAATTCGTTTACGTGTTCCATGGGCACTTTTAAGCATTTATGCCGGAAGAGCATGTCTTTCATGCTGCTTTCCAGGTCTTCGTTTGCCCGCTGCAGGAAGCTGTCGAGCTCATTGACATGCTTCAGCAGGATGTCTGCTACATCGGCGACGGATTTTTCCAGATGCTGATGCAGCAGGTGGACACCGAAGATAATTTGCGCAACGGTCTTTGTCAGGGGATGGAATTTGCCTTTTGGGTTATTCCTCCAATGACAGTTGTATGTGAAATTCCACGAGGGCTCGGAGGCGCCCTCCTCTCGGCACAGCATCTGTTGGCGAGTCTTGACGCTCTTCTTGGGATTGGCAAAGGGGACGTGGCCAGTCTCGCCGGTGGCATCGAGCATGGACTCCTCAAAGGGTGCCTGCATGGAGGAGAGCGGATGTATGGGGAAGGTGGCCGTCATGATGCGTTTGTCCCGCTCATCTTGCCATTCGTAGGAGTCGCCGTCTTCGAAGCTGCGACGACCCCTCTGCGATAATCGTCGAAAAGGAACCATGGCGAGGTGCCGAGTCGGCGTGACTATCAGCTGGGATGATGGTGCTACAAGAGCCAAAGCCAATGCGAGCTGCAACTCGCACTTCAGGGATCCGGGCTGTGCATAAGCACGAAACACAAGGTTGGAGGGTCCAGGGCGGTCGTGTATCGTCGCCGGGCCTTCTTAAAGACACATGGTGAAGGATGGCATTGTGTGAAGAGGGTCGACGCCGCAGGGGATGGGGAGGCTCAACGTGCCGGAGAGGGCGGAAAGAAGACTGGACACGGTCCCAAGGTTCAAGGACCCCTTCGGTTCGTCAGTCATCAGGTCACAGGTCACAGATCAGCCTGGGGATCTGGCACAGAGACGGGGGTTTCTGGTCGCCAGGAGGTCTGCAGGTAGTGCACGAGGCTTGACCGCAACGAGTCTGGCGGAGGCCTTAGTGCCCGAGACGGTTGGTGTCCAACGACAGGGCGGGGGAAGCCATGGCTGCACTCCACCCACACAGCTATCGCGACTACAAGCAGACAGGCAAGCCTCAAACAAGAATAACCTTTGGCATTGGCCACCATCTCCAGCGGCGCGCATCACTACGGATGTGCGTGCCCTTGGCTCTGCTGCCACGTTTGCTTGGGTGTAAGTGTTGTCAAGCAGGTATTCTGACCATGTCATCGCCCTTTGTGTGCGCTACAAGATGCCATGCAGTCGCAGGTACCAGACCAAGAAACGCCTCCAAGCTTTTCTCTCCATGCTTGCCCTGGGCGATGATCCCGCCATGCTGCCGTCGTCGTCGTCGTCGTCCACAGGCACACCAAGTGCCGCGGCTAATCATTGCCCGATTCGATGTTTTAGTCAGCGGAACGGCGCAACGCATAGCAGACGTCATCAACCGCTTCGAGCGTACTATAGTAGATGTTGACGAGCGCCACGGTGCCTGGCCGATCCCAGCGGGAAGTTTCGAATTCGGGCTGCAAGCGCAAACCTACAACTCAATCTCATGCTTGTGCCTGACGGGCGAGGCCACAAGCATCCAATCGCAGTGCGCGCGACATGCAAACCTCACGTCGCAGCCGTTGCGCTTCAACCGACTGCCATCGCTCCTTGCGCCCACCGGCCCGTGCGACATACTCTTGACACTGAAACGGAGATTAGCTTTCACCCTCCAAAAAAAGAGAAAGTTACATCAGTACGGCCAAGACTGCAAGAAACAACGGCGCGAACTACTACTACCCTCTTGTGACGCCGTAGCAGCAAACGACGCAACACATCGTCTTTCCATCCTGTCACCGACACCGAACCCCAACCCCGACCAGCAAGATGCACTCGCACCGGACATGACACACTGCGAAATGCAGCCTCTTCCGCACCAGATCAGGTGTGTCGAGAATTGAAAAAAGGTCGGCGCAGCCATACACGATAAGCGGGAAGAGACGTAGCGACAGTCATCAGCACTCTTTCATGACCGGCAGCGCCAGCATCGCGACGTCTTCCAGAGCCAGATGCTGCGCGAGTCGGCCCAGCAGACGGAGGCTTTGAGCCGGGTTCTCAGCCAAGTCAAGGCCATTGCAAGGCATGCGCAGGCCAGGCCGTAGGACACGCCAGAACCTTTCACGGTTGAGTCGTTGTCGCCCATACTCCCTACACCAACGCCGCAGAGTCAAGAGAGCGGTGGCTAAATTACAGTGATGCAGGAGCATGTTTGGGAGGTTCTCACTGCAGCAGGTGCATAGCTTCTAGAGTTGTGGGAAGTGGCATGCTGAAGGATATGGAGCATGCTGTTGACATCGTTTACCAGCCCCTCCATCTGACCCAGACATCTACCACCGTATCCCCACCTAATTCTGAGTCGACTACGAGATACCATCCGAATCCGGCACCGGCCACGCATGCATGGTTTGGCCAAACCATAACCCTGTCACCAACCGTCAGCTCGTTGCATTCGCTCTTGTCGCCCTCCCATGTCAAGATGCCATGCTCTTGGCTGATGCGTCCTACAATCCATCCTGTCTTGTCTTCCCGCTCGTCGTATACGTGCTTGGCGGAAGCATTGCCCAGAGCAGGCGTGACAATGCCCCAACCTGGGTACGACTTGCAAGGCTCACGACCCATTGCTAGAGAGCCAGCTGACACAAGGGCCTCGGGCTTTGACCGCTCGCTGTACACACTTGTCACTTCGACCAACATCCTGATGCCGATGTTCAACTTAGCGAGTGGCTGGAAGGATGACGTGGCTGCGCTAGAAGAGGATGGTGGTCTTGCGTGTGTGGCGACTTGCTGGCAGTCTAGCACCGGGTACACCCCAGCATGCAACTCAACTACATGGTCTTTCTGTAGACGTCCAAGCACGTCGTGGAATTCCTGGACCTTGGGGCTGGAACTTGACAGCATGTTCTGTGCTGCTGTCGCGGTAGGTGTCGCGCCCACACTCAGCACCAACTTTCTACTGAAGCTCTCTGGAACAGCCCTGATTGCTGTTTCCAAGCCCACCAGCTCCTCGATCAAGCCATTCGCGGCCTCATCTTCCGAGGATCCACCGTACGAATGTCCGAAATGCGAGTAGAAACCTTGCAGGACACATCCGGACCCTGGTTCCTGACTCTTTTCAACTACTGTCTGGACGAGAGAAGAAAAGTTGGGGGAGGAAGTTTTGATGCCGGCGCGTTCGTATCCAGTGTCAATCTTGAGAAAGACTCCCATCTCCACTTTGGTCTCAGAGGTGGTGAGTTGTTTGTGAAATTTGAGAAAAGCATTCTCATTGTCGATGATGACATTGACCGACCTGGGTTGTAGTTTCGAAGCTAGGGAGATGAGGCGTGGAATCCCGGATTGAGGCACGGGTACGCCGTAGAGGACCTTGTAGGGTGAGCGTCAGTTGCCAGTCTTTAGATAAACCAATCTGGGCAAAGTAGTATACGACCAAAAGAAAAATGAGATGAAAGCAAACAAAGGCACGAATTACCATGAAGATGTACTCGAGAAATGAAAATCGCAATACATACACTAGCTTCCCTCCCTTTTCCCTGCGCATCGCATAGCTCCGGCAGCAAGTTCTCCGCCTCAGCAATCGTGCTAACGATGAAGTTTGACGGACCGCTCTCACCGACTTGCATCTTTGACAGTTCAAGCGTCTTGTGGGTCTTTACATGCGCACGAAACCCTACGTTGAGCTCGGCGCAAACGCTGAGCATGGCATCGCAGTTGCGCTGAATGATGGCGCGGTCGAGGACGGCGGCTGGAGTAGGCAGATGCTCTAGCCTTTTGCCCAGGTATTGGGAGAGGAGCGAGGCGCGCGTCGGCAGCGGGTAGGCTGCCAGAGGGCTCGTGTTTGCCCCCATCTTGATGTTCTGGTACTTGTAGAAACCGGTGGCCGGTTGCTGTCGGGGCTGCTTGCAGTTGCTACAAAGCTGCAAGAACGGCTTTTTGAACAAGTCCTGGGAAAGGCGTTGCGATCAGACTTGTTCCAAATCAGGTGCTGAGCTGTGAGTCACTCTGTTTGTTTACCCCTAGGTCGCAGACCTAGCCTCTTCTCTTTCCCAAGGTTTGTCGTGCTGTCTCTTATCGGCCGTAGGCGTCACACGTGTTAGCCGTCGGACAAAGTATGTGCGGTGCAGATCGGCCGCGCAGCAGGATAATCACTTCGCAACGCAGCGGATACTCAAAAAGACCAGGTGTGTAGTAAGATGGGGGGCAATGGATTCTGTAATCGTCGCAATGCCACCTCAATGTGGGGGATGTGCAATAAGCTGGGGGTAATACTTTGCCGCTGGTGGTGGATCTCTGAGGTTAACACGGAGTGGGGTGCTGTGTCGCGAGATCTCGTGTGGGTCCAACATGAGAGGCGCTGACACGAGACAACAAGCATGCTGCTAGGAGAAGGTGTACGGGTAGAATTGATAAACATGTATGACGTGCCGAAATTATCTCTAGTACATGTATAGAAACTCATCGCGAAGCTTCTCATGTGTAGCGTGTAAACCGCCGGAACTCATCCTAAGAGCCTGGTCCCGGCCACACGCTGCTCAATCTCCTCCTTCTCCCGGTCATAGCACTTCCTGGACTGACACTCCTACCTCCCACGCCCGTTGCTGCGAAACTATTCTCAAGTATAGCGTCTTCCAGATCATCTTCTTCTTCGATCCTCTGCACTACATCCGCTGGCGGCTCCTCTTCAAACACGGCCTGCAAATCGGCATGCGGACTCAACTGCTTCCAGCTCTTCCACAAGCCAATGTCCTGCAACCAAGTCGTGCGTTTCGAAGGTCCAGGGCCGTTGATGCTGAGTTGGCGGCGTGGCTTCCACAAGTAGCGACGCTCGTAGTGCGAGATAGCAAGGAGGATAGGGAAGTTCAGAGTACGTATTGCTGAGACGTTGATCTTGTGGAACCATCGTGGCGATAGAATGTACTTGAGAGGGAGTAAAATTACAAATGCGAGTAGGTTGAAAGGTGGGCGGTAGGCGAATAGAGAGTCGGATTTTACACCTTCAAAAGTGAGCACTGCGCGACGGAATTGGATTTCCGCTGTCGCATCTGCGGCGATCTTGCTGAAAGTGTTGGATAGAATCGATACCAAGACTGTCAAGAAGAGGGTGTTGCCCAGGAAGGCGTAGATGACCATTAATGTAGGGCCGAGAATCTCATGGAAACCGGAAGCTTCATCGATACCGGTGCCGTCCAGACCAAACCAGATCCATAGCATCCATTTTGAGATGGTGATCGAGTTTGGCGAGTCTTCGTAACCGACTGCGGGATTGCTGATGCTCAGCCATTTGAGCGCTAACAGGAAGCCACCGAAGCACCATACAGCGATCAGACTTAGGGCTGTAAATTCCTTGACCATTGCTCTTAGGGCGATAAACAACATGTTCTCGGGCATGAGGTTGAATGCGATGCGCGGGAACAGTATCGGCGACGCGACAGCCAGAACGTCAAGAGCTTGTCTACCCGTCTCATCTTGACCCATCATCCACCCACGAAACCGCATGCCGAGATATGTGAGAAAGATGCCGGCGAAGGTAACATCCAAGAAGGCCCAGAGCTCCTGCGTATGTACTTCCCAGCCATGCTCCAGACAGGACATGAGTTCATCAAGCACCCATCCGCTACCGTATAATAAAAACGTGATTTCGGCACCAGTCAGATAATGGTCTTTTCGCACAGTCATGCACCAGCAGTAGAGCGCGAGTAGTATGATAAACTGGACTACTTCGATGATGTTGCGTGTTCGTGGTACCATGAGACGATATTGGTTCAGTGTCGGCGCCTTTCGTGGGTCGTACAGGGAGATGGGCTTGTGCTTGTAATGATCTGGTATGATATCCATGTATACGGTCGGAGTATACACGACGCGCCCTCGATAGATTGCATCAATGACCTTTTGACTCGCAGAACCGGCTAACAATACCTTACTCTCAGAGACGATGGCCACCTCCAACGCCGTTAGTTTACCCTCATAATCGTCCTGGCCCTGATACTCTGAGCTATGACGTGGCGGACAGCGCTCATCGGGCGCACCTTGAAACGGTTGGAAAGGCGCCACCATAATCTGTGCTAGGAGTAACAGGCCAGCCTTGCCTGTGGATTCTTCATCATGCCGTCGCAGCACTTTCATAGCAACCAGTTCGCATAGATTCGCGCGCGTTAGGTCAACAGTCTGATGGTGTTGCTGGAATTGCTGCTCTCGAAGGAACTGCATGCGATTGACAAGCAGACAGTAAACAATAGATATATCTTCTTCGTCGTAGAGGCGATCCACTAGTGGCTTTACGATGAGCACGTTCATGCGAGGCTCTCGGAGCTGATCTACAGTGTACGGGTCCTCGATCACCGCTAGGAAGAGACGCCGTATCCTAACACATGATTAATATCAAAACTTGGTTTCTTACCTGCCGTATTAGACATACCTGTGAATGTTAAAGTACGTCTTTTTGTTGTTGTTCAGATCAGGCGCACGAGTAGTTCTCGTAGTCGTTGGCTCGCCCTGACCATTGAAGCATCCGTCTGCGCCAGCATAATCCTCTTCGGGAAGCAATGTCTCCTGTTCTTCTCTACTCTTTGCCGATCTCAATGCGTCGCTCAGCGTTCTCTGCGTTTCCATCATATGAGGGCGCTTCAAGTACTTTCTAAATTCGATATGCCTTGACGGCTTTCGTTGTGGTGACGGCCTGCGTGCAGTAGGTGAGACTTCCTCACCCCCATTACTAGAGGGTGCAATGGCACTGTCGTTACTGTCGTGACTTTTGGTGGGATTTGGATTGAATGGTGGTCGAGTGAAGGTGCCGTAGGCGGGACTACCGCTTCTATTCCAGTCTGGGCTTGATGTCGGGCCTGACATGTAAGGCTGCGGCCAGCTCTAGATAACCGTAGTAGGAGAGGTTCAGTAAGCTGACAGGGTTGAGCGGGTCCTTTCCAAGGTTGCACGGGACGCAAGTGGATAAGCCTAGGTCCGTGGAAGCTTGGTTGGCAAAAGGTGCTGCGATCTATCGAGCTCCAATGTGCCTGGCGCGTCGCAATAAATAGGTATCACGTCTGCTCAGCGACGATGTTCAGGTAGTCTTGTCACGATTGATGTCTTTTCGTGTATGCTGATAAGGTGGGGAAGAAAACATGGATCGCTGCACCGATCGAAGGGTTGGCAAGTGAAGTTTCACGCTAACGCCATTCGGCAGAGATTTCCCTGATCATCCGCGACGTCACCCCTTGACAGTATCGCGAAGCTGCCTATTATCACAACAACGCGCATGAGCAATTATCAGTTTCGGCCTATTATCATCATATTGAGAATCTGTGTCCACAAAAAACAACGATGCGCCGTCATATAGGTGAGGATTGAATGTTTGTCATTTCGTAGTCGCGCACGTGAGCTACTCGCCGAGCTACGCCATGATTGTGAGATTTACTTCTGTCATGAGCACAGAGGAGACGCATTTCAGAGACCACTAGTAAAGAAAAATGAGGCTGAGAAAGAGATAGCCTATGCAGTCTCTACGGGTTTAATTGGCAGACGTGTTCTCGTGGCCTATCAACAAAGAGACATGGGATGACGTACACCAGCTTCATTTTGAAGCGAAGTCTTCGTGATAGGTGTCCCGCTGGCTTTATGCTTCCACTGAAGACAACAGTATATGTACCATCTGACCAATTAGGATACCTCAAACCCCACTGCTATCTACCTACCGGCCTCCGAGGTCTTTCAGTCGGACCGAATCGCTTCTGCAAGTGCCTACATCGAAGTCTTCCGGCGCTTGACACCCTTCCTCCCAGACCTAGTGGTAGTGTCAGCTGTGTACGAATCACGTTACATTTGCCATCACCTACCGCGTGAACTTCATTGTTAGTATTTGAGGCTTCTTTATGCCGATGAATTCACGCAGGTTTGGAAGGTCACGGGGACTAAGACACCCATCAAAACGTTCTTCATTATTTCTGGATTATAATGCTCTTCCCCAAAGATCCAATCACCGTTGCCGAAGTCAAGTAGCGGTTTGCAAGTAACCGGCGCAAGGGGTCGGCAGGCATACAAAAGCGATAGATGTTGTTGATCACCTCGCTCCCAGGGATACAGCACGCTCGATCTAGTCTGTTATGATGGATGAAATGCAAGATGGCACAAAGAACAATATTCAAAGATATGGGGTCTTCAGATTGTCCGCAAAATATGTAGAGGGCACTTGACCGGTTGTGCCGGGATTTGGCAATATTAGACATGGGTGAACTGCCACCAGGTGAATAGCATAAGTCAGGAAACTTGCCGGTGTGAAGGATAGTGACGTGGTTCTTGATAACGCCTGGTTGTTTAGCCGTCAAATTCACCGTGTCGTTGTGGGATCTCTTGCAGTAAAGAGGTATCCTTGGCGATCGCTTGCATAGAATACTGCTGTGTACTTTTATGCGCGTAGGATCACGAAGGTGTAGTACGCGAATGAGTACAGTGACCCTTTCGGCAGTTGGACTAGAGATCCATTTTAGACGGAGATCACGATTCTAGGGCTGGATTCATACTTTTCGACCATGTCTCGCAATTTGAGAAAGTCTCCTAGTACTTGTGCCATGGCAGGATAGGTGTGTCGGACCGCCGGGCTATGCCTATCGAGTGTTATAGATTTCAACGATGCACCACTAGATGAGATAACCACTTGGCTATCACAGAGTCATAACAGTAGGATGTAAATCGAAATACCACAAGTTACAAGTCTAGGTAAAGAACTAGGGCAAGGCTAGGTAGCCACATGGTTCTTCAGTTTTACTGAACCTGGAATCCACTACCCTTGCTGTAATTATTCAGTCAAATTACTGATTACAGCAGTGACACTTCTGGCCGCATTTGTATTAGGCATCTGAGGTCCAGACTGGTAACTGGGTTCTTCTGAGCAACTGGTTGCATACAGGTTGTTCTACACTGACTATTGATGCTATAGTATCCCCTTCACGAGAGCTCATGGTGCTTTTATATATGATGGTAGGAAGTAGTCTATTGGTGAAGCGGGAGTTAGGCTAAATGATCTTGAGTGTAAAGCGAGCATGACTGCGGAACGATTTAGCGGTACCGAGGACTTCGAGTGCAGAGCGGGCGCAAATCCCACTTGATGCATTTGATGCTATGAATGTGAGAAATATTTTGTATGGAATCGTTTAACAGCTCGAATCGATGTGCTTGCGACCCTGTCTTTAGCTGACTAGCAGGCATGATGACGCGTGATATTGATCGAACCTCTGCTTCTTCCAAATGCTTTGATATTTCATGAACGAAGAATGGTGAGCATGAACAATTCACCTACAGCTCAGCAGCTGGACGTTCATACAGTTAAATGCCTAAACCCCTACCCTGCCTTAGTTTAAGTCTGTAGCACTAATGCAGAAAACACAGTGAAGATAACCAGAATAAGTGCTCCGAATCTTTGAAACGTCTTGAAAAGTCTTGTGCAGTGGTGGTGGTGGTAAGAAGGTGCTGTTGTCGTTTCTGTCTATGAAGCCGCAAATACTGCACGCAAGAATTCGCTACACAACAGACGTAGGTTGCATATCGTCCATCATGCTCATGCTGAAGAGGATGGACTACTGCGATCGTGGTATACTGAACCTGCTAAAGGCTGTCCGCTAGGGCAAGATGTATTGCTGTGATACAGAAGTTCTCTTGTCATATGGTTGTGCGACTACCGTGTTTGTCGTGCCAAACCCGTAGGTTTCTCGCGTTGTCCTGATAGACATTTAGCTAACACTCTCCAAGTACCTTCTTTCCGGCGAGAAGTTAGTCCATAAGGGATAGCTCGACACCCCGCGCAAGTTGGCTCCACTCGGACTACATAGAGGGCACTCCGGGTAAAAACTCCAACATTTCAATCTAGCTGTTAAATATAGTCTTCTAATTTCCGGCATCCATATTAAAGGGGGAAAGTTCGATGGTATCGAGCTAAGTGACCATGCCACATATGGAAGTCGATTGTGCTACCCAACCGAAAGATCTCCAACGTCTGCGATATCGCATGCGTTGGGCCACAAAATGCCTCGGCGTCTCCTTTTCACTGCTCAAATCGAAGATGCTATCAGCTCAGGCTACAATCCTCATGCTCTTCATAGACGCAGCCCCCAAGATCTACCAGAGATACAAGTTTGACAGAAACAAAGCAGATCTGAACTATGCCATGGCCGGGATGACAACGTACGTACCTATGGCTGCTGCAAAGCTTGCTTCCATCAACATGTCGGGCAATTACCATCCCGATCGGATAATGCATACACATGGCTTTGAGATGTTCAAGGACTGGGATAGGAAAGAATGATGGAAAGTGATTGGACTGCGCAGCAGCTGAGGTATGACTTGGTTGTGGTAATTTACTAGAGACGCAATTATAGAGTGAGCTTACCAGGAACCATGCTGCAATAGGCGAAGAGAGGCAATGTGCAATATCCACGTTGAGGTAAATGGCGTTCTGCAGATTGGTTGAAGTATGCCGCGACGGTTCACGTGGCATGAGCCGTTCGGCTAGTGCATCGGCATCACATGATTTCGCGATACTGCGCCAGGGGAACCGTTTGCCCACCCAAGGGACCATTATCCCACGCAAAACACGGGGCTCTTCTCCGCCTTTGGATTGCATCATTTTTTTTTAACACTCATCGTCTGCACAACCAGCGTGACCCGCATTTTACGTGATAACGGCCGCGCAGCCAATGGAATCGTCGAAATGTGCTTGCCGGTGCTCTCAGTCCCCTGGGGTGGGCGCACTTGCCAGAAAGAAAAGTGTGACTGTTCGTATCATTGATGCCTGACAGGCATCTATCCATTTTTCGATAAGCGGGTCGGAACGGTTATCTTTGCGGGCGATAGATGAGGTCTACTCAAGGTTATACTCCTTCTCTTTGACTAAACTTGGAAGTACTCGCAACTACCCGCAGCCTCGTTCTTCACTTTGATCCACGTCTTGATTCCCCCGCCGATTTGTTGAACCTCTGCTACCATGTCCTCCAACTCTTTCAAGGACTACTACGCGGACCTTGGGATCGAACTTGGGGCTTCCGCTGGTGCCATCAGGAAGGCGTTCCAAGATCTGGCTAAGAAATATCATCCAGACAAGTCAGGTGTAGCCGACGCCACGGTCTTCCGCTGTGTCCGCGAAGCTTTCGAAAAGCTCTCCGATCCGGAGTACCGCGCTCAATACGACCGCTCCTACTGGCGCAGGAAGTTCCAGATCGACGTTCCGACTCAGCAGCAGAAGTATGGTGGAGGTGAAGGGAAGTTTGGTGACACACGTACTACACATCATGGCGTCGAGACCCAAGAGGAAGCCCGTAGAGCAAGTCCACCGCCTGTCAAGCCGCAACGCAAGTCCAACGAGCCGAGCTGGCAGTACTTCCTGGGCAAAGCATATACCGCATGGCAGAAGGAGGAGACCGCATACCGTATGAGGCACCCTGAGGTTTTCGAGAGGTATGTGGGCCCATGTGCTTTCTACTCGACATTTGCTAAAATGCTCCCTAGTCCGCTCAACAGTGGGCCTCCAACTCCCAAGCCTGGAGGTATGGCACATGGCATGGTCGTCGTAATGTCTCATCCTTGCGTCCAACAAAGCTGCATCTACAAGAGCACAGCATGGCGTCTTCAGACTGGTGGTAAAGACCATTGCGTGTTCTGCATGGCCATTCACACCGGCGGCAGGAGATGTCCTGGTTGTGAGGTGCTGGCATGTAAGGCTTGTGTAGCGAAGGTTTGCGCGTTGGAACGGAGCCCTTTTGAGGGTCTAGGGTCGAAGGCGCAGTACTGCTCGTCCGGTGGTTGAAGCGAAAGGCGGGATTGTGTGCAAGATGGGTCGTGATGTGAATCTTCATGGAAAGTTGAACAGGTTTCGAAATACCGAGATGTGCAGGAATTAATGCACAGGACCCCGTCTACATAATGCATGATCTCTGAGTGCTGTCATGATGCATTAACTTCGAATGCAATGTCTTTTTTTTCGTTTTCTTGATGCCGCAAAGGTCCAGAATCCGTTGTCCTGAAGGTGATGGTGAGCAGTCAAGCCCGGTGAATGGTTCCAGGAGACGTTATCGTCATGTCTAGAACCAGGAGGCTGGATTGCACGCGGCAGCTCCACGCGAGGCCCGCGGTCGGT
Organism: Alternaria brassicicola; assembly: GCA_002796735.1. Classification (NCBI taxonomy): domain Eukaryota; kingdom Fungi; phylum Ascomycota; class Dothideomycetes; order Pleosporales; family Pleosporaceae; genus Alternaria; species Alternaria brassicicola. The sequence continues at coordinate 2,969,104 of PHFN01000013.1, read as the reverse complement.
TTGTCGCGCCGCCCCCCCTGGCCGTGCATTGACCCCGCACATCCAAGACCTAGACACGGGCTTGCATCATTGTCGCGCTCCAGCGTCCCACATTTTAGAAACGCCATGGTGTGTCACTCCACTTATGGACGCGCAATCCGTCCAAGCCAATCGTCAACCCGTACCGCGAGGATGACCCCATGTGCAGTGCCCAGCCTTGTACCGCTCCGCAGGCCTTCATTGGGATCAGCTTGTTCGGGGACACGAGGCGGACGTTCTAATTGCAGCCACTGCAAGTTAGCATACCGTGTTCGTTATCTCCTATCCTGGAAACGTGGGCGGCGTTCGCACGGGACAACAGCATTCCACTCCCATCCATTCACCGGACCCTTCCGGAACTAGCGCCGTTTACAACCTCTTGACAGATTAAGATCTTGGACTCTTACTTTCCTCCGTGTTTGCTGGACATACACTTCATAACAACCGACCAACGCCTTTCGCTCATTTTCAACAACATCAGTCCACATTCAACATGGACCTTTACCGAGCCACATTCGCTGGATCGCTGCTGCTCAATGCACTTGCATTCTACCAGTCGCACCGCTCACGCAAGGCGGCCGTCGTCGAGACCGCGACCACGGACAAGAAAGATGAACACGAACATGTAGAGCCCGATATGGAGGGCCTGAACAAGTTGAAGAAGCGCTTCTTTCCCATTTATTTGCTGGTCAATGCTGCGGACTGGCTGCAGGGACCATACATCTACCCCATCTACAAGGGTGCGCTCGAGCGACCATTATCTCAAAGTCTGAAATGCTAATACATGTCTAGACGAGAAGGGTCTTCCAGAAGAAACGGTCGCATTCTTGTTCCTCATAGGATTCATCTCTGCCGGCATCTCCGCGTCTTTCGTAGGCACTCTAGCAGATCGATACGGACGCAAGACAGCATGCTTGGGATACTGCGCTCTTTACTCTCTATCATGCGCCACTCTGCTGTCCGACAACATCTACATTCTCTTCTTCGGTCGCATCCTCGGCGGTGTGTGCGGAACCATCCTTTGGAGCGTCTTCGAAAGTTGGATGGTCGCTGAGTTCAATCAGCTCATGCTCCCAGACAGCGAACCCCATCTGAGCGCAATATTCAGCGCCATGACTACCTCGAACACATGTGTGGCCATTGGTGCGGGTATCTTCGCGGAATGGGCGGTCAGAATGGCAGGCACGGCGAAGGCACCTTTCATGGCCTCCATTGGCTGCTTGACCCTGTCTTTTCTCGCTATTTCAAAGTACTGGGGAGAGAACTATGGGACCAGCAGTCGCCGAGCGTCAGAGGCTGAGGGGCTGCTCCAGCAGGAAGAGGCCACCCCAGCTCCTCCAGCCACGTCTGCTCTCCGAACAATCTTGCGCGATCGCAACATTATGATGCTAGCATTGGTATCAGGATTCTTCGAGGGTTCCCTTTTCTTGTTCATCTTTTTCAAGTTCCCTGCATTGAAGCTCAGCCATAAATTGGCAGGCTCAACTGAGGGTAGGCAACACTCGACTCCGCCAACGGCAACACGACACAGCTAACACCTAGCAGAACTTCCGTTTGGTCTCATCTTCGCCATCTTGATGTGTTCTATGATGTTTGGTTCCCTCCTCTACAAACACCTCTCCACATCTGCAACACCTGTGCCGGCACAAAAGATGCTTACAGGCATCCTCGCTCTTTCATCCGCCTGCTTCTTTGTTCCTGGGCATTTCCGCGACGAGCGCGTTACGTTATGGTGCTTTTGCATCTTTGAGTTGTGCTGCGGAGTCTACTATCCCGCAATGGGCTCACTGAAGAGTAAGCTTGTTGAAGACGGCTCGAGAGCCAGCATCTACGGCATTCTTCGGATTCCGCTGAATGTATTCGTCGTGCTTGCTCTGAGCACTACGAAAGAGGGTATGCACTAGCGCTTTCTCTAGATCTGAGAACCAAGAACTAACCATGAGTCCAGGCGAAGCGCATCGCGATACGGTGTTTACCACTTGCAGTGTGCTCTTGGTGGCGGCTGCAGTAGTCGTTCACAAGACACTAACATGATCTCATTACACTCTCTACTTCCCTTTTTAGTCCACGTGCCATGGCGCTAAGAATAAACATAACCTCGGGAATACTTAACCATCGTCAATAAGCGTCGCGCAAAGCGGAGCAACACCCAAGATAGTCACGCCGCGAGATGGCGATTTGCACATATAATACCCACATTTCCCTTCATAGACAATAGATGCCATGACATCATGTATTGCGACGCGTTTTTGGAAGGTGCGTCCTGAAACACGTGCCTTGTTCAGGAGAGCGACGAGACAAAGACACGGACGAAACAAGACCTGATGAGGATCAACCGACCCACATGTGCCCCGCCGCGTCGTGCGGCTAATCATGTTTCCCGTCATCCACTAGTTGCTCCCTAACTCGCAATGGTGCGAAGATAGCGGCATGCGGCTTGGGCGGGGTTTCGTATCCATGGGTCAAGGCTGCACGGCTTCTTGCTCGACTAATGCTAAACTTGCAACGGGGGCTTGAGCTGATGTTGGGTTGTGATAAGCGCTCGGCAAATGTACACGTAACACTGTTGGCTGTCGTTTCGCACGTCCTTGGCATATCCCAAGGGCCGACATCACGCAGCCAAACTAGGAGCGGAGGTGTTTGAGGGTCTACTTGTTGCGTCAATCTTCCGAGCACTTGGCTTCGCTTTTGTTTGCGCCTCCCTTCTTCCTTTCTCTCTCTCTCTCTTTTTCGTACGCCTGACGCGATCGTTACCTCCACCGATTCAACTCGGAGGTTATACATCACGGTCTTTCCCTGGACTCAACTCTCTCAACCATCTACAACGTCACTCTTTTACCCGCGACGATGTTCAGGTCTTTCGGTGGTACGTTTTGCCGACTCATTCTTGCTTGTGAATTTACTTACACATCTTGCAGCCCGTATATTCGCAGGAGTATTCGTGGTCGTTTTCCTAATCGTCATTTTCCACAATGAAGAGTCCGCTGGCACGGCCTTACTTCCTTACCTCCCTGTCCTCCCATCAACTGGCTCTTCGCAACCCTCCTCGATACTCCAAGCATGGATAAAAGACCGATCTGCACTGTCGGAAAAGTCATGGAAGAAGAGCGTTGAGCTCCGCGACCAGATGGCGAAGCAGCATCCGGATAACCCGAAGATTCCATTCTTCCCAATGGACTTTCTGAAATACCCGTTCACAGTCTGGGACTTCTTCCCAGCGACATGGACATGCCCCCACGACATCCAGCGTGTGGGCCGACTCGGCGACGGAGGAAAGTGGGTATGCGGAATGAACATCTACGAGAGTCTTCCCGCCCCCAAATCCGCGTCAGCAACCATCGGATCGCAGGATCCCCTCCCCAATGCGCAAGATGGTCTCGTCATGTACAGTTTCGGTATCAACGGCGAATCCTCTTTCGAAGCCGAAATGCTCGAACGTGTTCCTAGCGCCCGTATCTGGGGCTACGACTTCTCCGTCGACGCCTGGGGCCCACAAATTGCAGAGAAGCATCGCCATCGCACTTTCTTCAAGAAGGTCGGGCTAGGCAAAGAGGACAAGCATGACTCTGAGCCGCCATTCTGGACCCTACCCAGCTTGATGAAGCAGAATAACCACACCTACATCGATATTCTGAAAATCGATATCGAAGGTAGCGAATACGACGCTTTGGACACGATGATGGACGCTTTCGACAATATGAAAACAGCCTCTGGAAAGTCTGTCCTGCCTATTGGCCAGGTCATGATCGAACTCCATCTCGGCGACGGAATCAACACTGCGAACGCAAACGCCGGCGGCAACGTAGACTTTGGGCGGTTTAGAACTTGGTGGGAGAGGCTGGAACGCATGGGCATGCGACCCGTGTGGATGGAGATCAATCTCTTTGCCGTTACACTGGGTAAGAGCAAGGCCAACCCAAGGTGTACAGAGTATGTTTGGGTCAATGCCAAGGACCAGAGAAGTGTCCTTTGGAATGTATAGCATCGCATCTTCGGCTGCAAGAGAAGCGACGTTTGGGGCCTGGAAGCGGCGTTTTTTTAGATGGCTTTAGGTATAACCAAACCATGCAACTTTATTTCTTCCCTTTTGGCAACACCACGCACTGTCTGAAGTACGCAAAGCTATGATACGGTCGTTTTCCTGAATTCCAAAGTACCTCAGCTCTGCATGGGCCGCGTGATGTCAGGTTGAGGCTTGACTAGATATGTTCTAGCGTTAAATCAGGCGCCCCTGCATCAATCTCACAAAACCGGCGGAGCTGCACGCAACCAAACGTCCGTTCCGCGCGAACCATTCGACAAGACCGAGAAAGACGCAAACGGTCAATCGAACAACGTTCTGCTCTATGCAGGACTTCCAAGCTCGACAAGCCTCGTCTCAAACCTACTGCCGACGCCTCACGTCCTGCGCCTTGCCCGGGCAGCCAGCGTTTCGGCCGCCGAGCACTGTCCGCGTTTGACAAACAGCCTCGCAATCTACACCCGTGCCCCGACGTCTTGTCCAAAGGCTTTTGCAGCCGACCCTGTAGAAGCTGCAATCCTGCGGGTCCGCTGAAGTTGGTCTGTTGGCTACAACCAACAGTACGCTGCGATGAGATTTCGTCCTGATCCGCTGTTCCACCTCGGTCGTCTGCGTCGAGACCAGAATCCAATATCCGAAGAGCGACCGCTGGTAAGCCCTAGAAGCTTACAAGCCTAAGAGTGTATGTTCTCCTGTGTATCTCAATCATCAACGCGAGGTTGCGTTGATGATGGTATCCTCGCTTACTGTGCATCGTGCCACCTAAACTCCCACGACTAATTCAAAACCACGCCAAGCGCCGAGACATTAGTAGCTGCCATCGCTTCTACAAGGCTGACTGCCCGGGGAGAAGAAAGATGGTCATGTCGCCGATATCCAACGGCTGTGCAACTATAGGATTGTGCATGATGTTCAGATCAAGAAGACTTATTTCTGATGAGAGAGAGAGAGAGAGAGGTTGTAGCTACAAGGCCAGTCTCAGGCTGTAGTGAAATGGCCTGAGTAGACGCTTTTGTACGAAGTGGGCCGGGCCGAACACTCGTTAAGAGTACATGTGTGTCGCGGAGTGAAACCCACAAAATTCCACAGCGCGAGGTGGTCAAGATAGACTGTCGTGGTCAAGATAGACTGTCGTGCTCATCTCGTTCATATCCATAAACATGTGACAATTTTCATGTACCACAAAAGTCTCTAGTAACACTGGTGTATCAATAAATTACATCTCTGGTCTAAACTCAGTCCCCGTTACCAAGTCCACTGCCAAAGATCTTGTCTCTCCTAGTCGCCCTCTCCCACACTACCTGACCCCTTCCGTCCTCCCCGCCCTTCTTCTTGAAGTACAGTATCCGATGCTGAGGTATGAATTCCTCGTCCGTCTGCTCCGTTTTCCATTTCTCAAGCCCGGTCTCTTTTGCGCCCAGGAAACGGTCTTCATATCCGATGATGTAATCACTCGGGTCGAGACTCGGATCCCAGCGGAGGCGGTTAATAACGTCGGACGCAGGACGTAGCTTGATGCTCGATAAAGGTGTCGAGGTGGGCTTTGGACGCTGAGGTATCGCGCGCCGAGGCTTTGGCTCGTCAGCATCTTCGACGTCTTCATCGACAGTGTCTTCTTCGTCATCAGAGTCTGAATCCATCTCCGCGGCATAAACACCCCACTCCCGATCATCCAACTGCAAGCCTTTAACCTCGCTAGATCTTACTAGCGATGCATCAACCCACGAGGTACTTCGGTCGAAGTTCTTCTCATGGGTTCGCAGCTGCGTCACGAAACGATCCAGTGCTTCTTCCAAAGCCTGTTCGGCCACTTGCTTCTTCTCCACGCCATCCATGGGGACGGCCTTTTCAGCTTTTGAGAGTCCAACGAGATAACACCCTTGGTAGTCTTTGCCATCGCCAACATCTTTCAAATTGCCATCGACGAAGCGGGCGGGCCAGATCTGTACTTCAGAGTTGGGCATGGCTTTGTGGATGTCTATGGAAATCAGCAAAACGATTGGGCAAGAACCACAAATAGTAGAATACTTGCCGATGACGAGCGATATGCACCGAGACTCAACCCAGCCGACTAAACTCTTGCCCTTTGCTAACGTTCGGCCCCAGAACTGTATGTCAACCTTGACAAAATTGTTGTAAGCGCGGAGGAAATCTGCAACTCCGTGCGGGAGATTCAGTTCTAGTGTCGAAGTTGAAGGTGCACCGAAGAACACCTCCCACGTCATCCCTGGCTCGCATAGCTGCTGTTCAGCGTTCCTGAAAGCCTTGGATAATAGTTGCAGACCAGGAACAGTAGCCGTATGAGCGATGTTAGAGTGGGGTGCGTGGTAACCCAGCACTACCATTGGCTCTCTTGCGCTGCGGTAGTAACGCGGTGGCTTTCTGTGGTAAATAGCATCGTAGACGATGCCGTTCGTCCAATCAAAGTGAGCGTAATGGTGGAAGAAGCTCGCGACTATATCTGCAGCTGTGACTGAGCTAGAGTCATGTCCAAGCTTTTTGCAGACCCAGGATAGCATGAGCGTGATGTGGACGCCGCCAAGAAAACCGAACTTCGCACTGTAGATGCCACGCTGAACAGCCCATAGCTTGATGCATCGATACGCTAGGCGGAACGCAGGGAGCGAGGGCAATGTCCGTTGAATATAGAGCAGATCGCGGTAAGGCTTGAGTTTGCGGAGTGAAAGAAGAGAAAGGTTGAAGATGGGGTCGGATGCTGGAATGTTGCGAAACTCGTGCCACCTGTTTGCTGAGTGTTAGCATTATCGTGGAAATATTGTTACACGAGACTCACCTTTCGACAATCTGAGGCGCAGGACAGTATTGCAGATCCATGAGGATCCCATTGACGGAAAGTTCGAGCATGGTGCCGGTACTAGCTTCGACCTTCCGCAAGATTCTGACACCCTGACTCTCGGCTCTGGCAAGTCGTTGCCGAGCAAGCTTGAAGAATGTCTTGGAGCTGATGGTCCCAATACAAAGGCAGTCGATGTCTGAGTCTATCGTCCATACACCCAGCGCGTACGAGCCAACTGGTACTATGATCAACGGTATGTTAGGCTGCGCTGGGTTCGCATCGTCCGATGTACCAAGTAGGGTATGCTGGAGGCTTGCGAAGGCGTTGCGCCAACAGTTGACTTGTTTTTCGTTCGGAAACATACCATGTATCTCAAGCACGGATTGTAAGCTCGTGGTGTCTGCCAGAACCCCCGCTGCTCGCTTGTGTTCAACAATAGGCTGCTCTGACGACAAATCCTTACTCCCGTCGGTCAACACTGCAGCATCCATAAATCGAATGCTTGCTCTCACGCCGTAACGGTCGCTAGCAACAACCTTCTCGCCGTCGATTATCTCCGGGAGGCCAAAATGGTTGAAACTGGCTATGCGAAGCGATCCTTGCGGCCGGACTAGTATCCTATCGTAGCGTTGTGGACGATCGTGGGAAGTGGTAGTTGTTCCCGCGGCAAGCCGGTTGGTCTGGGGATTGAATGTCGCTCCTTCTTCACCCTCGAACAGACTACCAGACTCAGTAGTACTTGTTTGATCCACCCCTTCCACACGGGCGACAGACCATGCATCAAATAACCCAGCTTCGCGAATCTCAGCCTCGATTGCTGATAGTACTGATACAGTCTCGCTCGATATAGATTGGTTCTTGACGGATAACTCGATAGTGTAGGTCGACGTCACGAGGTTCAAGTCTCCGGCAATGACCCATGGTTCCTGTCTGTAGTGTCGCTTCAAGTAACGTGTTAAAGTCCCCATTTGAGATTTCTTGGTAGCAACTGAGCCGTCAGTAAGGCCAGCAGTCAGATGCACGCCAGCAACAACCAGACCCTCTGAGCCTACAGAGCTGGACGTTGCAATGCCTCTGAACTGCGCAACGAGAGCACTCTTGTGTTTGCGATGGAAGGGCACCGAATGCCAGCAAAACGGGTATCGACTCAGGATAACAACGTTCCGCAAACTAGGAAGGGGACCGAGGTCGTTCTGCGCGGGTGGTCCATGTGAAACAAACGGATATCTTTGGGCGAGTTGTTTGACATAGGGACAGCTCCACAATAAATAACTTAGGAAGTCATCAGAGACTTCTTGTAGCACCAGCACGTCGGTTATCGCCGAGTCGGACAGGATGGTACTGACAATCAACGGGTTGCGATCTTGGTCTGGCGGATACACGTTATCTATCAGGACGTTGTAGCTCGAGACAGTGATTTCCTTAGAGACAGCGTCGCTTTTGTCTCCAGCTGTGTATGTTGACCATTTGTGTTCGATTGAATCGAAGCAGAGAGCTGGTTCGGCTAGCACCTCGTGATGATCAGATACAGGTGCGTGTTGATCTCCGTTGCCATCAGATTGAAATGTAGGCAGATCTGAGTTGGGTGTCTTCACCCAGTAGTTCGAGCTATGTGGTGTTGATTTGTCTTTCGGAACTCCGATATCGATAGTTCCATACAGTCGCATGTGATCCGTTGGGTGTGTGCCAGCCGTCCTCTCGCGAATCAGGATAACAAGCGCACCGACGCGGAACTGCATATCAGGCAGTAAACGCGCCTTTTTTAGCAGGTACGACTGTGAAAGCAGAATATTGCCCTGTGATTGACCGATAGTAAGATGTGGGGTAGATCGAGCAGGTCCCTGGCCCAAAGCTTGCAGTACAGTTGTGCGCAGCGACTCCAGAGGTGAATCATCATCCTCGCCCCCGTCATCGGTAAGAAACACATTCATGCTGTTCTTTTGTAAGTGTCCACCGGCTTGGACCAGTTCTATATCGATCAGAGTCCCTTGGTCAAGGTGTTTTGCCAGGTACTCTCGAATTTGCTGCTGTGCTCTTGGAAGATGCTCAGGTGCTACGAAAGGATAAACAAGGTTGACGTGCGGTTGCCACTGCAAATAAGAACAAATAGAGGTCAATGTATGTTTTTCGTGTTTTGAGTTGGTGCAAGACTTGCCTTTCCGTAAGCCTTGTCGTAAAGTTCGCGCAAATGGTCAACATACCGGCATTGAGAGACGGGTGGAATGATGCACAACGCGGTGTCGTATGATGTCGTTGATATTCTAGTTGAACGTAGAGATTGTTCGGTGGATGCCATAATCTAAGCGTGAGAAATGCACGGAAAGCTATTGCAAGGGGTATCTTAAACGTGTAAGAAACGACTCCAGTGTTGATGATTCTGCGCTCTCGTAAGTGTATCCAACGACCTTTATCTCTTGTATGAAAGACACGACCAAGCACTCTACTCCACCTGGTGTATCAGCCTATTTCCCGATCGGGCGGGATATATGACTCCGGGAGTTGTTGAGCCTCATGCATGAGGCGCAGGCCAAGTGAGCAAAAATGAGTCATTCGTGCTAGCCGAATGCGGGTTTCGCGTCACAGGAGAGTGATTCACGTAAGTAATACATGCCCACGAATGTGAAATATTGTTGGAAGATTAGTCGCGGCAGCGTATTGGGCGTTCTGTGAACTGGCTCTAACAAAGTCGAGGGCTGTCCAATAGAGCGAGCGTGCGTCAAGTGGGGGTCAGCGCGTCATAGGTTACGGTACACGAAGCGCCACAAACAGCCCGTAAACCTTTGTTCGCACAACATCGTCGCAATTTCTAGCAGGCAGCAGCTATGGTGGGCTTACTGGATCTACCGAGTGAGCTGCTCTTCAATGTCATCGACGTTGTGCTTTCATCGTCAACCGTGCAACCGCAGGACGGCACACGTTATCGGCCTAGCTGGTGGAACACTTCTCACCGCAATCTGTACTGCATACCTAGCCTGGACCACTTGAAACTTCCGAAAGCCATAAACTTATTACTTGTCAACCGAAAAATATACAGCGAGACTAGAGAATACCTATCGAAAGCACCAAGAAACTTCGAAGTCGACATCGCGGTTGTTAACGACCATTGGCTCTGGCCAACACGACGCGTTGTTCCCGTACGCAAGCTTGACGGAGTCATTGAAAGATTAGACATCAATATTATCCCGTGCTGTACCGAAGACCAACGGTCTCTGCAAACAGAATGGGACGACGACATGGGGCAAAACATGTTTGATCTGTCTAGGGGAAACCTTGTCGCGGAGGCACTTCTAGCCCCATTGCTTTACTTCTTGCTCTATCCGCAAACGGACGTGTCTATGAGCAAGCAAACATCGAATGTCTTCCGGGGTTTAGAAATTTGGGTCGACCCACCTTTAGATGGTCACTTAGCTGATCAGTTAGACGATGACCGGAATCTGTCTGTTACTCAGATCAGTACTGTCGCAATCTCCATCGGCACGTCAACATATGGAAACGGTAATGAGACTTTGAGTCGAGCAGTGGTGCCATCAAGAAAGATACAAGGTCTAGCTCATCTCGATTTCGAGCAGCTATACCCAGTCGAACGTGCAAAGTCAGAAAACTACCTGCGTGGGTTGAGCAGCTATATCGATGAGTGGACTCGGGCTTGGAGGAGAGAGAGAGTAGGTGAAAGAATCGGAAGAATACAGTTTTATCTCAATGAGGAGATGTGGAAGGAACTGGACTTCACAAGTCGTACCATGGACGCCTGAGCCATAGCTTGCATCTCACAGGCCAAGCCACCCACGAGAAATCTACTACCTTTGGGAGCATGACCTGGTGTCCCCAGCCCCTGCTCACGTACGCACAACGCACACGACGCCCGGTCTTTCGGGTCTACCGAGAGAATTCTTCTTCGACCTTGCTATTCTCCGGAAGTTTGAGGGGGGTCGAAACGGTGGGGGCGTTCAAGCAACAAGATTTGTTGCAACGATTCTGAAGCCGCGTACAAACCAAACGGCCTCGCGTTGCTTCATACGAAGATGTCTCGGAATCAATGTAGCTGAGGAAAAGGCTGCGACGAGATGGCAACGAGAAGGGGTTGTAGTCGTTTGCCTATGGTGTTGAACATCGCAACAACCTGAAGCCAGGTGTGCACGGTGGTGTTATACCGTACAAGACGCACGGTTTACTTCGCAGCACATGGTAGGGAAGGCACCTATCGTCGTATTAGGGTTCGAATAGCATGCAACGAGATCGACAAGGCGAAGGTCCAGGACTCTTTCGCACAACCACTCTTGGATTCGTTGAGACTTACGTCAAGGAGGAATCTGGTTACTCACTGCTTACACAATCTGGGATTCGTGAGAAAATCGGTTAGTGAAACCATGGCCGGCCTGCAGCTTGGGGCCGCAGAAATAAGCTTCGCGATGATCAGCTCTAAAAAGCAAAAGTCCACTGCCGATGGGGCTCGTCATTCTACGGTAATGAACTCTCGGATCGAGCGATGCTGCAGCCACGTTGGAGACGGCATTGGACATGAGCAAGGATATTATTTGCACACGAATGGCTGCAAGGGATTTGGGAGCACGTTCAAAGAAAAGCATGGAAAAACATGGAAAACATAACAGTGACGCAATTGGCGGTGGCGCCATCACGTGCTCCGCTCTCCAGCCACCAATCACACCTGCACTGTGGCTTGGGGGGTTGAGAACTATCCAATACCATGACGCACAGAGAACAACGCAGGGCAACACGTCTTTGTCGTGCAACGTGCCCAAGCACGTCTCCGCGGTTCCAGGTTTGGTTTCAAGGCGGGGTGGCTGACGGCGACTGTGACGGTGATGGTGACGGTGAGTGACGATTGTGTCCAACGGCCAAGAGGGGCCCTTTGTGTCACATCGCACTCACCTCGTTTCCAGGGCTATAAGATAGTTGCCCCAAACACTCCTCTCTGCTTCCCTAGAACATCAATCAACAAACTTTACCAACCCAACATCACCATCCACGTCGATACACAAGTGCAATTCAATCATGGTCCGCGCCCAGCAGCCAATTGATGGCCCAGTCGACTATCCGGTTGTCGACAAGCGAGAGCAAACCGGTCTGCTGACGCGCTTCGTTCCCGACAAGCTCAAGAACACCTCCTTCTACCGCTGGCTGTTGCGCCTTACCCGCGTCTTGCAGTTTGTCTCGTCCGTTGTCTCTCTCGGCATCTTCAGTCAGCGTCTGTACAAGGTGTTTCGCCTGGTCAACAGTGTCAAGACACGCCGGGGCGTCAACGGTGCCTATGGCGCTGTCGAAGGCATTCTTGCTGCCGCTGTGCTTTACACCTTGATCACCATGCTGCTGTCCTGTATCAAAAAGTCCGCCAACCCTGGAGGTAGAGCCCTGAGGTGGATCTGGGTACTTCTCGACCTGCTCTTCGTCGGTGCATTCATCGCTGTCACTGTGTTGACACGTCCGAATGGCGGTCTCGCCGGTGCCAGGCACTGCTACAACCCTAGGCGACTTGCAAACGGCACCAACCCTAGCACCATTACTGGCGAAACTGCGAGCCGTGATGACTCTTGCAACTTGCCCTGGGGTACCTTCATCTTGGCCATCATCAGCACGTAAGTTGTCCATGTTCAAAATTGTCTAGTAGCGGCTCCTAACCAACTCCCAGGCTGCTGCACGCCATTACCGCCTCTTTCCACGAGATTAAGGACCGTCGCCGAAGGAACAGGCTCGAGCAGGATAAGGCCGCTCAGCAACACACCGAGATGGCAGCAGATGGCATTCGTTATTAGAAGCACATCAATCCGAGGTATGGACAAAGTGTCCCGCTTACTTCCCTTCTACCTAGCTCAATGCACAAACAAGCGTGCTTTTGTAAGGTGGATGAGCTGCAGCTGTATTGTGTTTTCTCCGAAGAAGTTTATGTTTAGCGATGGCGCAACCGGATCAGGTTTCTTGTAGCTGATGGGCAAAGGTGTTCAGCCTTGAATCAATACCACACAAAGTACCTGTTTTCATATCAAGTCATCCACCAAGACATACTGTTCCTAAGGTGATTGCATGTTAGAGTTTGAAGATTTGCAAGTGATCTGTGAGGCATCGAGGAGGTGGGACTGCGTATCGCTTCGGTACGTAGGCGGGCCATGTAAGACGCGGGCATGTAGAGCATGCGGCCACCTTGTGACTATTTCGGTTCCGAGGCTTGAGACGAAGACTGTTCTTTCTTCTCTTGCATGTCCGCATTGATGGCATTCTTATCCTCCACGTTGATTACGCCTTCGCCGCGCACCGCAGTCCTGTTTTCCGTCCGCGTAACCCCATGTAGTGAATTCAGTACGTCGAGAGATTGGACACCATCGTTGCGCTCATGTACGACCGGCAATCTACGGCCGATGGAATGCCGTTCGAGCTTCATGTCGTACGCCTTTTGAGTGAGATTGACCGGCGGTCTTTGCTTGGTGCACCGTGCTGGTAGGTGGTATCTGAGTCTCCCTACCATTCGTGGTGTTGAGACGTACCGGCGCCTCCAATTCTTCCACCCAGGTATCTCGGGCAGCTTCCACAGCGCATCAACAAGCTTCTTTCAATCAGGAACGTCGTCGAATCGCATGCTGAAGTCGACGGAAGTGTTTCTGTTCTGTGTCATTGTGACTACGAAGTCGTCTGATGCTATCTGCGGGTACACGAGGGGGTGCGTTTGGCTGTGCAGTGGAGAAGCTTGTTAAGGAGGATATTATGAAGAATACGGAGGCTACCTGGAGTCGTGTACGAGGGGAAAAGAAGAAAAAAAGACGTCGCAGTGTAAGCGACGTGATGTAGATCCTACACTATCATGCAGTTGCAACACCCGAACCCCCACCGCCCACTACTCACCAAGTACTGCGGGAGTTTGATTTTTTTTACCAAGAGACATGGTAAGCCAGAAGCGAGGTGGCCTGACACGCGCGAAATCCAGGACAGCGCCTCTGCTCGTGATATCTGCTCGTCAGCGGCGCGGCTGCTTGTGTTCTGGTTCCCGTCAAAGGGTTGGAATCGAGTGGTACATCGGCTGAATGGATGGCTTCGCATCCTTCATCTCGTACCCCACAGGCAGCATGTCCTCATCTTAGTATCAAAGGACAAATGCTAGACACAGTATGTAAATGTCATAAAGATCATTACCATTTCATCGTTACCGTTCCCACAAAGAAGGATTAATTACTAGGCCCAGTGAAGTTCCCAATGAATACCACCAGGATTGCACAGTATGCCGCAGACGCCGCAAAGAGTTCATGTCTCGCCGCCTTTGTCAGTAAACTCATCGCAGCGCTGAACAACAAAGTGAAGACCATCAAGACGCCAACCGCATTGAATGTATCCCGCCTATTGGTATCGATCGTGCTCGTCGTGGTTGTGTTGCCCGACGGGTCGATTTCGATGTGTGCAGCAGTGTTCGTCAACTGATACATTGTGATGACCGGTATCACGAGTAGGCAGAATATAATGAAGGTGATTAGTACGTTGACCAGCTTGTCAATGCGAGAACTGCTGTAATAGGAAATGTCGGGATCAGTGGTCTTCTTCTGTGCTTCTTCAGTCCGGAAGTACTTCTGCAGAACCCGTGAGTGATGTGCCTTTTCACCCTCGAATATACAATATGCATACCTGTAGCGGAGGTGTCTTTGTTCCAAACACTTTCTGGAGAAATTTGTCTGTTTGCCCTATCACGGTCTCCACGCCGCCGTCGAACGTCTAAATGTGATAGTGCGAAGTCAGTGTATGTCTCACATGCAGTTCCTACAGAGACACTTACAGCCCATTCACGACCATTGTGAATGGTAACCATATCTTCTTTAGCGCGAATAGACTCAAGCTCACCGTCCAAGAGGGGCTTCTTCTTGAAGCAGTAGCGTCGTAGACTGCGATAGTTCCGATCTGATGGCTTCTGGAAAGACTGAAGTTCCCTTGCTTTCATAAGCACCTCATCTATATCACGCTTAGCTATCGGTCTCCGTGTTGATCGTCGGCGTATGCATACCATATTCTATTAGCTTGGTTTTTATCTCGCGAAGTATGACTCGACGGCTGCGGGGCGCTCCTTCACCATCAGGCTGACTGACATCGTAGTCTCTTGACCTCAAACGACGCTGGTCTTCGAAGGAATCCTTCAGGTCGATTTCGTCAAGCTCTCCCTCTAATAAAGTGATTTCATCCTGTAAATCAAGCAGGACTCGTGAATGCAGGTAACCGAAAGATCGATACAGTGCGAAGTTTGTATCGCTAGCTTGAAATGCTGCAAGCCTTGGGAAGCCGTTGGGCGTTTCTTCCACTAATTGTCATCAGCACCAAGCGGTACGGAAAGACCTTGGGTTACACACGTGTCCGGGTATTGGTTTCTGTCACGAATATGGGATCTGGCTCTGAGCGGAATGAGCCCGTCACGCGTTGTAAGACTCCAGGTCGCTTGTTCTCAGTTTCTAAGCTGTGTTAGTGTCGCTCATTGCAAAAGCAAACTTCTAGCCCCCAAAGTAACCTGCCCCTATTCTGTAATCATGTCATGCATACGAGCTGTTCGGCCAGAAACAGTCACCTCGCAACAGGCCATGCTCTTTATCGACTATCTTTGGTGCTGGGCCTCATTGCTGATATGTTTTGGGGGCCAAAGCAGGCGCATGGAGTAACCTACGAGGCTGTGCACTCTCAACATCAAGTTGATTCGTTCGTACGGAGGGCGGAATGGTAGAGTGGCAGTCGCTACTCTCGTCCGCTATCTCGATAAAAGCATCTCCGGTTAGGGTTGTGTCGGTATTCGTTGGAGATGCTGGCGATTGAGCCGTCTTCTCATCGGTGAACGTATCCCCGGTCATGGCACGAGGTGGGGTCATTGCAAGGCAGAAGGCAAGCGGGACCCGCACGAAAGCGAAGAATCAACAAAAAGGCGAGCGAGCTTTTGCACAAGATGAGAGATTACTCCAGCAGACGTTAAGAGTGAGGTGTGGCTAACAGATTGTGGCGACAGAAGAGTGTAAGTAGTATTGATAAAGCAAGGTTGAGAACGGTGATGGCCGCATCCATCAGACTCAGCCCCCAACGCCCTGGACGCCCCCTCCCACCATGACCTGCACGCATAGCAATTTCAGCTGCCTGATGGCACACCGGTGAGCACAGCCACGTCAATGTAGCACTGCTCAGCCGCCGGCCTTTAGGTCTTTTTCGCGTGTCCAAGTACCGTCCACTTTGTGCGTGTAGTAGTCTTTGAGCTGATACTCGATCCACCCATGCGGGCTATTCCTACTCGCATAAATCGAATAGGCAGCCTTTGTTTGAGCACCACTAGACGCCGATGCCTTCTTGCGCACCAGGTCGCCTTTCTTAAAGCGCGCCTCTGCCTGAGGCCTTGTTAGAAACAGCTACATGTGCTCCGAAAAGAATGGACGTACCGCATCCGCATTTTTGATTGGCCCAACCCCAGACTTGGTCAGAGGAGTGTGGTCTTCGGGTGCGGAGTCCAAGTGTTGACTCTGTGCCTGAGTATCAGCCCTGCGCCGCAAGGAATTCGGGGCGCAACTCACCTCGGCAACCTGGATAGGCTGGTGTGTGAGCATGTCGGCTTCCATTGCAGCTGGAAGTGTGTCGAGTGAGGCAGGATAGCCTTGTAGTTGGTGCCCTTGGGAATGAGCAGACTGTCCGCTGTTATAGAGAAAAAGCTATTGCTGGCCTCCTGGAACATGGACTTGCTGCAGCCCCAGGCAACACCGGCTCGTGACCGGTATCGATAATGGTTGGGGGCTTATATGCCTGCGATCTGCGATGCTGCACGACGGACACCTCTGTAGGTATGTTGTCGCTGAGCGAGCCATGCTGGCTCGCTGTCATTTGCCGTATGGGGTCATGCCACAGGGGCGCTTGGTCGCTACAGTAAGACGAGCGTAGAGAGTGCATGGTGGAGGCACTGCTTCTGGCCCCCAAAGTATGGTGGTGTAATTGCGCGACACGCTGATTGGCAGAGGCAAGCTGTGCCCGCCATGTCCGCACTCTTCAAGCCGTGTTTGCATGTCCCGCCCAATATGGGGGCTGAAGTTGCATCCAAGGCTGTCAACTCGATCCTCCAAAATGGCGGGTGCCTGCGAACCCCTCCAGCCTCGCAGCTTCGGCGCATCTCAAATCAATGGCTCCTCTTCCAGATTCCACGATGCGCACCGCGAACGCAGCAGCGACGGACATGACTCCTCGCAACACCAACCCACTCCCAGACAAAGTCATCAATGCCGACATACGGATACGCTCTGTTGAAGACGAGCCTAAGCGCAATGGGCGGACTCCGCAACCCGACGGGCCTCTCGTAGAGAGCACGCCTGCCAAGCAAGGAGGCAGCGCGGGTGCAGAGACCCAAAAGAACTGGTGGTCCGAGGCGATTGCAAAGAATATGGACCTTCCAGATGGTTACTCCAAAGTTGCTGTGCTTTTGATCAAATGGGCAGACAATCTGGACGAGCTAAGAACTGCTGACGAGGTATGTTTGGCTGAAGCGCGTTGGGACCGAATTGGCTGACTGGCAAATGACAAGGCCGAAGAGCTCGAATCCCTCTTCCGCAACCGCTTCCACTACGAAACGAAGACCGTCGAACTCAACATACGAGAGAAGCCGCAACACCAGCTCGACAAATACATCAGTCAGTTTATTTGCGATCATGACGGCACACAGAGCCTGCTCATTGTGTACTATACTGGGCACGGCGTTTTCCAGCCTCTGACCAAGACTCTGGAGCTCACAGGAACACAAGACCCTTCTCAAGACAGAGGCCTTGGCAACGTAGCCCGTGCGACTTGGAACAAGGCCGAGGAGAAGCTGCGTCATGAAGATGTCGAGGCCGATGTACTCACTATCCTGGACACTTGCTACGCCAGCAATCTTGTCAAGTCCAGCAGGCAGGAAGAGAAGAAATTCGAGCTGCTGAGCGCTTGTGCATTTGACGAAACTACTGCCGCACCCGGCCCGAACTCGTATACCCGTGCTTTTATCGACGCTGCCAAACAGTTCCTCGACAGCGATCCTAAGCGTCCAATATCTACTTTTAGCTTGACACAGCGCATCAACGAAGATCCGAGGCGCATGGACACACCGTCACACCTCTGGGGTCGTAGTCGCAATCCTCAGCCAAATCAAGAGCACATTTTCTTAACACCCCTCAGACGCAAGAAAACTGATGCTCTACATCAGTACCGCCCCAGGGCCAAAGGCTATCTGACCCTACGATTCGGTCTCCGCGACGCGTCACTAGACCAGGTACAGATCGACTACATGGCCAGGCTTCTTACAAAGGCGTTGAACAACAAGGAACGGGTTGGCTTGAGAAGGATCGACTGTCTGAATATGGAGCCCGCACCGCCGATATCACATTTCGAGCGCGTGACGTCCGTACTGCGTGTCAAGGCCCAGTGGAAGAGAGTGATTGCTAGGAACAAGGAGAACAAGGAGAAAGCAGAATCGCATGCGAATGGGTCGATGAAGCGCATATGCAATGACTCCGACGAACTACCAGATGCAAAGAGGCAACATCTAGACCTGGCGCATCCGCCTTCACCGCCATTATTGGATGCATAGGATGAATTTGCGTCCAGCTCCACACGTTGTTATTGTTTTAGCACTCTTTTTTTTGTCAACCCTCTTTAGATCTCGGATACCCCACAAGTGCTTGTTGCAAAGGTCACTTTTCAATCTTTCAGTCAGCCTTGGCATAATTAATACAACTGTTATCTCACAACGCAACTTGTCCATCTCATGAAGTGTATTGTTGTGCCATACGCTACGCAGTAACTTAAATAGCGCTATTGTTGGTGTTTTGGGCTAAACCCCTTGCACAATCATGCGGCGCACTGAGGCTGAGGTGGTGCCACCTGCGTGGGGGGGCACCTTCGATCTCACCACCGTCGCCAAATTAGCACAACGAGATGACGCCACATGCGCAACACGTTGGGACAAGTCACCTCGTATCTCCTGGTCTATCTCTGGTACTAAACTATAGTGAGACCAACACGTTCTCAATATGATTGCAGTGTGCTATAAAAAGGTAGGCCACCATGACAATATACACCCCCATCGTTATCAACATCACCATCACATCCACTACTACTACAAATACTTCAACATCACCCAATCCGCTTGACAAATCAGTCAAAATATCACACCAATACACCTCTCGATGACTGTGCCCACCACCACAACCGCCGCCGCCGTCTCGACAACAAATCAACACGACCACATCGTCGGCCATTGTCGCGCACAGCGGCACACACTCTACTCATCCAGCGACGTGTGTTCCCTGGTACCGCTGCAGCCGACTCAAAAGCCCATCACCACCCCGCAAAGAAGCGAAGATGAGTGGGCGGAAAGTCAAGAGGAGCTCGAGCGCTGGGGCATGGAAGCCACTGAAGTGACGAAACCCGAGTCCAGTCAAGCCACAACGCCAAGCGATACACATGGAGCAAGTCTGAGATACGAGGAGGTAATGGAGTTTTGGCAATAGGAGAAGAGGCGGAAGAAGGCACAGGAAGTGCTAGCTAGGATCAGTCACCTGTTAATCAAGTTTATCATTGTTAATGGTTCCTTTGACGATTGCAATCTCAACCACAAACTAGCTAGCTCATGCATGCGACTCTACGCGCTCGACACCATTCTGTTTCTCGTACTGCATCGCGGCGTCAGTCAACGCGGGCTTCAACGCGTCCGCGGCCTCACGCGTGAACTTGCGTGCAGAAACCTTGTGCTCGAACATGACGTCCAGTTCAGAGTACGTGAAGCCCTTTGCCTCGGGGAGGCGGAAGTATCCCCATACAATGAACAAAAGTGCAATGCCAGCCCAGAAGAAACCACCCTTGGCGCCCCAATTCCAGTCGTTCTTGCCAACCATTTTCGGCATGATTGTGTTTGTGACGAAAACAATCGAGTTGTAGGAAGCGCGAGAGAGGGCGACAGTCTTTACACGGAGGCGCGACGAGGGGATTTCGGCCGCAAGGGAGTAGCAGATGGGTCCCAGGGAAAGCTGATTGGGTTAGTCTGCGATTGGCTGCATGGTGGAATATAACAACTTACCTGGAAGCAGAAGATCATGAGGATGATCAAAACACCTCCAGCGAGACTTGCACTCTGATTCGAGGGCGGTGCAAGGCCGATGAATCCAACAATCAAAAGTATGATGAAGATGGCGGACAGTCCGGTCAGGTATATGGGTCGTCGGCCAAAGCGCGTCATGATCCACCAGGCGATAAAGCATCCAATTAAACCCAAGCAGTCCTGGCCGATGGTTAGATGGAAGGAGTCGTCTTGGCTAAGGCCTACGCCTTGCATGAATTGGGTTCTGATGAAGTCAATATATATCGTACATGTAGCACATACAAGGACTTACCCAAAGCCCATAAAGGGGACACCGCAAAGAGCCTGGGTGATGAAGGCCATTGCAGAGACCTCAGTGCGGTGTAGATCACTTCCTCGGAACAGATGCCAGTAGTTGCTTCCAGCGCCGACTTGTTTCTCGTATTGGTTAGTGACGACCATCATCTCCACGTGCGCATCGAGATCGAATTCAATGCCATCTGTGGGTGTGGTGATTCGGCGGATTGCGGCTTTGGCCTCGTCGATGCGGCCTTGTCGGACCAACCACCAAGGTGACTCCGGTGCGAGGAAGGTAGCTAGGATGATAGGGATGGGCCAGATCCACTGGAGAGCGAAAGGAATGCGATATCCCCACTGAGTCGTGTTCTTCATCAGGCCAGTGAGAATACCAGTAGACAAAAGACCACCGATGACCCAGCACATGTTGATCCACGAAGTCATATATCCTCTCAGATGCGTGGGACAGAGATCCGCAGCATATGAGATTGCCAGCGTTTGGAAGACACCCCATGGCAGACCCTGTATGATACCTCCAATAAGAAACATCTCCAATGACGTGGAGAAGAACGGAATGAAGATGGCGCCAACCATGAACACCATGCTGCCGATCATTGTCTTCTTGTACCCGATCCATTCAGTGATGTAGCCGTTGATGATGAGACCGAGAATGCATCCGACCTATGTGTCTGTTAGTAAAGCTCATTCAGCCGACACCTTTATTGGAGTTATGCGTACCTGAGTGCCATTTAGAATGATGGTCTGCCATCTCGAAGAGACAAGCTTGTTGCCGTCGGCGTCAACCTCATCGCCGAACCTATTTCGAAAGGGCTGGAACGCGAAAAACTTGTTCATGAGACTTGTGTCATAGCCTTCCATCACAACGCAAAGCGATATGACGAACGAGAATACGATCGCTTTCCACCAAAACCTCAAGGACTGCCGGACCGACATGTTGTGTTCATTGTTGATGGCCGCGTTTGTCTCGTCGACGGCATCGTGTTGTCCTTGTGTTGAGGTAGCCCTCTCGGCAACCACATTGCCAGTGGTCTTCTTCATTGAAGCCATGTTGGGCTTGACTCCAGCGTATGCGAGGGACCAGGAGAGATAGTCTTGGGTGTTGACTGACCTATCTAGAAGATGCAGGTCAACCACATGGACGGATCTGCGGTCTATATAGACCCCAGCGCCTTGTATGCATAGTCAAGAGATGCATCCTTTACAGGAGTCATGTCACAAGTGAAGGGCTAGCCCGAGAGCTTGGGAGTCTAAGCCCCGGCAATGGCCGAGAAAGGGCAAGAGCGGGTTGCTTTGCGGGGAAACATATGGCGGGACATTCGTACAGAGTGCCCATGGGGATAGATGGGGTGTATAAGTGCGCAAAGAGGGCCAATCACAACAAGAGCGAGGTTTGCCCAGTCGGCCACCAGGTCGTGAGAGACTTTTCCGCCAATATACCGCCGCTAACAAGGTCATGGTAGGTGCTTTGCCTTGGCGTAGTCGTTTCCAGTTTTGGTCAGCCGTCCCGAGGCACATGCGAGTCATGCAGTCCCTCTTCTTCCATCTTTCACCCACTCATCCAGTTCTCCGCCAGTATTCCGCTCCTCAATCCCCAGATTATTGCGCAACTTCGGACCTAGTGATGCGCAAACCATCTGCATGCAGTGCATGCCGGTAAGCCTCTCATACCCTGTCCTAACCAGTCGGTATATGCGCGCACCCGCTAATTTGGTTGAAGAGCTCGCCGGCGCAAATGTATCTATCCGACAAACCGGCTGGTAACGGTGTGCGAGTATTGCTTGTCACATGGTCTACAGTGTCTCCGAGGGCCACCAGAAGGCGGCTATTATGCTAGTCGCCGAGCTAAGCTTCACGAGAATATTGCGATTCAGCAAGCTCTCTCTCTCCAAGCCAAGACATCGCCAAATCTAGGCCACGAAGATCTACTACCACCGACTGCCTTGAGGCGAGCGTTAGTGGAGTTGTATTTCGACTACATTCACGACCAATTCCACTCCATGTATCACAAGGCGTCATTCATGGACGATATGATCAACGACCGGGTACCGCCTATAGTACTTTTCGCTATCTTTGCACTTGCCGCTAGATTCTCTACCGACGAGTTCTTTGACGGAACCGATCCAAGAGAAAGAGGCGACGTCTATCGTGCAGCAAGCGAAAGGCTGTTTAGTATCCGCGAGCTTACCCCTGTAACGGTCCAGGTATGCGTTTTGCTGGGAGCATACGCTGCTGCGAGTGGTGAGACAGATGTCGAAAACCTATACTACAGTATGGGTGGAAGACTCTCTCTAGCCCTTGATCTTCCCAATCGACCCGTCACAAGTTTGGTGGAGCGCGAAGTCAACATCAGAACTTGGTGGACTCTATGTATGGTGGACGTTTGGTCATCCACTGCTGTGAGATTACCACGTATTATGCCATTTGATAGCGCTGTACCGCTTCCAGTGGATGAGATACCATTCTCCGTGATGGGTAACGATCTGAGGGCAGATGTTAGCGACCAAACGTTGTGCCCCAGCTCTCCCCTCCTTGCTGAGATGGTCAAGCTCAATCGGATTCTGGCGAGAATCATCGACTTCAATCGAGTGTGTGTATCAGAACATCTCGAAGGCCTACCACTCGAAAGAGGCATACGAGAACTTTCTCGCGATCTCGACGTCTGGTTAGAGGAAGTTCCGCACCACATGCGTGATACGCCGGCAAACCTCGAAGCTTTTGCATCACGTGGCCTTGGGCGTATGTTTGTAGCTGTGTATCTCGGCTATTACCATTACGAGCTGCTTCTCAACTATCAATTTTTGTCTTCGTCAATCGACACAACAACCGACTCTGCACGATATGCTGACGCCTGCAAGCAACATGCCGCCCGGCTCTGCGCCCTCGTCTATCGCTCGCATTCTATACCTGGCAGCGAAGTCTTGTATTCGGCAGTTTCCCATATTCTCGTCGTTGCTTCTACTGTCCAGATTCACACCCTACTCTTTTCTGGTGACGAAGGCGAGATACGTGTATCGAAGTCCAGATTGGAACGCAACTTTGAGATACTCTTGCGTTTGAAAACGTATTGGCCGAGTGTTGATAGCGCGATGAGCCGTCTACGAGCGTTTCACCAAACTTGTCTCCGAAGCAAAGAGACCAGCTTCGTTCTTGATCGATGGCTGCTGCGCTTTCTAGTTCAATTTGCGCCTCACATGGAGCTCGAGCCGAGGGACAATGATCCTGAGTACGAAGCACTGCTTGCGCTAAGCAGACAATCCCCGCTATCGAGTTACTCAGGATTATCTCTGTAATCATGCAGGATCGAGTCAGCAGCACCCATCCAAATATGGTGGGGTAGTAATGGGCGCCAAGCTTTAGCGGCGGAAAACTCATCTATTCTCCTGTCTTGCGGAGCCCCCCAACACGCCCCATCTAAATCTGCGGACTTGGCGCAAGGGTCCATTCAACCACGTCTAAGATCCACTTGAGATGGTATACTTATAGAAGACTGTTCAAGATGCCGATGGCGCATCTCTGGCTGAGAAACAACATCATACTTTCACCATTGACTATGTCACGTAGCAGCATTCTCATGGTGGCAACGCTGCTGGGCAGCGCAACGGCCGTTAACAATGGTCTCGCTATCACACCACCAATGGGCTGGGTAAGATGCAGCAACGATACTCCAGACCTATCACTGATCGGAAAAGAACAACTGGAACGCTTTTGGATGCGACGTCTCCGAAGACCTTCTCCTTACGACCTCTTCACAGATCTTAAGCCTAGGATTGCGAGATTTGGGTTACAACTATGTCGTACTCGACGACTGTTGGCAAGATCCGAAAGGTCGAGACAGCAAAGGAAAGCTTCATCCGGCGCTTGACAAGTTCCCCAACGGCTTGAACGCTATCGCAGATCATCTTCATAGTCAAGACCTCAAGTTCGGCATGTACAGCAGCGCTGGTGAGATGACATGTGCAAGGTTCGGTATGGTTGAGCGGTTACCTTTGCTTTTTGTAGCATGCTGATATCGGTCAGAGGGGTCACTAGACCACGAAGTCGACGATGCGGAGAGCTTTGCGGGTTGGGGTGTCGACATGCTGAAGTACGACAGCTGCTACCACATGGGTCGCGTTGGCACACCATCAGCGTCGTTCAATCGCTTCAAAACCATGTCGGATGCTCTGAAAGCGACAGGGAAGAATATTCTCCTCAATCTGTGCAACTGGGGAGAGGACCTTGTTCACACGGTAAGCACGATGAAGTCTCGGTCCGCCATCATGTTCATAAACTGACTTCTCGTAGTGGGGAATGAGCATATCCAACAGCTGGCGCATTACAGGAGACATCTACGACTCTTTCACACGTCCTGATGATCTCTGCGGATGCAACACTCTAGCGCCAGGCGATGTCAACTGCGTAGCACCAGGCACACATTGCTCGGTACTTTTCATCCTCAACAAAGTCGCCCCTTTTGCTGACCGTAGCATTCCGGGTGGTTGGAGCGATCTGGACATGCTCGAGGTCGGTCAAGGTGGTATGACCGACGAAGAATACAAAGCGCATTTTGCGCTTTGGGCCGCTCTCAAATCTCCGCTCTTCCTTGGTAACGATCTGCGCAACATGCCAGCTTCTGCTCTTACCATAATCAACAACCCTGCCATCATTGCGCTTAGCCAGGATCCCCATGGGCGAAGTGTAACGCGTGTTCGAAGGGACACGGAAGGTGTGGCGAAAGATGAGTGGGGCGTTGGCGAGACGCACGTCTGGGCCGGGCATCTTCAGAACGGAGACGAAGCCGTGATACTCCTCAACGCTGGCGGCAAAGACATTGAGATGAGCGTCTCCCTGGCTGAGATTTTCATACCATATGGACCTGGTGGATCCGCACCGCACGTAAAGTACGATTGGGCCATACACGATCTCTGGGCTCACCGCATGCCTGAAGCTACCGCCGAAGAACTGCTTACCGCGGACACTCTTGTGCAGAGAGAATCCATCCTTGCAAAGGCCAACTGGTACAACGCTACTGAGATCCCATACGCCAAGGGTCTCGCCCAAGAAGATGCACGGCTTTTTGGCGAGAAGATTGGCGTGGTAGAAGCTGGTGGCATGCTCAAAGCAGATGTGAAGAGCCACGCTGCGCGAGTGTTCCGACTACGCAGAGTTAAAAAAGAGGGAGATGCATTCGAGGCAAAGAGTATATCGAGGGAAGATGGTAACGAAAGAGACGAATTGTAACGACACGAATGATTAGTAAGATGCCTTTGGCATAGAGGACAAGATGTGACCTCAAAAGGGGCCAATGAAAGCGCGTGGCATCGATATATGATCCCACGCATACATTTTCCGGGTACATTTTCCCCAACTGCGTGCATGCTTGCGAACAGTCTTCTTGTCGGCGTGGTCATAGACCGGATTTAGTAAGCTAGATGCTTCGGTCCGATGCTGCCCATCTGTCCAATCAGCTCTGTGCGACTCCTCATGGACGAACATGCACGAAAGAGTTGCAGAATAATAGCATTGCATGGCTTCCCCTAGCACTCATTAACATGGCATACTATCGGACCCATCCTGGCGCAGAATTGTATATTGATCGACCACTTCTGATTGTGGAAACATTTCAGGCTAATGTTAAAGCAGATACTGTGCTAGGAAGATAAACGGTATTGATCTGCCCTATCCCAAGGACCGAGTAATTATACAGGGTGGTGTTATCTGACCATAGAAGGACAGAGTTTTGCAAGATAAAGGATAGCATGGACAGGTTGCCAAGAGGATTCAAAAGGACAGTTTAAAGCTACAGCAGAGTTACACTGGAATCATGTACTAGGGCTCCCTTCAAGCCCACTACGACGACGAAAGTCCTGTAGCCAATTCGGATTGTCGGCTACTGTTTGGTTCCACCCATCATCTGGGTCCTGGTATAGCAATCTTCGCGACTCACGTTGAAACATCTCGTCCGTTGGAATAATTCCTGATAACATCTGCTGTCTTGCAAAGCGACTAAGATGGCGTGTAAGGATAGTAGCAAAGTCAAGGTCGTGTTGTGTTGACAATTCTCGAAGGGCGGCCAAAGAGTCTTCAAAGGCTTGTTGATCGGGTGTGTGCGCAGTCTCTGTCGAAGGCTCTGGTTCCGGCTCTTCAAGTTGAATGCGTGAGATTAATTGCTTTGTGTGGTCGATGGATCCAGGGTTGGTTGCTGAGAAAGGTACGACGGTTTTGGCTTGTTCAGCAAGTAGGTAGGGTGGGAATGCGTTGATTACACGAGCGGCCACAGCGGGCTCGAAGCAGTGGTCGCCTTTCCAATCGGCCATAGTCTTGCCTTCACGAAAGTGGGCTGCCAGATGGTCCGCTCGCTCATCCCAGCTATTTAGATCTGTATAACATATGCCGCAACGAGATTTTACTGGCAAAGTCTCAAGCTTCCAGTCGTCGATTAGAGGTAGCGTTTCGAGTCCATGTACTAAGCGAAGGTGTTGGGTAAGGTGATCTTTCCGGTGGAAGATACGGGGAGTATTGTTGCCGTCGGTGCATGCCGCATGGTTGTGTTGTTGCAAGTGCTGAGGTGTCGGGTCTAGTGCACTACAGTAGGCACAATGTACTCTGCCAGTCAAAGGTAGCACCACAGAGGCACCGTGCGGCGTACACATCCAACTTTCGAGGTTTAAATGTAGCGATTTTTCATGGCGTGTCCAGTCGTACTTGTGCTTAAACGTATCGCAGCAGAATGTACATTTAAAAATTCGCTCTGCATCATTTATTTTGTTGCCCCTTACTCTACCCTTGTTCCGCGTCTTGGTGGCCTGACTGCGTCGCTTCGACTGTGACGTGGCGGAGTGGCTCGAGTTCACGGACCGCAATGAGGATTCGCTGGCGGCGCTGTCGAGACTGGTCGTTGACGAAGGGCCTCGATATTTTCGAAACGCGTCCCTACTAGAGGGCCGGCTGATGCGTGGTGAATTACCCACGGGCTTGTCTTCCAGGGCATGGTAGATGGCCGACAGAGACGCAGCCTCATCTTCAGGCGGCGAGTTCCGCCACCGCTGAATAGCTAGCGATTGTCCTTCTTCGTTTCGGGGACTCCCACTAGGTATCACGATCGGGCTTGCGGTTCCAGTTGATCTGCGCATAAAGTACTTACTTCGGCGACGTGGGAGAGTATGATGCCGTTGCGCTGGTGGGCGTTCGTGAAACTCGGTCGGTCGGAACGCATCAAACGGATAACTTGGTGAAGCCACAGCGCTCATTGGCTGTGATGTGTCCTCCAAGGTAAAATCGTGAAAGTTCGGGTCGATTGCCAAGTCGTCATCGACGCTGAATGTGGCAGGCGCACCAGATGCAGCAATAGGCGCATCCTGGCTAGCATCAGTTGCTAGGAAGCTGGAGAACCACGAAGGGTCGATAGTATCTTCATCCCAGGGCTGTATCTGCCAGTTGTGCGTTCGTTGATGATCCATAGCCTTGGTAGTCGCGATTGTTGGTTTGGTATCGGGATTGATGAGAATGGCCAAGGAAGAATAGCATCAGACGGAGGGACCAGCCGAAATCGGCGCCGCCTAGGATTAGCAAGTAGCTGTGATGCTCTCAAACGTGCCTCGGGTTTTCTCTAACCGATATGCCTGGGGACTGCGAGGCATGCGCATCTCACAAGGCGTAGGGCGTGCGGTGGGGTAAACTTCTGAACGCGCTAGCCCCCGCGATCTAGAGCAATTCCTTCCCTTTAGCGCAAAATGGCAATCACCCATCAACGCGACGTAACGTGACCTGCTTGATGATGGAAGACGAAGACGGGAGAGCCATCGGAGAACAGGCGGAGCAAGTCCTAGAGGGCATTTTTGGTAGGCCACATCAACGTCATTTCGCACCCTGTCTCTGACCTCCACACAGCGGTAGCCAAGCCTGCACATGTCTCTTCATCAGATGTCCTTCTTAAACTTCAGTCAACATTCGCCACATCAACGACATTTGCGCCGCTGCTCAAGCACCAACCTAAACGCACCAGCAAATCCTCCGACCAGGTCTTTCGCTTGGGCCATGGTGGCACGCTCGACCCTTTGGCCTCAGGCGTGCTCATTGTAGGGATTGGGCGCGGTACAAAGTCACTGTCGCAGTTCTTGGCATGTGACAAGACTTACGAAACGGTCGTCCTGTTTGGTGCTAGCACTGATAGTTACGATTGCACGGGAACAATTGTTGAAAAGGCAGATACCTTGCACATCACCCGTCAGTCAGTCGAAGAAAAGCTGCGGAACTTTAGAGGAACCATCCAGCAAGTCCCTCCTGTATACTCTGCGCTCAAAATCAATGGCCTCAAGGCTTGCGAGTACGTACGACAAGGCAAGGATTTACCGAGAGAGTTGGAGAGCAGAGAGATGCACGTTGATGAATGCACGCTGCTAGATTGGTATGATGTGGGAGAGCATTCCTTCGCATTTCCTGGCGAAGGAGGGCCGGCTTCGGCACCTGCAGCGCATATCAGGCTGACTGTGTCTTCCGGGTTCTACGTCCGCAGTTTTGCGCACGATCTGGGTATCGCATGCAACACCTTCTCACACATGGCCTCTCTGAATCGTACACGCCAAGCCAATTTTACCATCCACTCTTCACTCACATCTCCGGATACCGTTTCCGCCATCACATACGCAGAACTGGACGCCGGCGAATCAACTTGGGGGCCGATGCTCACACCACAGCTTGGAAAGTGGGTTGCGGCTAATCCGGTTACCATAGGACATGTTAATGGACGCCAAGAAAGCATGAAGAGGAAGATGGCGCAAGACAAAGAGACGAAGCCTAGACAGAGGTTTCGTGGGGAATGGGTAGCTGATACGAAGAAAGAGAGGATCAAGCAGCAGGGAGGCAAATTCAAGGGTAAATGGGGACGGAAGCCCAAAGTTGAATCGGCCTCAGAATTGCCCTCGGCAGTACCCGCGGACCATGGTATGAACACCAGAGGAGACAAGTCACCCGGCGAAGCGAAGCCAACAACATGAAGAATATATTTGTGAAATCCAGGGTGTGTTGAGTCTGGAACACGATAAGGCGTCAATGATACAACGGCGCCCCAAAGTTCCTCAATAGACCCAACCACTCCGAACTCCTGTCTGTCAACTCACAGCATTCCAACATGGTCCACGTCCCCGATTCTCCACGCGGTTGCGCCTTACTATTCAACACTAGGCTGCTACCATCTACTACGCCAAGTTGGAGCAGTTTCTCCATACCAATGTAGTTGTCTTTCCGAATCGCCGACAAGATTGCCGGAAGTTGCGGACGTTGTAGCGCGTATCCAACGTCCCATTGAACTACCATGTCGATGAGGTCAAGATATTTCGTTTTGAGCTCCGGTTCGGTGGGAGGAGTACAATGGAGGAGCATATCGTAGATGGGCGGCAGTGCGGCGATCTGTTCGCGTCGGGCGGCTGCGGAGATGGTGTTCAGCAGCACACTTACTGCGTCTTTGTGAATGCCTTTAATAGCGAAGCTCAACGCGTCATATGTTAGCTCTAGAGCCAAGCCTATCATTTCCGCAAGAATCGACGAATTGGTTTCACTACTGTGATAGGCGGCGAACTGTAGTACATTCATATCCTCAAAAGCTGGATCGCGAGGATGCGCGCCGGCGCGAAGGAGTACACGAGCTGTTTCCAGAGAGTCGAGCGCAAGAGCAGCAGCTAGTGGCAGAGCCTTGACCTCTTTTGTGTTTCGATGGAAGAAGACATTCTCTCGTACTAGCCCGCGGTTGGACTGCAGGATAAGTTCGACGCCTTGCGCAGCATCTGCTGAAAGCGCTCGCCCAGTTGCCGTTCTCAACCCCAAATCAGTGGCGGTGCGTTGTGCGAGACATAGATTAAAGCCTCTGTCGATCAACAGTCTTAGTATGCGAAGTGCGTCTTCCGGTCGTTTGACCCATGTTTCCTTCGTCAAAGCATTAATTGGTGACACATAGCGGGTGACCTTTCCTTGATGTTGCAGGACATCGTCTTCTTTCTCGTAGTCTTTTGGCATGCCCTTTATGCTCAACATCTCTTCCACCGCGTCTGCCCAGCCAGCGCGGACGAAGCAAGATAGCACCGAGTACTCATATGTCGTCTGCCACGGGCGATACCCAAACTCAGCACTTTGCAGTTCACTCTTGTTGTCAAACACGCCGGAAATAAGAGCCGTGGGGTCAAACTCTTGATGTTGCATAATGAGTTTTAGTGTGCTCATGCCCTGGTCAACATTTTTCCATTTGGAAAGACCGTCGAGAAGACTAGTTTTCGCAAGTCTGACTTGGTTCTCTGCCCAATAATGTTGGGCGTCATACACCTCCCTCGGCCATTGCTGAACCATTGGATTCGCTCCATGCGACACAACAAGGCAGTTGACAAGATCCGCATGCCCTTTGTAGGCAGCTGCAAGTATCGCGCGATCCATTGGAGTATAGTTGTCTCTTTTCGTACTCTCTCCATAACTAGCCCCTTCCCTCAAAAGATAGTCGACCACTTTTGCTCGCCCGCTCAAGGTAGCCTTTGCTAAAGCTTCGTGCTTCACTCTTTTCAATTTACCGATTGATCGATATATAGGGTCGGCTCCCATACCAATAGCTGCTTTGACGAGAGAAAGACTGCCTTCTGCAGCGACTTCTTCAAGAACGTCGGCCAAATTATCCTGTGATGGTCCACCAGTTGGCTTCGCTGAAATGACTGCTCTTTTGAGTGAGAAGCTTTTTTTAAAAGACGAGAGACCCGTCTGACTTGACGCATCATTCTTTGTGCTGAGTCTACGCAATATCTCAGCTTGAGCATCGCTGGGATTCATTTCAGGTGCCTCGTTTTCTCCACTTTGCATAGTCGAAATGGAGAAACCCCTTTGCGATAATTCGAAAGGACTACCAGGCAAGCCTTGCATGGGTGACGAAATGATACTAGAGCTGTGATTACTGCCTATGCTGTTGGCAGTGGTAATATGCTCAAAGGTTCCATGAGCTATCTTCAATGGCTCTGGTGTGGGATTGGAATTTCCAGTATGTTCGGGAGCGATATACATGGACTGCATCCGATCCGAGAGGCCATCTCCGTTGCTAGCGCTACTACCCCAAGACATCGGAGGAGTCGGAGGAGCTGTTGACGCATGTTTGAGAAAGCGTAGAGGTTGTGGCTGTGAAGGCTCAGGTGTGTGCTGTGATGGATGCGCTATGGAAGCTTGCGCACCTGGGCTGCTCGGAAGTTGTAGAGGCGCTACACCTGACGTTGAGTAGGACGCCAACGAAAAAGTATCCTCTCCTTTCATGTACTCAGGCGCCCTGTAGGCAGGCTTGTAAGAGTTGGGTTTCGAGCGCAAGGCATGTTCGATAGACGCTCCTGCGTTCGTTGGAGGAATCGACTGAGCGGGCGCAAGGTAGTCGAAGGACGGTCCACCAAAATAGCTGCCGTATTCAGCAAAGCCATCTGCATAATGTTCCTCGCCATCCTGCATCTTCGTGGTCGTTGAAGCCGTCCGTTCGAGGACACCGAAGCTATGTTGGGTATGAGGTCGCGCTGCCAGGTTAGGCACAATAGTCAGAAAGCGCGGGGTAGAAGAGTATACTCGAAATGGAGGCTCAATTGGCTTGCAGCATGCCGTGTATGCAGCCTTGCGGCATATAAGACCACTTCAGGCGTCCACCAGGACCGATGATATATGGATACCTAGGTAATTGTGAAAGCCCTTTCCAAGCCGCAAGCGTGCTATCATACCAAGATATAGAACGAGCATCTTCGGCAGGGGTCTCGGGCACAAAGAGGCGTTTGTCGCGCGCTCGTTCAGGAGAATCTGGATAGGTAGCCTAAGATCGCAATAACGGATAAGCTGACAGACGAATGAGCTTCTTGCACTCGGCACGTGCGCGGAGAGTTTCGAAATGTCTGCATTCCGGCCACCGTTCGCGCTTACACAAGACTGTCGCCTCAGCGCTGCTC
Source organism: Alternaria brassicicola (assembly GCA_002796735.1). NCBI lineage: Eukaryota > Fungi > Ascomycota > Dothideomycetes > Pleosporales > Pleosporaceae > Alternaria > Alternaria brassicicola. The sequence goes on along the minus strand of PHFN01000013.1, from coordinate 2,936,975 downwards.
GTGAATTGTGTCATTCTGCTTGCCGTATGCAAAATTGCCAATGCGCCTCAGCGCGGATGGGACGTGAGCGATGGGAGCCCCATGGTCCCCCAGATCGCATGGACAGTATAGGAAGGGACTCGGCGCGTACATATCCACTTAGGACGCATCTCCGCACATTCGTGCGGGCACTCAAGGTCCGCTTCTCGTACCGGCTATCGCCATACGTAGTGTCGTGAACCTAAACGCTCTCTTTCGTACAGATGTGATCGCGAGGGATGGCAAGGGTAGGCCCAGTTACTCAGCAAGGAGCTTTGACCAAGTCGTTCTTGATCTCACCCGCCGTCCGCGCCACAACCCTCCCTCATCCCCATCATCTGTTCTGCCACTGCACATGTTCAAGATGGTTGTCTTGTAGAGCGCCCTGCTACCTGTAGCCGAATATTAGCTCATCAGTATTTTGGAGGCTCTAATGGGCCTGTGTATGGTTGCGCGAATGGCTGAGTCGAAAGCCCACCTTGCGCGTTGGTCCCAGGATTGTTTGCGACATTGGACTCTGCGATCCGTCTAAATCTTTTCTATCTGGAAATCTCGACGTCTATTAACACGGTGTGGAAACCAAATCAGGGTTCATAAGGTTTACTGGTGTCGCGTCACCTCCTCTAGCGCAAAGCCCCTGAGATCGTCTAACCAAAGTATGACGCCAATTAACGAAGGGTACGGTACCCTCGACCTTGGGCCAACTTCTTGTCCCCGAGTCCGTTGGTCCACTCAGCAAAATTCCGTAGCCCAAAGCGCCATAACTGTGGGATCTGGGCTGTTCGAGAAGCAGAAAGCCCATCATGGCGCTACACGACACCTTCATCGAACAGAACACCATGGATAACCGCAATTAGACTTGTAGCGTGTCAGAGATCCGCCACACGTTCTTAGTCGCTTTGTCAGTGTGAAGTAAGACCGACGTCTCCAAGGTAACTCAACCGCGACAACGAGCGCCTGTAGTCGGGTCGGAGGCAACCCCGTGAGATCGCCAAGTCCTCGAAACGCTATCGAGAAGTGCTGCGATTCAAGCACGCGCTCCCCCTCGCTACCAGCTTGACTCGTCGAGATACCGGACCGTCTAGGCAAACGCCACAAGGGCGTTCCAGGAAATTTCTATCGCGTACGGTAGTACCTAATGGCTTCTGGTAGCTTACCACGCCTCCCGTGTACTCCAAGACTCTCATTCGCAGCTCAACGGTTTCAAGCCGCTTCCGGCTTCTTCTAATGCTCTCTAGGCTCGGTACTGAAGTCTCATGCCTGTCGGACGACATGAATTGGAGAACACGCGGCCAGGTTTAAATGATGGTGGACAGGATGGGCCATGTTTCTGCCCATGTCTGCGACGCCACGCAATACAAGGCAACATGCTAAAGCTGCTGGCTACACTGGGCTAATGGATGCTTCGAAGAGCTTCATAACATGTTGGTAGTCGTTTGCACAACAGCGCAGATGTCACCTCTAGAGAGTGCCCAAGTTCTTCGCCCGTCCGGCATAAGAACTTGTCGTAAGGACAATAAAAGTCCGAACCGCGGAGCCGGTTGATCGACTACTGATCAGCACAGAAGGACGACGCTACCACCCGTTTGGAACTATGCGACTCATGATAATGATGTGCAGTATAACACGCCTGGCCATACCACCAGTTCGGATCCACGATACCGCTACCGGCCCCCCCTCGTGAAATACCCTGACCCTTGTCTTCTCGCTGCCCGGTATATGCAGGTGTCAAGATGTCAAACAATCCCAAATAGAGCCTACAGTCGTTTCCACATCCACACCTTCCATCTGACCCCATTGGGGCGAAGCGAACCTCCGCCGACCACACACGAACTGTGTGTTTGCTCGCCGCAATGGACATAGTCACTTCCATTGTAAGATTTTCGCATATGCGGATATCTTGAAGTCCCACTGATCGTCCACAGATTATCCAGGGCGTTCTGCTCGCTCTAGCACTAGCAGTCACGTTGCTACGATGTTGGATTCGTCTTAGTGTAGAGCGGCGCTCACTGACAGTACCCGACTATCTCGTATGGGGAGGAATGATTTGTGCGTTTGGGTGGTTTTCTTGCTCTACGAAAGCGCTCTATATCCTGATTGACCATCCTCTGGACGAGGAAACGAGAAGCGATTCCGTTGTATACCTAAAGGTGCGTCGACAGTGCCGGATGTGGCATGTACGACAGAACATACATACTGACTGAGTTTTGACAATAGGTTGTCTTCGCGTCCATCTACTTTTTCGATACGGGATTGTATTTCCCCAAAGCTTCGCTCGTCGCCTTCTACTGGTGGTTGATTCCTCACGGCTTCAGACGTCTGCGAATCGCAATTTATGTTACCACTGCGATCGTAGCTTGCACATTCGTCGCAAGTGTGTTGATGGATACCCTCATCGCACCCAGGATAACGGACAACTGGTACGACCAAAGCACGATCATCACACCCAAGTGTCCCTCCAGCTAACGCCGACGGCCCACAAGGTCTATCGAGAACCAGCTTAGTTCAGCATGGAACACGTACTCCAACTTGTTAGTCAACTGGGTCCTCAATTTCGGCACTGATCTCTTGCGTAAGTGGTTCTCCCCTTGCTTCATAAGACGTTAGCTACAACACCTGAAAACTAGTATTTGGGCTACCATTCTTCATCTTCAACTGCCTGAAGCTTCGTAGACGACAAAAGATTGGTTTGGTTGGTATCTTCTCTCTTGGCGCAATCACGATGGCGATCAGCCTCGCCCGAATCATCGTCTACACTATGAACTACGACGTTGGCGATGCAGATGGAAGTAGATCATCACCTTGCCGTGCCCATGTCTACGATCTTCGCTAACGCAGCTATAGATCTATGGTGCACCGCCGAGATGTGCACAGCCGTCATTGTCGTCTCACTTCCATCCCTGAAGTCGCTCATCATCAAACCAACGCCCAACAACACGTACGACCGCAGCAATTCAGGATATCTGCAAGCCGGTTCTAGCAAGGTTATTGGGAGCAGAAGCAATGGGCATAGCTCGCATGTTCAGGGCGGCACATTGGACGATGATGAGATGGAGCTTACTTTTCTCGTAAGAAATTTCTCTGTACGAACTGCATGTGAGACATGTACTGACTTTGCACCCTTACAATTAGGACCGAAGGGGTAGCCCTGCACCCACTGGGGCAACGGATGAGACAAGGGTGCAAGATGGAAAAGATGCTGTGATTGTGACGACGAATGTCACTGTTACTAGGGATGTGCTGTAGGTTGAGGTACAGGACGATACTAGATACCACTTCTCTATGCACAATTGTGTGAAAGCACAAATGGAAGCAAAGCCCCAACATCAAAAGTATAATTGCTGGAACCTTGCAATCATGAAATACTACTTTTCGTGCGACGCCTGTGTACTCTGTTGTCTCAATGTCTAAAACCTTCCACTAACCTGCCGTGGTCTTGCTCAGATATTGGAATCAGTCCCGTTCTATTTGGATTTACTGTTCGGCGCATGTTGTTGAAATTGACATCATATGCACTGAGCGGGAATCTGAGCCGACAGTGTATGGGCGTTAGAATCAGGGTGGCACGGGGGCTGACATGGAAAGAAGAATTGAGAATATATAGATTGGATGCTGTCCCTGCCCTCATACGTACGGTATCTCAGTATATACAAGCACAGTCCTCTTAACACCAACATGTGATACAGCACGGATTGTGGATGTGAAATGTGCATAGCTACAGGAGGTTGGCGAGGTTATCATGCAAGGGCATGTCCGTGCGCATATAGCAACGAGGAGGCGGTGCGGCGCCCAACCAACGATTCGCTCAGATGACCCACACACCTGCCGTCATCCACCAACACCAGTTCTCTCCTGCTAGACGCACGCCAGCGCTCCACGCTCCACGCCGTTCCTTCACCTGCGCCGACCACTGTACCCTCGACTTGCGCCGACCCACGACGTCCACGGACGTGTTCTGGATGCCGGCGATATGATGCGCAGTAGCTGCCGCGTCGTTCCCTTCTCGACTCTACTGCTGGCTTGGGCGGGCTTTGTGCTGGCCGGCGACACCATCACGTCTGGAAAGATCAAAGTACAGCTGTTTGCTGCGCCCTCGTTTCTGAGCGAAGTTAGTGTGGACGCGTATAATAACCAGTGTCTGTCGCTGGATAACAATCTGTATGTTGCACCCGTATCGCGGCATGTGGGCGGCTGCGCTGACTTGGGTACAGCATCGATGGGCGCATACAGAGCATCCTAGTAGGCGGTCATGACGTCGCCACTGTGTTGCAGAGGGATGATTACTGGAATTGTCGCTTCTATGAGTAGGTGGTGGGTTGGGCTCTGAGGCGGGGGGCTAGCAGCTGACGTTCTAACAGCAACTATGACTGCGAGGGCGACGACAACCTGGATCGGTACCTCGCCATATCCGATGGTGCAAACAACCTTGGAAGCATTGGTTGGGGTACGAAGATACACAGCCTGAGGTGCCGCAACCGTAACCATGATAAGGACGAAGACGACGACGACTGAGCGAGCGATGAGCCAGTACGAGAGACGAACACGCACAGCAATACGCCCAGTTAGCTTACTCGGATTGGACAGCGAATGTCGCATATGCCATAGATTTGATATCAACACGCCAACGGGAAACTTCAGTCGCGGGGGCAAGAACGCGGTGGGGGAGGGCATGTGCATACGGTGCATACGTATGCCAAGCGCACGGCGCGGATCGATCAAGCATACAAGGAGGAGTGGCAGTAGTATACCAGGGACATGATGCATTCCATATAGCGATGGGCTCGGCGTTTACAATGGGTTCTGCATCCAGATAGGACAGGTGACAACACCAGCATTCGAAGTGCTCGAATGCCCCCTTTAGTGCTGTACCGGTACCAAACAAATCTAAATCTAAATCTAATAAATTTGTTAGTTACATGTTCCTGTTTGTCGGCGGTTTGTATAGGCATGAATGTTGTATTGTCGGGAAGTCGAGGTGTGTGATCACTCGTCCATTCATTCATTCATTCATTCGTGCCATCATGAGCACCTGGGTATCTCCAGCGCGAAAAACCAGCCACTAAACGCCATGCCATGCAATGCTTCCACACTCGCTGGTCCTACAAATCGATCAAATCTGGCGCCTCTCCCGACCCTACACCGCGCAGAAGAACTATCATGTTTCCGCTCTTACACGGCTCGCCGATCTTCTCGCTGAACTTCAGCAGCCGTCCGCCTTCGACATGGAAGACGCGTAACTTGTCCTCTTCGCCACCGCCACGATTGTTCACGTTTTGTACCTGCAGTGACTTGGCCGCCATGTCGAGCACGCGCCCGACAGTCCACTCCTTGTTGTAGAAGAACTTTCCTGTTGGGTACTTTGCCTTGGTTGTATCGGCGGATGCTTCGACGTGTAGGTATATCCGCTTCTCCTGGGGCACGCTGGCCTCGCCCTTGGCTGTCCGCTTCAGCGCGTTGAGTTCGACTTGTGCTGAAGCCGCCGCCGATGACGCCGAACTTGTTCCCATTCCCAGGAAGCCCGTCTTCTTGGGGGCAGACGTCCGCTTCTCAGCGTCCTTCTTCTTCTTCTGTTCGGCCCACGCTTTCAGTCTTGTGAGCGCCGTTTGTGTGCGCGCTTGTACGTAATTTTGCGGTCGCGCACCAATGGGTGTGAGGTTCTTGCAGTCGTGGTCCTCTTCGAAGCGATGCTTCAGACAGTATCTGCGATTGCATCGTGTGCAGTGTACGCCTTGCGTGCGGGCAGTATCGATCAGTGTCTTGCACGACGGGTCCGCGCACTGTTGGTCGTGGTTGAAGACGGTTGGTTTCGGAGTGGAAAGCGACGAATCTTGGTTGTTCTTGGCTCTCTGTCTCGCCCATTCACCTTCCTTGGGGCACTTGTGCGCGTATTCGGTACGGTGGTCGAGGCAGAATTTCCTGGGATTGTTAGCATGACAACATGGTCAGGTGCTTTGCGCGTCATGTACCCACCCGCGACAACTCTCGCATCGAAATGGTAAGAAGTCCAGCACGTTGCAGTACTCCATCTGGCAATGCGCCCCAATAGCTTCTAGGTCGCCCTTCATCTCGGTGTAGCTTGATTCGTTGGCTGCCATGCTCGCGGTCGAGGTGAGAATGATATAAGGCAAAGGCAGTGTGTAAGAGACAAGCTGAGCAAGCATGAGAAGCCTCGAGAAGGCCGCTTAGGCTACCAAGAGCTTACGATGGTCGCCGCACCATCTTCCGAAGGCGATTCCGATCAAGGCCGGATGGCGCTAGCCATGAGCGCCCACTAGCGCCAGGGTCCAGCGGCTTCCGTCTCATCGATTCGTCGTCTGTCTTAACCCTCACCACAACCTTCAGATTCCGTGTCCACAACTGTGTCGGACGTTTTCAGAAGATAGCCATAGGTAGATACTACTCGGAACATACTGGATTGTTTGTTCATGCCCTCGATGTCCGGAGGACTAGCCTGAGCTTCTCCTTTCCATCAGCCTGGTCGCAGGCTTGGTTTCAACCTTGCTCACATATCGTTTCTATCTTTACACCATGTTAGCTCAAAGTGTTGAAATGTATTCCACAAGCAGATGCAGGTTCATTTCGGGCCATTGAACAACTAGGTCTCAATCCGGATAAAGCCAGCCTAAATACAAGGAACAGCTTCGTCGTAGGACAGCTGCGCGTCGGTGGCAATGTCTGCCCATCTTTGAATTCGTGTGGACCTCCAAAACGTAGCTCCTCTCTTTCTGCTTGGATAATCGGGTATCAGAATAGAGTCTTGGAATCACCATGCAACTTGTTTCTTCGTTGTGACTCCTTTCCTATACCATCAATGTTGGTACTCGCGCAAGACGCTGGCCGACCACGGGTCCCTTCTCCATGAGTGCACTCATAGAAGGTACAAGGAGGCTCGTTGATTCGAACAAATCACCTGCATTCCATACGATCGCAAACACTATTGAGGAGCATCACACGTCCATCCCTCGGCTCCAAAAAGACACTACGGGATCTATCCGACAACAAAGAAGCCTCAGTTCTTTTCAAAGATAGCGATGGACGTACGATTTTGAATATAAGCTATTTCAGTCTTGCAAGAAAAGTGCTGTCCCTAGTTGATTGCATGACAAACCATCTTCAGGCTGTGCACAGTTTTTCCCGCACTGATTGGAGAACCAGGTGATGAATGCGTTGCTCTTGTTTGTTTCCTGTCAAGTAGAAGTGCCGACCCGAACATCTTGACGAACCCGAAGCACGACGATGGGCTCGAATGCTTCAGCGTTTACCAAGGCACTACATGCAACCAACTTGGAAATATAATCGCTCACAATCTCAGGACTACGGTGTACCCTGAAAGATTAGTGCGTCCAATCATCCGGCTTTTATTAAGGGATCCAGCATCTAGCTATCTTTGAGGATCAGATCCATGGTGAGTTGCGTTAACCGCTTTGTCTAAACAAAATCGCTGATATACCTCAGTTCGGAATTTTACGAATTTTGTGCCAAAGATCCTACAACGACAAGAATACCATTTCAGACGCATTGTATGGAGGGCTATACTATCCACTCGCAAAAAACAGATTCTGACGTGACGGACATGCTCCGATTCGTTTCGCATCTCGTGGCCTATAGGGCTGAGGATTCCGCTCGACAGTGGTGTGTGTGCGTGCCGACCCCAAAGATACGGAGCTGTGGCCTTGGGGGTTCACTGACTCTGTGCGGAGTTTGCTTGCTGAAGATTGTGGTCTCTCCAGTCTGGCAGCAACTTGCGTCTCACTCCGTCGTATCCAAATCTCCGGGGAAATGAAAACCACTGCATTACTTGTATCACCAAACGCCGTATCCTTGCTTATGCTTCTATGCAACGCCATATCTGTGCAAGCCGTAGCCAAATCCGTGTACAAAGACAAATCACGACTTAGCCCTTGTATCGGCATCCGCAACTCTCTGCACTAACCCTCTAATCTTGGGCCAAAGTTCCGGAATGCGAAAAGGTTTCGAGATGGCATCATCCATGCCTGATGCCAGCGATTGCTCAATCTGCTCCATGCGCGCGTTTGCGCTAACAGCTAGGATAGGAAGACGAAGTGATAGCTTGTCAGGCCGTTCATGGGAGGCGGAAGAGGTAGACGAAGTTTTTCTGTGCCGAGTTTGAGTAGGCGATGCGGATGGCGGAGCCGGCGGAGCCGCGAGGAGGCCTTGGTGCTCATAGTCGCGGATGAGGCGGGTGCAGGTAAGACCATCCATGACGGGCATTTCAATGTCCATGAGAATGATGTCAAGTTCGTGTCTGTGCTCAAGACCGGAGCCGTCCTTTTCGTTCCGCCAATAGACACTGTCTTTTAACCATTCTAGCGCTTCTTGACCGTTCCCAGCCACGCTGATGTTCCAGCCAAACTTTTGCAGCTGCTTTCTAAGCACTTTTTGGTTGACGAGGTTGTCCTCTACGATAAGGACGTTGAGTTTGATCGTCTGCATAGCTTCCTCACCTGTCATTGTTCTACGAGGAACTGGTCGCGCTTGTACCGCCCGAGCGGTGGCATGGCCAGCCGGTGGTTGCGCGAGGCGGGTGCTGATGAAGAATGCGAATATCGATCCTTCTTCCTTTTCGGAGTAAACCCCAATGGCTCCCCCTTGCAACTTGGTGAGGGACTTGGAAATGAAAAGGCCCAACCCAGAACCTCCATACTTCGCGTGTGTGCGGGGCGTAGTTTGTGAAAACCGGGAGAAGAGTTTCTTTTGCTCCTCCATGGTCATGCCGCAACCCGTATCCTTGACCTTTAGCCATAGGAACGCTTGTCGGCCCTCGCCCCACTCCGTCTTCTCGGTAATGTCGGTCTTGGGCTTTTCGTCATCGGTAAAGGTTACTTCATTCCAGCATTTTGGTGGACGGCTCCAAGAACCACCAATAGTAACGGTGACGGCCTTTTGAGGCCGGTCTTTGGTGAATTTGATAGCGTTGGTGCTGATTGCGTCAGTAGATGGCATGGAGGCTAAGAATGATGCTACTTACAGTAGGTTGATTAGAACCTGTAACAAACGCGATGGATCGAGCATTGCCCAGTCCATACCGTTGTATGTTTCGTCAACGCGGAAAGTGAGCTTGATACCCGACTGATTGCACTCGACTTCGAACATCTTTACCGCGTCCGACACCACGACCGCGGGCTGGACACGCATTGGCGTAATCAGGATCAAGTTAGAATCAAGTTTAGACAAGGTGAGTACGTCGTCAATAACGCGTTTCTGGTGCATCGAACACGACACGATGATAAGTAGCAATTCGATGCAGCTTTGAACCTCCGCCTCTGCCTTTGAAATATCAGACGGTTGTTTTGATGCTGCGAGCTGGCGTACGGATAGTTGTTGGAGTGAAGCGATGACTGAGTCGGCGCATTGTATCACCGCTGACAGTGGATCTAACAACGATGAACAACGTTAGTATGTGTCTCGCATACGATTCATACACGACTTTACTAACTCCTGAGTTCGTGCGACGTCATATCAATGAAGCTGTCTTAGTTAGTAAGAGACAGTCGAGCAGCGCGCGAAGCCTTACTTTTCTTGTTGTCGTTTGGCTTCCAACGCCTCATCTATGCGGCGCCGCTGGACGCTCTCCGCCCACTTGAATTGCGATATGTCGAATAACGTCCCCATTATGCCTGAAGTGGTCAGCAAGTATATGGATCAGAGTTCAATGGAATATTATCGTACTTATCACTTTTCCGCTCTCGTCCAGCTCTGGATAGCTCGAACTTTGCACCCATATGTTCGATCGTATGCCATCTTGGTTAACCCATGTTTTCTTCAAACGGAACTGCACTCCACTGGATATGCCACATTTGAGCATGCCTTCCCAATCTTGCTTTACTCTCTCCACATCTTCGTCGGAGATTAGATCGAACCACTCGTATTGGTTGACGGGAGCATGTGCGTGGCCCGTAAGCTCAAAGAACCGGTTGTTGACAAAATTCATGCCTGCATCAATCTCAGAACCCTATTAAACGATGAGCTGATGGTACTTACCGCTCTCCGGGACATATATGTAGATAGCCGTAGGCGAAACTTGGGCAAATCGCGCAAACTTCATCTCTGCCAGCCGCGCTTGTTCGAGTGCTTCTCTAAATATGAGCTTAGTATATGTGTAAATTTTGTGTTCTGAATGGTACTTACACTTGCGCTTGTGCTGCTTCTTGTGACTTCTTCTGTGCGTTGATGTCTACCGTATTGCCCGCAACACCGATCAATCGCTTATCATCATCGAACACGGGAACACAAGCTGAGAGTACCCATTGCGGAGCCCCTTCTGTCTCTGGGCGTGCTTTCCAACGCATCTCAAAAGTAACGGATGTTCCTTGAGCAAGCGTGTTCCACATGGACATTACTAATGCTTGGTCATCCGGGTAGACAAGATCCATGAATGAGTACTCGTCAGATCTGGCGTCTCTGGGTTGGGAACTGAACATTGTCAGCGAAGCAACAAGTAATGTTGCGGTTAAAATTACCTGAGTCTATACCATGCTTCGTTTGCATGTAAAAGCTTCCCCTCTGCGTTGTACTCAAATACGCCAACATCGCTCATCTCCATCATCGTCTGGATACTCTCCCATCTTGCATGAAGGTTTGTGTATGGTATGTTCCTGAGGGATACCGTTCTATCACGCTTGACATCACTAATCAACTGCGCCTTTGATCGTGTAAAAACCGGAGTCCGATCACTACTAAGGTGGTTTTTGTCATGTGCTTCTTCCTCTAACGGTGCTGGATCCTGCTGCTGCGTGTCGGACTCTCTCGCTCTCACCACTTTCCAACTGCTGTTTTTCCCCGATACTTCCGCAGTCCAAACTCGACCGTCAAAATCATATCGCGGTTTGTATTCACCCAAAGCCTGCGCCCATGAGCGGAAGAGCAATGCTGCTCTGTCCTCGGCCAATACGGAATTGCGGAGGCGGAGGTTTCGGAATGCTTCGTTGCAGAAGATGAGATCGAACTTCAGAGCTATCTCTCCCGCTTTAATGACGAAAAGTGGTGCGATATCAGATTCCAGGTCCTCCAGGTCCAGCAAGCGCGGGCTGGAATGCTCGGCTGACGGCATTGCGAACAGGTTCCGACGGCTCTCAACGGAACATAGACAAATAACAGGCGATTGAGTTGTCGGATAGTGTATAGTTTTGGAAAAATGCTCAGCGCATCGTATAGAATGTAGTAGTAGCAATGTGGTGGAAGGGGCCGTGCCCAGCGGGAATAGGTATCACAAGGAGTTGCTCTTCAAGTTCGCCACTGGGGAAATCAAGGCCACCGTCTTTCCAGATGGTCTCACGAGCCCGTTGCCAAAGACAGTGGATATGGTGTGTATGATCCGGGATGTGGTTGAGCGAGTTGGGGTGTTTGTGCGCTGTCAGTGGTGGTATGCTGGCGTACCCTAGATGTGCGACCTGGGCTGCAGGGCCGGCGAAGTGCACCGATGTGTCATGGTCATGGCATGGTATACGTGCTAGGCGGGGTTAAGTCGGACCGTTCTAGTCCTCGATAGCCGCATCAACAGACTAAACGTAGATGCGTCGGATCGGATCAGCATAGAGGAGAAAGGGACGTCTTCCGCTATTGGCCACCGTGGCGAGTGTAAAGCTTTGTCTCGACGCTAGTTCAATCTCGACCGCAACGGTAACATAAACGCCGCCTGCAGGGCCCAGCCTGATCGTCGTTGTCGGCCCAATTCATTGTCCACTCCAAACTCAGGCACAGGAAAAAACTAGACAAATCTGGGACCAAAAGATCTTCTACAATATTGCACAACGTTGCACAACCCTGCAATAAAAGCAAAGGATCTGTTTCATAAATGATAAGATAAAACACATCCCTATATTGTTTGTTGGAAGAAGTTGTTGCTCTAGTTTTTTTTCCTTGGTTGCTGGCAATGTAGCGCTGTTAGGATCAGCAGTCAACCTCGCTCAGAGGAGTACGGTTTTTTCTTATGACGAGTGATTGACAGCAGTTGACGCAACAACTCTTGCTTAACCCATGTGGCCCTGCAGCATTTTCCGGCGTGTCAGACCAGGATCTCCATGTCAAAGCAAACACAAGCATCAAGGTCAATGCAGGTAATGTCGACTCAACCTTACTCTTCGCTGACCGGGCTTGCTGCTCAGAAGATGTCGCCATCACAACACTGACAACCAATGGTGCTAATACCTGGATGGATCATCACGTTCTTCACAAGCTTGTTCATTGTCTTCGCTTCTAGTATTGCACTTCGCGCCTCACTCATCGCTCTTCGCCGTCATGCGTAGGCGCCAACGGCCAGTCCATACCCCAAATCACGTGCTAGCGCGCTTTCAGCCTCTTGGCGTATTACTCCGGATGAAGTCGCGACCTTAGTTTATTGCTAACACAGCAACCCCCGCCCACGATCAACGGCCGTGCACCTAATCTCAGCAACTGGACATACTGCTGCCAATCTGAATTCGCTTAATGCGCCAATATGGGCGAGGATGAGTTCGACTGGTCCTCTGGGGACGAAGAGCCGTTCGCGGCTACCACAGATGCTGCGCTAGATGGGAAGCGCAAACTTACCATGGACAGCGTTAACACGGCGTCCTCAGTCAAGAAAAACAGATATGGGCTTAGTAGCACCGTCACGCCTTCACCAAACACAGTTCTTGCGAATCGGATCCTCAAGGAACGCTTCGCGATTGATGGCTTTCGGCTCGAACAGGAAAGAGCTATCACACAACTTCTTGATGGTGGCAGCGCGGTCGTTGTATTTCCCACTGGAGGTGGCAAGAGTCTTTGCTATCAGGCAAGTCATGTCTTTGTGCAATGACTGAGCCGTCTAACTTTCCAAGGTGCCTGCCGTGGCGTTCAGATATCAAGACGAACAACTTGGTCGCCGGACTGCCGATCAAAGCGGCGTCACCCTCGTCATCGCACCGCTCATCGCTTTGATGAAGGATCAGGTCGATTCCCTCTTACGCCGCGGCATCAAAGCTGCTGTGTTGAACTCGTCCATCTCTCGCGACCAGTTCCTGGCTACACAAGACGATCTCAAGAAGGGCCGCTTAGACCTTATTTACTGTGCGCCAGAGCGTCTCAATAGTGAAGGCTTCGTTGCGTCACTCAAAGATATCAGGGGAGGCATCCGTCTGTTAGCTGTCGATGAAGCGCATTGTATCTCGGAATGGGGCCACTCATTCCGTCCCGACTATCTCAAGATCGCTCGATTCGCGAAAGAAGCGCAGGTTGAGCGGGTCGTGTGCCTAACCGCCACAGCAACGCCAAAGGTTGCCGAAGACATTCGAGATGCTTTCTCCATATCGGAAGAAGGCCTGTTCCGGACAACCATGTATCGCCCCAACCTACGCCTCCTGGCTGAGGCGAACAGCAAAGACGCCGACTACGTGTCAAAATTAGCTGCTCATCTTACGAAGTACCCGGGTCCTACCATCGTGTACGTGACGATTCAGAAAGGCGCAGAGATGCTGGCGGCAGAACTGCAGAAGCGCGGCTTCAAGGCTAGGTATTACCACGCTGGAATGCCCGCGCCGTTGCGCTCGAAAACACAAGACGACTTCCTCGTCAGCAAGGACATGATCGTTGTTGCTACAATCGCATTCGGTATGGGCATCGATAAGCCGGACATCCGCAGCATCGTTCATTTCGACATACCTGACAGTATCGAATCGTACAGTCAGCAAATCGGAAGAGCTGGTCGAGACGGTAAATCAAGTGTGTGTATGTTCTACCTTTCGACGAAGGACTTTTATCTCCGCAACATCTTCACCTACGGCGATCGGCCTTCGTTACGCTCACTGAAGCTTCTGATGCAGGATATATGTTCGACAACTCGTAGGCAGCTCAAAGCAGGCGACACTTTCCAACTCTCACTATACACGCAGGGCCAAGAAACTGACATCAAAGCTACCATTCTCGGTATTCTGTATGCGCAAATGGAGTTGTATTTTCAGCTTTTCCGTTCTGCCGGGGCTCTTTACGCGAAATATAGTTACATCATCAAGGATCCGAACATCGTGCGGAACGATAGGTCACCAGCGGCGTCTGCAATCGTCGGGGCATCAGTCAAGAGTAGCCGATGGACACATGTGGCCTTGGATGATCTTGCGAGTTCGACTGGCATCCCCCGAGTAGATCTGGTGCGTAAATTGGATGAGTGGAACGAGCGCGGTGCAGTCGAGCTGAAGAAGGAGGGCGTACAAAACATATACCGCCTCGAGCGACCTTTACCATCCACACCTGAAGAAATTAATAGAATCGTCGAACAGCTTGACGAAACTATGGAAAGGACAGAAAAGCAGAACCTCGGCCGGACTAAGGCATTACTCGACCTTATTACCGATAAGCGCTGCTTGTCTAGGTCTATCGCAGACTACTTCGGAGAGAGCACTGACATATCAGAAGAATGTGGTCATTGCACGTGGTGTGAGACACACAGGCAAGTCGTACTACCTGACGAGCCACCGCAACCTCCCGACCCCAAAACAGTTCAGCAAGTACTGAGGGAGATCAGCATACGCGATGACCCTAGGTTCCTTGCCAAGCTCGCATTTGGAATCAAGAGTCCACGTATGACTGCTTTGAAAGTCTTGTCAACCTGTGCGTTTGAGTCGATGAATGTGTGTGACTTCCCCGAGTTGTTGAAAGTCTTTACAGAGGCTTGTGAGAAGCAGAGTAAGAAGGACAAGGCTTGAGCACGAGTGTAATGAACACCTTGGAGCAATGGTCCTTGGTCTCTTGCAAATTTACCCGTGTAGTTTGTCGAATTACATTTGCTATCACAACTATCCGTTATTTTAGGATCCAGAACTTGTATCAGTAAATCAATCAGTTACAAAGAAGGATTCTGTATGTACATTCATACTGAGTGGATTCCGTGCGTTGTGTATTCACAGATGTCGATTAAGATACGGTGTGCCTCCCTAGTACGAGCTTTCTACAAATCCTTCTTCAGTTTATTTAATTGCGTCTCCTCTTGCCTCAACTCCTTGACCCCGGTCGCCGGTCTGCCCGCGACCGCTTCCTCGCCACCAAACGTCTTGAACGCATTATAAAAGATCCATTCAGTAGCATGTTCTACTGGCTCGTCGAAAACGAAGGGGAGGAAAGGGACTGCTGCAAGACCAAGCTGCTTCTAGTTAGAACTGCATCGAAACCAAATAGCTGAGATTTACTTACCCCAATGGGCCCCCAAGTCCTCAAAGTCTTGTTCTTCACATCCTTCAGCGTCCGCCCAGAGTACCGGACAATACTGTGTATAGTAAAAGCGGGTAGACCCATGGAAGCAACAGCCTGGAAGACAGCTCTCTGTGCCATAACAGCCCTGTAATCCTCAATCGCTGGTATCTTCCCCGCAACCGCCTGACCACCGGTCAATGCGCCCCCGGCTTCACCATACTTGACACCCTCTGTACTTGTAGCATTCCTCGCCAAATCTTGCACCTTGTCGAAAATGCTTGTACTGGCACTCTTTCCTGTTGCTGCGAGATCTTTATCCTTGGCTTCTCCCAGACTCTTCTCTGCGGCTTCGTCAATGTACTTTTCGGGATGTAGTGTATGTTGGTTGCGGCAGTAGGCTTTGTAGCCTTCGTGGGCGACGTCGCCGGTGAGGTAGAGCCAGGATATACCGTAGGCGCCTTTGACTAGGTAGGGATGTGCGATAGGACGGAAGGATTCGCCAATGTCGGAGGTGTAGGCTACATAGCGGTGCGCGGAAAGCATGATGGTGCGGATGCGCGAGGCGTACGCGGCATATCGGATGGATGTGTCTGTTGTATCTTCACCTCTGTAGTCTGGTCAGCTGGATTTGTATACTCGTGAAAGAGAGCCGGCGCATTGCTGATAGTCGTTCGGATGGGCAAACAGAAGACGGTAGAGGAACAAGTACGTACTCGCCATCGTAGAGCACCTCCCACATCTTCTCGTCATCGTTGAGCGTGTCCTGGAGCTCTTTCGGCAGCTGTTTCCTAGGTGGTGGAATTGAGAAATCCGGCCGTGTGCCTTGACGCTCCACCGGCACGCCGTCAACCTCTACGATCTTTCTGCTGTCGTCTTTCGCCATGGTTGATATGCTATGCAGTCTCTTCCTCTACTCGAATTCCCAAACGACGGACAAGAGAAAGTGAAAGCGAATCCCAGATGTGTGCGCAAGCGCAGACCTCCACGCTTCTTAGGTACCACTACTGCCTACCCTAACCAGAGCGCACCCCGGCATTCTACTCGACGTCACACCCACTCAATTGTTATGGCTGTGCCAGTTTCCACTAGCCACAGTTCATCAGCCACACACCGCCAAGACCCCATCTTCTCTTCTGAAGAGAGCTCCGCGCAAGCGCAGCAACCACCAACGCTCCACCCCACGACTCTCTCCATCCATTGACGCCCCATCACCCCGCTTACGGCACGGATAATCCTTAAATACCGCAAAGATGGTTGCCATGTACACTATTATGGGCCGCCAGGTCGGATCGCACGTCGTATGTTCTTTCCCTAGAGATGTAGCGGAGGAAGAAAACTTTGGTGGGAGGAAGGGCCGGAAGCATTGGATGGGTGCTTCATGGCGCATTCCATAAAGGACGCCCATGGAGAATTCCGGCATGAGAATGGCGATTTGGACTACAATCTTGGACATGGACTAACAGGGACTGTGTTTAGCTCGCAATGGCCACCCTCGGTGTCACATTCACCGGTGCTGCACTCTCCATGGGCGGCAAGAAGACCGAGGACCCCACTACTCCCCCGATCAACGCAAAGAGCAGCGACGAGGAGAGCTTCGTAAAGTGCGTACACATACCCTGGGAGTGACATAGCGCTAGCTGTTTGCGAAAGCAGTGGAGTAGGGACACTTGTGTCGGAAGACCAGGGCTAACGACATATTAGGGAGTACGTCAAGAAGGCTGCCGAAAAGGTTCAAGGAAAGCAATAGACATGACGTTCGGACTGGGGCCAATGACGATAGTGGACGAGAACACGATGCGGCAACGAGACGTCTTCGGATAGCCGCGTGCGTGCTTCAAGGGTACGGAACACTGTAGATACGCCAATTATACCAATAAGCAAGCATTGGAACGACCTATGCACCCTCACACAAATTGCTGCCTGCCATTTCGACGACATGAACATGACTGGGTATTGGATACTACAAAGCAGAACATAGACACAAGCGTGCGCTCATGTCCAAGGTATAAAGCAGCCGTCACGAACATCATATAACTAGGAGTGCGCAAATACACCTCCTGCATCTCCAGACTTTTCAAAAGTCTCCCATCCATCACTGATTGGCTTCCTCTCTCAATCCTGGTCCTCCTCCAAGATAATCTTCTTACTCATACTATCAACAACCTTGCAATAGAACTTGGCCGCTTGCGCCCTTGGGAAACAGATCTCCTCTGTGAGATAATCGGGCAGTAGGTCCAAAAGCTCCTTGTCTCTTTGTTCGTCAAGCAGGGGCTGGTAGATGAACTCTGTGTCTTCGTATGATGTACCGCTCGAGGCTACTGTGAGGTGGAAATGCAGTGCTGGAAAGAAACGAGTCAGCATGTTGATTATCCAATGTTGCAAGGCATTTAGGGAAAGAGTGACTTACTGCCGTTACGTCCTGTTTGTAAACAATCGTACATGTCTTCCTCGTCTTCAGACCTCTTTACGCCTAGAACGACCAAGTTTGTGAGATCGCTGTAAAGGTCGACTTTTTGCTTTGCGAGTGTCGCTTCCTTGGCCGCTTCGATATTGCTTGATAAGACTACACCAGTTGTCCTGGCCTTCACCGCGCTGCCGGGCACATTCTTGGTCTCTGGCTGTACTGACGATCGGGCTGCCGCGAGCTTGCTCGACAATGCCTTGCCCTCGTTCTGAGCCGATGTGAGCGAATCGGCGAGTTTCTTGTTTTCGGCAGCGAGACGCGCCGACTCTTTGGAGGCTGCTGCTAGCTCTTTCTTTATCGATGCGAGGTCTGAGGTGCGGGATTGGAAATCAGATATTTGTTGCTTGAGGGCGTTGATGACTGCGTCTTGGTCTAGAGATATGTTAGCATATGCCGTGGAGCTGTGTTTGTCGAGTCGTACCTTTGGCGATCTGGTCTGTCCGCTTCTTAAGCTGTTCAAAGTTTGACTCCTTCCCTGACGAAGCAGACTCCTTGAGTGTCTCGTACTTGGCTGTCACGGCGTCCAATTTCTTTGTGAGGTCACTGACCTTCCGTCGCATGACAAGGTCCCGCTCAGAGTCCGACACACTTCCTGTTCGCCTCACTCCAGCTGATGTCCGTCGCGCTCTACTGTTTGGTTGGACTCGACGTGCGGAGGGTCGCGCGTGTGGCGGGGGCATACTTTCGACTATCTCGTCGACCTCAATTGACTCTGACACATCCATTGCGTCTCTGTCTGGCTCTTGTTGTGTCTCTGGGATCGTCATCTGCTCAGGCTCGGCCTCAGGCTCAGGCGCGCGTTTCGTTCCTCTCGATTTCGCTGTAGGCTTCGTCTTGGTCTCTTTCTTCGCAGTTTCTTCGTTCGCAATAGCTTTGCGCCCTCTTTTTGCTGGCGCCGCCTCTTCGACCTCGTCCTCCTGCTGCGCCTTCTTTGCTGGTCTGCCCCTCTTAGCCGGTTTGGTCTGCGCAACGGGCTCCTGCTCTTCAAAGTCTTCCACCTCCTCTGTATCGCTCTGGTTGGCTTCACTAGGTTCTGCCGGCACCTTGCGACCGCCCTTTGCCGCGACTTTCTTCGCGCCTGCCACCGCGCTCTTCTTCATAGCTACTGCACTGGTGCCGCTTGTTCGACGCGTCGCCGGTCTACCCTTTGCAGTCGCCTTGGTCGCAGACGCCGTTTTCTTTGTTTGCGCAGCGGTTCCACGCGTTTTCCGCGCCGGCGCTTTGTTTTCGCTGTTGGATTCGGGTATGGGAAGCGCATTGAGCTCGTCAACTGTCATTTCGTCTTCCGAGGCTGAGTCGACGGTAAAAGAAATGTTCGCAGCTTTGCTTCGGGGCGCCATCGCGTTCTGTTCTGAAAGTTTGGTAAGGGTGGGGAGTTGAGTGTGCGGCGGCATGGGAGCGGAAGTGGCATGTCAACACACGACCTAGCGTCACTTCCTAACACGGGGTGTCTGCCCCCGAACATAAAACCAGGTCTTCACTGACAAGCGCAATACGATTGATGACAGAAGACAAAATGAAAGAATCGTTATTATCTACGAGAAGCTGTACACTACTACAATAGAGTGGGCGTAGTCGCCCAGCTTAGGTATCATCCCAAAGTGTATATCCAGAACGCCTCAGATCAGTCCATCGTGAAGTCATAGCCTGCACCACATTACCGTCGAACACATACCTACTGTACTCTTATCTTCCAACACTACTTCCGCCCCAGTTGCTCGGCGCCAGACTGCTGAGCTTGCTCGATACTGTACTGCCAGAAAACCAACTCGATGACACACCACCGCCAAATCCAAACTTCCACCACTTCCCTCTACCATACTTTCTGCCGCCTCCAAGACCAGTCCTATTGCTCTTCTTGTCATCAATCTTGTCTTGCCACTTGAGTTTTGTCTCCATAATGGCTTGGATAGAGTTGATGATGAGGAAAGTCGTGGAGCCAACAGCGCGGAAGAAGGCGAGACCAGCGACAGCCCACAGAATAAAGGTCAAGTAGAAGTTGTTTGTCACTTTGCGGTCCGAGTATGCTTCACTAACAGTCATGGCAAGAATGGCGTTCGAGATGAGCCAGATGACGACCATGTAGGTTCGGACGGCACGGTAGTAGTCCTCCTGTTGCTGCGATTCGGAGATCGGAGGCTCAGGTACTTCGACACGATCACGGAGGTTCCGAAGGGCTTCGTCATAACCACTGTCAATATCCAGTTGCTCTGACGGCATTTCGAGCTCGACAATATCTTTTTTCTTCCCCTTGGCATCTCCTAGATCCGTCTTTGCTACGTTGTCACCCTTGGTTCCCCAGGTGATGTCGTGTGTATTGCAGAAGGCGTACACTTGGAGAGTGGCAATGTAGGACGGGAGAAGGGCAAAGTATTGCGCACTCGATGTGAACATGTGCCATGGATCCAGGTACATAAAGGACATGAGGAAGTAGAGACCAATTGTTGTCGCGGTTGAGATGATGAGGTTGGTGAAGACATTGGCGCCTATCGTCTTTGGTGCTTTCGGGTCCTTGAGTTGGACGATAACGATGTAGAAGGAGGCGAAGGTGGTATACGCCATGATGACACCGTACATGACCATGCTCCAGAAGAACATCTTCTTGGCACCTTGGGGTCGGTTACCCATGGATAAGATGAATTGCATGCAGATGAGCAGGGTACATGTGTAGCGTAGGATATAGAAGATGTATTTTCCGATGTTGTGGCCAAAGGGATCGAGTTCCGGGTCAGACAGTGAACCAGCAACAAAGTAAAACGTCAGGTAGAAGTTGGCAAGCGAGAAGAACGTGAACAGGAGTTGCACGAACTGGTACACGAATTCGATGTGGAGGAGGATCTTGCGCCCAATGGTATGGTCAGTCGCCCATACTTGCTTGAAATGGAGCAACGAGTAAACAGCTGCGAAGAAGGCACCGTTTAGCCATCGCCGACGTTGGGAGATGAACTCGGGCACAGTATCTGTGATGTGTTAGCGTTGGCGATCGATTAATTTCTGGTGAATGTTCTTACCTGGCACATCCGTCTCACCAGTCGCCGCTTTGACATATTTCAGAACCCATTGCTCGCTACGTTTTGCTACAAGCTCCCAACATAGGATACGATCTTCAGCCAGATACATGTTTGCCGTGAATACATCTGCATCTTGACCATGGAGCGTCTCTCCCTTGAAGTACTGGCTGAGCGGACCGTGGCCTGTGTGGTCATTCTGCAACGCGTGATAACGGTACGCCGATAGCGCACCTGGCAAGACCGTAATGTATCCAAACACAGACTCCAATGGCTTGTCCAAGATATTGGACATTTTGTATTCAAAGTTTTGCGATGCGACGAGCGGGTTGAGGAGACCAAGCCAGGCTTTGCCTTTACCTGCTTTGATTTCTCCGGCAGCTCCAGCTACCGAAGAGTCGGTATCGAACGCTTTCCACAAATGGTACAGTGCTTTGGGTCCAGGTTTGGTTCCCACGTCGAGTAGGATGCAGACGTTCGGGTTGAGTGCTCTTCCAAAAGCGTTGAAGAACCATCGATGCGAGTTTAGCTTCTTCGAGTTCTTCTCCTTCAAGCAGAAGATCATTTGACAAGGCACAATACCCTTCTCTGCGCCCTTGAACTTGAGATCTGAATCCAAGGAGACTTGAGTGGTGTATTCGTAGACGTGAGCCGTGACCTCTTTCTGATTGACGTGGTTCTTCGCGATACCTTCTTGGAAGCATCCCATTGCAGCGATCGCATCTAGAGTTCGGGGATGAACCTTTCCACGACCATCCGCGATGATGCACACAACGATCTTTTGCCATCCGTCTTTTCCCCAAGTCCTTGACTTCATGCGCGAGCAAAAGTGGCTGATGTTCTGCATTACGCCGTGCATTGTTCGGGTAAAGTCGATCTCATTCTCGTTGTACATGGTAATAGCGATGAACAGTTCAGTCTCCCGCTGATTGCCAATGTTTTGGCGTAGTTTGTAGCCACGATCGATGAAGTCATCTGGGTCGCACGTGACAGCTGTATATCGCATGTGTGTGAACTCGATGTCATCTCGTCGTGGAAGAAAACTGTGGAGGATAGTCGGGATCTTGCACTCGAGAATGAGTTCACCGTTGATCAGGCGAACTTCTTTCTTCGTCATCACTGCGTCTCGCGCTCCACGTCGTTCTTGTGCGCCATCGGGTGCCGGTCCATAGTGCTCTGCCTTCTCGTCCATCTCAGTGTATATGTCCGTATACGTGTCGTCGGTCATGTACGAGTCGCGCGATCGCAGGTCTGGTCTGTCATCGCCAATGTCGGTAAAGGGGTCATCATCGTCGTGAATGGGTATTGAAGTCATATCGGTCATGTCCATGGTGCCCTCGGATCCGCGAGAGTCTGGTCTAGCGCCATTGGTGAACAAGGGCGCGGGGGGTAGTGGTCGCTGAGGACTGCCGGGTCGTGGGCTGCCATGAAGGTCCAATGGCTCGTATGAATTGACTGAAGCTGGTGGCCGCGAGTAGTCGTCTGATGTGCGTGTGGGTGAGTATGGCCGGTCGGGTGATAACGGCCGCCGGTAGGGAACGTACAAATCGTCCTCTGGCGGCGGCATGTTGGGTGCACCATCCATCACGGACGACGTCCGTGATAGGCCGGATACCGAGGATGATGTGGGGTGGTATGTCCGCGATACTGGCGATGGAGGTCTGCGGAGATCACGTAATGGTAAGTCTGGGTCTTGTAACCGTACTGTTTTGGAGGGCGCCGCGTAGTTTGCCAACTGCGACTGGAGCGTCTTCCTTTGCGGCATCTGTGTAGGTACTGCTGCCGTGCCCGACGTTGAACTCAGCGCATCGCCGGCCTCGCGCAGGAAGTCGTGAATGTCCGCCTCGGCAGCCTTCTGCTTGCCCACCTCTGACATGGTCATGCGTTCGCCCAACTCGGCAGTGTTGCTGTTGGCACTTGACATGTTGGAAGTGTCCTCGAATGAGGGTCTTCTGGTGGGGAATGAGATTGGGCCCAGGATGCAGGACGCAAGTGAAAGAGAGACAACAAAGAAGACAAATACTCACGGCATGTAGCTTTGGCTGTCATCCACGTTTGTCAACAAGCGCAT
This sequence comes from Alternaria brassicicola, assembly GCA_002796735.1. NCBI lineage: Eukaryota > Fungi > Ascomycota > Dothideomycetes > Pleosporales > Pleosporaceae > Alternaria > Alternaria brassicicola. The sequence goes on along the minus strand of PHFN01000013.1, from coordinate 2,914,249 downwards.
TGTTGATCCTCGTTGTAGTTGCTGAGGGGAGCCGTCATCGTAGTCATATGCAGGTGGCCGCCCATAGTGTGAACCACTGTGTGGTGTGGACCCGTCCATTGTGTGTGTATGCGCCGTGGAAAAAATAGAAATGGGTATAGGAAACGTGTCGTCGTTCTTCGTGAAAGTCGAGAAGTGCCTGAGATGGGCAAAAATGCGATGTGGATGTCTTCAAAAAGGGTGGAATGGCTACTTTCCCAGCAATGATGCGCTGGAGGCGCATGCAGCGCTGCTGTTGCTTCGGGACGTTGTTATGGTAACGCTACACCCCTGTCCCCTGTGCCGTCCAGGAACACACTCCAGATGCGGCCCCGAGTGGCTTAGACCGTAGCACCTCAGCCGCCCAATGTGTAATTCACCCGCACTCGCGTGCAACTGTTTCAGCTGTTGTGTTCTATTGGTCCAGGATGCGGCCTGCACTATTGATGTCTGCAACCAGTTGTCGAGGCAGATGTCTGATGGATCCACCACAGCCGAACAGGGTGTTTGCAAGGCACCGCCAAAGCTACGACTTGTTCATGTGTTGAGCATATGCTTTTGCTTCTGTCTACAACACCAATATCCCCCTGAAAGTAGGTCGCGATTTTCAATTCGCCTGACGTCAGTAAGAGACTGCAGTTGTCCATGTGCGAAAGTGCGTCTACCCGACCAAGTGCCAAATGCGAGGCAAAGCCTTGGCCTTGACTGCAGCTGTATTTATGATTTCTCCCCTTTGATGATATCTTTTGCCCAGATATGATCTAGGATACAGAAGTCGTGACTGGCTTGTCGTCGCACTAGATACCATGGTACTGGGCGCACGCTGTGAATCAGAGTTGGCACATATCACGCATTACCTACACCATCATCTACAGCTACATCACATGGTACTTTAGTACCTACTTCTGCGCTTACAAGATCCCATGACACGACTGAACCACGAAAGAACATCTCCCTAGATATGGGAACGACCAAACTCGTTGCGGAAATATCCATCACACGCGGAGCTGTCCAACAAGAACTTTGCAAAGCGCTTCGCACAGCCAAGACACGGCATTACAAAGAGACCCTCTCGAAGGCATGTCAGCATGCACCAACGGAACATCCATAGCAGGAGTCTCGCAAAGCTTACTGGTTTTAACGGGGTACTGATGTCCTTGGGTCGTTTCAGACGCATGAGTGCAAGCCACTCCGGCTCATATTTCGCCAGCATTTTGCACATACCATCTGCAACAGGCTTGTTGCATCGTACTTCTCCCTACACTTTGATGCCTCTGACCAACTCGTACCTAGGTGGCTCTACAAGCGGGGCTGAAGGAGAACGGTCGACTGCGCTCCCAAATCTTCAAAGCACGATCTGACCGTCGAGGGCCGATCCTTCGCAAGCCATGACTCCTAGTTCTAACCCGTCCCAATCGGCAACCATATCTGTATCGGGTAGAAAACTACTTAGATGGTCTCTACTGTTAGTTTCCGAGAGGCAATCTCAGCGTCAAGGCTGGCGGGACGATGCTTTGTGCGGCATACGCTCCAAGTCTGCAATTCGTCCTAACAGGTGTCCCAGTGAAGTACTGGAAGAAGCATCTTCGCCTCCGTCGTTCTATACTGTATTCCAAATAGGTGCCTATGGTACAAATATCCCTTTGAAGTAAGTCTCAACGCCCTTGAACCCCTCTTCATCGACCGTCTCAATGTGCCCAACGTATTGATCCGGTCTCGTAACAACCACACATCCCTTCTCCCTATCGACACCATACCCTTTGTATGCATCGCCAAAGCCCTCAAACGGATTGGCGTCATCCGCGTACACCGAATCGTAATCCCATCCAGTCTTCGCATCGAAGGGGTGCAGTATATCTGGGAAGTCGCGCAAGAGTTCTACTTCCTTGCGCTTGGACGAGTGCAATGTGAGCACTTCCACGCTCTTGGTGAGATGCAGAGCCAGTAATGATGATGCTGACAGACCTTGGCAGAAGCTCTTGAGGCGGGCTTTCTGTGTTGAATTTGTGATGTTGCCGGCAAACACAATAATACGGAACCGTCCATCGCTCTTCAGCTTCTGCTGAAACTCCCAGGCTCGACCGTCGGATTGGTTGATGACCTGATGGCTAGGGAAACGCATGCCCAGCTTCGTCTCTGAAGCGAGCTCTTGCTTGCCGATGGCTTCGAACTTTGAGGATACGTCTGTCCCATCGCCTTGATCTGCCGCGTTGCCTGGTTTTCCGACTAGCATGCTCGTGCCGTAGTCGACGGAGAGCCCTGTGGCGAACAGTTGACCTTGGTCTTGTTAGCAAATGTGATTGACCCATGAACTTTTGTCCTTGCCCTTCAGAAATGCCTGCTTGAACTCGTCCATACTGACGCCTTCCTCATCCATGACGTCCTTGGCCGGCCGCCCTGAAAATAACCTCGAGAACTTGTGATCAAACGCAATCAGGTCCTGCGCGATGCGCCTCCGCTCGGACTGGTAGGTCTTTAGAATGGCTGGCTGAGCAATACCCTTCACCACCAAACCTAGCTTCCAGCCCAAATTGTACCCATCCTGCATCGAGACGTTCATGCCCTGGCCAGCCTTTGGCGAGTGCGTATGTACAGCATCACCGGCCAGGAACACGCGACTCTTGTGATCGAAATTCTTGCCGACTCTCTGACCGATCTGGTACGCCGTCCACCAATCGCAGTATTCATACGTCAGCTTATACGGTGCAATGATCTTTTGCGCAGCTGTGATGATCGTCTCAGGTGTGATTTTCGACCTATCCGCTCGACCATTGGCGTCGGGCTTGATCTCTGTGAGCTGGATATAGAGCCGGGCAATCTTATTTTCACGTGGAATAATCATCATTGATCCTGAAGACTCGCTGTGTATGGCGCAACGCTTGCGAACATCCGGAAAGTCGGTGATGGGAATGATATCCAACACTCCCCAGATGTGGTCTGTGGGCTCTCCCTCCAGCTCAAAGCCTAGTTGTTTTCGCGTCCAACTGTGAGCGCCATCGCAGCCTACGACATATTTCGCCTTTAAAGTCTCTGTGCTACCCTGCTTTTGCTGGCTGTTTGCGATGAGATCTTCGGTGTCATCGTCTGCCAGATTACTTCTAAAGAGACCGTCGTTGATTCCGGAGCCCCTGCTTTGAGCTGGTTTGGCCTCATCTTCGGTTAGATATCGCAGTTGGACTGTGACGGGGTAGTTGTCTGGAGAGTGATCATCCACTCGATCTTCCACAATATGGAGCGACTCGGGTAAGACCGCACGCTCGACACGTAGCGTATCCTTGGAGTGTTTTTTGATGTGGTCAAGGAAGAATCTTTCAATTCGTCCCTGATGGAGTACAATCTCCTTGAATCGAGAGAGACCAGGTGGTGTATCGGGCACACCATCTGAGCGATGTATTACACCGTCTTTTCCGGGGTTCTACATATGTCAGTGGGGCTGGAAGTTTGCCCGAACATGACAACATACCCACATGCAGAACTGAATACGGGTCAGTGAAGCTCATTCAGGTTACAAGTGTTCGGAGTTTTATATAGACCAGTCTGCAATCTAACAGGAAGTCACATGCGCATACCTCTATCAAGTGGTTTGCTTCTTTCCAAGCTCTATCAGCGAAACCAAAGCTGTCAAAAATCTCCAGGCTGCGGAGCTGTAACCCGTCCGCTTGTCCCGAGTATATCTTTGTGCCACGCTTGTCGACGATGCGAGCATTGATGCCACATCTCGCCATCCAAGCCGCGAGCATAAGTCTGAGATCTGGTCAGTATTTCAAAGACGTCGCTTAGGATGGTTATGATTACCCAGCCGGACCAGCACCAACGATGAGGCTTCGAACTTGTTAGTGGCACGCTCGGGTAGTTCGACATTAGCAAACTGACACATCGCATTTTGACTCCTTCGTCTCCGAGACTGTCATCGTGAATTCTTCTCGCCGTTATCACCGAGAGCTGATGGTTCAAGTGTGTTTACCCCGCTCGAAGTCGGCTTGTACAAAAGATGGGTGATAGGCATCACCAGACGTGGCTTGCACCTCATATAAGTTCTTACAGCTCCTTCGTTCTGGGCATCCTAGTGATCTTACAGTGCGGCAGTGCAGTTCGGCGCGTCGAGAGTGGGCATCCTGTGAGTATGGACGCGACTGGTGCGTGGCCACCCCACACCACGCCAAGCCGGTTTCGGGTCGCATGACGCATGGAACGGTATCCAGACATCGTGATTCGCATATCCGAGTGTGGGTCGAGACTAAGCGCGGGGACACTCGGAGTTTGTCAAGGCTTTGTCAGGTGAAGAAAGAGGAGATGAGAATGTGGATGTGGATGCTGCTGTCCCGGGTGCGGCAATGCTTGCACTGCGCGCCCACATTCCGCGACGGGTTTGGGTGAACTACGGGCCCCTTCTTTGTGTTTAGTGAACACGGAAGTTGGACAGTGGTCAGAACCTGCATACAAATAGTCGTCAGCTACCTGAGTAAACTATCGTATCGGGTGGTACGAGTTTATGGAGAATTGAGATCCAGAGCAAAACTGAGTTAAGGAAGTGCACCAGTTACCAGCACTTTGCAGCACCATAGCGAATTCCACTACTGATATGGGGCCATGACGCACATACATCATCAGCGAGGCTGTCTCAAGTGCACGTCACCGACATTTAGTCTTTAGCTCGCCAACTCGCAGGTATTGCTATGGCTGTTTAAACAGTCTCGCCCGTCTTGCAGAACATCGCAAAGTTTTACGCTCAATATGTCCACGAACTACGACTTCAAGACCGCCCTCGTGACCGGCGGTGGTGGTGGTATCGGAAAGGCGCTTGCTCAACAGTTGATAAAAGATGGGAAGAAAGTCATCATTGCCGGCCGCACAGAATCAAAACTGCAAGAATCCGCAAAAGAGATCGGAGCAGCAGCTTACTACGTGCTTGACACTGGAAGCATCGAATCTATCCCGACTTTCACCAGGAAGCTGATATCCGAGCATCCGGACCTCGATTGTCTTGTCAACAATGCCGGTGTGCAGCGGCCGCTCGACGTCAACGAAATGGATCCAGACGAGTTTGGCAGCAAAGCCGACCAGGAAGTCGACATCAATATCCGTGGACCAATGCATCTTACACTGCATCTGCTCTCACACTTCAAATCGAAGCCAATGGCACTGGTTGTCAACATATCTTCTGTTCTTGGTTTCGTGCCGTTCTCTGTCATCAGCAAGTATCCCTGTACGAATTCCATGCGAGCCATGTACTGATTTCGTACACCCACGTTTAGATCCCGTGTATTGCGGAACGAAAGCATGGCTGCACTTCTGGTCGATGGATCTACGAGCCCAGCTAAAGGATACAAAGATCAAGGTCATCGAGATTGCGCCGCCTACTGTAGCGACGGACTTGCATCGCGAGAGAACGGATCCAGATGACAATAAGAAGGAGAAGAACAAAGCTGCGTTGAGTGTGGAAGAGTTCACTGAAGAGACCATAGGGAAATGGAGGAAAGGGGACGAGATGATCGCTGCCGGCCCCGCAAATAAGATTGTGGATACTTGGCAAGAGAGCATGGGGCCCATCTTCCACAATATGACTAAGTAGTCCTTGCGGACGAATTACTCGTTGATCCAAGGCTTTGTGCCTACTTCTCGAGTGATATCGTGCGGCTACGATACCGCTCCTTCACCGACAGGAATGCCCCGTAAAGACGCCCTGAAGGGCAGCTGTAAGCGGCTAGCCCATCTGTCTCACTAATCCACAGAACACTTTCTCAGTTGGCGACCCAGCTTCTTGCACTTCGATATACATCTGTCGCCACCAATTATAACAAGCTCGCAGTTGAGGTAATCCAAAGTTTGGGCATAGAGAGGACCCGAGGCCGAAGTGTACACGTAACCTACCTGTGGACGCGTTCCGCGATGGTGGCGGGGAAGTTGTGCCAAGGCTGCGTGCTAACGGCGGAACATGATGCGCTTGATACTTATGCAGAGTACTTCACTCCCTCATGATAGGTGCTGTAAGTACCGTTTTCTCTGCTCCTCCAATTTCCAGTTGTGGCAGACTTCGATTCGAAGGTGTGTCTGACTGCGCACCATGCTGATCCGATCGCACCTCCAGGGGGCCTAGGTGCCGCTTCGAGGCTACTGTGCTCCTTAACACGGCGTAGAAGTACATCCCAGTCAATACTTCTGGCCTGCCATCGCGTTGCACGCTCTTTGTCTAGCTCTGCATCGCCACGTCGGAGTCTGTGTCCGTCTTTTTGTTCTTGGAGATCCAGACGTTGCCAAGCATCAATGCCGCAAGTATGCTGATGGCCAAGAAGGGTAGAATGGAAATGAACGACCAGCTGATAGCGTTGGTGGCGGCGGACCGGAAGTGTTCTAGTTTTTCGGGCGGGAAGTCGTTGAAGGCGTCCAGTGCGGCAGGTGGTTTAACGCCGAATCTAGATGAGCCTCTGCTGCCGATAAAGTAGGCTGTCTCTACTATCGTGCTAATCAGTAGGGGCTAAATAGTCTGTCTTGGGTACATGTTGCACATGAGGATGGCAGTGTACACCCCGACACCGATGCCAGGGACATAGAACAGAAGCTGGAGACCGGCTTTGCCAGCATCGAACTCTTCGACAAGAGTGATGTAGATGCCGGCGAAATAAAACCAGGCGTACAGAGCCGCACCGGTCGCTGCCGAGATGATACAAACCAGTGTCACATCCTTCTCGTGGAAGAGCTGGTATGGTACCACAGGCATGGTCCGCGGGAGCCTTTTCGCGAGATATCGATCTGGCGCCATATATCGTTGATATAAAACGAAGACTGCCAGCAACAAGAGTCCGGCAATGAGCAGTATCAGAACTGCTGGAGATGCCCAAACATAAGCTGAGCCACCCCAGCTTGTCGCAAGCAGAATGAACGTTACTCCAACGACAATTGTCCCTACTCCAATCAAGTCAATGCATACGCACCCGTTGAGGAAGGTCTGGAGGGAGGTATGGCTCGGCTGCGGATAAGCTACCGAATATCTCCCCTTTTTGAGATTAGGTCCTAGGAATGCAATCGTGGCAATGCTTATCCCGCTCAATGCAGACAGGAGCACGAAGGAAATATCGCCAATGTACGTTTGTCACGTAGCCTCCAATGTGATGCATTCGTTAGCACGGATAGATCAGATAATTGGGATCATACCAACGGGCCAGTAGCGTACGCGATGCCAACCAAGAAGTGGAATATACTGGTATTGGAGGCTTGCTCCTTCAGGGAAACATGTTCAGCGAGGATGATGAGGGAGCATGTGGACAGGCCTGCCGTTCCCACACCCTGGAATGCACGGCCCAGCACCAGGATTGGCCAAGCCTGTGCACTTGCAGAGAGAACTTCGCCTGAAGTCATGATCACGACCGCAGTCTGGAGAGCCGCATAGTGACCAAAGATGTCCGCTAGCTGTCCAAATAGAGGAAAGAACGCAATATCCGTGAGTGTGAAAGCAGTGCCGATCCAGCTCAACTGGTCCAGAGCCTCTATTGCACGGTCAGTCTACAAAGGGATATTGCTTGTAAGTTGTGCTTACGAAAATGAGACGCGATGAATGGTTGGGCTGTCGCGACGATAGTCAAATCCATACTTGCAGTATAGAAGCCTGGCAGCAGTAGCAGAAGAAATTTCCACTGTCGCCCATGACTTGCCCAGGTCGTCTTGCTCTGGACTTGGTTTGAATCGTTCGCAATAGACTCAGGTTGGTGTTCCTAGTCAGACTGTGTTTGCTGCATTCTCTTCTTACAACGAAGATGTCGTCCAGCGCTGTTAAGATGCTCGGGGGATGTTATTGTAATGCGGACTTCCGTCTATATGAAGATATAGCATAGTCCTGCCGTTAGTGTCTGCGCTACTACCAACGAGTATACGACCACATCCTTCTCATAGGCGCCAAGTGTATTGGCATCATGTTGCTGGCAAGTTACGACCGTGTGGATACAGCAGAGGAGATGAGTCTGGCGGCAAGTTGCGTAGATAGATACAGAGATCGGGTGTAGTGGACTAATAGCGTATGCAGAGCTACTGTTCACATTGGATATTTTCTAATTGCGAGCCGCCATTCTAGCGAAGGCGAGGCGTTGATGGCGCGGGCCAAGGACTCCGCGTTCGCTACCAGATGTCTAGTGTTGGTTCACTGTCTAAGTTCGCATTCGCCAGATTCATCATCTCTTCACCATGCTCGGTACCCCGCAATTAGCTGGCCACAAAACTGAGACCGCCCGTGATTATTGGATGCGGCTGACAAGATTTTGTAGCATGATTTTCATGATTACGCCAACACGTACGCGGAAGAAATGAAATCGAGTTTACCTTGCTCATGACTTTCGGTTTCCCCTATTAATAAGATACTATAGATATCTTCGTTCTTCGCAACGATATTGGAATGTATTCCTAGGTATACCAGCGAATCAGGCAAACATATTCCATCATGTTCTTGACTTCCTGCACTCAAAGTCCAAGGCACTTCAAGTCCTCTGCTTCGTTTACCGGCACGGTGTGTCCTACATTCAGCGTGCTGTATCCTACAAGCTTCCTTCCGTCTCCATACACCACCTGCGTATCCCCCTCCGCGGAATATTCGTCCCATTCTCCATAAACGATATATCCTGCAGCCCTCTCCACTCCTTCAGCTAGTCATCCAAATCCGGGATCTTACTCAGAGCATCAATGGTACCGTGCAATGTTGCCATGCGAGGATAGCTGCTATTATAGCCTGGATGCATGGCCTTGACCTGCGCATGCGGGTCTGCAGTTCCGGGGCTGGCGCCGGGACTACCTACTGCACAACCTGCTACGACACCGGGATAGCATGATCCTGCCGCGATGATATTGGGTAGGTTGCCATCATCACGCTGGTCATCATGCATTCAGAGCTATTTCCAATAACGAAAACTCTGGCTGGGTCAGCGCTGTACTTCTTGATGATGTACTGGATCATGTTGTTTAGGCCTTGGTTGTCGCCCCCAACATCGCGGGAGAAGCCCTTGACAGTGTTGACCTCCCAATAGTTGTTATCCTTCTTGGTGGATGGGAAGATGGTGATGAAATCTTTTTGCACAACTAAGCTGTTGTACTTCGTGGACTGAGCATACGCTTCTCCAGTGCCGCCACAGTAGTATAGATATCCCTAAGTTGGAACGAGGCTTATTAGAGAAACCTTGTAAAAATGTGGAAGCACGTATGGCCAGGATGATAGCGGGATTATTCCCAAGTCTTGCAGGAACATAATTGTTCATCTGGAGGTTGGAAGGATTGGCTCCGCAATTGTTGATACGGGCCAGAGCGGCATTGGTAGTTGCACAAGCAGCAGCAATGCTGCCGAGTAAAAAGGTGGAGAAGTGCATCTTGGATGTCGTACAAGTCTGCAACGGCCATATGCAAGTCCATAGGTAAAGGTAGTTGGTTGTTTCAAGCACTTTCTCGATCCAATCATAACCAAGTGAAACAGATCATCTGCGTGTCTGGGTGAACTTTTGAGGCAATCGTTTCTGCTGAGATTAGATGTCAGGGGGACTCGTGTGAAGTTACTACAAGGAATCAGGGATCTTAGATGTCTATCCCAGATGGAGTCCTTCCAGATATATTAACCCAATGAAGAGGCCTGCTCCAATACCCTTTCTGTGCAGCAGTGACTGCTCTTGCATCCCCGCTATTTCATTTGCTCCTGTATTGGAGTTGCCGTTCTTGTTTACCGTGCAACAATACTTGACCGCGTTTCTCCCACCATTTCGAGATCATGTTGGCCATTCAGCTCCACACCGCAGATATGCCAATCACTGATATGCAAGCAAACAATTGGTAGCGCAGATGTTACCATGATAATGTACTTTAATTCTCCTCTATTATGCTGCCATACGCGCAAATTCTATTGGGTATCGTTTTACACCATCTCTACAAGTTTGGGTGCGCCTCCTTGAACTCCTTGCTGTAAGGATAGTCAATGTAACCCTTCTCGCTCTTAGGGACATAAAAGGTGTCGCGGTCGTACGGAGTGAGCTCAATGCCCTTCTCCACCCGAAAAACAAGATCCGGAGTGCTGATGAAGTACCGTCCGAATACCGCTACAACATCACGGTCCTTGTGCTCCTCAACCAACTTCTTTGCATCTTCAGCCTTGAGTCCACCAGCGATCAGCAGCTTGCCAGAGTAATGGGGCAGCAGAGGGTCGAGGGAGGCGTATCCCTCAACATCGGCGTTACCAGACACACGTGCCTCGACAAGGTGGAGGTAGGCTAGATTGAACGCATCCAGTCTTTTCATAATGTCGATAAACTGAGGAAGGGGGTCCTTCATCTTCATTCCCTGGAACTCTGAGAAAGGACTCAACCGGATGCCGGTCTTGTCCGCGCCTACGGCTTCCGAAACAGCCTGAGTAACCTCGACAGCGAACCTGGAGCGGTTCTCAACGGAGCCGCCGTAGGAGTCTGTACGCTTGTTGCAAGTGTCTTGCAGAAACTGATCGATGAGATAGCCGTTCGCGGCGTGGATCTCAACACCGTCAAACCCAGCTTCGATGGCGTTCTTGGCTGCTTGTGCGTATTCGGAGACACTCTGCTTGATCTCTTCGACGGTCATCTCCTTGGGAGTAGCGTAGTCCTCGCCTAAACTCGTTGCGCTGGAAGACTTGATGGTAATGTCGTTCGCTTGCGCAAAGTCCTTGTTTGCTACACGACCAAGGGCCCAAAGCTGGAGGTAAATGTACGAGCCCTTCTCATGCACAGCCTTGGTGACCGGTTTCCACGCGTCAATCTGGGCCTGTGTGTAGATACCGGGTACGTTGGGGTAACCGCCAGATTGTTTCGAGACCAGAGTAGCTTCAGTAATGAGGAGAGTTCCCGGAGCGACAGCGCGCTGGCCATAGTACTGTGCAGCCATGGGCAGAATTTCGTGGTTGTCGTTGACACGGAAACGTGTCAAAGGTGCCATGGCGATGCGGTTCTTAAGCTCCATAGAGCCCACCTTGAGTGGCTGGAAAAGACGTTCTGCGGACATCTTGGTGGTATGAGAGTTTGATTTGGGGAGGTTTGAAAGTTCGTCAGACATGTAGAAGGACGTGAGAGAGAAAAGACAACAGTTGGGAGTATTGGGTGTTAAAGATGAAGGGACGCCAAAATACCTATATAAGTCTCATACTAATCACATCCTGTCGATGGTGGGAAATCATCGTTCGGTCGATATCGGCAATTGCGCGGTACTAACTGCGAATTTTCCGCTACGCTCTATGCCGATGTAGACCCTGGTATGCATGGTTCTAAGGCTGATCTAGCCTGTGGATAGTAAGGAACGTCTGAATGTAGATATTTAGCCGCTGAAGGCGAGATGGTACCTGAGCTTGGCTGCCCTAGGGCATAAGAAATGGCGGCGGTGGCAGTATCGAAGCTTATGACGTAATTTGCATTTGTCAGGATCCTCAAACCTAAACAGTGAAAGCCGAGGCTCCTTTACTTGTGCTAGCGAACATCAATCGAAGTCGGATGAAGACGTCGACAAGTGATGGATGAAAGCAGAGAGGCCGCAGAAAAGGCCATGTCCACCTGGTCCAGCAAAGCTAAGCTACTTGGAGACTTTGTACCAACGCATCACTTTTCCAAAGCTTTTTTGCACCGCTCTACTGCGCTTCCAAATCCTCATATCAAAGCCATAGTAAGCTCTTATCTATCCTATCCCGGACTTTGTTCATATCATCTTGTATTTCCTCGTCATAAAAACGTGTGCTAGAGCAGCGTCCATGCTCCGTTAAATACATTCCTGAGTCCTTGGTCGTCCTACGGCATCGTAGGCCTTGAATGCAGTCTCGATTTCCTCAGTGCTTCCAGCAATAACCACTAAGTGACTAAGTATGTATGCGTCCCCCATAGCCATACCAGCTCCAGCTCCCATGTGAGATGTCGTGGCGACCACGTTGACGAATTGGCCATGGATGGCAGGTTACGTGATGATGTAGCCTCCGTAACCACAGTACAGCTGGCTGTTCATAGAAATTTCTGCTCCAAGTGCCCTCTGGGCTTCCTCTCCTGGAACCATAGCTCCCATCGTTACTTCATGAGCATACTGCGCCTGGATGTCTGGACCACATGCAAAGCATCGTACCTTACTTCTAATGCCATCACAACCGATTACTGCACAGGCTGGAGAATTCATCCTATCGGGAAATTTTAGCTTAAGCACTCCAGTACCCACTTCTTCAACACTTTCGAAGCTATTGCAAAAGCTTGTTAAATCCATGAGAAGCAGTGTGACCATCTCGTCGAGCAGGCGCGCTCGATGTATACGACCCCACATTCGAAGTCCGGCCAGCACACCCTGTGACTGTTGTGTGTCGTTTTGATGGACCGTGAGGTCTCCAGCTCTAGATCCATGGGTTCGCCTCTCATACATGCCCCATCTGATCGTGTCGAAAGTATTATCTCGCTTAGGGTCTGTATTGAAGGTTGCATGTTCCACGAAGCCTTCCAGCAATCGAGGGTCGGTCAGGTGCAACGCAGTCGTGGCATTGGTGCCGAATGTGACACCGGCGCCTATTTTTGAGAAGGTCGATGAAGCTTCGTAGATGTGTACCTTGACATCATATCTGAGGAGACCAATTGCAAGCCCAAGGCCGCCAAGGCCGCCGCCGACGATCGCGATTGGAAGAGCCTTGTGATTCCTGAAAGTTGTCTTCGCCGACTTGTCTGGGGCCAATATTTTGTGTTGGTCAATTTACGCGCAAGGCACCTCAGCTTGTCACTGCTCTTTCCCAAGGCCGCGTCTTATGTCACTGACTACGTCCCTCAGAGAATTGTCTATCAACTTACGGGTTGGACCCGTGACACCAAAGTGAGCTGACGTAAAGCCGCATATATATGACTATACACATCTAGCGTCGCGATGTGTGACTTTCTCCTCACATAGATAACCTGGTAGGGATAGTACATTCAGCTGGAGTAAGAGAGCGCGAAAGCGGGAATGCTAGGAACTGTGTAACTGCGCGCTACGTGGTGGTAATTTCATTCTTATCTACTACAAATGCGCTTCATATGCCAATCGCATGGGTCGCAAGACAGCAATGCATGTTCCAGGACAGCAATATGCTTACCTGCCTAATTCATTCCAACGTAGATTCGTCTCTTCACAGCTCGTTGTGCGCCGGCGCAGCCTTCTCTACTTCGATACCGCAGACCGCAGGCGTACCTACCTCCATTCGGTATACACACTTCTCCTCTTCGACGATCTTCCAGATCTCGTCCTTTTCCGCGCAGGCCAAAATAACCATGGTGCTTCTGTTTGGTCCATTCCAGCAATGCTGGCCATTCTCGTACTTGAGCGCGATTCGTTCACCACTACCCAAACCCCTTCCGTCGGCAGGAAGCTCTTCATCGACGGTGATGGATTCGATGCGTGCAAAGTTGCCCATACCAGTGTGACCACCACCCTTTTTGGGCTTTTGGGTGGTCTTTGAAAGGAAGCAGTGCTCGTACGTATATTCGCCGGAGTCGGTGGATGTGCAGCGGTCTTTGAGGGCGCGGAAAATGGAGTCTGGGCCGTAGTCTTTGGTGAGATCGTCCTCGTGCTTCGTAAGTTCTGACTTGTCTCCCTCGAGTTCCTTCTTGGCGGAGTCTAGCTGTGACTTGGCGTCGATGATGGCCTTGGATTCAGGGGCATCGCCGGTCGTAGGGTCTGCGAGGATGCCGTTCTCGATGAGCATGACGCGCAAGTCGCGAAGCTTGCTGTCTACCCAGCTACGGATAGAGTCAGGGAGATATTCTTCGAACTTGTAGACTGCGTCCTATGGTCAGTGGATAGACAGGATGAGTACCCAAATTGTACCTACGGAGCTCGACGTCGGATTCTTCAACCGTTTCGAAATCTTCCCATTTGATGGCGCTCTCAGAGTCTGGCTTGAGCATCTCATCGAGATCGCGGTCCAGAGCGGTGTTGGGTCCTGTGCGATCCTGTGCTGCGTAGTTCTCCCAAGCCTGCACGGCACGCTTGACACCCTCATCGTTGAAGTTGGGGTTGTACTCCTCCTTAAAGCGCTTCAGCATGCCTTCGAGCTCCTCGATCCTTGCCTGTGCCGCATTTCTCTCATCTCGCACACGACTGATGTTCTCGGTGAGCTCCTGAATCCTCTCTTTGGCCAAGCTGGCCAGCACAGTGACTTTGCCGCCCTTTCCTGCGCCTCTGACGACCTTGCCTCGCTCCGCCCTCTCAATCTCGGCGAGGCTCTTTGTCAAGCCATCCACCTTGAGCGTCGCGCCTTCGATCTGCGTCTTGAGTGTTTGTATGCGGTCCTCGACTTCCTTTCGCATGCGGCCAGCCTCGGCGACCAGCTCTTTCCGCTTCTGTCTTGCAGCAGTCAGGCTCTTTTGTCTCGCCTCGTCCGCCTTCCTCCATTCTTTCCCAATTGTCGCACATTTGTCTTCACACTTGACGCCTCCTACACGCTCGTATTCGTCGCTTCCGTCACAGCATAGTTCGTAGTCGCATGCGCCATCGTTCACGTTCGTAAAGGGAATGTAGCTCGGTTGGTGGCCCTTGTTCTTGCAGTAAAAGCCAGGCAGGGCAGGCGTAGAATTTAGATCTTTGCCATGGAAGCCCAAGGGTTGTGGTGGGGAGAGAGGCGAGAGGTAGGAGCATGCCGAGGTGCCTGGCTCATCTGAACCATCGGGGCAGTCGCAGTAGTCGTCGTTCAAGCGCGCAATGGGGAGCTTGATGGCCGGATTCGATATACAAGTGAATGTCTCAGCATCCTTGTAGTACTTTGCAACTAAACATCGGCTGTTAGTTGTGCTCAGTCGTACGTCAGGAAGCTCTCAATGAGCTGCTACATACACTCCGGGCCAACACCCCGCGGCCGGGCGGGGTCTGATGCAGCATCCGCAGTGCTAGCTAATAGGGGGAGTATCAAGGCTATCGAAGACACGTGCTTCCTTCCCATTTTGAATATGGAGAGAGCAATTGGAGCTGGAGAATCCAACATGCTCGAAATGCCACATCGACATAGTTCCAGGGTCCAGTGGCCCGTGCATAGTAGTCCGAACTATCTCCAGCCTCACCTTCGCCTCCGCACTATCAACTCTCCACAACGGCGCGTGCAGCCATCCCGAAAGATTGGCGATATTATCTTCTATCACCTCGCCAAGCCGATGATGTCTCTCGCTCACCAACAGCTGCGATTGAAGTTCAGCCTGCATCTGTCATCGATATCGCATTCGATTGGTCAAGACTTGTACGGTATCACTGATACGTTGAAGAGCGGATCAACATGACGAAGATGCCTGACCTAGAGCTATTACGTTTTGAGCTGCTCCATCAATGTGTTTTGAGTCGCAGGCCCCCGGGTGCAAGGACCGATCTGTAATCACCAGCTTCGTGTAGCACATCTAGTCGATTAGAATGCGCTTACACAGCATCTCCTTCAAATGACTGCAACTCATGGCTCATCGCGCCTCGCATCTACTACACTGTATCTTTTGTTCATGTTTTGAGAGAGGCCTGCGCCCACAAAAGAGTGGTCGCTGCACACCTTAGACATACCGACACATCTGAGTATCAAACAAACAATAGCCTCATATTCATGTCGCAGTACCGAGGCTACGCCCACTAGTAGCATCAATCCTGATTCAGTGGGTTTACCATTCAAACTCGGTTATGCATCGGGCAAAAGGCGCGGTCGTTGGAGATATAGCCACAGTCGAGCAAACCGCAGCCAAGCCTTTTACAGAGCAGAGCCCCAAAATATTGCTGGCAGCCCGTGAGTCAGTCGAACAGTACTGCTAGTCCATTTGCTCACCAGCCACCATCTTCTCGTCGCAATGGATCGAGCAGTCTGGAATCTCATCAACACCCTCCAACTAGTGCCTACTTTGAGCCAATCTTAGCGAACGAGAAATCTGTTTGGCGTTGTGCTTTCAAGCACGCAATGGGTCACTACTACAACGCTGGAGATTGTAAAAGCTGTAGAGGCAGTAATACCTCTCTCAGTGATGACACTCATGTTGTTTTGATGGACTTTTACATGCCACCGAGGACCTTTTACTTCCAACATGCGCCAGATATGCGCTGGAAACATTCCAAACAGTCGGCCCAACCTCGCAAGTCTAACCGTCCTTTCCATAATACTGTTACAAAAGATGCTTACTGGAAAGCTACCAGTACTGGTGCATCTGAAGAAGAAGCTCGGCAGATGGGTATTGATGCAGTAGTCGAGCACGTTAAATCAAAGGCGCCCCCAAAAGCACCCACACCCAGACCGACGCCAGAGCTGGAGCCCGATCTTGGCTCTCATCTCAGCGGTTCGGCCACTATGGAGCATGGTCAAGGGATACCTAATAGTTATTTCGGAGAAAAGCGAAAGGCAGACGAGGAACATACCTGGCGATGCGATGTCAATCACGGTCTTGGGCGGTACTACTTAGCAGGTGATAAGAAGTCCCGTCCAGGGTGCGGGTCCAGTCAGAACGGGTCTGGTAAGAATGAAGAGATGGGTTTCATCTTCCGTCGGGTATCATTATCCGGCAAGAAGCACCCGGCTTATCCAAATATAAGCCTCGTAAGCCGCACATCAGAGAACTGGTCACTCACAATCAAATGTGCTCCAAAGTATACTTTGAGCTTGTTGACGAGGGATACGAAGCAGAGGAAGCCATGAGACTTGCTGTAGAGAGAATCGACAATGAGCTGGACAAGAAACCAGAGAGTAAGCTAAAACGACAAGACGAACAAGGTAGGGGTGAAGACCTGGATGCACTGAAAAAGACGAGTGCTTCAAGCGATGCTTCAAGAAAGAATTCTGCCAACAGGCAAGCGGGGAACTCTAAGAAGACTCGATACGACCGCAACTCTCGAGGTGGCTGTACCATGGCTCCTATCCCGAAGAAGCGCAGCGCGAACGACCTGAGCGAGGAAGAGACGGATGAGGTCGTTGCCGATTGGGCAACTGGAGATACGTCGAGTGAACAAGACCCTTGGGATTCTGTAAATACTCTATCTACGGAAGAAGATAGCTCTGCCTCGGAAACTAAGTAAGGGCATAGTTAGCGGCTGTGGATTTAGAAGACACGAGGGTAGAAGAGCATTCCTTTGGTTGTTTTCTTAATAGTTCTATTCTAGATACGGCCTTGTTCTGGAGGTTCAGACAAGTGCATGTTGTTGTTGATTGTAGTCTTTCTGGTTGCGGCCTTTGCATTCTTACTATGCTCTATCTCTGTATGTATGTATGTATGTATCCACTAGATTCATACCCTTCGCATATTAGTAGAGAATCCAGCGACATTTATACTTCCCTTGGCAACCTATCTGCCAAATTTTACATGCTCCAAACATCATCAAAGACCACTACAAGCGCAGTCGCTATACTCTCCAATCTCACCAACCCTACTAACATGTTCCCCACTCTTTAATAGTATAGCCATTCGAGTTGTCAACTAATACGATTAGCATCGCTATAAACTTAAATTTTCCAATACTACAGTGTCACGCTATGTTCTACGGAGCTACGATCTTCCGTCTATATATTTACACCAACTGCACTCTCTTCTAGATAAATTTACTCCTGCTAATACTCTAAGATCGCTAGTTACAAGCCTAGCGCAAAGTATAACTATAATAGGGCTGTAGGATTTACTTAGGTGATCTATTTCTAGATCCCTATATTTTGCACGTGAAGCATAGTGGTTCGATAGCGAGACTAAAGACTAACTTAGAGGGCTAGAAACGAGATAGGCTAGAATAGCGTCGCGTGATAGTTACAATAGTATAGAAGACTCTTATTATATAGGGTTAGGCTATACTTCTCTTAGCTCGGTCCGTACTAAGGCGAGGTAGACTAAAGCGGTAAGCTGTAAGGTTTGTCTAGCGATTTGTAGTAGAAAAGAGTTATTAAAGTTAACTAAGAGGTAAAGACAATCCTATTCTATAAATAATAGAATAACTAGTTAACAATCTATGTAAGAAATAAACTATTTAAGTTAACTACAATAAGTATAATAATAAGATCTAACACATTCTTATACTTATTACTTAAGGTCCTACTATCCTATCTATCCCTTCCTAGAGGGAGGTTTATAATAGCGTTAACATCTTATTATATACTACTATCCTAGATAGTTAGCCTTAGCAGGATACTAATTACGTAATCCTACCCTATAAAGATTACTACCTTTTAACGTAGTTGTCTAATAATTCCTTATTATACAACTTGCGTTAAGAAGGAATACTTCCCTTGTTACCTTGTAATATTATCCCCCCTCTTAGGGCTATTATCTTAATACCCTAGTTTTTTGTTTTCCCGTACTACCCTTAGTAGTAGAGGCGCTAGCTTATATACTCTAGTAGTATTATATACTCTCTTACTATCCTTATGCCTCTCTAACTATGCCTAAGGTTCCCTCTTCTCGTTGTATCTATGCGCAAAACTTAACTTCTAAGCGTTGTGCTTATACTAACTATGTAAAGGAGTAAGGCCTAGAAATAACGTTTTATTATAAACGCTATAAGGAGAAGAATTTTTGTTACTTTGTAGATACTATAACTAGTCGCTATACTAGGTGTATTTCTATAAAGGCAGAGTGTAGCCTCTTTGTTTCTAAGGAAAAGTAGGAGAAGGTTTAGCAAGAGAAGTATAAGAAACGTCTTAAGGTTACGCGTCTAAAGGCTTAGCTAGCGCAAAGCGAGCTAGAACTCCTAGAGACTAAGGCGCAAGAGTAGAAATTTACTAATTAGGATCTTACTATTCTAAATCTCTAGGATCGTGCGTAAGGAGAAGCTAAGGGGAACACTACTCCTAGTATAGACCTTCTAACAACTAAACTACTACTACCTAGACTATTAACTAACTTAGGCTAGTTATAGGCTAACGCTTCTTTTAATCCTTTTTTTAATTACTTTCTTTCCCTTAAGGACCTAGTCCTTGCTTCCTTAGGTACCTCTAATAGTACTTAAGTACCTGTAACTTACAGTTTGTTAAATTTTCCTTTAGTTCCTAAGTGTTCTAGCTTTTAGGCTATCCTTGCTACTTAACTAAGTATTTCTACTAATAACTAATTTTCTATAAGTCCCTAATTTCTTTAACCTTGTACTTATTATCTTTAAGCTCTATATCTATTACTAGCTTAGTATCTAGAGGTACTAGTTCTAGGAGTTTCTTATAAAAGACAGAGTAGACGCGTATGCCTAGTAGTAGTTAGAGTTTATAGTTTACTATACCTATTTCCTCTAGGATTTTAAATAGTCCTACTTAGAAGTTATCTAGTTTCTTACTTAGCTATTTAGTTTTTAAGTGTAAGGGGCTACGCCTAAGTACCGCAAGAGGCTACGCCAAAGAACTTCCCACTTGTCTATCTTTGTATTAGCGTACGGAGGATAAATACCGTACAAGAAGGACACTACTCTTCTTTTCTTTATCCTTCTTCTTCCGCACATAGGAGCAAATGCATACTCGTTAGCAGGCCTCTTTCCGCCCATAACATTAGAAGAAGGATCAACACTTTCTTTTATTTTAACTCTTCCTCCTCGTACGAGACGAGTTGGAATTAAGGACGATACTCTTCCTGCGCGCGTAGCAAGAATCGAGAACGACTCTTCCTTCTCGTACGAGACGAGCTGGAATTGAGAACGGCTGCTTGTTGAGTGTCACAAGTTAGCAAGACCCTACCTGTACGATGCAAGCACGGGTAGACGACGATACGATGAACTGGGAAGAATCAAGCGGAAGTCGGACAGACCTCCCCCCAGAGAGAAGCCGAGCTCTTGAAGTAGAGGAACTTCGAGACCACGTACGACGACTACAGAACGACCTGAACCAAGCGACCCAGGAACGACAGTCGTACGCTATGTTAAGCCAGCAACTCCAGAGTCTGACTCAAATTGTTGAGGATCAGAGGAGGACGCTGAGTGTGCCGAGCCTAGGTGGGACCACCCCACCTGCCACGTCAACATCGGGCCGAACCCAAGAGCCCGTACGATACGAGAAACCGCGCCTACCAGACGTAGAGGTCTTTGAGAAGGGTAGTCATGAGGACTACGCCCAATGGAAGACGCGCGTACAAGCGAAGCTCTTTGCCGACCAAAGAGCTTACCCAAGCGAGAGTGACCAAGTCCACTATGTGATCACTCGTACGAAAGGATGGGCATTCACCGCCCTAAGAACGTACGTTACCGCGATTATGGAGGGGAGGTCTAGCCCCTCGCTGCGGAGTCTGTGGCAACAGCTGGATGGGTTCTTCATTGATCCCACGATTAAGGAGAAGGCAATGCAGTTCCTTCGTACGACGAAACAGGGAAAAGGAGAGCTTGTTCCCCACGTGCAATCCTTTGATCTTAAGTTCTTAGAAGCAGGACTCGACACCGCTAGCGACGCACAAAAGATTGATTACCTCAAGAACTCACTAAACAAGAGACTGCTACGCTATCAGGTAGGCTATCAGCCTCCTGCTGGAGAGACGTACGAGCAGTTTGTTCAGAGGATACGTTTTACCTGGGAGAACCTAAAAGCAGTGGATCAGTCTTCTACTGACTACACACCTCGTACGACTTCTCCCCCTCGACCTAGTCAACATAGCGATGCGATGGACTGGACTCCTACTGTGGGAGTTATGAGACCCCGTACGACACGAGAGTTCTGGGGTACAAAGGCTCAAGTCCAAGAAAGAAGGGAGAAAGGAACCTGCCTACGTTGTGGAAGGCCTGGGCATCGTGTTGCCCAGTGTCAAGCTAAGCTAAGAAGATCTACTTCTTATACGGAGGAAGGAGGCAAACAGCCTAAGGTGGCTACTATCTCTACTGTAGCGAATTCCGACTCAGAGGAGTTGGGAAAAGAAGAGCCCTAGCTAAAAGGCGCAAGCTAGGGCAGAATAAGGGTATGGTCCAAGAGACTGTACGACCAAGGAGGGAGATTCTTCGCCAATTAACTGCAACAAAGCCTATGTCTATTGATGTCACAATTAATGGAATCAATCACGCTACCGCTATGGTGGACAACGGATGTTGCACGTATGGGATTGTTACTGAAGAGGTCGTACGGGCGAATAACCTACCGCGCATTAAGATACCACAGATCCTTGTGGAAGGAGTGAACGAGCAAAAGAGTCCTGTGAGTGTGATTACAGAGTTTACACTAGACGTAGGAGGGCTAAAGCAGAAAGCTGCTGCGTACGTTATGCCCTCTGCGTACAACTACGACATGATCTTAGGAAAAACATGGTTAGAACGAGTAGGAGGGGTTATCGATAGCGACAAACAGACCCTCACCTTGTCAAAGCACGGCTTCTCCGTACGAAGCACCGAATCCCAGGAAATGAGGGTTAAATTCTACCCTATCTCCGCGGCGGCCTTCCAATTCCACGTACGACGGAATAGGGGAAGAAAAGAGAAGGTCCAAATCTTTGCAGCAAGCTTGAAGGACATCGAGAAGGCCTTACAACCTAAGGCCCCTCTTACGAAGACAGATATCCTAAAACAATTACCAGACTACCTGCAGTCGTACGCGGATCTGTTCCTTCCAAGAGAGGGTGAAGACCTTCCTCCACTAAGAGGGCCTGACGTTGACCACCGCATCGAGCTTGAACTACAAGATGGGAAGGAGCCCAAGGTGCCGTACGGACCGCTATACAACATGTCAAGAGACGAACTCTTAGTACTAAGGAAGACGCTACATGAGCTCTTAGACAAGGGGTTTATACGAGCTAGCAGCTCTCCCGCCGCTTCACCGGTCCTATTTGTACGAAAACCAGGTGGAGGACTAAGATTCTGTGTTGATTACCGGGCATTGAACGCGATTACTAAGAAGGACCGCTACCCTCTCCCTCTTGTACGAGAGACGCTGAACCAAATCGGACGGGCGAAGTGGTACACAAAGCTGGACGTCACTGCCGCATTTCACAAGATCCGGATCACCGAAGGACAAGAATGGATGACCGCCTTCCGTACACGTTTTGGCTCGTACGAGTGGCTAGTAACACCCTTTGGTCTAGCAAACGCACCAAGCACGTTCCAGCGCTATGTAAATTGGACGCTACGTGAATTCCTCGACGACTTTGTGTCAGCATACCTAGATGACATTATTATCTTTACAGACGGTTCACTCTCTCAGCATCACGCACACGTACGAACAATCCTAGACCGGCTAAAGGAGGCTGGCTTACAGCTAGAGCTAAAGAAATGCGAATTTGATGTCACACGTACGAAGTACCTTGGGTTTATCGTTGAAGTAGGAAAAGGGATCTCTATGGACCCAGAAAAGGTCAAGGCAATCCAGGAATGGCAAGCTCCTACAACAGTGCGTGGCGTACGAGGGTTCCTTGGTTTCGCAAATTTCTATCGGAAGTTCATCCCACACTTCGCTCGACACGCTGAACCTCTTGTGCAACTAACTAAGAAGGACGCGAGGTTTACATGGGGACAGGAGCAAGAGAAGAGTTTCCAGACGCTGAAGGACGCCTTCCTCTCGGAGGAAGTCCTAGTTACCTTTAACCCAGAACGACGTACGATTCTGGAATGCGACTCCTCTGGCCATGCAATAGGCGGCACGCTATCGCAAGAAGACGAGAATGGAGTTCTCCGTACAGTGGCTTACCTGTCAAAGAAATTACTAAGTCACGAAGCGAATTACCCAATACACGACAAGGAACTCCTAGCGGTAATCTACTGCCTGAAAGAATGGGATGCTGAACTGCGAGGCGTACGAGAATTCGAGGTTATCACAGACCACAAGAACTTGGAGTACTTTACTAAGAAGCAGAAGATGACAGAACGACACGTACGCTGGTCCGTGGAACTTTCCCGCTTTGGCAACATGCGTATTCATTACCGCCCCGGAAAAGAGAACGTACGAGCTGATGCGCTATCCCGCCGCGATCAGGACTTGCCACAAGATAACTTAGACGACCGTGTTACTACTAGAGAGTTTGTAATGCTCGCACCCGTACAACAACAAGAAGTCGTAGGAATGTTTCCTGTGCAGCTAGACCAGAAACCATTAATATCGCCAACACTACCCCAGCCCCCGAACGAAGAGGAACTCCTAAGTCGCTATTGGACTACAGCACAAGCAGAAGACGCTATGTACCAAGAAGTGCTACACGCTGTACGGGAAGGGCAACGGTCCTTGTCTACGACGAGAAAGATAGCTGTGTCCCTTAGCGACTGCTTAGTTGACGACGAAGGACGACTACAGTGGAGGAACCGCGTGTGGGTTCCTGAATCCGAGCCCCTCCGTACGGGCATAGTCCAAATCGCCCACTTATCCTTGCAAACAGGTCATCCCGGACGAGAAGAAACCTACAGGATAGTCGCTAGAGAATGGTACTGGCCAAAGATGAGCGACGATATACGACGCTTCGTACGAAACTGCGAGCTCTGTAGGAAGAGCACCCCATGGAGGGACGGAAGACACGGCTACCTACGTCCTCTGCCAGTTCCTAGCCGTACGTGGCAACACCTCACTGTAGACTTCATTACGGGCCTACCGCTATCCCAAGGGAACTCTAACTTGATGGTGGTAAAAGACCGCCTAAGCAAGGGAGTTGTGCTAATACCTATGGCTAAGATAGAGACGCCAGATGTCGCATGGGCCTTCATACGAGAAGTGTACCGTCACCATAGTTTCCCTCTCTCTATTACATCTGACCGCGGCCCTCAGTTCGCGAGTGCCTTATGGGGAGATATCTGTACGCTACTAGGCATTAAGAGAAACCTGTCTACAGCATACCACCCACAGACAGATGGTACAACAGAACGAGCAAATAGCGATATCGAAGTAGTCGTACGGGTATTCTGCAACAACGATCAAGATAATTGGGCAACGCTATGCCCAGTTCTAGAGCTTATGCTAAACTCCCGCACAAACTCAACAACTGGAGTATCTCCCTTCTTCCTGCAGCACGGCTACCACAACACTCCCTTCTCGCAAGCTAAGACATTAGACCGTATGGCAGCGAACGCTACAACGACAATAAGCACCCAGGACAAAGCTAAGGAAATCGTAAGAGTTATTACAAGAGCAGCTGACTGGGCGATCTCCGCAATGTCGTACGCGCAACAAGAACAAGAAAGGCAAGCGAACAAGTCAAGGAAACCAGCCCCTACCTACAAGGTAGGAGACTGGGTGTGGCTCGACCTACGCGACGTACGGACTACAAGAACGAGTAAGAAACTTGACTGGAAATGTGAGAAATTCCAAGTATCGCGCGTACGAGACCCGTACTGGGTAGAGTTAGCAACCCCATGGGCATCAAAGACCTACCACGTCGACAAGCTAAGGCCAGCAGCGGAAGACCCTCTTCCCTCGCAACAAACTAACGACTCCAAACCCGCAGCGGTAGTCGTACGAGACGAAGACGAACAAGAGGAGCACCTTGAATGGCAAGTAGAGACCATCACAGATGAGAGAACACGTCAAGGAGCAAAACAGTACCTAGTGAAATGGGTTGGATTTCAGGAAGCTACTTGGGAACCAGAGAAGAATCTAGTTAATACAGCAGCCCTGCATTCATGGCTAACTCGTACGCAAGCTGTACGGTTGCCTACAGATTCTCGTCGGAGAAGACGGAACCAGCAGTCGCGCCAACTTAGGCGTCAGCATCAACAAACTGCTCCTCATTAGCAGAAGAAGCACGAATGGCACGACCGCCCATACGAGAACGAGAACCGGGAAGAGCTCCTCCGCCGTTGGTAACTCCGTGACGAGGAAGCTGACTCTGCGCACTGTGCTCAGACCAGACGCAGTTAGAGCAAGCACCATTCCATTCCCCTGCAATAGATACGCAGCCAGCGAAAGCGGTAAAGGGCTTATCACCGCGTACGGCCTGAGCGCAGTTGTTAGAGCACGGGGAAGCGTTAAGAGCTCCGCGGGTATGGATAACAAAGGCCTTGAGGTAGGAGTCGCGTCCAGTTAAGATTTGGCGAGCGTGAAGAGTGCTGCGAGCAACAAGAGGAGACCAGTCGGTGTTGCCCGGGCCCCAATGAGCGTCGTACGGCGAGTTTCCTACAGGACGAAGGAAGAACTCGGCGACGCGGCGGATAGGAGGCTAAGAGACGTAAGTAAAAGAACAAGAGCGGCAACGTTAAACAACACGTACGGAGGCCATTGAGAGAACACGGCGAAGCTCGCTAGCAACGTCCCTGTCGAGGATGTACCAGACCTGGTAGTCGTTCATGTTGATAGGACCCGCGACGTTAATGACAGGAACTACAGCACCAGGGTGGGTACGAGTGAGCAGACGATGAGCGACATTCTGAATATCGGCGGCAGCAGTGGCGTACGAGCTGTTAACGTTACCACCAAGGGCGAAAGAGAGGTGGTTGACGCCGCTAGCAGCCCAGGAGCCACGGGCAGGAGGGGGAGCAGGAGTGTTCTTTGGAGGCATTGTGACAAGTTGCTATAAGAGAAGCTGTTGCAATAAGAGAAAAGAATAAGAAAGGGCAGAGCTGTGGTTCTTATATACCTAAGAAGAAGCCCTAGATTCCACCTTTACTACAGGAGCGGTATCAGCGCGGCCAACAATCGTACGGTGAAGGGCGAATTCACCGCTGACAACCCCACAACTAAGCAAACAAAACGCGGAGTTAGGAATAGGCAACTGTCCGATTACTGGTCTTGTACGATAGGAACTGGATTCACTTAGAACTTAACTAGCTGTACAATCTAGAAGGAGGGAGAGAGGGAGTATTGTAAGGGGCTACGCCTAAGTACCGCAAGAGGCTACGCCAAAGAACTTCCCACTTGTCTATCTTTGTATTAGCGTACGGAGGATAAATACCGTACAAGAAGGACACTACTCTTCTTTTCTTTATCCTTCTTCTTCTGTACATAGGAGCAAATGCATACTCGTTAGCAGGCCTCTTTCCGCCCATAACATTAAGTTCTGTTATAATAGGAAAACTTTGTCCCCTTTCTTAAAGGTTAGTCCCTTAATCCTTTGCTTATTAGCCGCCTTAGCTATTATAAGGTTCCTATAAGTAATATTCTTACTTAGCTCTTTGTATAGCTCTTGTATTAAGCAGGCTTTATTATCTATACCTACTGCGATACTTTCTATATCCTTTGGATCTTAATAAGCAACTAGCTTATATCTATAATTCGCGTAGTGCAGCGAGTACTTTGTTGTTACTAACTTAGTACTATTATAGGCTAATTATACTATTAGTAAGAGTTTAACCTAGTTGTCTTGTAGTTTATTAGCGTATATCCTTAGATACTATTCTAGTATCTAGTTTATTCTTTCTGTCTAGCCGTCTGTTTTAGGGTAAAAGCTAGTTAATAGCTTCTTTTTTACGCTTAATTTCGCTAGGAATATGTTCTAATATTTAGAAGTAAATAATTTATTATAATTAGTAATAAACTCTTTAGGTATCCTGTATTCTAATATTAGTACCTTACTAACCTTGTACGCGCACTCGTCTACTATAATAGTCTCTTTTATAGGTATAAACTTTGCTCCCTTTGTGTATTAGTATATAATAACTAGGATTATATTACATAATCTTCTAGATCCTAGTTCTAATAATTTTAGGAGCTTTACTATAAAGTCTATTATTACGCTACTCTATAGTTTTATTAGTAGCTATAAGGGTTATAACAGGCTGTAGGGCTTATATCTCTTAGGCTTGTTTTAGTAACAAGCTAAATAGTTACCTAAAACGTTCTGTACCTTTACTTGCAAGCGTAGTATTGTAAACACCTTAGCTAGTTATCTAACTATTTCTTTAGTTGCTGTATATCTATACTCTAGGGACTTATATAGTTCCTTAATAAGACTTAATCTTATATATAGAGGTATATATATTTGTTTTACTTAAATTATATCTTAGTACTCTCGCTTGTCTTGTAATAGTTTATTAGAGCTGTTTTCCTTAGGCTTAAACTACTAGTTAGCTACTTTTTACTACTACTACTATTGTAATATTTCTACCTACACAGCTACCTTAGCTACCCTAGCTAGTTCTAGCTAGTTATAACGTAGACTACTATTAGGTATCTTCTTAAATATAGCGTTATATAGTTCCTTGTAACTTTCTTTACGCAAGTTAGATCTTTAGCTTAGAGCGTCTACTGCTCTGTTAAGCGTTCTAGCGCGATAGGTTATCTTAAAGTTAAACTAAGCTAACATCTTAGCCTATTAGACTTGTTATTAGTTAAGTTTCTTTGTTATTATAAACTCTACTAAGTTCTAGTAATTAGTAAAAACCTCAATCTAGTGTAGTAGTCCTAATAAGTAGACTTCCTATTATTTAAAGGTATTAACTACTCCTAGTAGCTCCTTATTATAAACGTTGTAGTTAAGTTCTACTCTAGAGAACTTCCTTAAATAGTAGAACACTAGTCTCTATTTCTTATCTAGGTACTACTATAACAATATAGCTCTAAGTGCGTAATCTAACGCGTTAGTTTTAACTTACGTTTCTTGTTTTAGGTTGTATATCTTAAGTACAGGTGCTTTAAGGAATATTTATTTAATCTAGTTAAACGCTTCCTATTGTTCCTTGTTCTATTTAAACCCTATTTCCTTCTTTATAATCTCTAAGAGGGGTGCTATAATCTTTAAGTAATCCTTAATAAACTTCTAGTAGTAGTTAGCGAATCCTAAGAAGGATTGTATATCTTTAACTATTTTAGGTTTTAGCTAATCCTGTACAGCCGCGATCTTTTTTAGGTTTATTTTAACTCCTTCTATAGATATTATAAAGCCTAGGAATTCTATCTCCTTAATATAGAATTCGCACTTCCCTAGCTATAGGTATAGCTTGTATTCCTTAAGCTTCCTAAGCACTTTTTTAACATATTCTATATATTCTTTAAGCGTTCTACTAGAGTACACTAGTACATCGTCTAGGTACACTATAATAAAGATTCTAAGGTACTTATAAAGGGCGTTGTTAATAACTAATTAAAAGGTTACTAGTGCGTTTGTTAATCTAAAAGGTATAACTATATACTTAAATAGTCTATACTTAGTTTTAAACGCTATTATCTATTTATAACCTTCTTTAATCCTAATCTAGTAAAATCCTTCCTAAACGTTAAATTTCGTAAACTACTTAGCTCCTTAGAGTTGATCTATAAGCTCTATAATTAGTAGTAAGGGATATTAGTTCTTCTAAGTTATACTATTTAACCTTCTAAAGTTAACACATAGTCGCTACTTCCTATTAGGCTTCTTTACAAACAAGATAGGTAAGGCTATTAGGCCTAATTCTAGTTAGATAAATCCCTTCTTTAGATTCTTTTAGATGTAGTCCTGTAGCTCTATATTGTGCTTAGGCGCTATTAGGTATATTAGTCCTAGGCTTAGCTTAGCTCCTTTATCTAGGATAATCCTGTAATCCTATTCCTAATAGTCTACTAGATCTATAGCCTTGTTTTCTTTAAAGAGTTCCTTAAACTTGTTTGTTTAATACTCTTGTAGTATTTCTAGTAGTAAGGGTCCTTCCTTTGTAGTTATAACTTGTCTTATCTATATAACTCCTATCTTCTAAGGGTCCTTTATATAGATTCTTGCGATCTTATATAGTAAGATCTTACTAAATCTCCTATCCTAGGTTAAGCTCTAATTTATTAGGCGTATCTCCCTACGTACTCTAGTAACCTTGTACATAGGTTCTCTTCTAAGTATTATTTTTATTTGCTAATTAATAGTAGGGTTATAGGCGTCTAGCTAATTATAACCTATTAGTATATCTAGTCCTCCTAGATCTATAATATTAATATTTATTTAGCACTCTATACCTGCTATTTATAGCTTTGTTAATTTAGTTTCTAACTATATTATACTGTTTCTATATTCTATAAGTTTCTTATTAGCGAGTATTATTAAGATTAGTTTACTCTTAACCTAATATAGTATTTTGTATTTCTCTACTACTTATAGGGAGATTATTGTTCGTACGGCCCTACTATCTACAAGCGCCTTAATATTCTAACCTTATATAGATATAGTTGTAAGTAACTACTTTACTTAACTATTAGTATCCTTTACTATCCTAAGGGTTGTTTTTAGTATACCTTTACTAGTAAGACCCTGTCTCTAGTAGTATCCTAGTTTTTTAACTACTTGCTTTTCCTATACTGCGGAAAGTAGCCTGTGTTGTTCTTAGAGCTATAGTGCGTTAAGCACCTATTATTATAATAGAAGCTTTAGTAAATATTTAGATAAGGTATCTCCTCCCTAGTAATTCTCTTTCTAGGTTAGGCCCTCTTAGCCTTGTAAATTAGGTAATCTGCGACCTTGTAGATGTTTAATAATAGTATAGCGTAGTAGTAGTCGTCTACCTATTATACCTTATTAAGCTATTCCTAGTAGAACTTACATCTATTCTTATATTACGTCTATAAGAGTCTATAGTAGATCTACACCTTCTCTAGTTTGTAGATATAGTAGTTGTCTGCTAGACACTTATCTACTTATAGACTTAAGTAGTAGTACTAATCCTAGTCTACTTTATATTTTTTCTTATCTTCCTTATAGAACTTATAATCTATCTTGTAGTTATACTAATATAACTTCTTGTGTTCCCTAGTATCTTCTACTTTATAGGCTTCTTAGTTTCCTACCTTAGCTAAAGGGTTATTAAAGTAGGGTTGTTAGTGTATTACCTAATATCTAACTTCCTTAGCCTTTAGGCTAGTAATTATAATCTAATCTTATTATAAGTAATTATTAGCGTAGTGTAATAGGTCTCTATATACCTAGTATACGCTTCTTACTAATTGTTTTAATATAATAGTATCTTTAATCTTCTAATTAGAGGCCTTTAGTATCTCTATTATAAGTATGTTGTTAGCTTACTTTAGTTGTAAAACAATCTTGTAGCTATCTAAGCGTGCTTCCTTATAGAGATCTAAGTTACTTAAATCATTATCTAACTCTTTCTTAGTTAGGTAAGGTATCCCTTGTCTAATTATTCTAATCTTAATAGCTGCCTATTTAACTTATTCTTCCTTGTAGTCTCTAGTAAAGTATCTAACTTTACTATAATAAAGACATACTTTGTTATTATAACGCCTCTAGTGTTCTTCCTTAGAAAGTCTATTATATTTCTTTCCTTAGGTCTTCCTATCTCTAGCCTTCTCTTACACCTTACTAGTTATAATAGCGTTGCTATTCTTATTATACCTTCTACGTTGTTTCTTTATATTAGCTACGTTAGGCTAGAAATATTTCTTCTAGTTATTCTACTCCTAAAGCTAGTTATTAATGCGTATTGCTAGCTTAATAAGAGCGTAGAGTAATTTAGGCTTATTATAGTATACTAGGCTGTCTTTAATATTTTCCTTAAGGCCTACTTTAAACACTATCTAAAGTACTACGTTGTCCTAATTAATCTGTGCCTATAGTTACTTAAACTCTACTATATAGGCTAATACTAACTTAGTTTACCTTAGCTAAGTAATCCTTTTCTCTACTTAGTTCTTAGCATCTACTTCCCTAAAAATACGTCCTATTTCCTATTTAAACTCTATCTAACCTATAAATAAGGCCTATATCTCTGCCTTTATTCCTCTATGTTCCGCGTTAAGTAGATAGTTATTAACATAAGGTTGTATCTAGTTAGCAGCCTTATCCTTTATATACGTACTTGCTATAAGAATCTTTTCTTAGTTATTAAGTACCTTATTGTACTTATAGTATAGGTTAGTATAGGTAAGAAATATCTATAATTTCTCCTAGTCCCTACTATATTTCTTAGGTAACGCTATCTTAGGTTTTCTTATAGTAGCAGGTTGTTTGTTAAAGGTAGCTATTAGCTAGTTTAAAAGCTAATTAATTATATCTATTATTAAGGCTATCTACTATACCTAGATATAGGCCTATTACCTAAGATTCCTAAGTTCCTAGGTACTAGGATTGTCTTTAGTGTTAGAGTTAGATGCCTTAAGCATCTTCTTATTCTCTAGCGTTAGGTGCACTAGCATAGAGGGTCCTAGACCCTAGGCTATATTATTCTAAGTAATTCCTTAAGCTACTATTGCTAAATCTTAATTAGGCGTCCTTTTAGTTAATTTGTTTACTAAATCTAAGAGTAGTTAAAGTGTTACACAGGGTTAGGCTATACTTCTCTTAGCTTAGTCTGTACTAAGGTAAGGTAGACTAAAGTAGTAAGCTGTAAAGTTTGTCTAGCAATTTATAGTAAAAAAGAGTTATTAAAGTTAACTAAGAGGTAAAGACAATCCTATTCTATAAATAATAGAATAACTAGTTAATAATCTATGTAAGAGATAAACTATTTAAGTTAACTAACGTAAGCTACAAGCGAGCTAATTACATAAGCGAGCTAATTACTAAATGCGGCACCCTACGTTTAAACGCGAATAACTTAACACTACAATAAGCTATTACAACGTATAGTAGCTTAAATTAATTATCTACTTCTACTATATCTTTTTAGTATATGCGCTTGTTATGCCTAGTTTTTGTAAGGGGCTACGCCTAAGTACCGCAAGAGGCTACGCCAAAGAACTTCCCACTTGTCTATCTTTGTATTAGCGTACGGAGGATAAATACCGTACAAGAAGGACACTACTCTTCTTTTCTTTATCCTTCTTCTTCTGTACATAGGAGCAAATGCATACTCGTTAGCAGGCCTCTTTCCGCCCATAACATTAGAAGAAGGATCAACACTTTCTTTTATTTTAACTCTTCCTCCTCGTACGAGACGAGTTGGAATTAAGGACGATACTCTTCCTGCGCGCGTAGCAAGAATCGAGAACGACTCTTCCTTCTCGTACGAGACGAGCTGGAATTGAGAACGGCTGCTTGTTGAGTGTCACAAGTTAGCAAGACCCTACCTGTACGATGCAAGCACGGGTAGACGACGATACGATGAACTGGGAAGAATCAAGCGGAAGTCGGACAGACCTCCCCCCAGAGAGAAGCCGAGCTCTTGAAGTAGAGGAACTTCGAGACCACGTACGACGACTACAGAACGACCTGAACCAAGCGACCCAGGAACGACAGTCGTACGCTATGTTAAGCCAGCAACTCCAGAGTCTGACTCAAATTGTTGAGGATCAGAGGAGGACGCTGAGTGTGCCGAGCCTAGGTGGGACCACCCCACCTGCCACGTCAACATCGGGCCGAACCCAAGAGCCCGTACGATACGAGAAACCGCGCCTACCAGACGTAGAGGTCTTTGAGAAGGGTAGTCATGAGGACTACGCCCAATGGAAGACGCGCGTACAAGCGAAGCTCTTTGCCGACCAAAGAGCTTACCCAAGCGAGAGTGACCAAGTCCACTATGTGATCACTCGTACGAAAGGATGGGCATTCACCGCCCTAAGAACGTACGTTACCGCGATTATGGAGGGGAGGTCTAGCCCCTCGCTGCGGAGTCTGTGGCAACAGCTGGATGGGTTCTTCATTGATCCCACGATTAAGGAGAAGGCAATGCAGTTCCTTCGTACGACGAAACAGGGAAAAGGAGAGCTTGTTCCCCACGTGCAATCCTTTGATCTTAAGTTCTTAGAAGCAGGACTCGACACCGCTAGCGACGCACAAAAGATTGATTACCTCAAGAACTCACTAAACAAGAGACTGCTACGCTATCAGGTAGGCTATCAGCCTCCTGCTGGAGAGACGTACGAGCAGTTTGTTCAGAGGATACGTTTTACCTGGGAGAACCTAAAAGCAGTGGATCAGTCTTCTACTGACTACACACCTCGTACGACTTCTCCCCCTCGACCTAGTCAACATAGCGATGCGATGGACTGGACTCCTACTGTGGGAGTTATGAGACCCCGTACGACACGAGAGTTCTGGGGTACAAAGGCTCAAGTCCAAGAAAGAAGGGAGAAAGGAACCTGCCTACGTTGTGGAAGGCCTGGGCATCGTGTTGCCCAGTGTCAAGCTAAGCTAAGAAGATCTACTTCTTATACGGAGGAAGGAGGCAAACAGCCTAAGGTGGCTACTATCTCTACTGTAGCGAATTCCGACTCAGAGGAGTTGGGAAAAGAAGAGCCCTAGCTAAAAGGCGCAAGCTAGGGCAGAATAAGGGTATGGTCCAAGAGACTGTACGACCAAGGAGGGAGATTCTTCGCCAATTAACTGCAACAAAGCCTATGTCTATTGATGTCACAATTAATGGAATCAATCACGCTACCGCTATGGTGGACAACGGATGTTGCACGTATGGGATTGTTACTGAAGAGGTCGTACGGGCGAATAACCTACCGCGCATTAAGATACCACAGATCCTTGTGGAAGGAGTGAACGAGCAAAAGAGTCCTGTGAGTGTGATTACAGAGTTTACACTAGACGTAGGAGGGCTAAAGCAGAAAGCTGCTGCGTACGTTATGCCCTCTGCGTACAACTACGACATGATCTTAGGAAAAACATGGTTAGAACGAGTAGGAGGGGTTATCGATAGCGACAAACAGACCCTCACCTTGTCAAAGCACGGCTTCTCCGTACGAAGCACCGAATCCCAGGAAATGAGGGTTAAATTCTACCCTATCTCCGCGGCGGCCTTCCAATTCCACGTACGACGGAATAGGGGAAGAAAAGAGAAGGTCCAAATCTTTGCAGCAAGCTTGAAGGACATCGAGAAGGCCTTACAACCTAAGGCCCCTCTTACGAAGACAGATATCCTAAAACAATTACCAGACTACCTGCAGTCGTACGCGGATCTGTTCCTTCCAAGAGAGGGTGAAGACCTTCCTCCACTAAGAGGGCCTGACGTTGACCACCGCATCGAGCTTGAACTACAAGATGGGAAGGAGCCCAAGGTGCCGTACGGACCGCTATACAACATGTCAAGAGACGAACTCTTAGTACTAAGGAAGACGCTACATGAGCTCTTAGACAAGGGGTTTATACGAGCTAGCAGCTCTCCCGCCGCTTCACCGGTCCTATTTGTACGAAAACCAGGTGGAGGACTAAGATTCTGTGTTGATTACCGGGCATTGAACGCGATTACTAAGAAGGACCGCTACCCTCTCCCTCTTGTACGAGAGACGCTGAACCAAATCGGACGGGCGAAGTGGTACACAAAGCTGGACGTCACTGCCGCATTTCACAAGATCCGGATCACCGAAGGACAAGAATGGATGACCGCCTTCCGTACACGTTTTGGCTCGTACGAGTGGCTAGTAACACCCTTTGGTCTAGCAAACGCACCAAGCACGTTCCAGCGCTATGTAAATTGGACGCTACGTGAATTCCTCGACGACTTTGTGTCAGCATACCTAGATGACATTATTATCTTTACAGACGGTTCACTCTCTCAGCATCACGCACACGTACGAACAATCCTAGACCGGCTAAAGGAGGCTGGCTTACAGCTAGAGCTAAAGAAATGCGAATTTGATGTCACACGTACGAAGTACCTTGGGTTTATCGTTGAAGTAGGAAAAGGGATCTCTATGGACCCAGAAAAGGTCAAGGCAATCCAGGAATGGCAAGCTCCTACAACAGTGCGTGGCGTACGAGGGTTCCTTGGTTTCGCAAATTTCTATCGGAAGTTCATCCCACACTTCGCTCGACACGCTGAACCTCTTGTGCAACTAACTAAGAAGGACGCGAGGTTTACATGGGGACAGGAGCAAGAGAAGAGTTTCCAGACGCTGAAGGACGCCTTCCTCTCGGAGGAAGTCCTAGTTACCTTTAACCCAGAACGACGTACGATTCTGGAATGCGACTCCTCTGGCCATGCAATAGGCGGCACGCTATCGCAAGAAGACGAGAATGGAGTTCTCCGTACAGTGGCTTACCTGTCAAAGAAATTACTAAGTCACGAAGCGAATTACCCAATACACGACAAGGAACTCCTAGCGGTAATCTACTGCCTGAAAGAATGGGATGCTGAACTGCGAGGCGTACGAGAATTCGAGGTTATCACAGACCACAAGAACTTGGAGTACTTTACTAAGAAGCAGAAGATGACAGAACGACACGTACGCTGGTCCGTGGAACTTTCCCGCTTTGGCAACATGCGTATTCATTACCGCCCCGGAAAAGAGAACGTACGAGCTGATGCGCTATCCCGCCGCGATCAGGACTTGCCACAAGATAACTTAGACGACCGTGTTACTACTAGAGAGTTTGTAATGCTCGCACCCGTACAACAACAAGAAGTCGTAGGAATGTTTCCTGTGCAGCTAGACCAGAAACCATTAATATCGCCAACACTACCCCAGCCCCCGAACGAAGAGGAACTCCTAAGTCGCTATTGGACTACAGCACAAGCAGAAGACGCTATGTACCAAGAAGTGCTACACGCTGTACGGGAAGGGCAACGGTCCTTGTCTACGACGAGAAAGATAGCTGTGTCCCTTAGCGACTGCTTAGTTGACGACGAAGGACGACTACAGTGGAGGAACCGCGTGTGGGTTCCTGAATCCGAGCCCCTCCGTACGGGCATAGTCCAAATCGCCCACTTATCCTTGCAAACAGGTCATCCCGGACGAGAAGAAACCTACAGGATAGTCGCTAGAGAATGGTACTGGCCAAAGATGAGCGACGATATACGACGCTTCGTACGAAACTGCGAGCTCTGTAGGAAGAGCACCCCATGGAGGGACGGAAGACACGGCTACCTACGTCCTCTGCCAGTTCCTAGCCGTACGTGGCAACACCTCACTGTAGACTTCATTACGGGCCTACCGCTATCCCAAGGGAACTCTAACTTGATGGTGGTAAAAGACCGCCTAAGCAAGGGAGTTGTGCTAATACCTATGGCTAAGATAGAGACGCCAGATGTCGCATGGGCCTTCATACGAGAAGTGTACCGTCACCATAGTTTCCCTCTCTCTATTACATCTGACCGCGGCCCTCAGTTCGCGAGTGCCTTATGGGGAGATATCTGTACGCTACTAGGCATTAAGAGAAACCTGTCTACAGCATACCACCCACAGACAGATGGTACAACAGAACGAGCAAATAGCGATATCGAAGTAGTCGTACGGGTATTCTGCAACAACGATCAAGATAATTGGGCAACGCTATGCCCAGTTCTAGAGCTTATGCTAAACTCCCGCACAAACTCAACAACTGGAGTATCTCCCTTCTTCCTGCAGCACGGCTACCACAACACTCCCTTCTCGCAAGCTAAGACATTAGACCGTATGGCAGCGAACGCTACAACGACAATAAGCACCCAGGACAAAGCTAAGGAAATCGTAAGAGTTATTACAAGAGCAGCTGACTGGGCGATCTCCGCAATGTCGTACGCGCAACAAGAACAAGAAAGGCAAGCGAACAAGTCAAGGAAACCAGCCCCTACCTACAAGGTAGGAGACTGGGTGTGGCTCGACCTACGCGACGTACGGACTACAAGAACGAGTAAGAAACTTGACTGGAAATGTGAGAAATTCCAAGTATCGCGCGTACGAGACCCGTACTGGGTAGAGTTAGCAACCCCATGGGCATCAAAGACCTACCACGTCGACAAGCTAAGGCCAGCAGCGGAAGACCCTCTTCCCTCGCAACAAACTAACGACTCCAAACCCGCAGCGGTAGTCGTACGAGACGAAGACGAACAAGAGGAGCACCTTGAATGGCAAGTAGAGACCATCACAGATGAGAGAACACGTCAAGGAGCAAAACAGTACCTAGTGAAATGGGTTGGATTTCAGGAAGCTACTTGGGAACCAGAGAAGAATCTAGTTAATACAGCAGCCCTGCATTCATGGCTAACTCGTACGCAAGCTGTACGGTTGCCTACAGATTCTCGTCGGAGAAGACGGAACCAGCAGTCGCGCCAACTTAGGCGTCAGCATCAACAAACTGCTCCTCATTAGCAGAAGAAGCACGAATGGCACGACCGCCCATACGAGAACGAGAACCGGGAAGAGCTCCTCCGCCGTTGGTAACTCCGTGACGAGGAAGCTGACTCTGCGCACTGTGCTCAGACCAGACGCAGTTAGAGCAAGCACCATTCCATTCCCCTGCAATAGATACGCAGCCAGCGAAAGCGGTAAAGGGCTTATCACCGCGTACGGCCTGAGCGCAGTTGTTAGAGCACGGGGAAGCGTTAAGAGCTCCGCGGGTATGGATAACAAAGGCCTTGAGGTAGGAGTCGCGTCCAGTTAAGATTTGGCGAGCGTGAAGAGTGCTGCGAGCAACAAGAGGAGACCAGTCGGTGTTGCCCGGGCCCCAATGAGCGTCGTACGGCGAGTTTCCTACAGGACGAAGGAAGAACTCGGCGACGCGGCGGATAGGAGGCTAAGAGACGTAAGTAAAAGAACAAGAGCGGCAACGTTAAACAACACGTACGGAGGCCATTGAGAGAACACGGCGAAGCTCGCTAGCAACGTCCCTGTCGAGGATGTACCAGACCTGGTAGTCGTTCATGTTGATAGGACCCGCGACGTTAATGACAGGAACTACAGCACCAGGGTGGGTACGAGTGAGCAGACGATGAGCGACATTCTGAATATCGGCGGCAGCAGTGGCGTACGAGCTGTTAACGTTACCACCAAGGGCGAAAGAGAGGTGGTTGACGCCGCTAGCAGCCCAGGAGCCACGGGCAGGAGGGGGAGCAGGAGTGTTCTTTGGAGGCATTGTGACAAGTTGCTATAAGAGAAGCTGTTGCAATAAGAGAAAAGAATAAGAAAGGGCAGAGCTGTGGTTCTTATATACCTAAGAAGAAGCCCTAGATTCCACCTTTACTACAGGAGCGGTATCAGCGCGGCCAACAATCGTACGGTGAAGGGCGAATTCACCGCTGACAACCCCACAACTAAGCAAACAAAACGCGGAGTTAGGAATAGGCAACTGTCCGATTACTGGTCTTGTACGATAGGAACTGGATTCACTTAGAACTTAACTAGCTGTACAATCTAGAAGGAGGGAGAGAGGGAGTATTGTAAGGGGCTACGCCTAAGTACCGCAAGAGGCTACGCCAAAGAACTTCCCACTTGTCTATCTTTGTATTAGCGTACGGAGGATAAATACCGTACAAGAAGGACACTACTCTTCTTTTCTTTATCCTTCTTCTTCTGTACATAGGAGCAAATGCATACTCGTTAGCAGGCCTCTTTCCGCCCATAACAGTTTTACTGTATGTCTTATAGTGTTAGATACTACCTCTACTACTACCTACGCGCAGCCTCCTATTACGCGCCTCCTTTTTAAATTAACTATTAACGTCCCTTTGCTTAACTATTGCCTTAGCCTCTACCTGCGATAGGGTCCCTCCTTCCTAAATTCGCTTCTTTTTACGCTTCCTACGCTTAGAAGCAGCTCTATTTACTGCCTTAAGGTTAGCTACCTTAGCTGCTAAAAGCACCTAAGAGTATACTATAATATCCGCCCCTTTTTTAAACTGCCTTATTATCTTAATAATTAATGCTAGTAATAAGCTATAGTGCCTCTAAATCTAGTTAAATATAAGCGCTAATTAAGCCTCTATTTTAATAGCGTTGCTTAGTGTTTTAGGCTGCTAGGTAGTAAGCCCTAGTAGTAGTAGTAATAGCGTACAAGGCTTAACTTTAAGCTTTAATAATACCGCCCCTAGGTTATATAGTACTAAGCTAGTTACTTAAAAGCTAGATATAATATTCTCCTTTAAGAACGCGCTACTAAATACCTAAGTAAAAGTAGTTAAGAAGGCTTTCTTGTTAATATAGTTAATGTAGCTATTTACTAAGACATTAATCTCCTTCTTATACGCCTACTTTAAGGGAGTAAAACACCCTATATTAAGGGGCTGTATGATATAGGAAGCGTGTAGAGGCATATAGAGGGTAATAATCTTATTCTCTTTATATAGATCTTAGAAGGCAAGTAACTTATAGCTCTTATAGCTATTAAGAATAAGTAGCTAGTAACTACCTACTATTTAAGCCTTTATATACTAGATAAAGTACTATAGCTAGGCAATACTAAGCTTATTTGTTGTCTAACTATTATTACTAACACCTATTCTCTAATCCTTAGGGTTATAGTACTAGGCTTAGTTGTAGTACTTTACTTTAAAGATTAGAAAGGGTAGAGTAACCTAGCCTCTAGCGCTAATTGTAGTAATTAACGTTACCTACTTACAATCGCTAGGCTAAACTCCTAATAGCTTAAGGCGCCTTTTAGAAGCTGTAACTACCTTTACTAACCCTCTAACACCTATCTAGAAGCTAGTCTTATTAAAGTTATAGGTATCTTTGTCTAAGATACTATACGTAGCTTTAACGCTACGTACAAGATTAAACTAGGGGCTAATAATAGCTAGATTGCTATATAGAACTCTCTAGAGATTACGCTACCTAGTTACTTAAGATTTAATACTAGGCTTGCGGCGTATAAAGTTAGTAGCCTAGTTCTAGCTAACCTAGGTACTACTACGTGCAGTAAGTAGCTAATTAGCTATTTCTTATACGCAGCTAAGCGTAGGAGTAAAACCTTACGTGTTAAGCTTCCTTATATACTAGATTATTGTCTCTTCCTTGTGCTTTACTAGCTTTAATAAATTAGGATAGATATCGCGTTAGGTAGGTGTTTTAGCGCGTTAGGTACTAAGCGTGCTTTAAGGAACGTTATAGATAGTAGCAGCGCGTTACTAACTTAGTAATGTATTAGATTTTATAGCTTAGATAGCAAGGATTAGCCTATCTACGCAGGAAAGTAATTTAAGATTAGGTAGTTGTAATATTGTAATAGATAGCAGGAGGTAGTATTATCTTAGTAAAGTAATTAGCTCGCTTATATAATTAGCTTACTTGTAGCTTACGTTATAATAAGTATAATAATAAGATTAACATATTCTTATACCTATTACTTAAGGTCCTACTATCCTGTCTATCCCTTCCTAGAGGGAGGTTTATAATAGCGTTAATATCCTATTATAACGTAAGCTACAAGTAAGCTAATTATATAAGCGAGCTAATTACTTTACTAAGATAATACTACCTCCTGCTATCTATTACAATATTACAACTACCTAATCTTAAATTACTTTCCTGCGTAGATAGGCTAATCCTTGCTATCTAAGCTATAAAATCTAATACATTACTAAGTTAGTAACGCGCTGCTACTATCTATAACGTTCCTTAAAGCACGCTTAGTACCTAACGCGCTAAAACACCTACCTAACGCGATATCTATCCTAATTTATTAAAGCTAGTAAAGCACAAGGAAGAGACAATAATCTAGTATATAAGGAAGCTTAACACGTAAGGTTTTACTCCTACGCTTAGCTGCGTATAAGAAATAGCTAATTAGCTACTTACTGCACGTAGTAGTACCTAGGTTAGCTAGAACTAGGCTACTAACTTTATACGCCGCAAGCCTAGTATTAAATCTTAAGTAACTAGGTAGCGTAATCTCTAGAGAGTTCTATATAGCAATCTAGCTATTATTAGCCCCTAGTTTAATCTTGTACGTAGCGTTAAAGCTACGTATAGTATCTTAGACAAAGATACCTATAACTTTAATAAGACTAGCTTCTAGATAGGTGTTAGAGGGTTAGTAAAGGTAGTTACAGCTTCTAAAAGGCGCCTTAAGCTATTAGGAGTTTAGCCTAGCGATTGTAAGTAGGTAACGTTAATTACTACAATTAGCGCTAGAGGCTAGGTTACTCTACCCTTTCTAATCTTTAAAGTAAAGTACTACAACTAAGCCTAGTACTATAACCCTAAGGATTAGAGAATAGGTGTTAGTAATAATAGTTAGACAACAAATAAGCTTAGTATTGCCTAGCTATAGTACTTTATCTAGTATATAAAGGCTTAAATAGTAGGTAGTTACTAGCTACTTATTCTTAATAGCTATAAGAGCTATAAGTTACTTGCCTTCTAAGATCTATATAAAGAGAATAAGATTATTACCCTCTATATGCCTCTACACGCTTCCTATATCATACAGCCCCTTAATATAGGGTGTTTTACTCCCTTAAAGTAGGCGTATAAGAAGGAGATTAATGTCTTAGTAAATAGCTACATTAACTATATTAACAAGAAAGCCTTCTTAACTACTTTTACTTAGGTATTTAGTAGCGCGTTCTTAAAGGAGAATATTATATCTAGCTTTTAAGTAACTAGCTTAGTACTATATAACCTAGGGGCGGTATTATTAAAGCTTAAAGTTAAGCCTTGTACGCTATTACTACTACTACTAGGGCTTACTACCTAGCAGCCTAAAACACTAAGCAACGCTATTAAAATAGAGGCTTAATTAGCGCTTATATTTAACTAGATTTAGAGGCACTATAGCTTATTACTAGCATTAATTATTAAGATAATAAGGCAGTTTAAAAAAGGGGCAGATATTAGAGTACACTCTTAGGTGCTTTTAGTAGCTAGGGTAGCTAACCTTAAGGCAGTAAATAGAGCTGCTTCTAAGCGTAAGAAGCGTAAAAAGAAGCGAATTTAGGAAGGAAGGACCCTATCGCAGGTAGAGGCTAAGGTAATAGTTAAGCAAAGGGACGTTAATAGTTAATTTAAAAAGGAGGCGCGTAATAGGAGGCTGCGCGCAGGTAGTAGTAGAGGTAGTATCTAACGCTGTAAGACATGCGGTAAAACTAGGCATAACAAGCGCATATACTAAAAAGATATAGTAGAAGTAGATAATTAATTTAAGCTACTATACGTTGTAATAGCTTATCGTAGTGTTAAGTTATTCGCGTTTAAACGTAGGGTACTGTATTTAGTAATTAGCTTGCTTATGTAATTAGCTCGCTTGTGGCTCACGTTATACTACTATCCTAGATAGTTAGCCTTAGCGGGATGCTAATTACGTAATCCTACCCTGTAGAGATTACTACCTTTTCACGTAGTTGTCTAATAATCCCTTATTATACGACTTGCGTTAAGGAGGAATACTTCCCTTATTACTTTATAACAACTCTAACGTACTTTACAAGCGAGCGGGCCATACAAGCGAGCGGGCCACCCTACTAACTTTGCACCCCTCTTACACTTTAATTAACAATAGCTCCACTAAATTAAGCCTAAAACGTTTCCTGTGAGGCTGATGTACAGCTAGCAATCTCAGCTATTAGTTAAGGCCAAATCCAGTCTTATAGAGGTGCTGCGCGGATGTACGAAGTCTCTCGAACGACGCTTAACCGCCGGTGCGCTGGTATACCTGCCCAACCTAATTGCCAGCCCAACTTAAGGAAGCTTACCTAGAGAGAAGAGGAGGTAATTACTAGCTATATACTTAGTCTTAACTAGCGTAGATTTGCGCCTACGTACGCAGCTGTACAGGATATAGCTAACAAGCTGCTAGCTGCACGTAGCGCAGGCTAGGTTAGCGTCTACTAGCCGCGCAACTTTGTTAAGCGTACGGACAGTCTTACGACATGTTTTAATTAGCTATACGATAGGCAGAGAGCTCTTTGTAAGGATCCTGTATTAATAGGGAAGTAGTTTAAGCTCTTAGAGAAGACTAAGGCTAAGTACAGCATCTGCGATAAGGACGTCTACAACTTTAACGAGGCTGGCTTTATAATAGGCAAGATCACGACTTAGCTCGTCGTAACAGGGTTAGAGAGGAGAGGCAGGCCAAAAGCTATTTAGCCTAGTAATCGCGAGTAGGTAACGTTAATTACTGCGATTAACGCTGCTAGCTAGACAATCCCTTTATTCCTCGTCTTTGCTAGCTAGTATTACCTGTCTGCCTAGTACGAGGAGGAGGATATCCTACGCGACTAGGTAATTGCCGTAAGCGACAACGGCTGGACGAACAATAAGCTAGGAGTTAAGTAGCTAAAGCACTTTAACGCCTACACGAAGACTCGTGTTGTAGGTGCGCGTCGCCTGCTTGTCCTTAATAGCTATAAGAGCTACTACTCGCTTAAGTTTCAAGAGTTCTGCGAGGAGAACAACATCTACACGCTCTGTATGCCACCTTACTTATCCTACCTACTTTAGCCTCTTAATGTTGGCTGCTTCTCGCCGTTAAAGCGCGCGTATAGTTGTAAGGTAGAGAGCCTAATCCGCTACTACATTAACTACATTACTAAGCTCGAGTTTCTGCTAGCGTTTAAGGCAGCGTTTAATTAAGCGTTTACACCAGCTAATATCTGCTTAGCCTTTTAAGGCGCAGGCCTTGTCCCTCTTTAGCTAGACGTTGTCCTATTAAAGCTAGACGTGCAGCTACGTACGCCTACTCTAGTTGCTCTACTAGAGGCTCTCTAGGAGGCTCGTACGCCGAGCAACGTACGTA
Source organism: Alternaria brassicicola (assembly GCA_002796735.1). Classification (NCBI taxonomy): domain Eukaryota; kingdom Fungi; phylum Ascomycota; class Dothideomycetes; order Pleosporales; family Pleosporaceae; genus Alternaria; species Alternaria brassicicola. Next base: position 2,871,161 of record PHFN01000013.1, on the reverse strand, counting down.
AGCTTAAGGCTTAATTATCGTTAATACGTGATCGCGTACGACAGCATAAGAGCTTATTACTAGCTTTAATTATTAAGGCGATTGATTAGCTTAAGAAGGGGGCTAAGGTAATAATGCTCTTAGCTAAGCTAATGCACGATTGGATCGCCAGCCTTAAGAGAGCTAATAAGGCAGCGTCAAAGCGAAAGCAGCGCAAGAAAAAGCGAATCCAGAAGCGTAGAGTGTTAATAAAGGGAGATGGCGAGGATATACTCGCTTAGCGAGAGGCTGACCAGCAGATTGCTCGAGAAGAGCGTTAGGAGGGAAAGCGATTAGGCCTTAGCTACCAGGCTCTGGCGCGCTGCAGCAGGTGCAAAGGGACTGGCCACAACTTACGTACGTGCAAACAGGATACTTAAGATACTACTTAATCTACTATGTTAATATCTATGTATTTTACTCTAAGGTGGTTGAGATGCGCAGCTTTAGAGGTGATTAAAGTTGGTAGGGTGGCCCGCTCGCTTGTATGGCCCGCTCGCTTGTAAAGTACGTTATAGTATATTCTTGTTGTATTAGTGTAGTACTTGTTTCTGCTCTGGCTTAATAGCAGAATAATAGACTTAATAATAACTATTTCTTCTACATACGACTATAGGACACTAGAAATTAGATTACTCGTCTAAGTCGCCGTCTGCTATAGTACTGTTTGTGGAAATATTACTCCTGTTTACCGTAGACAGTTTCCTGTCTTTCCTACGCTAAGCTATAATTCATCTAGTGCGACATCGCTAATAACAGGCCTCTAATACATAGCCTCCCCTATATCGTCGCTGTTCAAAACGCTAAGATCTTAGAAGACATAGGGCAATGGCGGCCTATAATCGTGTGTCTTGCTACTTTTTAATCTCTCTTCCGTAATGTACACACGTCTAAACCTACACATACCTAAACCTATACACATCCACGCATACACTATAAGTTGCAATAGATAGAAGAATATAATAAATAATAATAACTTATAACAGCTCGCACAAGAGCCTAAGGACTAGTAAGTGATATTAGAGAAAATTAAGTCTCCATTAATTCTAGTAAGCTTTATACAGTATAAATATTTAATAAGCCTTGGATGAAGGGTGTACTTGCCTCCCTGCTTTTCAAAGAAGGTCTTAACATGGCTCAGAAAATTGCTCCCATCGTTTGTTATGGCTTTGCTGTTGTTGAGTTGCTCTGTTAGCACGGTACAGGACCGGGACTAGGCCCTTAATGGTGCAGGGCTGCGGGATACACATGTCGCGTTGCGGTTCGTGGGTTGTAGTGTGAATGAGTAACGACATGAGCGCATGGCTCTAGACCATGCACCTCCGCTCTTCTCTTAGCCAAAGTGCGGCTCATTAATGGGATTCACCTCAACAACGACGTACCATGGTCTAAAGGGGAGTCATATCTCGAACCACAGTAAACTCGGCTCTTCCGGTCATCCAATCCAGCATTGAGAATACAAACACGGGATCAATTCGCTATGACAAGTGTATGCAAGCTAGCAAGGTCCATGCACCCACTGCACCTGACAAATTTGGAGATTACCCATTCAAGCAACCAGCGAGGACCTGACGCAACTTCAAACCATGGCCGCAACACCGAAATATGACTCCTCAGTCATCTCATGGACGAGCGTACCAAGGCTCGCACGCGGCCCCCCTCAACCCGTCAATGGGACCGCAACTCTGGGACTGCACAGCCCAGCAACCACTCACTTCAACCATGGTAGTAGCAGTGATGACCACCAAACCATTGTCTCAACAATCCAAAGGTTGAGTCGCCCTGCAGTTTTTCTTTGTCAGCCATAAAGACTGAGCAGAGCGCGTAGGAAAAACTAGAAAAGACCCGACCCCCCATCAGTGCCCCTCTATGTGCACATATATCTCCATAAATAGTATCCCTCTTGTCGAGGGACTCCTGTCGGAAGGATGACAATCTTCTTCACTGGGGTTGAGCAGGGGGTCCCTACCTTGCCTCAGAACATCCCTTACACCAGGCATACCGCAATTCTGATAGTCGAACCACAGTCATTGTCACCGTTCTGGAGACAGGCCGTAGGTTGAGTATTTGGGGACGCTGTCTACCCTTGTGTATGGGACGTTTCGAGGAAGGAAGGAGTATGGATCGAGACGAGGACCGGTGATGACATGATACCTACATTTCTGGGTTAGATTCCATCTTTCGCTACGGAAGAGCAAGTCATACCTGGATGTATTCGGCACTAGCTGAGGTCCACAGTGGTCGTTGAGTCCATGGCCGATGAGAAAGTATGGTGGAAGTTGGGCGCGCAGTGACAGAAGTGGAGGCGAATAATGAGGATAGCGATGAATAAGAAGGCAATCTGCAGTAAAGATCAGATGGCTTCAGGCACCAATGTGAGCAAGTTGTGCAGTAGAAGGGTGTGCAGTAGAAGAACGTTAGAAAGATTTGGCGGGAGCGCGAGCTACTTGCAAATAAAGGGGGGGCTGCCTTCCTTTTCTATCCTAATCTCATAACAACGGAAGAGCGTACGAGACAAATTATAAAGCAGGAGGCGAGGTGATTAACGCGGGAGGAAGAAAGCGTTATCGTGTAGCAGGAGCCACTGAGACTAAGCAGGCGCAGAGTCCCGTGAACCAGAAAAAATAGCAACTTTGATGCTTTATTACAACATGAAAAGACCGTTACAGAGATAGCTACGGATCTAACATTTCGTAGTATGCTAAGCAATTCTAGAATGCTCACACGTTACACTCTCGAGGTCGGCAACACTCAAATTCTCGTCTGCTTCTTGTTCGATAATTAACCCGCTTTGCAATAGATTGTTCTTATCTACGATACCGTGGCACGCAAAGTAAGCAACTGTGCAAGATGTTAATGTATACAAAACTCGCTTCTTTGTTAGCTACTCAAGGCAGACAGTAGATGCCCAAAACATAGTTTGTCTTACAATTGCCTCTACTTCTTAAGCGAAAGCTAAAGGCGTATGTTGAGGGCTTGTTAGCATAGACACTACAACAACATTTGCTTTCTTATTATGTATTGCAAATTGAGGTTTTCGACAAAGCGAGTCTAGCGCTATAAGACTTAGAGAACACGAAGAGACAGTATGACTAATAGTGTTATTAGTTAGTTGACCCGGGAGTGTGTAATCCTGTAGCGTAGAGCGGCAGCAATGATGCAATGCCACTAACAACCTACCTTACGCGAGGTAATAGTTTGGGCTTGGGGTCGTGCCTTAGGAGTCTTAGTGCTTGCAAGGCTGGCTGGACTGCGTGATTCCAGAGGTTCAGCAGCGCTGAATGCAACTTAGGATTATAATTCTTGATCTTGTCGCTATTAGCGCCATCCTCTTTATCTAGGCATAGAGAAGCATCTCTGCGGCGCCTGTTACTATTAAAGGCCAAAATCTTTACATTTTTCTCAACATCCGGTCTTTGTAACTCTGGTAGTGGGATCGCAGCGATTGTATTCTTACTGATTAGAAAAGCTTCGCTACCCACGTGGCTAATGTTTAGACATACGGCAGGGCCTTCCCTAGACAGAGCACATATCTTATCCCTAGAAAGTAGTTGCAAGAAGCACTTAAAGCTAGGCTGCTGCCTTATTGCTTTAATTACTTGCTAGAGGGCCTCTTATAATTGTCGGAGATTAATACTAAAGCAATATCAAGCCGTTTATAGTTCTCGAAACCTAGGAACCGCAAGCCCTCGATATTCTGCTAAGCGATTGCATAATCTCTTGCTAGGTAAGAGTGATGTTTTCGAAGATTGTCTTCGTGCCCGTGTTAAGACTAATGCCGAAAACGAAGCCAATCCTGACACTTTACGAAGGCGGTTTTGAAGATCTTCAAGTTGGAGAACAACCGGAAAGGCCTCTGGTAATTCTTCTCTTATCCGAACTAGTATTTCCATCGCTTGTGACTATAATTCCTCTCTAGCTAAGTTATTAACTGCTGTATGACGAACTAGAAAGCGGAAATAAGCATTAAGATCGTGACATGTTAAGGCTGATTAGAAAGCTTGCGTCGATTTTGCTAGATTATCTGCATTCTAGAACATCTAGAATCGGGTTTTAAAGGCATAGCCAAGCTTCCAGAGATGTACTGCCCCACCCCTAGATCTCTCCATTATTATTTCGAAGGTTAGTTGTATGTACCTAATGCCTTAACTAGTGTCTGAGTACAACCGCGTCTAGTATAATCGTCTTAGGAAGAGAGGTCCCAGATGTAACAGGAGATTAGCCTTGCACCATTTTGCTCTTGAATCTAGCGACATCTCTGAAGCTCTAACACCAAACTCGATGGCGTGATCTAGCAGGCGGCGGGAGCTTGTTCTCCTGAAATCTTTATAAGTACATTTCGGACATGACCAGAAGATGATCGAAATCACGCGACTATCTCCTGTCAAGGGCATGCGCATGTTTAATCAGCTCGAAAGACTCTTGTAGAAATTCCTTCTGACCCGATCTGTGAAATTCTTCTTTGCAAATACGTGCAAGACATGTGAATATGCTAAATGCCGAGCGCATCGCGACATCTCCTTTGCCATCTCGAACTACACGCTATGCGTAGCCGAGTAATTCAGCCGCACTTTACGCGCCGTAGTGCCGCTTTAGTACGAGAATAAGTATTAGTGCTTACTATTTTGCCACCCCATTTCATGTTTCGCCGTAGCACACAACTTTTGTCCTGAATTTAATCTGGATGCGGTTTACTAACTTCCAGATACGGGGTTCAAACGGGCTTTAAGGTTAAGAGACAGAGAGACAATTAGGCTTCCTGTCCGCTTAGCTATATACAAGCAGTGTACTAGCGGATTAGTAGTTAGGTGGGTAACTACTAGCGAATCCCCGCTGTTGTAACATGGTTGGCAAGCGAGCGCCGCAGGCAAGCGAGCGCCGCACCCCACCAACTTTCGCAACTTCAAAACGATATATCTTAACAACGCGATAATATTATTGCTAGATATTAATATAGTAGATTAAGTAGCATCTAACTATCCTTTTTGCACGTACGTAAGTTATGCCTAGTCTCTCTGCACCTTGTGCAGCGCGCTAGAGCCTAGCGGCTTACGCCTAATTGCTCTCCTTCTTAACGCTGCTTATAAGCAATCTGCTAGTTAGCCTTATATTAAGCGAGGAGATCCTCTCTAGCTCCCTTTGTAAGTACTCTATGCTTCTGTATACGCCTTTTAGAGCGCCGCCTACGCGCTAAGGCTGCGCTGTTAGCCTTCTTAAGACTAGAGATCTAATCGCGCATTAGCTTAGTAGAGAGTATTATTACCTTAGCGCCCTTCTTAAGCTAGTTAATTGCCTTAATAATTAAAGCTAGTAATAAGCTCTTATGCTAGCGCACGCGCTTACGTATTAGGCTTAACTAAGCCTTAAGCTTACGCGCGTTGCTCGGCGTTTAAGCTACCTAGGGAACCTCTAGTAGAGCTGCTAGAGGAGTAAGTGTACGCAGCTGTACATCTACCTTTAATAGAACAGCCTCTAGTTGTAGAGGAACAAGGCCTGCGCCGCGGAAGGCTAAGCAGATGTTAGCTAGCGTAAAGGCGCGATTAAATGCTATCTTAAATGCTAGTAGAAACTCTAGCTTAGTAATGTAGTTAATATAGTTGCGTATAAGGCTCTCTACCTTATAGCTGTACGCGCGCTTTAATAGCAAGAAGCAGCTAACATTAAGCAGCTAGAGTAGGTAGGATAAGTAAGGTAGCATATAGAGCGTGTAGATGTTGTTCTCCTTACAGAGCTCCTAGAACGCTAGAGATTAGTAGCTCTTATAGCTATTAATAAGAAGCAGGCGACGCGCGCCTATAGTACAAGCCTGCGTGTAAGCGTTAAAGTGCTTTAGCTACTTAACTCTAAGCTTATTATTTGTCTAGCTATTATTACTAACTGCGATTGCCTAGTCGCGTAGGATATCCTCCTTATACTACGCTAATAGGTAGTACTAACTAGCGAAGATAAGGAATAGTAGCACTAACTAGCTAGTAGCGCTAATAGCAGCGATTAGCGTTACCTACTCGCGATTGCCTAGCTAAAGAGTCTTTAGCCTACCTCTCCTTTCTACTCCTGTTATTACTAGCTGCGTTGTAATCTTGCCTATTATAAAGCTAGCTTTGTTAAAGTTGTAGACGTCCTTATTACAGATGCTGTACTTAGCCTTTGTCTCCTCTACAAGCTTAAACTACCTCTTTATTAATATTGCATTCTTACACAGAGCTCTCTGCCTATTATACGCTTAGTTAAAACACGTCTAAAGACTGTCTATACGCTTAACAAAGTTAGCTAGCTACTTCTGCCTAACCTAGCTAGCGCCGCGTGCAGCTAGCAGCTTATTAGCTATATTACGTGCAGCTGCGTAGGTAGGCGCAAATCCACGCTGATCTAGGTAAAGTATATAGCTAACAATTACCTCCTCTTCTCTCTAGGTAAGCTTCCTTGAGTTGGGCTGACAATCGCGTTGGGCAGGTATACCAGCGCGTCAGCGGCGGATTAATCGTTTGGATACGTTGTAGATAGCAGCAGCACTACGATTACTCTACACTTAATTAGAGTTAATAGAGGAGATAGCAAGTTAAATATCTGCTTCATTTAATAACGATAGAGTAGCGTTGCGTTGAGCCATTGTAGGTTGAAATCAGTGAGGTGCGAAAGTTGGTGGGGTGCGGCGCTCGCTTGCCAACCATGTTATGTTTTTTTGCAATTCTTGAAAGATTTTTTTGCGCTTCGGCAAGTGCTGCACACATCGGCCGCGTCAATCAACCATATGGGTCTACAGCGGATGGGCTCCCTTCGGAAGCTTAATCTTGAACACCAAAACCTGGCTGTCTAAATTGTAGCTAGACGCGTCCACGTACTTGTTCTGGCCGAAATTGATGTAGCCTACATCTTGTTAGTGTAAGTCCCTGGATTCAAATGCAGAAATTACCGTTCTGAGTGATGAAATCGTTGTCGGAGAAAGACACCAGATAGTACTGCTTTCCTTCATTCTCGGCTTGTCTCTCACTTCTGCCGATTTTGTCGTCCTTGTCAACAGGCAGCATTGCGAAGCTCTCCCACTTCTCGTTCAGCAGGTTTGCGTCTTGTTGGCCACCATTGTGCAGCCCGAATCTGCCCAGCTGGTCGTTGTTGTTGTAAGAAAGCCATGGGCAGTAGGTAGCAGGTACGATGCTGCGCTTCAGCTCGCCATCTTTGCTTGCAATCTGTCCACTGATGGCATCAGCTGCTGTACCTGCGACGTTCGTGGCTTTGGAGATGTCGATAATGTCTGCATTGCGGTAGATGGACTCGGTACTTTCTGCGCCATGGCCAGCGTTGGAGTCGCGGGCTAGGACGAGGAATTGCGTTTCGGAGATGTAGTGCATTTCAGACTGGCTAGCGACGCGTCCTGTTGGTAGGACAGGAAGCTGGACAGCATACTCGGTCTCTAGCATGGTCGTGTCGTCTTTGATGCGATACTTGAGGAGGCGAGTGTTGCGACGCTTCTTCGCAGAGCTGCCGCCGTCCTGGATTGTAGCACTCTGAAGCATGGTATAGAGGTACTTGCCATCTGGGCTAGCGGTGAGAGCTTCCAGGCCTTGATTGTTGCCTCGGCCACTGTCTGGATCTTCGGGCGTGGTTTCAAGATCAGGGTCGTAGATTGGTGGAGAAGCCGCATTGAAACTCTCGGTACCGTTGCGACGGGGTACAACGGCCTCTGGAGTGCGAATGGCCTGGATCATCTTGCCACTCTTGTCAAATTGGTAGATGTAGGCGGCGTACTCATCGCTGATCCAAAAAGACTTGTTGTCTCCGAGCACCAGTCCTTCAGTATCTAGCGAAACACGGGCGCCGCCAGTACCATTTTGGCCAAAGCCGTTGCCGGTGTCTGCAATGTTTAGCGCGGTAGACTACAGTATGATTGCGAAACTCACATTTGGCAAGAGGAAGGGTAGGAAACCCCGGATAACTGATGGTCTCGGTAGGATCAAGACCTGTCAAGGGCGTGCCGTCGGGTCCAGTGAGGAGAAGGGTGTCAACGTAAGAGAACTGAAAATTCGGACTGGCTGGCTTCTCGAGGGTTGCTTCGACCGGTGTAAAGGTGACTCTGAATTTGTGGATGCGAGTCTGAGTATTTTGGGTACCCTGAGTATTCCAGCCACGATCAGGCAGGCCCCAAACAACACCCTGGTATGTGCCTTTCTTGTACTTCCAAGACTTCTTTTCGAACGCGATGGCACTTCCAATCCCACCAATGGTGTCGCCGAACTTATCACGGGCGTCGCTGACTAGTTTCCCGTAACCCGCGAGCTCTTCGTAGGTATACAGTTTGCCATTGCAGGTGGTGGTGTTTGCCGCGGTTGCGGGATCATCACGAGTGATGACCGGGCCAGCAATGACTTGGCTGACTGGGAGCGCCAAAAGGCTGAGCGAAGCGACGAACAACATCGTGAAAAGGGAATGACTGTCGTGCGTTTGGACAGGGGAATTTGGAGCAGATCAATAACATGTATTAATACCTACGAGCAGGAGGGCCATCCCGTAATGACGCGACCGGACAACCAGGCACACGAGGCTATCTTGCATGCGTCTTCAATCAATGACATACAGGTGCGCTGTCTGTTTGGTTGCAACCGATGAGGCTATAGCTCTAGTTGCGGCATGGCGTTCATGAGCGCCGTGTGAAGAGGCAAATGGCGTTGAAGAAGCGGGATGCACAAAGCAATCCTTCTCTGGGGATGTCACTCAATCATACCAGCAAGCGCTGTTGAAGTCCAGGTTGCTTGTAGATCCCTCAATCATGACGCGACGTTTGCGAAGGTGAACGCGCACGTTGTTCGAGGACTCCTTATGAGTCGCTGACCGGTAATAATGCCTAGACGGCGTTATACTCGATTAGGCAGGCTGCATGTGACCTAACAGCACTCGGACGGGTACTTGCATTCCACATGTCTTGGAATTGGAAAACGACACTCGATGAAAGTTTGAAATCAGCACGTACTACCGAGCCAGATGCTCATGCCGATTGGTGTTTGGAGACACTTCCCGTTGAAGACTGTGGAAAGATCAATAATGTACAACATCAGAGAAGCAGCATTATCAGTACAGTGATGAGATCTTGATTCTGGATATCATCTTGCAAGCAACAAAGCGTGCGCTCCTCTGATTCTTTAGCTTTCTAAAAGCTCCGGCTTTCCTAGTTAGTATAATCGAGGCAAGCTCATACAGCCGTGGCTTCTCAAAGTCAAACGATCTTGATTTTAGGGAGAGCAAGAGCTCTGGTTCCCCAGCGTGTTATTCTTTCTTCATGATCGGTATGCGTATATTGCATGCTTGCCCTGTCTGATACTGCACCCACGTCGTTCCGCGACAGAAGCCTCATCCTAGGTGCCTTATATCACCGGCTTCCGAAGCCCCTACTTTTCGATTCATCTATAACGATAGGCGTGATCCCCTTTTACCCTCGAATAAAAACGCCGGAGTACCTTGCCTGGTCTTTGGTTGAAGCTACCATCGATCGTGTCTTGCGATAACGATGCTTGAAACACGGAACGATGATCGAACAGGACTACCAACGAAACCTTTCTCAAAGACGATTCCTAGACACTCACTAAAGAAATCTGCCAGCGAACTGGTAAAAGCTCCGGTGTACGAGGTGCTTGCGAAACACACACTGACTTCGTGCGTCGACATTTTAGATTGTACCGAGTCAAGTGCGGATAGAGCGCTTAATGGCGACTGCAGCGCTGAATGCAGTACGCTCCAGGGAAGACGAGAGACGTATAGCCCATACACTCCCATCTCCAACACGTAATCAGCTACAACCTTCTCGCCCTACCTCTCAGCGTTCCATCAGCAACTCTCGACATGAACTCAAGTCTCGCTATCATGATCCAGCCATCTCATCTGCGAGCCTCCAGAAGCAACTCGTTGAGCAAACAAAACCTGCGATTGAACGATCCCATAAATCCAGTCCGACTGAGAACGAAATAATAAGGAGTTCAAGGCCAGGGGCTACCAGATCTACTGCTATGCGCTCAAACTCAGAGCCGGATTCAGCGCGAGCATTTGCGCACCCAAAAACGCGCAACTGTAATGCGACGCTGAAGCCATGCATAAAGAAAAAGGCCAAGAGTACCACAACCACACCACCAGGCGGGATGCAGCGGAATGCTGTCGATCTTGAGCAGCCAAAGGTTCTACGTCGTGTCAAAACGGTTGACTTTGAAGAGACTGGCTCAAAGCCATTGCTCTTGCTTCCCCATGAAACCATCACATCAGAGAGCTCAACCAAGCCCCCGACATACGGTACCGATGTTAATGCCAGATCTGCAAACAACCAGACAGAGGCCGTCAAGCGGTGTCCATTTTGCCCGAATACAATGAGTACAGCAAAAGGCACTGTGGCAGAACCCGCTACTACACGGACGGATGTACACGTCATCGCTATTGCTCCATCATGGAACCCACAAGATCTCGCCAACGATGACGGCGCTGATCCGGCAACACCCACTATGCAGATTATCGAGACAAAGAGTGGCAGCTATGAGGTGATTTGGGATGATGTACCACCTGAGCATACCACCAGGACAAGAGGGCGACGAAGTTCGTCAGCAAGTCATGCTCTAGAGACTGCCAGTCCAAGCGCCAAACGCGGCCTTGAGCGAGTCAACTCGAAGCTTGCAGGCTGGTCGGGAACCTGGAACAGGCCATCAGACAGCTTCAAGCCTACCATTGTGGTTTTTCCTGATGACGATGGTCAGACTACTTGCTACGAGTGCGCGGTGGACGAAGAGGAAGACCTGTCAGCAGCAGTACCTCCAAACAGCCGGATGACAAGCGGCGCGCCTTCTCGCATCCCATCCCGCCCCGTAAGTGCGCCTTTGACGAGGACTGTGTCGTGTGAGGAGATATCGTTCCAGGATGCCTTAAAAGAGACGCCACCTCACACTCCACGAGCGGGGTCACCGCCTTTAGAACAATCTCTTGTCGTGCCCAGTGTTGAGACCAGAGGACGAAGGACAAAACCATCAGCAGGGATCCGAAAGCTTTCGAATCTTGAAGAGACAGACACCAAGTTCCGCGATCATCGCGACTCCATTACTATTGCACATTCTCGTCTTGTGCATTCGGGTGGTGTGTCGCCTGAGCTGTTTGCGCATAAAGATTCTGTTTTGCTGGGGAAGAAGCACATGCATGCGAGAAACCATGCCGCATCAGTAGCAAGGACAATCTCACGTCAGAAGGAAGTGTCAGTTGAGGCATTGGGGCTCTTTGCGGATGAAGACATTTCGGCAGTGACACTGCCTACCGTGAAGGAGCATGCTGCACAAGCGCTTGGAAACAGCAACTCACGGTCTATTCTCCAACCACCGCAACAGACTGCCAGCAAACGCCACATACGGATAGTGGAGTGAGCGAGTCTACAGCTGGGCGGATGATGTTGACCGGGAAGTGGGACTGAGTGAGCATACAGACCAGATGTGGAGTACTATTGGTCTCTTGTAACCCTCTCTACAGAGGATTGGCAGCCGTTAGAGTGTACCGGTAACGTCAATTAGAGCGCGTTGATCTTGATCTCACAGTCAGCCGATTCTAGGTGATGATGATGAGCGAAGGATATTTGGCATGGATGGCTCGGCGTACGATGACGCCGATCGGCGCAATCATTGTTCCACAGACCTGCCAAGGTCGTCACCGCATTGCAGCTATCCACACTCCTACACTCCAACATGTACATCCACGAAGCTCGACTGCGTCTTCTTGCTCCTGGCTATCTTGGCCCTGGGAAAAAGGCCAATTTCGTCCATGCGCCAGCATGCATGAAGATGGCAATTTTTGACGAATTGTTCTTTGTAAACCCCTCAGTAACCTTGAACAACCGTAACTCCTGGTGCAAAACGAAGTGCATCTTCCTACAGATGGCACTGCATTTCACTAGTTGAGATGCGATTCCACCATGGTTCACGTTCTGAAGTTGGCGGTTCCGGCAAACCTCCGCCAACATGCCGAGGCCCCCACCAATCCGAGCATCCAAGTGATCACTTCCGTAGTCATTGCACGACTCGTCTCAACCTTCTGCCATCACGAGGTGCAATGCAGCGCGTTGAACCTGCACGCGCCCATTATTGGAATGCATATAGAAAACCGACACACCCGCTATGGCTTTGCTCTCTGCTGATAATCTAGGGTTTGCCATGACGACGATCACTGTAGCTTCGTATACCTTGTAATGTCTTATCTAACAATTGGCGTCGCAGCAAGCGTTTGAGCATCGAGGCAGATGAACATCATGCTGCGTTGACGCCACCGTCTCTATGGAATCATCCTTATATACTTATTAGATTACAGCTTCAGCAATGCCATCATTCGCACCCCACAAATCCAGTCACGACGTCTCTATCATGGCATTCACGACGGACAACACATTCAAGCGCGACCAACGATACGATTCTCTACGCAACATCGACGACCATTCCGATTCGAGTACAGATATTGGTGATTGGGAGGTAGAAGAGGCAGTTCAGCGAAGACGGCGGAACAAGACAGTAGGGAGGAGGCTAAAAGACTACAGATGGATACTGGACACGACGCTTCTCCTCGTCATTGTAGGGTTGCTGGTAGAGAAGAGATGGCAAAAACATGCAAGGAGCCATGAATTTGAGCTCGCAGGGGATATCACAGGCTTCGCCCCAGCATTTTCACAACAGATTGTGAGCTTCAAGCCCGATCCGGTTTTTGCCCCGGAAGATGCAAAAGAGTTTTGGAGCAACGAGACACAGCATGCATGGTTAAACATCGTGCCAGGTATATTGTGCCCTGCTTCTTACTTTCACAACCGCATGGTACTGATAAGCTAGATAGAGGGCCTGGGCTACGTCAACGTTAAAAACCCTTCTGGGTACTCCAACCTCCCCGATCCGATACACGATTACCCCAATCATACCGTCTTCACCACGTCCGTAACGCATCAGCTTCACTGTCTATACACTATATTGGGCGCGTATAATTCCATGAAGCTTATGGTCGCCTCGCCAGTGTCGGCGAACCCTGTCAAGATGCCATGGCATATCAATCACTGTTTCGAATACATCAGACAAGCGATAATGTGCGCGGGGGATGTGGCGTTAGAAGGGGCTGCGACAAGTTTCCCGGTCGATGAACATGGTGAGGATCGAGGCGGAAGCGATGGGTGGGATGCGAAGCATGTGTGCAAAGACTACGGGCAGGTATACGAGTACTTGGAGAAGGAAACGATCAACCACATGAAGTGGATCTCATCGGATTAGTGATCCACGTTATTCCCTTCAGAAATAGCATGTGAAGAGTGTGCCTCATGGTGCGGGCCCCACCAGAAAGCCAGAAAAGCTGCGCGCACGAATGACGTGTAATAAATTTACAATTAACATCTCCAAAGCATTCACTCATATCGTTGTTGTATGCTTACTGTTTTGAGCAATTCCGTCAAGATAAAGTAGTGATCTAACTGTGCACTGTGTTTTCGCAGCGGTATCACAGGAATATTTCCTCCGAGTTCCCAAGGTTTCCTTCTTTCGGATTACGGACGTCATCTGCAATCAGCAACATCCTCCTGCTGCATGTAACGTGAATCTTGCCTAATACACAGTATCTTCCGAGTCCTCCGAGCATGCAGATGTGCCATCGGGTAGTAACCCTATCAAGCATAACATGCGCGTTGCAGATCTACTGTATCAGACTTGGCCAATCACGACCGACATGATTTGGCCTCGGCAACGGGGCAGAGCAGGGATGCTGCAGAGACGGCATCACCGAAAATCTACGCTCTAGCCTTCGCAAGCACGTCCGTCCGCAAATGGGTGTGACTTCAGCAGTCGGCCGCCGCTTTGCACCGTGTCGGAGCTGAATGCTAAAACCGTTACATGTGCCGTAAGGGGTCTTAAACGATGCTTTGTGGAACCACTAGATTTTCGGGCGTCGGATGCGTGTGGTATAAGAGGCTGTCTTGCCCTGGTGGCTGATGATTTGATTTCAACACCTGCAAAGGTTTGACATAACGCTGCGACAAAAACGATTGGCTAGGCCTGTGGCTGTATTGGACGAACAACGGACGCGTACTGGTATTATCGACATTCTGGAATACAACAATACCGCAGAAAGCAAAAAAAACAAAAACAAAAACGGGGGCACCCAACTTAAGCTCGGCCGAACACGCGCCCACCGACTGACATTTTTGGCACGAAAGGAGGTTGTGGTTGATAAACCAACAAGGACTTGGTCTGCCTGATACCTGGACTTGGCTCGAAGAGGGACATTTATTGAAGAGCGAACGCAGGCGAAGCTAACGGCGGCTGTGTCGTATACCCCAGCAATCACTCTATCACCGCATCAACGATTCAACTGCCTTCGTGCGAGGCCCCAATCAAAAACTCCACGGGGTGAACGCAGTTGCCACGACTAAAGCACCTGGGAACCACCTACAAAAACGTGGCTGCTCGCGAGTTTCGTTCTCGACGTCGTCACTGAACCCTTTCCCGAAACACAGTCTTATCAACTACATCCTATCCACAAACACGATGGTACACTCACCCTTGCTCTTCATTGTTGCGGGAGTCGCCATCTCCTACATCCTGTACACCCGTATCACACTGTACCTTGCGCGCCAGCGCTTCAAGAAAGAGCACGGCTGCCAACCATGCACGGCACAATTTCACAAAGACCCCATCTTCGGGATCGACAATGTAAAGGCCATGGCGTATAACAGCAAGAACCACATCTTGCTGCAAGAGAACAGGAAGCGCTTCCAGCGGCTCGGTAATACTTACCATAACAGGATCATCACCGAGCCTTTCATTGTGACGTGTGAGCCGGAAAACGTCAAGACGATCTTGAGTTTGAGGTTCAAGGACTTTAGCCTTGGGAACAGACAAGCTGCATTCACTCCTCTTTTGGGCCACGGTATTTTTAATGCGGATGGCGAGCGATGGGCGAACAGCCGTCACCTCCTGCGGCCCAACTTCGCAAGGGACCAAGTCGCCGACATTGACGCTTTCGAGCGCCACTTCAAGCTTATGCTCAAACACATCCCAAAGGATGGCTCGACTGTCGATTTGCAAGAGCTCTTCTTCCGCTTGACGATCGATACTGCAACAGAGTTTCTTTTCAACCACTCCACCAACTCGCTGCGCATGGTTGGCCAAGAAGACTCCAATAATGAGGACCTCATCTTCAGCAAGTCGTTCAACTTCGCACAAGAGGACATCACGGTCCGCTCTCGCTATGGTATATTCGATCAATTCCGGAAGAACGAGGAGGGCAAGAAGGCCATCGACATCTGCCACGCCTACATTGATAAGTTTGTGGATGATGCTTTGCGTTTCAGACAAGAATTGGACGCCGAGAAGCATGCCGGAAGCAAGGATGAAAAATACTACTTCATCCAAGAGGTCGCTAAGCAGACCACCGACCAGAAACGGATACGTGAAGAACTCATCAACATCCTCCTTGCAGGGCGTGATACGACTGCCAGTCTGCTCAGTAACATGTTTTTCGAAGTCGCCAAGAGGCCTGATATCTACGCAAAGTTGAGGGATGAGGTTGCAACGCTTGAGGGTCGCACACCAACATATGAGGAGCTGAGGAACCTCAAGTACCTCAAGTGGTGCCTCAACGAATGTAAGTTTGCCTTTTGAGCTGAAACTGTCGACGCACTAATTGCAACCAGCACTCCGCATTCATCCAGTCGTACCCGGTAACTCTCGCCGAGCCATCCGTGACACTGTACTGCCCCGAGGTGGCGGTCCAGACGGTCAAGCTCCCCTTTTCGTACCCAAGGGAACGACAGTCGGATACTCTCCATACACCATGCACCGCCGCCACGACCTCTACGGCCCAGATGCAGACGAATACAAGCCAGAGAGATGGGAGACTCTTCGTCCGGGCTGGGAATACTTGCCCTTCAACGGCGGCCCACGCATCTGTCTTGGTCAGCAATACGCACTCACTGAGGCGAGCTACGTGACGGTTCGGATGGTGCAAGAGTTCAAGGCCATGGAAAGCCGAGACCCCGCAGCGTGGCGAGAGAGTCTGACATTGACTTTGTGCTCGATGAACGGTACACAGGTTGGCCTTACGCCTGCCTAGAAGGAGCGTGAGCGACGACGGATATCAAGCTGCTTCGAGAGATGCCATGTTGGAGAGGACAATGGAAAGGTCCAGCACGATGAGTTTTGCTTGCTTTCCGAAACGGAAGAGGACTTTTCATCTATGCGTTCTACTTTGCATGAGCACATGCATGGGCACGGGAGGAAGCCCAGGAGATGGAGGCGGCCATCTCTATACTAGCGTGTTCTTGGTTCATGGAATCCGGGCGAGGGTCTCCAGAGGTGTAACTCTTACTTTTTACCTGTAGAATATCTTTATTATGGAATTGACCTATGTTCTTTGACAAGGAATCTAAGCTGGCGGGGTGAAGTCCGAGCGGTGCTGCTAAAACATGCTGGTGCATTCTGTCAACTCACGACATCCCCGATGTCTTACTTTCACCGTTTCCCTGGTCAGATACAAAGTAGATCTGTACTCCTCCTTGCTAGACTCGGTCGCAATGAACTTTGTGATTCTGATTGTGGTCAGCCAAATCGAGACTAGCGCCGGAAGTCCGCAACGTGGGAACCTAGAAACATAAGTGTTGATCAACAACAACGAGACAGGCCCCAAGTCACGCAACGAGCCCCTTCTTCAGCTCGTCCTACGCTCTCGCCGGTAAGCACAATGTCGCGAAGCCACCGCCCTTCGACTACGCCTATGGACTTTGAGTGGACGAATCAGACAGGGCCCATCGACTCTCAATCGCCCTTCCTCGCGGCCGGCCAGCAAAAGAAGCGTAAGCCTCCAGACACCCCCTCCTTTGCTTTCGGACGAGACACACAAGAAGGAACAGAACAGAATCGCTGACTTCAGGGCCCTCTTCTGGGCAGTCAGGTCCACACTCAGTACTAGAATCACCATCGAAAAGCGGTTTCGCGACACCAAATCGGCTGCGCGACCCTGACAACCGCATGACATACTTCAGCCGCGATCCCAGCAAGCCACTGCCCTCAACACCAGCGTCTTCGGTACCGGCACATATACAACCGAGCCCCTGGTCTATGCGAACGCCCTCACACGACATCGACTTCAGCTCGGGCGGAGAGACACCCGGCACGCCCCAGGTCGACAGCGACCCCGGCACACCAGACACACAATTAGCGAGCAAGATGGGACGGTTGGGCAATAACGATGCAAAGAGCGGCCGGCGAGACAGCTGGTTTAAGCGGACCTTCATGTCAAGTCCAAGCCCCACCAAGGAGCCCCGCGACAAGGACATCGCGCAAAAGTACTACTCCAAGAAGGCTGAGAGCCGCATAGTCAAGCGCCGGTCAGAGCGATCACGGTCAAAGAAACGCGCCACCCTCCACGACGACGGCGACGACTCAGACAGCGAACGAGTGCGCCCACCAGTTCCTCCAAAGGAGGTGGGGCCTGTCCAGCAGACTTTCGCTATGACTGTCGGCGGCTTCCTTTCGTGGGTTGAAGCGCATCCCAATCTTCCATCCGTGCTATCATACTACCTCCAGCTCACCGTCAACATGTTCCTTGGTAGCCTCTTCATCTACATTGTCTACTCCGCCTGGGCCGGTGTGATGACAGACGTCGACATCGAATCCTCAAAACACGCGTCAGAAGTGATGGTCGAGATCGCCGCTTGTGCTACAGAGTACAATCGCAACCGCTGTCGACCAGAGGAGGTTGTACCAGCTATGGAGAAGGCATGCGGTGTCTGGGAGACGTGCATGAACCGCGACCCGAAGAAGGTCGCACGCGCGACCGTGACGGCGAAGACGTTCGCCATGATCTTCAACTCTTTCGTGGAGGAATTCAGCTACAAGTCCATGGTATGTTGCCCTCTTTACTTTGTTATCAATGTGTGGGCAAGCCACTTCAGACGTGCACATCAACGAGATAGGGACGAACAGACGTGCAGGTATGATTGCAAGCACTATGCTCAGTCCTACAGTTATGCGCAGCGCTGTAGCGCTCAAATCCAGAGCCCCAGATACACCCATCACTATGAAATCAAAGAAGCAGACACCGAACATGAGCGCCACTTTGACTGACCAACCTTTCTCCTAGATCTTCACAGCCATCGTCATCTTCGGCGGCTTCAACCTCTCAAACTGGGCCTTCGGCCTCCTCCGCTCGCAGCAGCAACAAACGCAAGCCCACCATCATCAGCAACAGCACCAACAACAGCCCAACGACTTCGTACCACAAACCCCGCACAGAGTAACCAGCAATGGGTACATGCAAAATCACGAGAATTTCCCCCCACCGAGTGGCAACTACCAAAGCTATCAGCAAAATTGGCAGCAAATACCCCAGTACCAGCAACAGCACACGCCGTATCAGAGCCATACACCATACTCGCAAAGACACATTGAAGCGCCACCGCTGGTCCATGCACATACCATGCCTGCGCTACCCAGTACGGCACAAGAAGGGGCGCTTGCCGTGGAAGGTGGGAAGACACCACGGAAACGGGGGCTGTTCCGGTAACCGCTCTTTGCCATGTTGATTTTCTTGCACCTCTTTTGTACTTGTCTAGATAAGCGTATTGCTTCGTTTCGAATTCACGTTCCTAGGGCTGTGGTAGGGTAGGCTAGGGTGGCCATGGGTTTGGGTTTGGGTCGGGCTTGGTAGCACAGGCGTGGCGAAGCTGGTGTGGCACCTCGTGTCACCAAAGGTTCATAAATCTTCATTCAATCTCTTTCTCCTGTATTGTTTGTCCTTGGATATGATGATTTTGTACCTTTCCTTGTGACCGTGTCTCTGCTTCTACGACATCACGATTGCTTTCCATGAGAACGACTTATTGAACGAATGGATTACTAAATTCTATCATAGTAAACGTACATAAGCCCCCAACCTGGATATCAAATGGCCAATCATTCACGTGTGAACCGCCAAAACGCCCGAATCATCGACTCCACGTCTACATATACACCCATGCTGAACGTTACGCAGCAGCCTCGGTCTTAGTCTCCTCCTTGCCACTCTCCTCGTACTTTTCCCAGTTGGCCAGGATGTTACCAATCTTGGGTGAGTTGGTAAGCTTGTACACATCTTCAAAGTACTCCTTGGTCAACGCAAATGGCTTAGCAGTCACGTTGGGGATGTACTTGCCCACCAGCTTGCTTGGGTCGATGGATGTCTTGTGAATCTTCTTAAGAAGGAAAGACCTGAAAGGCTTGACTCCAGAACGCAAGAAGGTGGAGTGGAAGGGTACGTCGATGCCCTTGAGCGGAATGGTAGCGAAGCCACGCTGTAGATCGAGCGGCTTGGGCTTGGCTTCTGTTTGCTCAGCGCAGCCCTTGATGATCTCCACCAGGTGGTTCTTGACTTCTTCCAGTGACAGAGTCTGCATGAGAGCCTGAATGTCGATCTTTTGTTGCTTGAGGTAGTTGGTCACGCCAGTAAGACAGTCGAGAGCGCGGAGGTCACCAGCAGCAACGTACTGCATGTTGGCGATGTTGTAGTTGACAATCTCCAGAAGCCATCCGGTTGTCTCGGCGATGTTCTCGACCACGTATTGAAGTGCCTGCTCGTTGAACGTCTTGGAGATCCTGCTGGGGTTGACAGCACACATGGAATAGTTTGAACGACCAGTCTCGTCACGCTCGACGGCGACCTGCATTGTAAGACCACGATAGAACACAACCGAAACCAGACTCTCGATAGGCATAACCTCAGCCATGGCCGCCAGAGCAGAGTATTCACCAAGAGAGTGTCCGGCGAAGGTGCTCTCGACCTGGATCAAGCCCTTTGCACGCATGTCTTCGAAAGACGCCTTCTCCATTAGCGTCAGTGCAGGTTGTGTGAACTGAGTAGCTGACAGCAGACCAGTTGGTGAACGGTAGGTGTAGGATGTAGTGTTCTCGTCAATCTCCTTGAAGATCTTCTCGGATTTGATGGAGCCATCCGTAGCAACAGTCTCAAAGGTCATAGACATGTAGTTCTGGCGGATAGCCTTGCCGACAGGACCACCGAAATGAATGGTGAGCTCTTTCGGGTTGTTCTTTACGATGTTGGTGATGGCAAAGCCTGTTGTGAATTAGCATGTGCACGATGTAAGTGAGGTGATTCAGACTTACCGTAGTTGTCCATGAAATGCTTGTCAGCACGGTCCCAGACCTCCTTGGCAACAGGACTGCTGTTGTAAAGCTCCATACCCATGCCTTGCTCTTGCGAACCTTGTCCAGTGAAAACATACGAGGTGGTGGGTTGCTCGACCTCAGCCTCACCAAGAAGGACCTTGTCTTCCGTCTCCTGGTTGCTGACTTCAATCTTGATGATCTTACGACCAGACACCATACCGACATGTTGAAGCTTCACATCAAGCATGTCATCGGGAAGCACCATGCCGACAAGGTTGACGTGGTAGCTCCTGACACGACCAACGTTGTTCTCGGCGGCCCATGTCTCGACCAAGCTTCGGACAGCTGCGCTAGAGTACATGCCATGGGTAATTGTACCAGGCAGGTTAGCGTAGCTAGCAAAGACACGAGAGACGTGAATGGGGTTGTAGTCGCCAGAGACGCGAGCGTAGTTCTCGTTGGAGGCAGGTGCTTTGAGCTTGAGGGGGGCCTTGCCGTGTAGCGGGATAGCGTTGTCGAAAAGCACTGGCTGATCGACCGCAGCACCGTTGCGCTCCAAGTAGTCGAGGACAGGGTTGCCATATGCGGTGCCAGATCGGTAGTCAACGGAAGCGATCTGGATAACCTCCTTGGTTGGAAGCTCGAGCAAGACCTCTCCCTGAGTCTCGATGTCTGAGAAGACCGCCTTGTTCTTGTATCGCACGACAGTCTCAAGTTTGAAGAGCAATGTCTTGTTCAGCAGGTCGATCTCAGGCTCTTCGAAGTTGAACCACTCCTTTGACCGTAGGATCGCGACATCCTTGCTAGTAGCCAAGTTGAGCTGAATAGGCTTCTCGATCTTCCTCTGGAATGTGTTCTCAAAGTCGTCGTACGCACCACGGTAGAGGAACTGGCTGGTAACTTCCATTACCGGCTTACCATCGCGCGTGATGGTGCCGCATACTTCTACCATCTTACCAGAGTCCTGGTTGATGACAGCGTTGATCTGTGCGGTGGTGTCAAGGACATCACCTTTCTTCAGTGGCTCAGCACCGGAGACCATACGGAATCCGTTGGAAAGATGTACCAACTTGAGGAGGTCACCATCGATTGCGCGAGGGAAGATGGGCTTCGTAATAGCCTTCCAACCGACAACGATGGCGAAGTCCATGGGGGCATAAACCTCCTTACCAGGTCGATCAACAAAGGCCTCACCCGTGTTGCCGACCGCGTGGACGAAATCATTAATGGCCTCACTTGTGACGGTAGCGCGGCCACCATCGAAGCGCGAAGTGACGGACGCATCGAATGGACATTCCTCATCTCCGAACCAGACCTTGTAGTAAAAGTCCTTGATCCGGTCGTTACGGGCATCCATGACTTCATGGATAGGCGCATAGCCTACGTCAGGGCGGTAGGTGAAGCGGAACGGCAGCGCAACAGCTTGCTTGAGGGCAGTGCGCTCCTCGTACATGTTGAGCAGAATCTCATTATCATCGGCAAGACTGACCTCGACAATCTTGATCAACTTGCCGCCATGGTGTAGCTCTTTGACGATGATGGCAGTCTTGGCAGGCTCGTTGGGGTTTTGGATCTCGATGACCATGCCAGGCGTGGGCGCGAAGACCCTGGACGTGGGGTTGGTCTGGAAACGCTGGCCCTGCACGAAGATGTCCGCAGTGAAGAAAGCGTGTCTCCATGAGTAGCTGGTGCCTGCCAAGAGCTGTAGCCATGAGTGGACCTCCGGCATTGTGGCGTTGGGAGCAGCGGAGAGGCGATAGATGACCTTGTTCTCAAGCTCCGATACGGTAAGACCATCAACCTCCAGACCCTGTGGTGGGGCTAGTAGGTTGCTACCAAAGTACTCGATAACAGGAACCTTGGACTCGTCATCACCGTAGAGGTCGCGCAAAAGGTACTTGATGTGACCCTGGTGAACACCATCCAAGATTTCCCTGATAGGCTCGTCGACCTTGGTGGAATACTTGACGGCCATGGGTCCTTGAAGAATACATGTCCTGCCGACGTCCTGGTCAACGACTGCATCGAGGTCTTCAGATTGCCACAGTGAATCCTTCTTGAAGAAGAACTCAAAGGTCTCGTCGAGGACAGGAACGAATGGAACAGGCTTCTGCCCACGACGTTGGCAAAGCAACAAGAAGTGCTGAACATCTTGGGCGCTGATGAGTTGCTTATCAGCGTCGGGGTAAGCCTTGAAGACCTTCTCAAGCATTGGGAAGGGGTCGTTGAGCTCATCGTAGTTCTGAATCAGTGACTCGCTGCTAGCTCTGCTGAAGCGCTCTTCTAGCCGGCGAATGAAGTCACCGGTCAAGCGCTTCAAGCTCTGGTCGATCCAGCGGGACTGGTGTTTGACATACATGAGGTCTACCATGCGTTGAACAACCTCGGCGTAGGTCATGTCTTCCAGGTCGACCGAGTCTCCCTTCTTGTTCTTACCGAACCACACCTTCTGGAAGTCCTTGTTTAGCTTCTCAATAATGTATTCGCGCATCTTCTTAAGTTCGGGGACACGCTTGGCCTTGTCAAGACTAAAGATCTTCTGGTCCATCTCGTGCCAAAAGATGACACCACGTGTAGCGAGCTTGTGGATGGGCTCACCCATCTCGGAGCGAACAGTGATGACACCTCCAGCTGGGCCCTTGTAGGTCTTCTCCCAATCACCGTCATCGAGACCAGGAGCGTCTACGATAGCCTGCTTGGCCATCTTGGATGTCTTTGCTTCCTTGGCAGTCATGACGCGACTGCCGAACAAGCAACCATCGTATGGCATGGGCGGGTAGCCGAACTTGGTCGACCATGATCCGGTAAGGTATGGGTATGTGTCTTCGGCACCACCAAAACCGGAACCTGCGACGAGAATCAGGTTCTCGCACTTGCGCAGGCGGCTGTACATCTGCAGAATAGGTTGATGGAAGTCTTCGAAGGAGTGATGACCACCACCACGACCACCAGTCCATTGGAGCAAGACTGGGAAGGTAGGGTTTGCCTTGGCGATGTTGATGGTCTGCTGGATAGCCTCGACGGAACCAGGCTTGAAGGCAATGTGCTTGATGCCTAGAGTCTCGATGTACTCGTTGGCTACTTCAATGGATGGCACACCGGCACCGATGGTGAGACCTTCAATCGGAACGCCCTCAGCCCTGAGCTTGGCCAAGAGCGGGATCTGCCAGCCCATAGCACGGGGGTTGACATAGATGAGATTGACGGTGATGCCACGGCCAGCAGGGATCGCCTTCTCAACCTTGTTGATGGCCGCAGTCATGGTCTTCTCGTTGTAGTAGCCACCACCAGCAAGTTCAATCTCGTAGCCGGCGTTCATAGTCGCTGCGACAAAGTCCCATGGTACCGTGCAAGGTGTCATACCAGCGACCATGACTGGAGGCAAACCGAGCATGCGGCTCATCTTGGTGTCGACATAGGTCTGACCAGTTGATGTTTTGACGAGGCGAGGTCCGTGCTCCTTGACCCAGTCCACAGCGTACTTGACAGCGTGGTCGAAGTCACGGTCAAAGATCTCAGGCTTGTAGCCGACTTCGGCATTTTGGCCATCGATAGCACCCGCGAGGATGACACGAACACCAGTACCGTCTTTGTTGCGGTTTGTGAGCACGCCAAGACCGGAGATGCCGCCAGGGCCGAAATCAAGGATGTGGGTGGCCTTGGGGAACACGGTTGCCTTTTCCCATTCGACTGAGTCGGCAGTGATCATTCTGACAAGGCGAGGAACGATGTTGTCGGTCTCGGTCTCGCGAATGTCTTGGCCTGTATGTGTGTCATACATGGGAATGCCAAGATCCGCGGTGGAGATCTTGATCGCCTTGAGATCATCCTCGAGCTGCTTGGTCGCATCTACCAGATATGGGCTATGGAAGGGGGCTGTGATGGGGAGGAAGCGGTTGACAAAGCGTACTTTGCGCTCGGTGAAGGGTATCCTGGTTTGGTCCAAGCCGGTCGGAGCCTTGACCTTGCGTAGGCGGAGGTTGAGACCATACAAAGAGATTGGTGGACCTGTAACTACAAAGTTGCGCGCGCTGTTGACCAGCGAGATGGCAATGTGTCGGTCTTGGGGTAGATGGGCATTGGTTGCGTCAATGTGGTCCTGGACTGCCTTCCTTGAGAGGTCACGGATAGACAGCATAGGCGTGGGCACACCCTCGCCATTATCGTCCGAGTCTTGCAAGACTGTGGGTGCCAGCGAGGTTCTGGGGAAGGCTTGCTGACTTCGCGCACCGATCCAGAAGAGGATCTCAATGGCCTTCTTGGCAGATCGCTCAAAGGTCTCCCAGTTCTTGGATTCGGCGATGGCGGCGGCGGTAACGACACCCTGCGAGTGACCGGTCACACCGGACAAGCGACTGCGTACGTGTCCGGGATGGCTGCCGAGGACTCTGCACGTTACGACGTAGTGTGCGAGCTGAGTCAACCCAATCAAGGGCAAACTGACGGGAGCCGAAACCAGGTAGTCGGTATCGGGTTGCGAGTCTCGGTTGTTGAGCCACCGCATAACATCGAGGCCCTTGGAATAGAGCTTCTCGGCGCGCGGGTCACGCGACAGGACGAGAAGATGTTGTGCCTCGGCGGCAACAAAGTCCTCTACGAAGGAGGGGTAGGTGTTGTAGATCTCGCGGAGTTCATCAAAGTACTCCTCGATGTTGCCCTGGCCGCCCAGGACGGCATATATGAAGGCATTCTCGTCGGAAGCCTCGCGGAACAGGGCCGACTCGTGGTGCTTGATAGACCGCTCTACTGCAGCGCGGGCAGCGTAGTATGAGCGCACTGTGACCAGCTTCTTCTCGGTGATGCCTGGCAGCGATGCAGCCAGCGCATGCACCTCGTTGCCCCGGAGGAAGGCACGCTCGAATTCGGTCAGAACGAGCTTGAGCACCTCCTCGAAAGAGTCAGGATCCTCGCCCTCCTCTACCTCTTTCGCGACAAAGCCCAGGTACCGCGCCACCAGCTCCGCCACCGACGACGGCTCATCGTCTAGGGCAAGCTCGTCGGTCGGCTCGGGAAGCGTCGACTTGAACGAGTCCCTCAGTTGTTGTGCATTGAAGTGGAGAGCAGTGGGGATGAGCAGCGTGTACTCGAGCGAGCCGTGGGAGAGGATGAGGGGGCGCAAGTTGGCCGCTGAGCGGGGCGTGGAGATGCCCGTCTGCTGGCCGGAACCGTACATGGTGTGAGAGCGATTATGGGTGTCCTGTGCAAGCGCAACTGTAAGCCGAGGATTCAGAGGACCCGGAGGTGAGTGAGGAGCAGCGGAAGGCGCGTACCTCGGACAGACTATAGATGTGGAAAGAACGACGTGGGCGGGAAGGAGCGTCTGGGCAGTGTGAGCTCTCGTCTGGTGTCTCGCTATGGCGGGGAAGGCGCCATCCACGCAATGCAGCGAGCGAAAGCCGTGCAGAGAACAGGTATCCCCAATGGCTCGCAAGAACAACTCGATACGTACCTCTTCATTCAGACAGAAGCTAATCTGACCGGCGTGCTCGGGATATGGCCCGTAGTACTGCTACGAATCGTATGGCAGCTCCCTGGCTAAGTGCGGTGCAGTGCGGTGCGGTGTGCGAGGGGCGTAGAGAGAAAGCCGCAGGCAGCAGGATTACAAAAGGGCCCCAGGGTATAAGGAGAGCAACGGGAAGGGAGTGCGTGTGCAATTGGGCGGGGAGGAGGTGAGGAATGAGTCGGAAGCGGTGCGCTGGCGTGGTTATGTTCGCGCCGCCGAGTTGGTCGACTTTTTCGACGAGGAGCTCAGATTTGGCCCGCATATTCATGGGTCACTAGCGCCGGCAGGGGGGCCTGCGGTTTGTTCCTACACAAATGCTGGGGCACACGGCACTCAACAACTCGCATGCAAATGCGCCTATCCGCACCCACGCAGCTTGTTGAGGACACAGCCGGCCACGCCATCGTCGTCCAGTCGAGTCTCGCAATTGCCTCCAGGTCCGACCAGAGTCACATCACGTCTGGGTGGCTGCCTCCGCACCGCTCGCAAGCCCACCTCTTCCAGGCGAGATTAGTTCGTTGAGCACCGGCCAAAGCAGTAACGAGCTGCAGTCGCAGGGGTCTGGAATTTTAGTCCCGCCAGCCCGAGGCGGGAGAATTCCTCAACGCCCTGCCATCTCAACGCAAGCCGCTGTCCTGTTCAACAAGAGATAAACAGCCAATGCGTAGGGCCGCCTCTTGCTGCAACACCCGCCGACTGCTCCTCTTCATCTGAGCAAAAAAAAAACAAGGAAAAAGAAAAAAAGAGTACGTCGTTCGCGGGGGAGACAACTCACCCCTCCCGGACCCTTGAATCGTCTCGAGTGCTCTCACCGCACTATACACTACCCACTCACCTAATAGCGCGTCTTCTTCCTGCCACTTTCTCCCTCCTCGGACCCACGATACCCTTCTTCTTCTTCTATTTTGTAATAGAGATACCCCATTGAGCTCCGTCGAGCCTCAACCCACCCTCCTTTCCGCCAATTGCTCTCTCCATTACCTCATCATGCGTCCCGAGGTCGAGCAGGAGCTCTCGCACACGCTGCTCATTGAGCTGCTCGCATACCAATTTGCCTCGCCCGTGAGGTGGATTGAGACGCAGGATGTTGTCCTTGGCGAGAAGACGACGGAGCGCATCGTCGAGATTGGCCCTGCAGACACGCTCGGTGTCATGGCGAAGCGCACACTCGCCAGCAAATACGAAGGACACGATGCGGCGCGGTCGCTGCAACGTCAGATTCTGTGCTACAACAAGGACGCAAAGGACATTTACTACGATGTAGACCCAATAGAGGAGGAACCAGAGGCTCCAGCTGCGAGCAGCGGGGATGCTTCATCAGCGCCCTCGTCTGGATCCGCCACTTCAGCACCTGCCGCCGCCGCCGCAGCAGCACCACCTCCACCGAGTGCTGGGCCTGCGGCCCAGGTGCCAGATGCGCCAGTCACAGCTACGGACATTGTCCGGACACTGGTGGCCCAGAAGCTGAAGAAGCCGCTCATGGACATTCCGCTAAGCAAGGCCATCAAGGATTTAGTCGGAGGCAAGTCAACTGCACATACACACCAGAACCGTAATTAACAATCCCACAGGCAAATCTACCCTCCAAAACGAGATCCTTGGAGACCTGGGCAAGGAGTTTGGCTCGACTCCGGAAAAGCCCGAAGATACCCCTCTCGACGAACTCGGTGCTTCGATGCAGGCTACCTTCAATGGTCAGCTTGGAAAGCAGTCCTCTTCCCTCATCGCCCGCATGGTGTCAGCGAAGATGCCCGGTGGCTTCAACATCACAGCTGTGCGAAAGCACCTCGAGACAAGATGGGGATTGGCGCAGGGACGACAAGATGGAGTTTTGCTGCTCGCCATTACCAACGAGCCAGCTGCACGTCTCGGCTCAGAAGCCGACGGCAAGGCTTTCTTGGACGAGCAGGCGAACAAGTACGCAGGCATTGCCGGAATCAGCTTGTCTGCTCCTACAGCCGGCGGCGACGCTGGCGGTTCGGGTGGTGGCATGATGATGGACCCTGCCGCCATCGACGCGCTGACCAAAGACCAACGCCAACTCTTCAAGCAGCAGCTTGAGCTTTTCGCGCGATACCTCAAGATTGATCTTCGTGCGGGCGACAAGTCCTTTGTCGACTCGCAAAAGGCACAGTCTGCGCTCCAGGCCCAGCTCGACCTCTGGACCATTGAGCACGGCGAGTTCTACGCTTCCGGCATTGAGCCCCAATTCACACCACTCAAGGCACGCGTCTACGACTCATCATGGAACTGGGCACGTCAAGACGCCCTCACCATGTACTACGATATCATCTTTGGCAAGCTCAAGGCCGTCGATCGCGAGATTGTTAGCCGTTGCATCGCCATCATGAACCGCTCAAACCCTCTCCTTCTCGACTTCATGCAGTACCACATGGATCACTGCCCCACTGAGCGTGGTGAGACATACGAACTTGCAAAGGAGCTCGGCCAACAGCTCATCGACAACTGCAAGGAGGTTCTGAACGAGGCCCCAGTCTACAAGGATGTCGCAGTACCCACCGCGCCACACCTGGAGATTGACGCCAAGGGCAGTATGAACTACAAGGAAGCCCCAAGAGCGAGTGTTCGCAAGCTGGAGCACTACGTGCGCGAGATGGCTGAGGGTGGAAAGCTGTCCGAGTACGGCAACCGCACCAAGGTTCAGAATGACCTGCAAAGGATCTACAAGCTTATCAAGCAGCAACACAAGCTTTCCAAGTCGTCACAACTCCAGATCAAGAGCCTCTACAGCAACGTCATTCGTTCGCTGTCAATGAACGAGGGCCAGATCATGCCCCACGACAACGTCAAGGCTGTCGGAGGCAAGCGGGGCCGTAATGGCCGCGTCAATGCCTCTGCCAAGCAAGGCAAGGTCGAGACGATTCCCTTTTTACATTTGAAGAGGAAGGATGACCATGGCTGGGAGTACAGCAAGAAGCTCACTGGTGTTTACCTTGACTGCCTAGAGGACGCTGCCAAGTCTGGTGTCACTTTCCAGGGCAAGTACGCTCTTATGACGGGCGCTGGTGCTGGCTCCATTGGTGCGCAAGTTCTCCAAGGTCTCATTAGCGGTGGCGCCAAGGTCGTTGTCACAACATCTAGGTTCTCCCGCGAAGTCACCGAGTACTACCAATCCATGTACTCGCGATACGGTGCTCGCGGCTCTCAACTCATTGTTGTACCCTTCAACCAAGGTAGCAACCAGGATGTTGAGGCTTTGGTTGACTACATCTTCGACACCAAGAAGGGTCTTGGCTGGGATCTCGACCTCATTGTTCCCTTTGCTGCCATTCCAGAGAACGGTCGCGAGATCGACAGCATTGACTCCAAGTCTGAGCTCGCTCACCGTATCATGTTGACCAATCTTCTGCGTATGCTTGGAGCTGTCAAGAAGCAAAAGCAGGCCTACGGTTACGAGACCCGCCCAGCACAAGTCATCCTGCCATTGTCCCCCAACCACGGAACCTTTGGTAACGACGGTCTCTATTCAGAGTCTAAGATGTCGCTCGAGACTCTCTTCTCGAGGTGGCACTCGGAGAGCTGGGGTAACTACCTCACCATTTGCGGCGCTGTCATCGGTTGGACTCGTGGTACAGGTTTGATGGGTGCCAACAACATTGTTGCTGAGGGTATTGAGAAGTACGGGGTACGCACCTTCTCTCAGCAGGAGATGGCCTTCAACCTGCTTGGTCTGATGGCACCACCGATCGTCAACCTCTGCCAGGTCGAGCCTGTGTGGGCAGATCTCAATGGTGGCTTCCAGTACATCCCCAACCTAAAGGATCTCATGACCGACCTGCGCAAGGAACTCACAGAGACGAGTGACATCCGCAGGGCCGTTATCAAGGAGAATGCCATTGAGAACAAGGTTGTTAACGGCGAGGCGAGCGAGGCTCTGTACAAAAAGGCCACGATCGAACCACGAGCAAACATGAAGTTCGATTTCCCCAAGCTACCCGACTGGGATACGGAGGTCAAGCCTCTCAACGACAACCTCAAGGGTATGGTTGATCTCGAGAAGGTTGTCGTCGTCACCGGTTTCTCCGAAGTTGGACCCTGGGGTAACTCCCGAACCCGCTGGGAGATGGAAGCTTATGGCGAATTCTCCATCGAAGGATGTGTCGAGATGGCATGGATCATGGGTCTTATCAAGAACCACAACGGTCCCCTCAAAGGAAAGAGCTACTCCGGATGGGTCGATGCCAAAACTAATGAGCCAATTGACGACAAGGATGTCAAGCCCAAGTACGAAAAGTACATTCTTGAACACGCTGGTATCCGTCTTATCGAGCCCGAGCTCTTCAACGGCTACGATCCCAAGAAGAAGCAACTCATGCAGGAGATTCAGATTGAGGAGGACCTTGACCCTTTCGAGGCTTCCAAGGAGCTTGCGGAGGAGTTCAAGAAGGAGCATGGCGACAAGGTTGAGATCTTTGCGATTGAAGACTCTGGCGAGTACACTGTTCGCATGAAGAAGGGCGCTACGCTCCTCCTTCCCAAAGCTCTACGCTTTGACCGTCTCGTTGCTGGCCAGATCCCTACTGGCTGGGACGCTAAGAAGTACGGTGTGCCCGACGATATCATCTCTCAGGTCGACCCTGTAACACTCTTCGTACTTGTCACTACTGCAGAGTGTCTGCTGGCCAGTGGTATTACCGACCCCTACGAGTTCTACCAGTATGTCCACCTTTCCCAGGTCGGTAACTGCGTCGGTTCCGGTATCGGTGGTACTACCGCCCTTCGAGGAATGTACAAAGACCGATTCATGGACAAGCCAGTTCAGAAGGATATCTTGCAGGAATCTTTCATCAACACCATGAGCGCCTGGGTCAACATGTTGCTCCTTTCATCTACCGGACCTATCAAGACCCCCGTCGGTGCTTGTGCCACCGCTGTTGAGTCTCTTGATATCGGTTACGATACCATTGTCGAAGGAAAGGCTCGTGTCTGCTTTGTTGGTGGTTTCGATGACTTCCAGGAGGAAGGTTCATATGAGTTTGCCAACATGAAAGCTACCAGCAACGCCGAAGACGAGTTCGCTCACGGACGTACCCCCAAGGAGATGTCGCGCCCTACCACAACGACCAGAAATGGCTTCATGGAGTCGCAGGGTTGTGGTATGCAGGTCATCATGGACGCCAAGCTTGCTCTCGACATGGGAGTTCCCATCTACGGTATTCTTGGCTTCACTGCCACAGCGACCGACAAGATTGGTCGTTCTGTCCCTGCTCCAGGAAAGGGTGTGTTGACGACTGCGCGAGAGAACCCGTCCAAGTTCCCATCTCCGCTGCTTGACATCAAGTACAGGAGGCGACAGATGGACCTTCGGCGCAAGCAGATCAAACAGTGGCAAGAGTCAGAGGTCCTGTATCTCCAGGAGGAGGTTTCAGCCATGAAGGACGCCACTGGCGAGGACTTTGACGAGGCTGCTTACCTGGAGGAGCGTGCTGCCAACATTGAGATGGAAGCCAAGCGACAGGAGAAGGATGCACTCAACAGCTTGGGCAACAGTTTCTGGAAGCAGGACTCTCGCATCGCCCCTCTTCGTGGTGCACTTGCTACCTGGGGTCTCACCATCGACGACCTCGACGTCGCTTCTTTCCACGGTACCTCTACTGTCGCCAATGACAAGAACGAATCTGACGTCATCAACCACCAAATGCGCCATCTTGGCCGTAAGAAGGGTAACGCGCTGCTTGGTATCTGGCAGAAGTACCTTACTGGTCACCCCAAGGGTGCTGCCGGTGCTTGGATGTTCAACGGCTGCTTGCAGGTGCTCAACACTGGCCTTGTACCTGGCAACCGTAACGCCGACAACGTCGACAAGATCATGGAACAATACGATTACATTGTTTACCCATCCCAAGCCATTCAGACGGATGGTGTCAAGGCCTTTTCCGTCACTTCATTCGGTTTCGGACAAAAGGGAACCCAAGCTATTGGTATCCACCCGAGGTACCTCTTTGCCGCGCTTGAGCACCACCAGTTCGCTGCCTACAAGCAGAAGGTCGAGGCTCGCCAAAAGAAGGCCTACCGATACTTCCACGACGGCCTCATCAACAACACCATGTTCCGCGCCAAAGACAAGGCACCATATGAGGACGAGAAGATGCAAGAGATCTTCCTCAACCCGCAAGCGCGTGTCACCATGGACAAGAAGACCTCGACATACAGCTATGCGAAGACTGCTGCTTCCAAAAAGGACAAGAAGTCGCAGGAGACAATGAAGATGGTTGAGCAGCTCACGCAAGCCACTGCTTCCGCCAACAGCAAGGTTGGTGTCGATGTTGAGAGTCTGAGTGCTCTGAACATTGAAAACGAGACCTTTATCGAGCGCAACTTTACCGAAAAGGAGATTGCGTATTGCCAAAAGGCACCGAACCCTCAGGCAAGCTTCACTGGAAAGTGGTCAGCCAAGGAGGCTGTCTTCAAGTCCTTGGGTGTCAAGGGTCAAGGCGCCGGTGCCCCGCTAAAGGATATCGAGATTGTCAACGACGAGTCGGGCGCGCCAACAGTTCAGGTATGTTCACTCTCCTACGTAATCTAAGAAGCATATACTAACATGCATACAGCTTTACGGTCAGGCTCACGAAGAAGCCAAGCGCGTTGGTGTCAAGAGCATCAACATCAGCATCAGCCACTCGGACGACCAGGCAGTTTCAGTTGCGATTGCGCAATGTTAAATATAGAGGGCCGGCCATGTGTTCATATTCGGGACGATAGATGCATGGTAATTTAGTTGGGCAAGAGAAGGAACATGATTCCCCTGCGTGTTTTGGTCTCGGGCGCATAGTTTAGATGTGTCCATGGCTCGCAAAGATTTATGTATTGTAATGCAAGAACATGTCCAAAACATCATGACTTGACTGTATTGCTTGATCGTTAGCAAAGTTGCGCCCAACGCTATATTGTTAATTCTTGCTTTGCCTGCACAGTTCCCAATCGTTCCTCTTTGCAGCCCGAGGAAAGCGAGATAAGGTCAACAAAAGAAAAACCCCTCCCGCTCGCTCGCACAAAGGCATGCTGGACATTGTTGAGAAGATTTGGTCACATCAGATTAGATACTCCCACCACTGTTGGACGTCCTCGCGCGGTGTGCCATGCAGTCGAGGCTGACCTGCAGGGTAGCCTGCATGTTGTTGAGCGCCGGTTCGGCAAGGTCGATGGTGGGGAGGAGGAGGAGGAGGAGGGAGTTTTAAATAAAACATGCAATGCCCATGTACTGTGTATCGTCAAGGGGGTGAGATATCGTGTGCGTGTTGGGTAGATGGAACGGTGGGGATAGATGGCGTATATGATTTCTTGTGGCGTTGGCTAGGATAGGGGGTGATGTGATGAGTGATGATGCATTGTTACTACTTAATGAGTGCGTGGCTGTGTGTGTGTGTGTGTGTGTGTGTGTGTGTGTGTGTGTGTGTGTGTGTGTGTGTGTTATCAAAGCTCTCTCTCAAACGTGTGGAATGCGACGATATATTGGTAGTTGCAATGGTACGTGCGCAGTTGCGACTTTTTCGCAGGGTAAAGTAATAACGCGGATGATCAATCTGTCTTCATCGTAGACTTGGAATGGGGAACGGGAAAACTCATGCTTGGACATGCATGTGATGGAGCTGGATTCATGTCGTGTCGTATCGCATTCAAGTCTCCTTCTGGAATAGGTCTCGAGCTTTCCACGTCCTTTGCTTATTGTAGTTCAAGATTATTGTGCCGCTTCTACGTATTGCACAGCAGTCCATGCTTGTGCACTCAAAGCGAGCTCAACTCCCCATATCAAGCGGGTAAACATGGCGAACCCACTCTACATCCCGAGCAGACGGCCTGAGATTCGGCGCCAGCTTCGCAAGGCCTTTGCTATGATCCTCGTAGTCAACGTAGACTTGTATCGGACAGCGATTGGCAGACTCGGCGAACCCGTAGTTGGGACATGCTGTTGATGTGCCTCCAGAGGAGCTGGGGTAGTGCATGATGCTGTGGATGTCGTACGAGTCGAATGTAAAGAG
Organism: Alternaria brassicicola; assembly: GCA_002796735.1. Classification (NCBI taxonomy): domain Eukaryota; kingdom Fungi; phylum Ascomycota; class Dothideomycetes; order Pleosporales; family Pleosporaceae; genus Alternaria; species Alternaria brassicicola. The sequence continues at coordinate 2,837,505 of PHFN01000013.1, read as the reverse complement.
GGGAAGGAGACTCCCGGTGATGCCTTTGGTGAAGGCGCTGCATGCGCATTGGTTCTCGAGTGCGTAGCGTATGCTGCTGCAGATGTTGGACCGTGTTATTCTAGCGTTGCCCTTGGCTTGGGCGCGTTGCCAGCACTATATCGTCGAGTCATTACTGTACTTGTTCGGTTCTTGGACAGTTTTGATGGAGATTTCTAGTCTCACCTCTTCAAAGTCACTGATGCTCTCGTATTGGACCTTGATGTAGGTATCTCGATCGCCTCGTTGGTGTTCGTGTACCATGCCTGGCTTTTGTTAGTGCGCTCGTTGGTGACTTGCTCCAAGGATGGCTCCGCTCCTTACCCATGACCTAGGGTTGGTGTACAAAGTCAGTATCTGTCTCACATGCAGCTCGTACAGGGGAATCGACTCACATGACCGAGTTCGTGCATGGCGCAAGAGATACAATGGTCGTCTCCAACATACAGCGTGTTTTCCCAGGGTTTCTCCTGGTCAGGCTGTAGACCTACATCAGCCCTCCATCCTATGTGGTCTCCGCCCCAGAAGATAGCCAGGGTTTCGTGGGGTAATGCTGCGTTCCAATCACCCGGTCTTTTGCTGTCTGGCGTACAGTACATTGGGTTTCCCTCGCTGGTCAAGTGCTCCTCGAAACTAATGGCGTGGCCGGCGTCTTTGCCAGGTGTGCCGAGAAAACTAGGGGGCTCATTGGTCAACTACCACATGTTGGACCCGGTTGGCATATACTTACGACATCCACGTGTCTATAGCAACGTGAACGACCGGCAGGGCGGCCTCGCGATCCTCTTCCGTGTCGTAGCAGTAGGGGATGACGACCTTGTTTTGCGAGTTGCGTGGCCATTTCACTGGAGCTTTACCAACAGGACCAGCAAACATGTCAGTCGCGCCTTGGCCGTTTTGACCAGGATCGAGACCAGTCTCGTCGAAATACTGCGCCCAACTGGTCGCTCTGGTGCCGTTTCCAAAACGGGGAGTAGGAGTACGACAGGAGAAAATCTCATTGGGATCTGGCTTATGCTTGAGCACACCTGCGCTCGCGAGAGGTACGAACGGTAGGAGAGTGAATAGCATTTTGGTGGATGATAAACTTGTCGTGGATAGAGGTAGAAGCGGGAATACAAGGTCGAGAAGTGGCAGGCGTAGAAGTAATGCAAGGGTAGATTCGCGTAGAGTACAAAGTTTTGAGTGGCGTGCGTGTGGAAGTGGCCCAGCGAGCCAGTTACCGGTGAGGTGAGAGTGAGATTGATAGTGAGAACACGCAATGACGCAGCTCCACACAAGTAGGGGAGAACAAGACGGCGACTTTGATATCACAATGGTGACTTCAAAATACGTTGTACTATGAGTATATTACTGGGCACACCACCATACAGACCATAGTAGAAGTTACTGCCCACCTGTTGGACGACCGGAAGTTGACAAGAACGGGCATGTTGTCTGGGACATTGTCCCTGGAAAATATCGAACAGCGCATGGTGATGAAGACGTAGACTTGGATGAAAATAAAGTATACTGAGCGATCCAGTGTTCAATGCTACCCTACCCCGGATGATACGAGTCATTATGGCCATGTTCAGAGTCGGTTCTTCACCGGTCGAGCTTTTGAATTATTACAAATGAAAGCGCAGTGCGGCAAGATTCTACTCAGTAAATACGTTGTCCGGAAATTATACTGGTTAGTAAGCTCGGTCCTTGGAACATTGACAGATTTTCGAACTTTGGACAGATTGATTGCGAGATGCTGTCGCAACCTTGGAACTGAATTTGCAATTTCCATTCCGCATCTCTTCCTGGCAGGGAAATGATACTCTGTGACTGGACTCGACCTGTATTGTCATCTGTGACAGGCCACAGCCTGATAACCCAGTCTGATCCGCTGTCGAAATAACGCGTGATGCTGGCTTGCAGCGATGATGCTTGGACGGCCAAGTTTAAAGGGAACCTGTAAAGCTGTCTGGACTGCAGTGAGGGGTTCGTCGGACATGGTAGTACGGGAGTGTGAAACAATCGTGGGGCCGTCTGACAGGGCGGCCTGGGCCGAATCTGAAACCTGGTCAGATGGTTGGCAAAAGTACCAGCGCGTGTGAGTTTGTCAACATGGCGTAGAGTAGACTAGACGCGTCTTTGTCGCGTGTTACAGGACAGTAGAAGCAAGTAGGATGGGGGCGTCTCGCAGGGCTAGTGTAGCGCCGATCCTACAGCAATTTCGCGGGCGGCCTGGAGATGATCATCATCATCAGCAACGTGCAACGGCAGGCGGCGGATGAGGGGCAATTTGCTCACCTCGTGGCACCGATGCAATCGGCTAGGTCCAGCCCGGGCTATTCATTTCGGTATCCAGGTTGAAACCTGCAGAAAAGTTAATAATATGTAGAACAGGTCAGACTGATTTGATTGTACGTGCAAGCAAAGGACGGGCCCATGTGCAGCAAGCCCAACAGCCAGTACTGAAACGCAGCCAACATCAGTTCACGTGATTCGTTGACAATGGAAGAGTCAGCCATGTCGGCATTCCGTCTGCATGGTGCACTCGGTACCGCAGCTTGCATGCAGGCCGACATAGTGGGCGGCAACGAGCCTTGAACGTTCCGAGCAGAAGGGGTTGCGTGCCCGTTCGGGTCCGCGGGCAGGGGCGGCCTGACGGTAGAAGGACGGCCACACGGGAGATGACACGACAGTTGGGACCAGGTCTACGGATGCAAATCTGGCCGGACCCGATATGGCGCAAACACAAGACCAATTAAATTGTGGGCCTCGAGAGTCGACGTGGAGGAATGGTCGAGCAAGATTCTGCACTGATGGTAGTACGTGGAAAGGGGAGGTATGACAGCAGCAGCAGCAGCAGCAGCAGCAGCAGCAGCAGCAGCAGCAGCAGCAGGCGGTTAGGCCAGGGGAAGCAGCGAAAGACCAGCGGGCCCATGACTCGGGGGCCGGGTGATTCGCTCGCTTCACTGTGCGTTCCGGGGTTAGCGGCTTCAGGTACGCGATGGGCGTTTGGTACTTCTGGGTCGTCGCCTCCCCGCATCCTTTGGCTCCCCATGTGCGAGGCTGGCGATTGGATGGTGCATCTTGGGAGAGGGGGGGCAGCAGCTGCAGAGCTGAAGGGCGGAGAAGGGGACAGCTGGCCATGTGTGTGTGTGTATCGCGGCGAGACGACAAAAGCAAGCGGACAGACGCTGTATGGAAGATGCAGGGATGCATCAGCCCCTCCCGGCGCCTGCAAGGTACCGGCCAGGGCAGGGCGCTGATTGGCCAGAGTGCGCTGGCAGCACAGTGTCCCTCGCCATGTTCGTGGTGCTTTTTGTCGTTGCGGCAGCTGGACAGGGCGGGCCAAGGGCTATCCGGAGCAGGAGCAGGAGCAGGTGCGTGGGTGTTTCCAAGATTGTGGGGTGAGTGCGAGTTTGTTGTTGGAAAAGGAAGGCAGGCCTCTGCGACGCGTCCGACGAGGCAGGAGCAACGTCTGACGAGGCAGGAGCGACGTCCGACGAGGAAGGAGCGACGGCGCTAGCAAATGACGGCTTCGTCGCGTCGCTGCGTCTCCAGTTGTCGCGTTTGCCTGTCGCCCGCCATCCCCTGGGACGGCGCGGGTTTTGGGCTCGGCGGCGCAATCACAGCCGTCAGACAGACTTCAGTCAGTCAGCCTGTCGAGCGGATGCTGGTCCGCGCGCCATGGCTTTGCTCTTCACCCTGCACCACAACGCCCCATGCACGCACGCACGACGCGGAAATGAGGCTAGTCGAAGGCCATCCTTGTCCCATGTGAGTGTGCTTGTCACTCCCCCAGAGGCCGAAAGGGTGCATACCCACGCCGACCCGCTCCTCGAAGCATCTTTTCGGTCGGGAGATCTGCTCTCTGCATTCCTTTGCCTTCCTTTCCTTCCCTTCACCACGCCAGCACTCCGCAGCGCGCGTGCATCCACTCCTTCACCTGCTGTCTCCAGCTGCCCACACTCCTTACCTTTTGCCATAATCTATTGTTTTGTACGTACTTTCTTTTTTTGCCGCCAACCGTGCCTTCCACACACGCCCGCACCCCCAAACCCGCCGGCCATCGCTGCACGCGCCTTCCTTTTCACCCAGAGCTCCCTGCCAACATTACATTCCACCGTGCCTAGGACACATCCTTCGAAAACCAAGAAAAGTAAACAAATAAACAAACACTCACGATCGATCCATCGACTGCCTGCTTGTTTTTGGCCCCACTACATGTTCGCATCTGCTCTTTCCTCCCAGCCCGAGTCGCCTTGCCCTCACCTTTCCCCACTCATCGCTCGACTGCGCCTGTGCCCACCCTCCGCAGACAAAGTCCAGTCGAGACTGGTTAGCGCACAATTGTCGCTATAATCCAGTCTAATCGCTGCCACCAGTAAGAAGATGCCTCCTCTCGTCTACACTGCCAAGCTGCCCACCATTGCCGCTCGCCTACTCCTCATGCAATGCCGCGTTCGAATCTTTTTGCTAATAACTGCCAGGGCATCATGAATCGCTGGCTGAACAGGAAGAAGGATGGCGGCGAGGACGTGGCCGCTGCAAAGAAGACGAAGAAGGGCAAGAAGGGTCAGGAGGAGCCTAAGCCAGAGTTTGATCTCAGTGCCGCACTGCCCAAAGCAGACGACTTCCGGACAAGTCTGATCATGCCGGGCCTGTCCACCCGCTTCAGCATGTTGAAGGAGCAGGACGACCCAGACTCCAAGATTGGCAAGGCCAGCGACGACAGCGTACTACAACCGAAGCGACAATCGCGCCTCCACGAGTTTGGCTTCGTCCCCGGCGGTCTCTCCGATATTGCCGAAGTCTCCTCCCTCAACGGCTCCATCCGACCCCCCTTTGCAAACGAGCGAACCAACTCCCTCTTCGACAGCAGCAGCAGCAGCAGCATCACCACCGCCAGAGACGACGACAGCTCCGGCAGCATGATGACCAGAGCTAGACCTGGCGAGGGCAACGTCTTGTTTGGTGGAAGGCAAAAGATCTACATGATCTCCAACAGTAATGCCAAGGGCACCGGACGGACACTATACGACGACGACGTCAACATGTCAGCATACCAGCGGCTCCGACAAGAGGAAAAGGACAGGCTGAGGCAACAAGTAGAGGATGACGAGGGCCAGCATTCTGAGCCGTCCAGCCCAACAGAGCTCAGTCGCAAGAGGGAGACTTCATCATCCACCAACTCGGGCACAGTCAACACGCGTACGTCCACGGCCGCGACATCGATAGCATCGCAGGGCACCAACTCTGTAACAGCGTCCTCTCCTGCGTTCCCTCCCGCATGCGCCCCTATGACATCCCCCGATCTAAGTAGATCGACGACGAAACGGAGACTCTACGATCAAGGCCTGGACCTGCAAATCCAAGAGCAACAGTCGTCAGCCATGAACCGTCTCAACTCCATACAACGCGCTCGTGCGCCAACGGGTCGATCAACACCACCCATACCCATAGCTCAAGCACGGTCTGCCACCAATCTCAGTGATCGCTTCGCCCGAGGACCAGGCTTCCGCTCAGACAGCCCAAACACGCTCCAATACCCAGGCATGAGCAGAAACAACTCTTCTGGTGCGTCGAGCCCTGTCCTCACTCGTCCACAATCGCCTGCATTGGCAAGTCCCGTCATTAGCGACAGTGAGGAGACATATACTCTCAATGCCGCACTCCAGCCCAATGATCGGGGCAAAGCCACCGCCATGGGAACTTTCAATAAACCCAAGGCGGCTTTCAGCGAAGAGCAATACGCAGAGCGCTTGCGCCATATGCAACAGGACCGTGAAGGGCGCAGCACACCAACTCACAAGGTGGAAAGGTCTCCGCCCCGCAAGCCCACTCTGAGGGAGCGTGCCGAACAGCAAAGGCGAAAGCGAGCTGAAAGTGACGCAAAGGAGCGGTCGAGCTCCGAATCAATCGCTGAACCTAGTCAAGCAACATCTGCCTTTTCTAGATTTCAAACTGCCGCAAGCCAGATGAGGACCACAGGCCCAGCAACACCAAGCTCACCACCACCAACCCAACGCCTTCCAGAAATTCCGCGTCAGCGCGCAGCATCTCCAGGCAATGGCAACAAGGCAACTTTTCTCAGTTCACCCAATTCCAGTGAGGGAGAGGAAGAAGCCCTCAGGCCGACGCTTCCTCGTCCAATGGAGCCGACCCGCCGATTTGACAACCTGCCCGTAGCGACTGGACCTGCCCCCTCAATATTTGAGCATCCCGCTCTCCGCTCTCGAGCGAAGCCAGAAGAAGAAGAGGTTCACCAGACTGGTCCTGCGTCGTACAGCCCCGCCCTGACCCAGGAGGCGTCTCCTCGCCCCGAGGAAACAGTCAAGGTGGACGGTGCTGAGGTTGACTCCCCAACATTAGGCCCCGACAACGGCGGACTCAGCGGGATGATTCGGCAGCACCTCCGCAACATGAGCAACGTTTCTTCAAACTATGGCGAACCAGGTCCACCAATGATGAGCCCACCTCTAGGACTTGCCATCCACACACAAGCGTTTGGCCTCCAACGACGCCAGCCAGGATCCGAATCAGCAACCCCTGCGCCCTCAACCTACAGCCACTCTAACCCGTGGGACTTGGATGACATTGACAATCCGTACCGTGATGAAAATGGCAAGATGAACTACGAGGATCCGGCCGACGGCCAGGGTATGGCACCCCTTGTCATGAGCGCTACTGAACCGAACCCTGCGGCTCCTTGGGACCTTACTCCGCGAAGGACCCACGAACGAATCGCCAGCAACGAGACAGAAGCTGACCACGAGGCTTTCCAGCGGGACCTCGCTTACAGGCAGCGTTTGATACAGGAAAACCTCCGTGCCAAGGCTGAAGGCCGGTCAACAAGCCCAGCACCTGGCGGATCCTCTGGCGGACTGAAGACTGCTTTGAACATGCTCCGCGCGAAATCGAGCCGTGAATCGTTTGCCACTGTCGAAGTTCCTAACAAATCGGTGAGGAAGCTTGGTCTTGGAGGAACTTCAGCGAATGTTAGCTGCACCTCACTCGTGGGCCTTCAAGGTGACGTGCCTCCACTGCCACCAAAGCAGTCTCGAGTACTGCAACAAAGCGAGCAGGACGCACAACGGGAACTGGAAAACCGCCAGCGATCAGCAACAGAAAGCAGCCGGACTGGTCGCCCAACAGGTAGATCTACACAAGCATCGACCAGAAGTTCCACACGAGAGCGCTCAAGCTCGGGAACATCATCAGGCCGCTCCCGAAGCCGCCCTGATCAATACCGTGATGATCTGGACCAGGCTATGACCGAGGGATCCCGTGGCGCGTATCCTCCCAATACAATGCCATCACTTTCTGGTTACGTCGCTCATCCCACACCTCCACTTCCTGCTGAAAGGCCATCACTGGACTCGCAGGGTCGCGTGCGATCGCGTAGTAACAGCAAAACTGCTGCAGCAAACTACTTCGAATCAAAGCATCTCCATGCCATCCAAACCCATGCTGGACCGGGTCAGAACTCTCGTCTTCCTCTTCCGCAAGGCAAGTTCTCTCCGGGAGTACCGATTTCACCCCGACCGTCGCCAGGTGGCTACAACAATGCAAACGGCAACGCCTTCTCGCATCCACCCTCCCCAGTGCCTCCCTTCTCCGCCAACCAGACCCCTCCAGTCTCCAACCCCACCACTCCCAGCACAGTTGCCTTTAACCCAAGTACTGTGCAGCCGCTGACCAAGCCTGGGATGCTACGGAAGAAGTCCATTGCAAAGTCGGAAATTTCAGAGCCCGTCTTCGTCTCCACGACTTCTTCCATTGACACGATCAACCTCCCAGCTGGTGCTTCTCTGAAGAATGGTATGGAAAATGACGCACCACCCGTTCCGCCAATCAACCCTATGAGACGGCGTTTCGGATTTGGTCGTGGTGAAAGCCAAACCCCAACAGGACCATCACCCTACGATCCTGCTGTACAGCCTGGCATGGAGGCACCGCGGGCCCCTTATGCCGAGCCCCTCCGTACCAACTCGTCTGACGGACTGATGAACCAGTCCCAGCAACCAAAAGGCAGGCTGCGAAAGGCGTCAAGTGAAGGCAGGAGTTTACGTGCAAACGCACAAAGTCAATTCGGACCATCTCCAGCTATGCCCCAGAACGGGTTTGCTGTACGAAACGACTCGCCTCCACGTCCTGTGAACGGCCCGGCTGCCACCCAACAGTCCATGGAGGGAGGCATGTTTTAGACTGTCTCATGGGTGTGACACCTGACTTTTTTTGTCGACATTCGATGTTTGCGATCAAAAGCGAATACTTCTTCATCTTTGGCCCATTTGAAAATCCTCTTCTTTCTGTCTGTCCATCTTCGGTCTATGGATTGCCGTGTCTGTGACCACGGCCTTGTTCTTTCCTTGTTCTCTTTTCTTACTTTTGGCTTCCGGCTCAGCAATATACCTCCCCGTTCTGCGACTTCTCTTTGCAAAGATCTCTTTTTACGATCAATGATAGGGTTCTGGCTAGATTACAACCCTCACCGGGCTGGACACGGTGTTTTTGGAGGTTGGCAATTGCATCAAACAAGTTTGAATATATTCAGTAAAATCGGATTCGGAAGGATTGCATGTTTCTCGGTGTCGAAATGTACTGCTAGTCACTACAGCCCCTTCATGGGCTCGTTCGGTTTTCGGTGCTGCCGGAATTGCGTCAGCCTATTCATGGTGTTGAATACAATCAATTGCACCACGCAAAAATTTCTCATGAGCAAAACCTTTTCCAGTCTAGCGTCTATTGATTAGAATGACTCGATATAAATTGTATCATGGCTACTCTATCTGAAGCCGGCGCCGGCGGTGGGAAAGGGTTCAACGGTCGCAATGTTGCTGAAACCCCCGCGTCCAATGTTTGATCTGGTGCATGTACCGTGCCGCGTGCCTGGTTTCATCGTTGCCGACGACATGCATCGCCAACGGCGCCGACACCACCACATTCAGAAAAGCACAAGTCCATCGCCACGCAGAAGAAACATGAGACAAGACACTGCCAATCTGCAAGGGCGAGCGACTCACGAGCCTGATGTTTTAGGTGCCGCAGACAGGAACGTGCGTATGATTGAGAATGTCGGATCGTCGCTGCGCAAGACGATTCATAAACTGTAGGCTCAAGACGAGGAACAGCAGCTCTATCGATGTCGTGAAGAAGGGTCAAGGAGATGAGATGGTAATCTAGATTGAGCGTCCACGACGAAGAGAACAGAATTGGTGTGAGAGCAGAGAGGAGACACGGGATACACGGGTGGGGATGGTGATCTAAGCCTGCATGCCGCTTATCGCGTACCTGCATCTTTGGATCCTTCGCGTCTGGCTGTCCCTTGCCGAATCGAATCGAATCGAATCCAACTGGGAGTCACCAGCACCAACTCGGCATCCATTGTCCAAACGGTGAAGCCCAAATCTGTGCAAAGGAATCTCTTCATCTTTCGTGGGTTGAGCACAATATATGAAAAAAATTGGCAGAGCGCGAAGTGTGAGTGCAAAAGAGGGAGCCAATTAGGATGAATATTGTGCATGTGCAATCCAGTCTACGGCTACGCCATTGCCCCATTCCGATCCGTCGACGGCCTCTTCCCCATCCGCATACCACGACGACATACTTTTGTCCAATGCAGGGTCGATGTCCGGTGCCGCACGAGCGAACGCAGGTTGGCCGAAGCAGTTCGTCGTGCAGCAAAAGCAATGAAGAAGACGCAGGATACGAGCAAAGTAGAGCATCCGCACAGAAACGCAGCGTTCCTTGGTCGGGGCACGATATTCCCGCACATGTACGACGACCAAAGTCTGGAGCCTTGGCATCAGACCTGCCAAAACACTTATGACACAGCTCCGCAACGGACATGATTGGTTCGGCGAAAAAGAATCGCACCGTTGCGTCGACGCAAAGACCAAAGAAAAAGGGCAAAGACCCAGTTCCTTTCTCCATATCCACTGCTGTGCCACACCACGCCGGCTAGCCAGCACTAGAGGACCGCAAGTTCGGCGCCATCCCAAACTCTGTCCGCAATCTAACTTGTTCATCCAAGGCACATTACACGCCTAGGCGACGCACTTGCTTACAGTCTGGTCCTCCCAACTGGACAAAACACACACACACACACACACACACACACACATACCCCCCATCTAGACGGCATAGCCAAGGCAAGTGCATCGTGCAGACCGGGAAACATTGACAAGGAGGGAGGGGAAATGGGGCGACTAGGCCTGCAAGCGCAGACGGCGCCCATCCCTGAGACGATCCTCGGGTATTCCAATGTTAATCTCCACGAGTCTCGTCCCATGGAGCAAGCTTGAACCTGGGAATGGGTCACCAGAATAGGTTCGGGCAGTGGTTACCTGTCTTACCAGTACATAGGCCCCTCTCCCCCCCCTCCCCTTGCGTACCTTGCCCGCTCAACCCTGTTCACGCATTCGTTTCTTTGAACACCTCACTTACAGTCCATTCTTTTACTTTGCCCAAATTCCTACAACCAATTACACAAGATCATCAAAACGATGCGTTTCCAAGCTACCGTTCTCGCTGTTGCGGCCTCGCTTGCCTTTGTTGGTGCCCAGGATTTGAGCGGTATCCCGCAGTGCGCTGTATGTTGCCTTGCCCGTATCGTCGCTGATCCGATGCGATCTCGGTAATCGCAATGCCACAGCTCCACATCTCTTGAACCGACATCAGTGCATCTTTGATTAGATACTCACAACTAACACAATGACCAACAGATTCCCTGCTTCGTAGCTGCTCTCCCCGGCTCCAACTGCGGCGTCACAGACGTAAACTGCCAGTGCACCACCGGCAGTTCCGCCATTGAGAGCTCTCTCCTCACGTGCGCGCCCGAGCGATGCGAGGAGGATGAGGTTGCCAGTACGTTGATACCTCTACATGCATCCACCCCGTCTTCAGACCTAATCGTATTCTAGGCATCGCGCCCGCCGTCTCTTCCCTCTGCGCCGCCGCTGGTGTATCCCTCTCCAACATCTCTACTGCCCAGCCATCCTCTGGCTCCGCCGCCGCTACCGGTTCCGCATCCACCAGCCAGATCAGCGGAAGTCGCACCATGAGCGGCTCCGCTTCTCCTACTGGCTCCCAGATCGCCGAGCAGACTGAGAACGCTGCTGCCGCCAAGCTTGCCAGCTACGGTGTCGTCGCCATGGGTATGGCCGCTGTTTTCGGATTGTAGAGAAAGACGAGATCGGCTTTGGGAGGGAGAATACATCGTCGAGATGGCGCGCCTTGGTAATTTATGATTTAATAATTAAGCAGTTGCCTACACGTCATTGGTCCGTAATTGATACCGTCTTGTTCGTTTGAATCGTCGTATCCTAAATACCCCGCGCAAATGGATTGTGATGCCAAATCGGTTTCGGATCCTCTTCAGGCAGCTTCCAGTGCGCTAATCCACTTGCCAGACCATGCTGTAAACTCATCGTCTTCACCATTCCAACTCTGTCTGACCAGCTCGATTGCGCTCTTAGCCTCGCCACAACATTTATCAAGGGTTTGTTTCGCCTCGTCTCCGTCGAGATCGTAAAATGCACCTGCAATGTCATCGACCGTCTCGGGTATCGTTCTGAGCGTGTTCATGAGTTTATCAAGCGTCTTGCAGGGCGTCGGGGTGGTGCCGTTTGTAGTTGCAGTTGGTTCGAGTGTGGAGGACGCAGGATATGTCTTCAACCTCCTCTTGACCAGTGCTTGGTATAGCATGCCTATCATCTTCAGCTTCTTGACGCTCGTGTCTAGTAGTTCCTTCAACTCTTTGTCGTCCTTGCCAATCTTGTTCGATGCGCCGAAGACCTCGTCTTCGTCGTCACTGCCCTCTGCCTCATCCCCGTCGTCTTCAACGTCCTCACCCCACTCTTTCAGCTCTTCTATCGCATCCAGGAGTACTGCTCGTAGCTCCTGCGCCTTTCTGACTACCAGCCCAACAACGCCATCCTCGCATAATTTCAACAGCGCGTCGCAAGCATCCCATAACACACCAGTGGAAGACAAGACTTCCTGCTTCTCGCTCTCGGTCGGACCTTTATCTTTACCCTGCGTGCTTTGTCTTTTGTCTGCCATCTTGAGGATCGTAACCAGGACCTCTCCCCATGTTCCCAGCAATCTCCGTACCTGCGCTTTAACCTCTGTGCGCATTATGTTCCCAATGTCACCCCTCTGACCCTCTCGCGGTACGTATGCGGCCGCAGCCACCATGCTGTTCAGCGGACCTGAACTCACATCGCCCATCTTCGCTATGATGGCCGAGGGCGTGAGAGGTGGATTTATGAGAAGCAGCGACAGCGTGGTCGTGTGCGATTTTAGGAGTGTCGTCGACGCTTTGATGGCATCGAGAGGGTTGGCTATTTCGGTCGCTGATGTATCAGGCTTCGGGGCAGCATCTTTGGTGGGTGCGAGAGAGGATTGGTAGTGCGTGAGGAGCGCTTGTGTGGTTTTGGTGAGGTCGATAAGTGTGCGCAGATCTTTTGGCTTCGACATTATGGCGGGTGTGTTGCGTAGAATCTAGGCAGGCCTCCCTCTGTAGAAAAAATCGAAATGGTTGGCGATATGTGCGTTCACAAGCCAAAGACTCAGACAATACCAAAATTTTGGTGGGGCAGTGACTCTTAGCGGGGTAGGTAGCTCCGTCATGGCGGACACCTGCATCCTCCCCATGCCGACTTCTTTGCGCCCCGTACGAACAGCACTTCTTCGGCACCAGAGAGAGACGCGGTAGTCATGATCAGTAAGTCATGTGCTTATCACTGTACGCGCGAACGTCATGCAAGGCATTATGGAAGCATCTGTTTTGGGCTAGTCTAGACACACATCAGACATTATGTTCTCTACATGAATTGTACATTAATGCCGTGACTCATGAACATCATGACCAGCGCACCTTAGTTGTTCCGTTTACTCTTCTCCTTTGGCTTCTTCTGCTTCTTCTTCCCCTTGCCCTCCTTGCTCTCTCCATCATCCTCACTCGCCCTCTTCCCGTTACCATTCGCGCCCTTTGTAGCTCCCTCCAGTGCGCTGTCTGCGTCCTCATCCTTGACGAGTAACTCGTTTAGTGCATCGTTGAACTTCTCCAGCTCACAAATTTCGCCAATCTTGACGCGCATGTAGTCGAACGCAATGGCGACTTTCATGTCCTTGTTGCGTACTTTGATGACACGCGCATTCTCGCGGAGCGAAGACGAGGTTTCATGTGAGAGAGAAGGGATCGGTTTTGCGGGGCCCGGAGCAGACGTTGTGGAAGATGGAATGGTGGGGTGCATGTCCATGTTGTCTGCATTGTCAATAGTGGGGTCGACTTCGGCTTCTTCGTCTTCCATGGGAACATCTTCAGCGACCTCCTTGGGGTTAAGTAGAGGGTCTTCTTCCTCGCTGTCGGTGACAGTCTGTAGAACGGGAATCTTTTGGTATCGCTGGCTGAAATGCGTGAGCACCACGGCCTTGGCATTCATCTGCGCGCCGATACCAAGTGCTTCGGAGGTCGTGGAATGTTTCTTTGCCTTTGCGTCACCTTGTAGCTCATCGTCAAAAGTTGCTTCGTGAATAAGAACAGTGGTGTCGGTTCCGATTTTGGAGAAGTGGTAACTTGGTCTACAGTCGCCCGAATAGCTGACTTTAAGTGGCTTCACACCCTGTAAATCTGATGGCGAGCTCGGGAAAGTCATTGAAACAGCCATGGCTCCGTTACAATGTACTACCTTAGCAGCCTGTATGTCCTGGAAGCCAAATAGTCGCTCATACTCCTTTCTTTGAACGATCGGATTCTCAGACTCGTTTTTGCCGAATGAATTCAGTATGGATAATGTCGAGCTCTTGCGAGCTTCATTGGCGGTAATTTGGAGTGGTAGAATCCGGCTGTATCCAAAGTCTTCGATTGCGGAGTACTCGCTGAGCCACTGAAGCATGCCACTGTGTGATATAACAGAAAGACCATATGCGCTAGTGTCTATGTCGCTCGCAGAAGTATCGAGGGGCTTGGAATTGGGAACAGCGTTGTGAACTATTTGGTACCAAGCACGAATCACCGCTGCTGTACCCAGGTGATGATCGGCATGCAGATGGCTAATCCAGATTAACCGCAGGTTCTTGATGATGTCGATAAGCTCTTCATGGGGAAAGACTCTTGAAAGTTGACCCAGTGTGTTCTCTCCACAATCAAGGAGGTAGTTCCCAATACCAGGAACCCGTACCAAAGTGGCCGAGACGTTACGGTACTTGGATGGCAAGGCAGAACCTGTTCCGAGGGTCGTGACCTCGGTGTCAGGACGCGCCAATAGCAGTTTCCACATCTGCATGTTTCCACGGTTCTCCTGGACAGTTGCTTGGGCTTGTTTTGCCAATTCAAGAACTTCAGATGGAGTCTCGCTTTGTATTTCGTTGGGGGTGAAGAGCTTGGAAGCAGTGTCCTTTTTCAAGACAAACTTCGGCATGAGTGTAAAGGACATGCCTCGGTCAGCGGCGATGGCTCCGTTGGGCAACAGCGATGTTGCTGGCGTGCCAGTCCTATACAAACTTTTCTGCGGTAGAGAAGTGTTGTCGAACACGGGCGTGGAATATCTTGTGGGGTCGATCTGTCCAAGACGCGTAGCCTGTGCTGCTACCGAGTCATTTGCAATGCGATTTGGCGCGGTATCTATGGACGATACTACGTGTTCTATGCTGTCCATCTTGTTCATGAACTTGACAAGAGTCGGATGGTCTGCGACACCCGGACCAAGCATCCAAACTATAGCCTCAATGCCGGTCATTACTTCTGGAGAGCTAAGCTCCTCCCGCTGAAGGATGCTTTCAACGTAGGCAACTGAGGGAATGTCCAGGACGGCGATACCCTGACCAGGCTTGTCAGCTCCCATGACCTGATCCGGGGTTATCATCTCGCCATTCGCATTCGGTACGGACTGGCCGTTCGTGAGCTTTCCAAAATCAGGCCCCGGTTTGACACCCAGCGCTTTCGCGCGTGCAACGTCGAACTGACCACGAGATGGATGCGACCGCACAATATACGAAACACATTCTGGCGCTGGCCTAGTCGGTGGAAGGGCCAGAATGGTAGCGCCAGGCCACGGCGTCCGGGTCCAGACGGTGATATCGGGAAGAGGATCTGAGCCACCTGGCTTTGGACCTTGGTAGGACTCGTATCCGTGTGTGTCGGAATTACGAACGAACATGGCCGCAGGCATCTCTACCTCAGAGATGTTTCGTTCTACAAGCGTGTCCATTCTCCAATTTGAATCGAACATGTGCTTGATAGTCGCTGTCCGTATTCGGTCATATCTTACTTCGCGGTCTTCTGGTCTCTCGTTTTCAGGAGCTTGAAAAGCGTCAAACGTGTTCAACTGTGTGTCGAAGTGCTGTCGCCGCTTCTCCAGTTCAGCTTCTGCTTGTGTATCCTGTTCAAAATCGCTCGGCGATACTGAGAGGGCCCACACTTTGATACTTGCGTCCTGCCAGGTCGGAACTATGGCACCATTCTCGTCCTTCTCAGGCGACTGCTTCACATACTCGGTCGCATTAATGGGTATGCCCTTCCTGAAGATGAATCTCCGACATGTCGCCAGCGTGTGCTTTAGATTCGGTGGTCCGTAAATGTCGAAGTGCGGCTTTGGTGGTGCTTCGCCCTTCTTCCCCCGCTCTTGACCCTGACGAAAGGTATCCATGGCTGTAGTATAAGAGCTCGTACTCGAGTCCGCCAATGTGAGCATCATGCCAATCAATCCGCCCATGTTTCTCCACTCTGCCCTGCCCGTCAAGAAGAAATCCTGGGCCTTCAGCAGGCGCGTACCCTGCTGCACCATTGCCCGTTGAGTACCCTCTGCCAAATTACCAAAAACATAGTGCTTGCTCGGCGTCCGCAGTACCAGTGTTGTGCCTGGCGTGTCAGCCGTAGGCGTTGTGATGATTTCGACACTACACGACATTTCTCTCCTTCCTGTCGTGATGATTCCACCACTATCTGCCGACGCTTTTCTTTGTATATTTTCGAGTTCGCATGAATTTGGTACGAATTGAGCCTTTGGATGGTCTTGCGTTCCGTGATGATTCCCTCCGATCAGTTCTCGACCGCGATATGTTAAACGTGTACGAATTCTGGGTTTTGCCAGCTCATGGGCCTTGGTGTTCTCTTGGTGTGCAGATGCAGGATCCGTCAAGGCATCGAGAACCGGATAGCGGGGCTTGCTGGTCGTAAAAGTTTGAGGGTAAGCGCGAGTTCGATTCGGTAGAGGGGCAAGTCTTGAGTGGAGAGTAAAGGCAGCGTAGTTTGTATGCGCTACAAGTCGACCGTAACGTGTGCGCAATGCGAAGAACCGGACATTAGTCGTAATGCTCGTAACCCGCTCCGTGACGCTAAGTTTGGAAGCCAACTTGACGAATGCAAGAACAAACACGGGAACCAACTATGCTCAGTTTGTTAAACCAAAGAGCGGATGCAATGAGTCGAAATGATGCGCGTCATCCTGTCGCGATGCGTCGATGATTTTTAGGCGAACAGAGGCCCGTGCAAACCAAGCCGAGCGGACTCGTTCCGCGTCACTTTGCTCCATTGTCATTCACTACCCCACCTCGAAGAAGACATTGCTCTCGTCGGGTATTCGTATAAACTATGCTACTGCTTATTATCCTTCGATCTTCATATCAGATGTACACATTCCCTGAAACACTCCCCTCCCAGCACAGTTAAGCATTCTTTTTCCGTAGTGCTCCTCCGTCGACAGTGATATCCTGTCCAGTAACGAAACCGGCCTCAATGAGATACAGCGCAGCATCGGCAATGTCCTTTGGCCTTCCAGCTCTGTTTGTCGGGTGGTCAGACACGTCCTTCTCACTGATCTGACCTGCCCAGTCTGCACCGTTCTCGTCACCTTCCTTGCTCTCGTGTGCTACCTTGATGCGTCCAGGTGCAATGAGATTGACTCGAATACCCAGGCTACCTAGGCTGATCGCCATTGAGTGCATCAAACCAAGCTGACCCGACTTGCTTGAAGCATAGCCCTCCTGGTTTGGATCGGACTGATGCGCACGGAAGGAGCCGATGTGGATGATGCATGGGCCTGCAGGACTGGAGTTGTTCGCATTCTGGATGTGTGCGCCATGCTCGACGTCAGATGCTCGGGCTTTCATATACGGGATACAAGCTTGAGACATGGCAAAGGGACCAGTAAGATTGGTGTCGATATATGCTCTCCACTCATCGATGGTCGAGAGGTCCTCCATGGTCTTGCCATCCTTCCACTGTGGGCTTGCGATACCGCCGTTATTGATTAGGACATCAATGCGATCATTAAAGAACTTGGCTGCCTCTTTGATTTTGGCACGAATGTCATCGACGTTGCGAAGGTCGCAGATCGCCGAACCAAGCCTGCCGTCAGCGTAGTACTGTTTGAGGTGGACCTTGGTAGTATGCTCGAGCTCGTCTTCATCGATGTCGAAGATGTAGGCGTGATGGCCAGCTTCGAGCATCATCCGAGTTAATGCTCGACCAATACCTCGGGCTCCGCCAGAGATTATGATGTTTTTGTATAGCGCAGGCGCTGGTGCTTGGGCTGCCATCTCGAGGGTCTTCAAGTGTGGGGTTGCTATCGTTTGGTTTGGAGACGTGTTTGCGGGGGGTGAACTTTGCGTAGGTGTTATTTGTTTAAGTACGTTGGTCTGACGTCACGCCTCAACACATCGTTTGTCGCCACGGTAGGCGCTGCAGGAGATTGTGAAACTGGGAACTGTTATTTTGAGACTCTGATCTAGAGAATGCAGTGTCTCATATCCTATACATTTTGCAACAAGAATCACAGGGCAAAGCTTCAGGATCCCTTCTTAGTGCTGGGGAAAAATTAGAAAATCCAGCTTCTTTGTGTATGGCGTCAAGGTCAAGTCCAAGTCACCTTATATTGTTCAGGTCCACGCAAACGACTCCCCTGTGGACGCTCCTCCTTCCCGAGACCAACCTCACCATAGACCTAAAGGTGAATGGAGCCGGCGAACATTACATTATAGCACCACAAAGAGTCGGAGCTGTCCATAGAAACCCTACTAACCTAACTCACAGGTAATGTGAAGAAGCAACACAAGACTAGGTTGCTAATATGCAAGGCTGCCATGCGAATGAAGTACTCGCAACCATGTACACCAGAAGGTAGATGCCACCCAAGATGTACATGAGGTTGGTGCGGATTGTAGCCCTGGTACTTCTTGGGTGGCATCTACCTTCTGGTGTTACACAGTTGCGAGTATTTCGAGTTTGCGAGCTGAAAAGGGAGCAGTAAACAAGGTGTAGTGAGTTCCTTCGATCTATCAAATATACCTGAGTATCTAGGTTCTACCACATGCGTCCCTACCATTATCACGTTGAGGCAACAACTCCCACCCTACCGTTCCGCACTCCTTAGGCTGTGATACCAGGCCCGAGAAAGAGCAGTCTGCAACGCTATTGAATACACACAATGACATCAGGGTGACGACAGCTGCCCACTACCCGTGAGTGTATGGCTGACCATATTGGCGATGTTGATCTATGTAGCAGTATTATCGTGCTTCCTCTTATCCCAGGTTTCGTATGTTGATTGGGTAATCTAATCGTATGCCCAATCTCAGCTTGATGATATTCTCAGAGGCCTCGAACATGGTCGTGCAATATATTGGAACAAGCGAAGACAAGCGGTATTGGCGAAGACAATGCAAGACGAGCGAGGACTAGTCATAGAGATGAGAAGCATATCACCGTGTTGGCGCATTCGGCACCTTTAGTGAACGTTCAAATCGCATCCATAAATCTTTTATCAAAACACGACAACCAAGTCCCTCCTGACGCCTGAGAACACCAAGTTCCGTCAAAGTACAGGTATATGACCACATGCATGCATCGTTGAAATCAGAAAATCGCCGTCAACCTATCGCAGATCACATTCTGCCTATTGCGAACGCTGGTAAACACCAACAACCATGGCGTGGTCACGCTCGAAGGGCTCAAGGGTAAGCTGCTCCTTGGGCTTGATACCCATCTCTCGTAGCTTGTTGACTTCCTGTGCGAAGACGGCCTCGGGGGCAGCGGTAGAGTCGATACAGTTGGCCTTGATGGAGATGACAATACCACCTCCGACCTTGAGGAAGAGTCCGGCGTTGAGACCAACGATACGGGCTTGATCGGGCTGGGCAACGTCGGCGAAAATGCAGTCGACCATGCCAACGAGCATGCGGTACTTCAGAGGGTGACGGGCTGTGGAATATGTTAGCGGACTGTTAAGAGGGGGGGTATTGGGGAAGTAACATACCATCCTCGACGATGGGAATGACGTTGGTGCGGTGAGTGGCCATGTTGATGAGATCACGACCGGAGCGGTGGGAGAACTCAACGGCGAACACGGTTCCCTCTGGTCCGACGATATCAGCAACGTGAGAGACTGATGTTCCTGAAGCGGCACCGAGGTAGAGGACCTTGGAGCCAGGGCCCATGTAGATGTTGTCAACACCACCCAAGATACCAGCGGCCAACTTGGAGCGGAAGGGGTTCCAGACACGGTACTCTATGCTGGATGGGGCTTCGGTTTCGCCGTCCTTGGGTGCGGTGCTGGCACCAACGCTGATGCGCTTCTCGCCGTAGACGGACTCTCCGGGGGTCAAGTTCTTGGTGACAAGGAGATCCTCCTTGCCGCGAGCAACGAAGACTCCTGCGTGGCGATGGCTGAAGAAGTGCTTAGTAGGTGCATTGCGCAACTTGAGTAGGCCGTACTTACGGCTCAACGATGACCTTGGCTCCTCCACGAGCTCCGGCTCCGCCACGGCCACCTCCTCGGGGCGCGCCACGGCCTCTGGGAGCTCCACGAGCACCACCGCGGCCACCACCACGGCCGCCACGGTCACCGCCGCCGCGACCTCCGCCAAATCCACCGCGACCACCTCTGGGGGTGAAGCCACCGCGACCACCACGGTCACCACCGCCACCACGTCCGCCGCCACCGCGACCGCCTCTGTTGGAAGTTAGAGCTGTACTGCAAATGAATGATCGGACAAAAGTACAGAGAAGCCAGTATTCTCAAAGTTGCACCCTAGCTGGAAAGCACTCCAGAGGTATTCGCTGCGTATTGTAATGTGCTTACGCTACAATACAACATAGCGAGTACGTTTGAGTCCAGTTTGCATAGGTGCAACTCAGGGAAAAAAGGCTTCTCCGCAGGGCAAAATGCGCATGTTGAGCGAGTAAACGTCAAGACACGTAGTATCTATCCGATGATATGTCGCTCAACGTGGAGTGTTTCGCGCATGATTCATGTCGCGATGGGAATTCGAGGTATACGCATGTCGTACCTAGGTGTGAAAGCCATTGCTTAGAACTGTCGGGATAGTTCGAGTAGGTTATGGAATGCGAAAGCTACTGCGCAAGCTTAGTCTCAATATAATGGGTCGTGGATGTTTGCAAGCGTACCTCTGCTTAATCTGTTCCACTAGATGCGCGTTGATTGTGCGCGTTGAAGTGGCTGTGGATACGGTATGTCGCGGTATGGGTGCTGAAGAGCTTCGAAGTGAAGTTCGAGCTCACATTGAAACTTTTCTAATTAGCGCCATCATCTGCGCGGCCAATCACGTGTCGCACCCACAAGCGGCCCACTATTCCTTAGCGAATGCACCAGGAAACCACAATGGATTTTCGACTTCCCTTCACGTCGCCAGTCTACTAACAACAACAGCACATCTCGACAAAATGGTACGTTTACCGTCGCGATACTCTGTCCCAACTTGCACGCATCGAACATGGAATTAATTATTGCAGGTTCGCTACGCTGCCTCCTCGATTGACGGCGCAAAGTCTGCTCGCGCCCGCGGCAGCTACCTCCGCGTATCCTTCAAGAACACCCGCGAGACTGCTCAGGCTGTCAACGGCTGGAAGCTCGACCGCGCCCTTACCTACCTCGGAAATGTCTTGGAGCACAAGGAGGCTATCCCCATGAGGCGGTACGCCGGCAGCACTGGACGCACTGCTCAGGGTGAGTAGCCCTGCACACGATTCGCACTGTGGATAGCCGGAAAACTGCATTCGAGAAGGAGCTTTTGGGCGTTGGAAACAGAGTCGATGTTGGCAATTGCAGGAACATGGGCTGACTTGAGCAGGCAAGGCTTTCGGTGTCTCCAAGGCCCGCTGGCCCGTCAAGTCCGCTGAGATCCTCATCGGTCTCCTCAAGAACGCCGAGGCCAACGCCGACACCAAGGGTCTTGACACCAGCAACCTGATCATCAAGCACATCCAGGTCAACCAGGCCCCTAAGCAGCGAAGGCGCACTTACCGTGCTCACGGTCGTGTACGTACTCTCGGGTCTACACTGCAGTTCCCTCTAACATGTCTAGATCAACCCGTACATGAGCAACCCCTCCCACATCGAGCTCATCCTCACCGAGGCCGCCGAAGTTGTCCAGAAGTCCCCCCAGACCCTCGAGCGCCGATTGAACTCCAGGCAGCGTGGCCGCGCCGTCCGCAAGGCCATCACTGCCTCTGAGGAGTAGAGGATGTACAAGAAGATGATGTTCCGGCGAAGAAAACGGTCAAGGCATGGGCACGGTTTGGGAGTCAATGAGCGATGAATATTCAGGGTCTTTCCACACTCGTCATGTATGCATGATATGGCACTTCGATTTCTGCGGTGTCTGGTCCGTAAAATAAATAGGGCCATGTCCTGGTTCCCAAATGTTCAACGCCGAGACTTCCAAAACTGTGTTCAAGATGCTGATAGCTTGTATGCTTGGCTCTCATATGACTAGAGGACGCTTGCTGATCGAAGTGGTACTTGTTCTAAGCGTCTTGGTTGTCGTCTTTTGCATTCCGTCCTTACTACGAAGAAGCACGACCTTCTTGCAAGTTGTACTTGGAATGCACTTTGAAGGTATTCGTTACAATTTATGTTGTGTCTACAATGATGTAACATGCAACAATCACCTTTGGGGTGCACTTGGAGTAAAACTCCAAGAAAAACGAGCCCCGTTCCACAGCTAAGAGCACTTCCGACGTTGTCCAAATCGACGTCTACATGCATCGCAGTTCATGGACCCTGAACTTGCAGAGTTTCATTCCATTCTAGGGCTGACTAGACTCAGATTTGAACCGAGCTAGCCTCAGTCGACTCTAGCGTACTAGGGCGGTTCGGCATCTCGAGCTTACGATGTTAGATGCTAGCACAGCATAGACCCAACGGCCAGCTAATCTTGCATGCCACTAATCCCTGATATGAAGTTTGTTGCAAATCCTATATCATCTCTTTCGAGTCAGTTGTGTTTTGTTGCCTTGCTTCATTTGCTCTTGCCAACTTTGCCACGATCAATGACGCAAGCCCAGCAAGCCCAGACATGGTCATGTACCTGGCACGAAATGCGTCAAAGGATAAGAAGTCACGTATAGACTAGAATTTACCTGCTATTCAACGTCTTTGCTCACAAATCTGTTTCTTTACCGGAAAGGGCGAACGTTCTTCACGTGCGTAACTGTGTTTCCAATCTTTACTATACTACCATGGCTCGGCTACACCAATCTACCCCCTACAGGCGGCAAAGGCCATCCTGCGCCTCTCTCCTCGCCGTGTTCGCTACCGCAGCATGGGCGCAGGATTCAAAGCGCGGGTTTGCGTTCATAGGCGACTCGCATGTACCAGACAACCGCTTACTTACTTCCGACAACTCACCACTATCATGGTACTACAACTGGTCTCCATACCCAAACAACGATCTTATCCCGGCGGATAGCCTAGAGTTTGTCCCTATGATTCATGGCATAGATGCCACTGAAGACAGTCAAACCGAACGTGTCATAGGAAGCTTGCCCGAAAGCAGCAAGCACCTTCTATCCTTCAACGAACCAGATGGGACCGAAGGGAGTGGTGGTAGCAGCATAAGCCCCGAAGATGCCGCGAAAGCATATGTCGACTTCGTTGTGCCCTTCCGGAATGGTGACAGTGGCGGCAGGAACTGGTTGATCAGCCATCCAAGTACCACGGGTAGTCCAAACGGTCTTGACTGGTTACGACGCTTCAACGAGTCTTGTTATGAGATTGATTCTGAAAACGGATGCCCATTGGATTTTGTCGCTGTACACTGGTATGGTGCCTTTGATGGTTTGGCAAACTGGTTAGGCACCCTGGATGAATTCTACAACACAAACTCGACAAGAGATCAGCCGCTGAAACTTTGGATTACCGAGATGGCACTCCCACAGCAAGACGAGGAGAATACCGTGGGAATGATGAACCAGACACTGCCATATCTCGACCAACTGGATTACGTCGAACGATACTCGTGGTTCGGTGCTTTCAGAACAGATGATGCGAACGAATGGACCGGCGATGGGGTGGCGCTGTTCGATGATGACGGAGGCCTGACCGAACTTGGCGCTTTATACTTGGGTGATGGATTTGAAGAAGGACAGAAGGGCGAGGGTGCAGAAGATGCAGCGAGTGGGCTAAGGGTCAGTGCCGGACTGATGGCCGCTTTCTCTTTGTGTGCGACAGTGTTTGCCATGCTGTAAATGATATTCATGACATGTTTTCCTTTTACTGTAGATACCTTAGCGATTTGTACATAGCAGCGAAACTTATGAGAATAGTTCCTGTCTCAAGAGTATCGCGCCATGGGGCGCAGTTCAGCGCGGCTAACTGTCGGGTTCCGGTAATCAACGAAACCGTCACCTGCAACAGTCAAACTACTATGGCAGCAAATCCATCCCTGAATGCACCAAGATAACTACAGTCGCCAGTCTGAAACTCTTTCTTCTTGATACATGCCATGCAGCAGCGCTGCAGATAGCGAAGGTGGGCGCAAGTCGCAACTCAGAAGAGACAACCGCGATATATCTACCTGAACTAGAGTTCAAGTTTGCTGCATGGCTACCCACACGATTTCATAACAAGTGCTAGATCCATGTGTAGACAGGAAGCTGCAACAACAAACATATATCGCGTCGCGATACGCCTCTTCCCACGTTTCACGCCAAGCCATCTCTAGATCTGTCGAAACATGCCAAACACTCCATGTTGGCCACTCAAACATCCTTCTAGATACCTTGAACATGTAATCTCACACTGAAAACGTTTGGTCTGGGAACCACGGTTCCGCTAATTCCCCTGGATGCCACGACAATTTAGACACCTGTTCAGCTCGTCAGACAATCTCAAACAATGTATCCACTAAGCTTTTTCCAAACATAAGATAAGCTTTTCTTCGCACGAGCGCTTGCAAAACAAGCTTTCAATTGAACATTCCCAGCGATCTATTCCTGTCCCGGCTCATGTTGTCCCTTTTTTGACATGCACAGCCTCGCCCTGTTGGGGCCGAGGCGGCTATGGTACCTAAGTGCTGGTACGCACACAGTGTCGGACACGAGTATTGCCGAACATACATGACACCTGGGTTGCTTTGGTTGGCCATGTGTTTCCATAACGTTCACAGCGCGGCGTAAATGCTAGATGAAAATAGTAGGCTAAGCCAAGGAAGGGCTGGATCCGTCGACCTGAGCACCCGGAAGTCGGAGCAAGAGAACGGTCAATACTTGACAAGACACGGAAGCCTTGGGCTTGGAATCATCATCTTACGTTCCTCGTTTCTTTTCCAAATCTCTATCTAATAAACTTCTTTTTCCCCTGCGTCAATCATTCAACCACCCGTTGGTCTCCCAGCAATATCACATCATGCGCGCCTCCATGATATCAATCGCCACTTTCCTAGCAAGCATCATATCCGCAGCACCAATAAAAAAACGCGATTATGCACCTTTCCCCCTCGCCAACGGCTTCCCAACCCCCAACCAAGAAGCCATTCTTCAAATTCAAAAAGACGGCCATGGCACCCTACCCAACGGCCCACCACCACCCACAATCAGTCCAGACGGCGTCATAAATCTCAAGCTCATTGCACTAAACGAACTCTTTGAAGTGGCCTTCTTCACCGAACTAGTCGCCAACGTGACCGACAAAGTCGAAGGCTACGACCTCGGAGACCGACAGGGCTACATTATAGAATCCCTCAAAGCCATCGTCGCACAAGAAGAGATGCACGTCCTGAACGCAAACGAAGCGCTGAAACACTTCAACCAAGTCCCCATTGAGCCCTGTAAATACAACTTCCCCGTCACCGACTACGCAAGCGCCATCGCTCTAGCAGGAACCTTCACAGACCTCGTTCTAGGCACTCTGCAAGACGTCAACGAGCTCTTTGCTCGCTCGCAGGACTTTGGCCTCGTGCGCGCTGTATCGTCTGTGATGGGAAACGAGGGCTCCCAGGAAGGCTTCTTCCGGGTGGAGCAAAACAAGAGACCCAGCGCACAACCTTTCGTGACGACGGCGGCACGCGACTTTGCGTTTACAGCGATCCAGGACTTTGTGGTCAAAGGCAGTTGTCCGAATATCAATGACATTCCGCTCAAGACATTCAAGCCTTTGGCTGTCGAAACCAAGGATATCAAGGCTGAGACGCAGAACATCAAGTTTTCGTTTTCCATGCAGGATGCGGGTATGTTTGAGATTGACCAGCTCAAGCTTGTTTGGATCAATGGGCAAAATGTGCCGGTCGTGAAGGGGCTTGAGAATGTGCAGATGATGAACGGTAGGGTCATGTTTGAGGCTGCGTTTCCGTTTGACGAGTTTGTCATGGAGGGGCTGACTATTGCGACTGTGACGATGGGTGCGGATACGTTTGCTGGTGCGGGCGAGGTTGCAGAGAGAGCGGTGTTTGGGCCCGGACTTATCGAGCTTGATTGAGCTGCGAGGGTGATGAAATATTTGTTGTGCACAGCGATGGCGTTGGTGTTACAGTCCTTCTTGTACAAAAAGTGTTTCTAGGTCGTAACTAATGTAATGTTGATATAGCTCATTGGAGTCTTTCAAGATCCCCACGACCCATCAGTATCCTTTTGCTTCTGCGTATCAATCCCTCCGAATTCAAACTGAGCAACGTCTGCTCTACAGCTCGCTGATAGGCCTCGCCAGTAGAGTCTTCATATCGACCGTATGTCTGAAACTCTTCAAGAATTCCCTCATTGTGCTCGGCAGCTTTGGTCTATGCCACGCCCGCATGATGCTCATAATATATTCCTCGTCAGGCTCCCGGTTTCTGTTCATATAGAATAGTGAATTGCCAAGAGGCATCCAGATAGCCATGATGCCTGTTAAGCCGAATTGCTCTTGAAGGAAGTAGTCGATTGACTTCACAATCATCCTTGCAAAAGGCCGGGGGTGTGGGCGATCGGGGTGCGAAAGTAGGGTATCGGTGGAAGGATTGATGCCGTTTGCAATGTCCAACGAAGAGTAGAGGAAGAGGGCTGTTAACCAGTAGCGGACTGTGACGCAGGCAATGTCAATGTTGGGGAAGGTGATGGGAATTGAGTTGCTGACCATGTCAGGTGTGTAGATGGCGTTCGC
The DNA here is from genome assembly GCA_002796735.1 of Alternaria brassicicola. Classification (NCBI taxonomy): domain Eukaryota; kingdom Fungi; phylum Ascomycota; class Dothideomycetes; order Pleosporales; family Pleosporaceae; genus Alternaria; species Alternaria brassicicola. Next base: position 2,811,124 of record PHFN01000013.1, on the reverse strand, counting down.
TTTGTTCTTGACCCAAGCTTCTAGCTCGAAGTGTAATGTCCAGCATCTTGCTATTGTGTATACTTGTAGCCCCTCTCTCTTTTGCTCGCTCATACATTGGAACTGTAACTTGTCCACAGCTTCCAAGAGCTCGGGTATGCTGCAGAGGATGTCAATGAGAACATCGTCGGATGACTTGATCCGTCCCTTCCATGGTATCGTCTTCCATCTTTCTTCATTCAGTATCGTTGGTTTTCTGCTGCGGGTAGCAGGGCCAAGTAGTCGATACCTCGCATTAGTGAAGAGCAAATGTGCTGCGTCATTCTCCGCAAATATCTCGGGACCACGGCTGACTATCATGGCTAGCTCGCCTTCACAATGGCTGATCCAGCTCTTCGCCTGGTTGGTTGTGTTTGGTTCCACGCCAAACAACATGTCAAAGAGAGCCATGACTCGCGGTACGACAAGGAGTGACTCGCTACTTGCTCGCGCAGGATGCTGTAGAGCTACTGCCGTTTCCTTGAGCGCTTTGCCGTACAATGTCCTTCCCTGCCGCGTAAGGGTTTCGTTGTTCGAAGTTATCCCAAGCTGTGTTATACCGACTGCCAAAGCAGCCATCTGTAGTGCTTCGTCGCGCGTATTGAGCAGGGGCAACAAGCTCACAAACTCTTTTGCGTCTGTGTTGGTGGTGCGAATTACTCCCTCTGGGTTGTACATACTTAGGAAAGTCGCAATGGTCTTTTCGCTGTAAGCAGATCTGGCAAGTCCATCTGGCAACATGATTGGTACGGAGACAGGCCGAGGTTTCCGTGTTCCTGGATCAGATGCAGGCTTCACATGCATAATCTGCATGGTATGCCGATGTGGCTGTTCGGGAGATTTTGCACCGGTCGCATGTCGTCCTACTTTTGGTATAGGATGGGGAGACCCGCCTCCGGTTTGGTAAATAAATATGCGATCTGAATCGTAGCCTCCGCATGTCATCCCACGTTCCTTGCACTGACCGCACTCGGGCTGGGCCAAATCGCACTGTGCTACATCAGCCTCTCATCCTCAGGTGTTCTCCACCGACGCTCCCACTTACGCCCTTCTTTCTTTTCCGGCATGTCACACAGCCTTTCGAGCGTCCTGGAACTCCCACCATCCCGTGAGGTTAGAGCAAGCGCATGCACGAGTGGTCTCGCACGCTACCGCTGTCGTTCAGCGCAGAATACTCCCTTTATGGACACACATTGTCTGCCTGCTAGTGTAACGGCGAAGCACGAGACGTAGTGTAGTAGAGCTAAGAGTCGCGCGTATTACCTGGACAGCGATTGGTGCGCATTTGTCTATGACGACGCTGTGAATATCTGGAAAGCTTGGAAGGCGGCTTGTACGATTTCCACGTAGGTTGGTGATAAGGCGTCCTGTTGTGTCAGCCCAGTAGACCAATAATCATAATCTGCGCCTTGCCGCTTTTGGTTGATTCTGCGACAGCTCTCGCTACGGAAGTTGGGTTAGCTTTCGACGCGCCTTGTCCGCATTCTGTAAAGTCGATCGAAGTAACCTTGCGCTGGTTTGACCGCCACTACGATCTAACCATAGCCTCGTTGATCGACCAGGGCGACTCTTCAGTCGCATAGACAACTCTTTGCGGGTTCATTGCGCGCACACCGGGTATCTAGTACCAACATACTGTCTAGTAATGACTTGTTGTGCATGCTGGCGCAAATTCATCTCAATTCGGTCTGAGAATGGATCCCAGCATCGGCGTTATAACATACGATCATGTCTCTCTCTCGAAGATGGCATACACTCCAGCAAACATCATCACCTACACCAAATCCGACCAGTCTCTCAAACACAAACTAAGAAGCAGTCAGACTTGAGACTCAAGCATCTCATATCACCATGGGCGCATCACCACCATCACCACCAACCAGTGCTTTTGCCAGACACGTCATGAGCCCACTCGGTTTTACAAAAGCCTACAATTTCTGGCTGTATATCATCTTCGGCGGCGCATTCGTAGGCTGTACGTCTTCCCCCGTCCCCGAGGTCTTTATATGTCTCTAACACAGCCATAGTCTCTCTAGCCCGTATGGCCTACCTCGATTTCTCGAGAAACTTCTGCCCCACGGATGGTCCCAGCCAGAGCGGAAACAGCGCAGCGCCAGGAGAATGCTACTATTACCTCAACTTCAACCGGTACAAGATCGGCATCTTGCTGCATCTCGCTGGTGTTCTGCCTGCTAGTCTGATTGCAGTAGTGCAATTCACTCCCTTCATCCGTCGGCGCTGGATTGTCGTACACCGCATTGGTGGCTACGCTGCGCTCCTCCTTTACCTCGTGGGCCTCGCTGGTGCGCTGATGATTGCACGCCATGCATTCGGTGGTGGCCTAGACGTACAGAGCTACGTCGGCGTTTTGGGTTTCGGTTCGCTGGGCTGCTTCATCGTCAGCTATATCCACATCAAGCGGCTTCAAATCGAGCAACATCGTGCGTGGATGCTGAGGGGCTGGTTCTACGCTGGTACCATCATCACAAGTCGTCTTATCGTCATCATTGCTGCCAAGATCATCACAACGCAAGGCTACTATGTCGTTTGGACCTGTGCAAAGATTGCTGCCACCATCTCAGATGACGTGGACCTAGCAATATCGTACCCCACATGCACATCTTTCGTCAATGGCACGGATCCCGAGGCAGTATCAAGCGTGGCAGCAACTCTGGGCGTCGGGGATATAGCAAACACTGGTGCGGCCTTGAATGCCGTCTTTGGTATGGCTCTGTGGGTGTCGCTTGCGCTACATGCATTTGGTGTAGAGGTCTACTTGCACCTTACGCCAAAAGAAGCGCAAAGGTTAAGACAAATTAGCTACCAGAGGCAGATTGAAGCAGGCTTGCGCGATCTGTAGGACATGATGAAGAGTCAATGGTTGATTGTTCTTTGTACGAAGCAGAGTGCTCCTGTTTATATAGGAGGGAGAAAGTGAGGAAGTATGCGGATCGCCTAGGGGATGCGGAGAAATGGGTACCAGAAGCACCCAAGAAAGATAGTACGAGCACGCCAATAACCGAATCGACCGACCCTCATATGCTAGCAGGGACGAAATAAAGGCGGGCCGTATGGTTTGGGTGTTTTGGCATAGTATACGGCGTTTTGGTGTTCAAGGCAGATTGAGCATCTGATTCGGGAGCATTAGACTAGTCCTTTAGGGCAATCATCAGATTGTAGTCCAAGAATCGAATTTCAATACCCTAGAAAATACTCCGCTCATATTACCATCAATTCGTTAGTCGTCATCTCTAGCGATCAAGCATCATCGTTTGCCCAGACTGCTCACCAAGGCAGCTGAAGAGGAGTAGACAGCTTATGCTTGGGTCCCAGCACGGGCTCGGCAGTACCAATGTCACTGAAATCACGATTAGCTCACTGTATCGAATTTGGTTTGATGAAAACTTACCCAGCTCCTCTTGGAGCCCAGTACTGTCCCGTATGACTAATATCGACCAATTCAATCCATCCCACAAGCGACTGCGCAGCGACATCCGGCGTGACTGCACCTCCTTCATCCCAAAACTTATCAAAGCCCACGCTACGGGTCATGTCCGTCCTCATGAAGCCCGGATGCACAGTGACTATTGCAATACCGCGGTCCCTCAAGTCCAAGCTTAAGAGTTTCGCGCACATGTTGAGTGCTGCTTTGCTGGCATGGTGACCGTAGTTGCCGCCGCCCTCCGATGCATGTCTGAGTGTAATACTGCCGCTCTCAGAAGAGACGAAGACTATCTTGGACCGGTCATCGAGAAGTGTGCTGTTGTAGTTGGCAAGTGCGGTGACGAGGACGGTGGGACCGATGGCGCATATTGTATACATGCGCTGTTGAGCAGAAAAGGAGGGCTCCTTAAGCGATTCAGTTGCAAAGTAGCCTGCTGTTATGATGACAATGTCCAGATGTGGTATATTGTGTGATTCAAGAAAATGAATGAGATCGCTGCCGGCGTGTGGGGATTCGAGGTCGACGTTTGGAATGTAAGTGATGTTGTTTGCTTTGAGAAGTCAGCCAATCTGTCGCGGAGTTTAATCAGAACAAGGCCTCACTCACTATTCGCTGGAGGTTCTGACGTCCTCGCAGTTGCCAGAACGTGGTTGTTTGCATCTGCTGCATACGTTTCTACGATGCTCGCACCAAGGCCACGAGTGGCTCCAACAATCAGTATGGTAGGCATCTCAGTGGTAAAGATAAAAGAACGGCTGTTGGAAAAGTGTCAATAGTAGTCCAGAAAGAGAGGATACGAGGCTCCAGGTGAAGCAGGCCGATGACGTCGCACGCGGTTTGTATTGCGAGATTGCGCTAGTCTGGAAAGAGCACGCACCTTGCCGTCTCCCCCGTCCTTGGACCATGGTTGACCCGGCATGAATGTTTTCTCGTAATTCTAGGAAACTGGGTCAAGTTGGCTGAATTAGTGTTGTTTGGCTGATCAATATTGCGTTCATTTGCGTTCTGGGAGTAAGCTTCTGAATATGCGACATCGGCGACGGACTTGCACAACAGAATCATGTAAGAGTTCGTTCGGTATACTGTATTTGTGAGAAAGAGCAAAAGAACAACCCCAATAGTGTAAACACGAATGACTGATGTGCAGATTGCATTTAGAAGAAGCTCTGTTCAACCCTAGAACACTGATACTCAAAACGACCAAGGTCAGAGGGCCTGCCAACACAAGGAAGTTTCAACATTCATGACCTGGTATCCAGTGTCAATGACTGTTGGTAAAAATCATTACCTCCCAATGCGTATACATGCCCTTGGGCGGTAGCTTTTCTTCAACATAAAACAAAGAATAAACAGGAAAGTGGATATTTGTAGACTTGTCAAGATGCAACAACACAAAAAGGTCAAGCTGAATGTCAAGCTCCTATCCCAACAAGGACTCAGCAAACGCCAGGACCCAAGGTATAACTACGAAAGAGAGCAATGTCGATATGGCAGCAAGAGGGTGCTGTTCGGCAGGGGATGTGATTATCACTGCATGCGTTTCCGCTTGCGCGCATCATCCGGTTCATCTTCGTCCGTGCGCTCCGCAGTTTCGGCGGGATTGAGTAGCGAGTGCACGTTGGACGCCATACTGGATCGTCGAGTGGGCGGCCCAGGCGTGTCAATGCCTTTAAATGGGTACCTAGCTCCGGGTAGTGTCCACCCACTGTCTGCACTTGAGGTCGATGGCATGTTGTCACCTGATAGCGGAGGCGTACCATGTCTTGACGACACTTGCCGTGGACCGCGGGGTAGTTGATAAGATTCTAATGCATCACGGAGCTGCTGGTCGCCGCCTCCGATAGGTGGACGGTGCGGTGACGAGGGCCACTGTGTAGAGTTGTGACCAGAAGCGTAAGGCGAGTGGACTGGGCCACTGGGTGGTTGCGGCTGCCAGCCATGTGTGCGGATATCTGCCGAGGTATGCCGCCTATATAGATTGTATGGTGGGGATGAGCTGCTTGGCAAGTTGCTCCCCAGATTTGCAGCACCCGGCTGCTGGATGACTGGTGGTGGTGGTGGTGGCGGAGGAGGTGGGGGTGGCTGATGTGAAACTGGGGTTCTGGCTGAAGATGGAGAGTAATTACCCGCACCTATTGATCCGTACCGTCTGGGAGAGATTGCAAGATGCGCCGGAACCGGAGCCTTGTATGGAGCTTGCCGCGAAATGCTCGCCAAGGATCCTCTTCGTGAGTCTATTAGATTGTCTTGTGGCATTTGCCGAGGTGAAAGAGGTGGGCCGTTGTTGGAGTCTACTTGCATAAAGTAGGGTTGGCGTGCCGAGAGGGGTGGCTCTTCTGGTGGCTCTAATGCTCGGAGCATGTCTGTTTGTCGAGCAATTTCACGTTGCATCATGGCGACTAGCCAGATCAGTATGTATGTTGCGTAGACAAGGCTTGAACATGGGAACGTACCATCCTTGTGAATTGGATTTTCCGGATCTGGCACCATCTGCATGATCAAGGTTGCGAGGTCTTGATTCCACTACGTTGTATATTAGCCACTGTGGATTAGGTTGATACAATTGACTTACTTGATGGCATTTCATCATGCCTTCGGCCAGAACTAAGCTCCTTTGATTGAGGTAAGCACATGTGTCTTCGGACCGCTGCATGCGCGCGTGCATGTCGTAGAGGCTATGCTCGAGATGCTGGAGGCGCGACTCTGTGGGGTCTGGCATTGGCTCGACTGGCTGGCCAGCTGGTGGCCCAGTAGGGAGTTTGGGTGCAGAGAAGGAGTCGCGATGAATGAGGGCGTGTCTAGATGCACGTCGCTTGATCTCTCGTAGTCCGACTAGATCCCCGCGCTTGAAGTTCCCATTGCCGTGCTTGAACTCCCACAGCGGTGTGTCTGGAGATCCCGTGTGAAATACGTCGCTCACTGTGATGAGCTGTCAGCATATGATGCATAGCACAGCACACAGTACTTGGACACGCACCTTTATGAAAACCATACATGTTTAATTGGCGGACAAAAGAAGAAATGTTGGTGTGCTTGAAATACGACCTGGAGTGCGTTAGGGAGGTTGAATGGGTCAGGGCTGTGGATGTACGTACGACAGCACTTTTGAGAACTCGCTGGAGGGTGACATGACGAAGCTCTCGTTGGTGCTCGCCCAAGAGATGAGGTGTTGAATGCTCTGGTCCTCGAGCATGCTGTGTCGCGTTAGTGTCGCATCGCCTGCGTACTGTTGCGGCACACCCACTTGTATAGCTTGTGTATGAAGGCCGTCTGGACGACCTTGGGCTGTTGTGCAGCTGCTGCAGCGCCCACTGCAGGCGCGGCGTTGCCGTTGGGCGATACGTTGCCCGAGTCTGCGTTTCCTTCTCTTTGCGACTGGGATTGAAACGAGCTGTTGCCATTGCGATCAGACGGCGGGCCCATGGTCGACGAGGTAGGCGTCACGTCCATGGGGTCTCGGGGCGGCGCAAGCGTCGAGGCAGAGGAGGGCAGGATGGGTATCGACTTGTGTAGGTTGGGATTGTGTGGGTCGGTTGAGAAGGGACTTCGGCGGGCCTCTGCGACAGAAGCCATGGTGTTGGCGTCAACTGTGGAGAGCAGATGCAGTGTTGAGATGCTGGGCTGCTAGAGCACAGGAGTCTCCCGAGTGCCTTGCGGTGCGTCGGCCTGCTGGGGGGAAAACGCTTGAGAGGCTTGGGCCGTGTGCGATGGAGCGCAGAGGTTTAGAGGCGTGTCGAAAATTGCAAAAGCCGTCTGGATGCAGGGTCCCGATTCGTGGTGGCAGCGAGCGTGGTAGGGCGGAGAAGGCGCGGAGGAGCATGCGATATGTGTGGCCGACGTCGCCGCAGAAGCTGCGAATGGGCGGGTGCGCTTCTTGGAAGGTTCCTAGTCTTGGGGACTTCTTCTAGCGCCTGCGCGAGCCGTAGAAAATTGGTTCCAGAAAGGTCGGGATGGCAGACGGTGCGGCGAGTGGTCCTTTGTCGGATCGGGAGCGGCCGTAGCTGTGGAATAGGAGCTTGCGCAGAGGCCGACGAGGGGGGGTCCGAGCGCTCTTCTACGACGTTTGGCACGCTTTTCCCAGGCACAGTTCCATATGCAGTGTTTGAGCGCAGCTGAGCTGTGGGCGAAGGAGGACTTGGCGGGGGTGAGGAGAAGACAGGGTGGTGGGAAGGCTTGCGAGGCGCGGCGAGATGTGCGGTCGAGTCGCAGCACCGGCAGCGGAAAGGAGGTCCAGGCAAGGAAGCAGTCGAGGGCGGAACGGTAGCGCTGCCGAAGGGGAACTCTGGGGGATCGATGATGTTGGAGCGTGCTGCGGGAGCATCTGAAGGCCTTTGCGCACCAAGGACGGACAGCCAAGTGTCATCCAGCACGGAGGGTGGGCGGCAGGCACATGGTCATTTTCATCTATCTACATCTAACATCGAACATCGAACATCGAACATCGAACACCTAACATCTATGCCAGCGCTAGACATGCCGGCGCCGGGTGACAGTCTGGTAAAGCAGTCCACACGCAGCATGGGCCACAGGCGGGTTTGCTACCGTTGTAGGGCAGCTCATGGCAAAGACTGGCGTCCATGTCGAGGTTGCATGCGTCCAAGCCCCCTCCCCCCCTGTCGTCGGCCAGCTGCAGGTCGAGACACTGAAACATTGCTCGACCATGATAACACACCGCTGCTCTCTACAACGCGAACTGTTTCTGCTGCGGGTTCGGCGTATAGTGCGGCTGATATGCCCATGCTCCCACCGCGGATGCCGATACGTTGCACAGACTGGAGATACAGAACCATCGCCAGACTTGCCTCGCCGACTGACTCGCATGCATCCACCGTGTCAAACATTGCTAGTCGACTCGCGACCACGACCGCCTTCCGCGGCGTTGGCATCGCGTCCAAGGGTCTGCGGGATTGGCTAGCCGTCTTACGGTACCCGCACAGACCTTCTGCGAGACGTCAACCACAGTAAGAACGTCAAAGGCACTACCCCAGCACTCCTGCTCGTCCGTACCACGCAAACTCATATGGTTGCACCACGCGGGTCGCGATAGCTCTGCCTGTTCATCGCCCCTCCACCAACAGTAGAGCCAACATGACCACCGACTTCATCAACGCCTTTCGACGCCTCCCAGCACACGAGAGAGGTCTGGCGCTCACGACTCTAACCGCAGAGCTGACGCCTTATGAGTGGAGATCACTGCATGCCGTGACCAGCAGTCGCACCTTCCAACACGACGTCATTGGTAGCCTGCCACTGGAGCTGGTAGCTCAGGTATTCCGTCACTTGGACGTGGCCGCTCCGTATCGCTTCCAACCCGTCTCGAGACGGTGGAATGACACCCTCCGGAGCCTACTCATACTTCAAGCAGGCCTCAACCAGTGGTACCAAGGCACTGCCAATCTTCAAGATGCCGATTACGCTTTATGCAAGATGAAAGCTCGTAAGATACATGCCTTTCGCACTGGAAAGCCGAGTCATGTCTACAAAATCAGGCCCGATGATGGAATATACGACCTCAGCCTGATAGACGACAGTCTCATCTGGCTACGTTTTCTCAACGATGGGCGGCTACCGCGTTTTGCCTGCGTGCTCGATCTGGATCAATGGCATCTTCGCATACTAGGTGGGCAAGCTCGTGAAACCATCAAGCACGTTGTCGCATCCAGTGAGATTGTAGTACTAGCCACCTTTGCATCCGTCTGCTACGTTTACGAATTGCGGGATGAACAAAGCTTCAAGAAGTTCAGAGTACCACACACTAACTACTTTGCGAATATCGCCTGTCGTGGGCGCACTGTCGCATGCGTGGACTCGAACGAGTCGAGCACATCTGTGTATATTTGGGAGTACGACTCGCAGCGCGGAAGGTCGTTTCAAGTTAGACACGACAACAAGACCATGTTTCCCAGGTCAGACGTGGCGTAAGTGGGTTCTCATGTAGTGCTGAGCAGTATTCAAGCTTTGCTCATCAACAGAGACATCAAAGCGCGAGTATCTTACCCCTCTTGCTATGTAGAGCTGACCTGCGCTTAGGGGAAGCAACTCACACGTTCTAGCTCCTCTCATACAGCCCAAGACTCAGACGATTATCATATTTACTGATGCTTCACGTGCTACCACCCGCCCCAACGACCAGCGGCATGTTGCCTTTAGTCGTTACACATATAGTGGAGAGTGTATCAGTACCCATCATCCAAGCCTCCCTAGTATCTCTAACATCACGTCATGGTCATTCATCAACAGCTTCGTTCCCGTAGACTACAAGGAGTCGCTCTTCGCGATACACATACAAGAACAAAGCATGGCTGACACATCATCATCAACCTTGTTACTGTTCGACGAAGAAGAGAATGATTTAAGTGTTTGGCAAGATCCAAAAGTGCATGGGAAAGAGGCATCCAATCATAAGAGTGGTCCGATGGCTTTGTGGAGAGACACTTGTTATGGCGCTTTGTGGGACGACAAGGCCGAGCGGCGAGATATGATTGCCTGCATGGGTACCAGTGACGCGAGACGATACATGCCCATTGTCTCAGGGCAAAAAGAGCAATCAACGGCTGCCATGTGGAAACAACTGCATTCACCCATCATGATGAACGAAAAGTACGTTGTCCGGAATGAGGTCGATACATTGTATCTGCTCTGTTTCGATGGAGACGACAGAGGCAAGTGGCCGAAGAAGAGTGGAACATTCTTTGGTATGTGGGAACTGGAAGCATTGAAAACAACAGGACATTAGTCTATACACTGTTCGTCTACAGTCCGTCAAGCGTAGTTGAAGACCCGCTGCTGCCGACAGATTCACAAACCATGGCGTGCATGTGAATCATCGAACCACGCCTCATCTGATTGGCTCGCGCAAACATTGCGGGGCACAAGACCCCCCACCATAGATTTTCGGCGCACGCCGCGCTCTAGCCTTGCCTACTCAAGTAGGTAACCATTTCGACTCTGCCGCGGCGGACAGACTTTTTTTTTTTTTTTTTTTATTTTGCGAAAACAACCCAACTCCGCCATTTCTACCCCTATACCACTTTTTTACACTAGAGACCGTAGTTGAGAACACTGTCACGAAAATGGTCGAGAAGGTCTACGTCACATATAACCAGGTATGTACAAGATGGAACGTTACACAAGCGACCAGACACCCCGCGTACGCACGCGCATGCGGTATGTTTTTGTACCGCAACAAGTCCCCCGACGTACAACACAAGAGCTGGTATCGCCTCCATGCAGCCCAGGCCTACAGACTTGACCTACATCCCCCGCGTAGGCGACTGCGAAACCTCGAGCCTATGCGCAACGTCTAATGAACAAAGACAATGCGGAATACAGCTGACATGCTCCTTCCACACAGGTCCACAAGCTCTGCCAAGAGGCAGCAGACCAAATCCTCAATGAATTCCAGCCCAACCTCATGATCGCCATTGGCGGCGGCGGCTACGTCCCTGCGCGCATCCTCCGGTACGCAACAACCCCCCTCCCCTCAAGTCACATCTCAAAATCCAAAGACAGCTCAACTAACAACCTCTCCAGTTCCTTCCTCAAGAAGCCCGGCAGCCCCAACATCCCCATCCAAGCCATCGGTCTCTCCCTCTACGAACAACTCGGCTCAGGCCCCGACTCCGAGGTCGAAACCCCCGGCACAAAAGTAACACGAACCCAATGGCTGGATCTCTCCTCCCTCGAAATGGCCAACCTGATTGGCAAAAACGTCCTCATCGTCGACGAGGTAGACGACACGCGTACAACCCTCGAGTACGCCGTCCGCGAGCTGGAAAAGGATGTCGAGGCCGCAGTCAAGAAGCTGGGGCGCGAGGGCGAAAAGACAAACTTTTCAATCTTTGTGCTGCATAACAAGGACAAGGCCAAGAAGGGCCAGCTGCCTCAGGACATTCTCAAGGGGAGGTATTGTGCTGCGAGGACCGTGGGCGATGTTTGGATCAACTATCCTTGGGAGGCTACGTATGTTTTGCTTTCTCTCTCTCTCTCTTGAGGTTTTTTATTTTATTTTAGTACTAGTACTAACAGTTTTGCAGTGACATTGACGAGCACGACCGTTTGTCGCGGGAGCAGGAGAGCAAGCAATAGATGCCCCGGTTAAAGGGAGCACATGGATCAACGACGGGGGAAAGCATGACGACATTTAGGCATTCGATTGAGCATTTACGGATGGTATACACTGGAGTTATCTGGATTAAGGATCGGAAACGGGCTATGAATAAAACAACAGCACCCTCTCCATCAACAAGTCACACCATGATCTTTTATCCAAACATCACAAACATGACGACTCGCGCATGTGAGAATGGGTTCTTGGTACAACGAACGAACGGGGTATATTGATTGACTGATGAGGGTCATAACATCGTAATCGTCACCCAGCAAAACGTCCATCCGATGCCATCGCGGTACAAGGCTAGGACAGCAGTCCATCTCCATCCTTTCATCTTTTTTTCAATCTCCCCATCTCCACTCGCCCACACAAAGGGTATATCGTGATTATTATACAAGAAGAAACAAGTGATTCAAAATGCCCTAATAACCCTACCAATTTTTCTTTTGGTAAACGCCAGATGATGGAAAACGCTGCAAACGTATATATGTATAAGTGTAAAAGGCGCGGCCGACGACGTTGGACTCGTGCTAAACGTCTAGTCGGTTGTTTTGGTAATGGGCGAGAGAAGTCTTGCTTCACTTTATGCCCATCTTGCGGAATTTGCGGGATGCGCGACGGCGTAGACCGTTCATGCCCATGGCCTTCCTGAGGCTATCCCGATCTCCGTCTTCGTCATCCTCCTGTGGTACGGCGAGCAGTCTTCGACCGTTCGTGTTCTTGACAGAAGTTTGATGCGCCATGATGTTCTGTTCACGCCAGAACATGCGCTTTTGGTCAATAACATTCTGCGACAGATTTCCGAACCCCTTCTTTACGAACGCCAGATCGTGCAAGACGTTGGGGTCGAGGCAGCGCCTGGGTAGCGTCTGCACGGCCATGAAAATCTCGCCATCACCGGGACGGTACTTCTTGATTTCCGGTTCCCCGAGTTTGAAAATGGCAAGGGCGTAGCGGTAGAGAGCACGGGGCCCCTCGTAGAGAAAGGCGTCCCATACGCGAAGTACCGTCTCGATAGGCAGAACACCAACGAAGATGCTCATGAACCAAGAAGTGCAAGAGAGGGCGACTGTAGGCTGTCGTTGGAACTTCGAGTTGGGATGAGCATTCGAGCCAGCGCCGCTGTTGATGAGATCGGTGTCGTTGATTGACGCCCACACCTTTGGCAGGTAATCCTTGATCAACATCATGAGAACATTGACTTCTGTGTTTGCCAGACTGCGAGCGTGAGCACCAGGGAGATGGTTTTGCGTGATGATTGTGAGAAGGATGAAAACCTTCTCCTTGTCCTGCTTGAGAAATAACAGAAGAAGACCAGCGATGAAATTGAGAGACTGGCAGTAACCAATGTTAGGATTGTTCAAGGCAAAGCAAGAGAGCACCTCGCGCAGGTCTTGGATCAATACTGGCTCATCGTCAGATTCGCCATCGAGTAGATCAGTCGCTGGCTCTGGGCGGAAATGGATGTTGTCGGGAAACGTCCTGTCGAGATCGCGTTCAATGGCATCTTTGTCGTCCTTGTTGAGCTCGTCCCGATTGATGCGAGCTACTAGAGACTTGTACAGACCGACATTTTCCTTCTGTGTAATCATGTGCTGACCGCCAGAATAGAACCACCACATTGCACCTCTCCACTCTGGAGGATATCCTTTACGAGCGTAGCGTTTGACCTTCTCGCACATTTCCGGGAACTTGGTTGGCTCATTCGTTGACAAACCTTGCTTGGCCATCAAGGAGATCCATTTGCCTCTCCGGCGGGAGATGTGCTCTTCGTATTGGGAGGCCCACGCGTTGTACTCTTGAACATTGATCTTGTCGGAGGCCTTTTTGAATCCATAACGATCCCTCTCTACAGGCGCAGTCGTCTTTCGTAGGCCAGGTGTTATTACAGTCGTGATGTGCTGATTAGGGGGTGCTAATGTGGGGCCTCTTGGGGTCTCAGGCTTGCTCTTGGTTGTCGTAAGTTGAGACATCATGCCGAGATCGAACAACGCGCTCTTCCGGTCGAATACGCTTGTAGAAGCGCGACGGGGAATCGCCTCGTCCTCATCCAACTCAGGGAGCGGCTCAGATCTTTGCAGGGGCGGAGATTGAGGAGTATGGGAACTGGCCAGGGATTCGTTGGAAAAGGTACGCGGAACGCTTGGTCTCTTGCTATGTCGCTTGGAGTAGGCCTCAATGTTGGCCCAGTCCTGGCGTGAAAGTCGAGATCGGCTTGGCGGTAGTTGTGGAAGTCCGGATATATCACGGCGAATGTGGTCGAGTTGCGATCGGCTACCGTTTGATTTCCTCGAGTGGTGTCCCTTGATTTCCGTAGTCCGGAGCGCCAGAGCCTGCAGTGTAACAGATACACGCCTAGGTGCTTCTTCACTTGTCCGTTTCACTGTGCCCGACTGCCTCTTTTTGGACTGCTGCACTGCAGCCTCAATGGTTCGCGGTGTATATGCGGCCTGGAATGGGCTGATTTGTACCGAGGGCAATAGTTCGATACGCGACGCCTTTCGCGTGGTGGAATCCGCGTTGTATGCCTCATCCAGATCCGATCCAGAAGGTGGTCGAATCGTCAACAGCTGTTTCGAGTCCATATTAGGCCCTAGCTTACCGTGCATCAATAAGCGTGGCCGGTCATCCCATTGCTTCAAGCTCTCGTTGGATTGGAAGGAATCCAATGAGTCAAAATCGCGAGATGGTGTCTGCGATAGCTCAGGGGGCTCCGAGTCAAGACCTGCTGGCGAAGGGCTGTGCAAGTCTCGTTCACCCTGCTCGATGATAGGGCTGCGCTCTTCATCCTCCTCGTCGTAATAGTAGGAATCCAGCACGTCGCCAACAGGGTCTACGTATTCATCTTCCTTGGCGATTTCAGAAGTCTGGGTTGTTTCTGGTGACCCGTCGCGGTCTCGAAGACGATCTCTTGACGGATCTCTAGAGTAGAGGCTATTTTGCCGATCACTGGCGATGGAGCTCCGTGCGGTGACAATACTGCTTCTTTCTGTACCGCTGGTTTCTAGTATACTCGAAGACGCATTGGTCCACCCAGACCTGAAACTGGCCCGTGGCTCTTCGCCGCGAAAGTGTCGAGGTGGGGGAGGGTAGTAGTCATTGTGAGCCCAATTGAGGGCGCCTCTGTTCGGCTTGTAGGTGCCGGAGAGATTGGCGCGCCCGGTCCCTCCGTACTGGGCGTGGTCGGGGACAGATGTCACTGATCGTAGAGGAGGAGTTGGTTGGAAGGACTGCTGCGAAGAGCTAGGCATTCCGCGAGGTTTGAAAGGCGAGGCGGGCGATCCAGGCAGATCCTCGTTGGAGGAGTCCCACGATGGCCCAGTCGAGTTGACAGGATTGCTGGCCAGAGGGTTGAAGAAGGCGCGGAGATCAGGTGAGCGTGGACCGCTGTCCCGGCGCGCCATTGCAGGAGCCATTATCGGGGACATTGGGCCCTGTGCCATTCCAGCTTGGACGCCGTTGAGAGGGGAAGGTACGGCGGCATGGCGAAGGAGGGAAGGAGGTTGCTGGTGGTGGGGGAACTTGGGAGAAGGCAGTGCGGCAAGCGGAAGAGTCGGGCTGTCTGCAGCCGACGGGCTGTAAACGGGGCGCTCGTATGGTGGCACGTCTGCTGTGTCCATGTGGAGCTGAGCTGGATGCTTGGCCCGATGTGATCCGAATCCCCTCTTCGCCGCATACGGGATCTGTGGTTGTGGAGACGTCGGGGGAGTGTATTCCATGGTGGGTGACGGGTAGGAAGCGTATGGCTCCGGGCTCCTGTCAGCACCAGCTACGGGCGAGACGCCTGTAGCGGCACGTAGAAGAGCGTCGCCCATTGGGTGGTGAAGGGGTGCAGATTTGGCGTAGGTCAGCGGAACGGGCGCTCATTCGACCGGAGAATAGGACAGCTCGGATTTGGTGATTCGCGGTAACATTCTCGGGTGCGGGCGGCAGGCTATGAGACGAGAGAATGGTGGTTATCGTGAAACGGCGTGGGTTGGTGTCGAGCCTGTGGGAGGAGCTGCTCTGGGGGGGCGTGGCGGCGGTGGCGGCGGTCTAGGCAGGCAAAAGCAGTCGGGGCAGTGGATGGGGAAAGCGAAAGAATGAGGTCGGGTACGAAGGATAAGGAACGTGATGTGCCGCACTGGCGCGGGTGCAATCAGACGGTGGTGAGGAGATGGGTGCGGCCAAAGTGTAGCAGGAAAGTCTCCTTCAGCTGCAGCGCCTGGGTCCGCCCGTCACTGACTCTCTGCCAAGACGCGGCGCTTCCCTCATCCCCGATTCCTGTAGGCTGGGAGGTCGCGGGCCGGTAGGAGCTTGGTGGAGCTCAGCGGGCGTGTCAGAGGAGGTCGTTCCCTTGACACGCAACGGCACAAATTAGGAGAGTTGGTTGCATAAGCGCTGCAACAGGCAGGTACCGACCGCCCGCTGCTGCGCGAGACTGACGCGCTCCGGGCCAATCAGCCGTGGGGCGGCACTACTGAAACACGCACATTGAAGGTACGGCCACGGCAAACGATGCCCCATTGTTTGCAAGATTGCCTAGTAAGTCTGTACGCTCGATGGCGAGCAGGACTCGCCGCTTGACCCGGATTACATGATGCACTATTTGCTTTGCTGGAACACTTGCGAGGAACTTGCGAGGCGCGTGCCACACGCTTTGTTGCGCCTGACTCGTTAGCACAGCGCTCTTGTGGCCCTGCACTCACAGCCTCCAAGCTCTCACGCATAGGGAACAAACTTGAGTAGTCGGCCTGCCTAGGACGCAGCAAGCTCAGATAGGAAGTGCACTAAACGGTAGAAGCCTTTCTTGGGCTTCGAGAAGGAAAATTTCAGGTCCCCCCCCCCTTGTCTTATGCTGCGGGTCGCTTCTGAGAGCACTGGCATGGGAGATTTGGACATGACGACATGTTGCGGTTGTACTCATCTTATTTGGCGAAGCCGAGTAAGTCTACCCTGCATGAATCGTCCGATGCCTAGCTAAGTCGTGGATGCATCGCGATGTGCAAGACATTGTATGCTTCTTCGCCTACACTGGTCAACAAGCGTTCCGTCCGCATGCAAATTTCGCCGAACGCCAAACATGCAAAATGCACATGTATCCGTCAAGCACCAGGCTGTCCCAACCGACGCTCACATCCGCCTGGCCGGTAGAGGGCCCGTGTGGCCCCTCACTTGGCGTAGCGCTTAACCCAGTCCTTTGCGTTCTTCTCAAACTCCTTGCGGTTCTCCCGGTATTCGTTGGCAATGGACGGCTCAATCGCGTCGTCCGGGTTGGGCTCGATGAGGAGCGTCTGGATAAGGCGGAGCACCGAGACGACCTTGTTGGGCGGCTTCCACTCGTCAGCACGCAGCAGACCCAGGCACATGGACCCCTTGTCGTCGTTGCTGACGTTGGGGTGGTAGATCTTGGTCCGGAAGCTGACGACGGGTGGCTTGAAGGGGTATTCGGTCGGGAAGGTAATCTCGAGCTTGAAGTGGCCGTCCTGCGTGGCTGTTAGCAAGCGCTACCGAGGGCGCACAGAAGGCGCATGGGTCAGACAATTCAACGTACAGCGTAGGCCGACTGTGCTGGGCCGTCCATCAACACTTCCCACTTGGTCATGTTCTGCTCGTCGAAGTTGATCTTCATTCCGGGCGGTGTGTCAGCCATGCACTCGCCGTATTCCTGTCGTGCTGTTAGTGTCATGGCTTCTGCGCCAGGGCAATTTGGCCTGCCTTCATGATACGCTTCTTCGCTCCAGTGCTCATGGTTGCAGTTGATGATTGTGGTTGGTTGGCTGGTTGGCTGGATTGGGTGGTTGACTTTGGTTGAGTCTCGTGTGAGACTGTCGTACTGCTATGCGGCAGGGCGGTGAAGTTGAAGTAGTCAGGTAGGAGCAAGTGCCCGCTGTGCAAGTAGGGGAAGAACGACGTCGAAGAATAGAATGCAAGACCTTCACTCTTCTCGTGGAGTAGGCGGGATGCAGTGGCAGGTAATGGACGTGAAAAGAGGGTTGTGCATGTGGGGGAAGTTGCCTATGGATGACGAGGGACCTTTGGAGCCTTAGTCAAAGCTCCGCACGCGGCCCGGAAGACGATCGCCTTCACACGTTCTGGTAGCAGGGACACGCTAGAATTCACACGTTGTTCGTTCCATCTCTGTCTGTCTCTTCTTGTCTGCATCCTCTGTTGTAGACGCCACTCGAGTGTGCGAGAACACAACGACGTCATAACATCACCAGGGAACAGCAGGCTCGGTACTTTGCGCCTCATTTGCGAGTACCGAACATCAAGGTGCATCCCCGTCACCACATCTCATCAAGACTCCCATGCCCTTAATCCACACACACATATACATCTCTCTCTCTCTCTCTCTCTCTCTCTCCCCGAGATTGGACATCCTCGAGACTCCTCTGGAACACGTGGTCTTGCCTGTGGACGGGCTAATGTGTTTCAGCTTGGACTTGACTGCTGCGAGACGCTTACCATTGGCCTGCTGACGGACTTGCCAGGCGAAGACCGCGATGAGAACCGCGACGCATCTAGCAGCCGGCTACTACAGTCCATGAACACGTAGGCGACGCATTTGCACGCTTCACCCCTAGCCATAGTGCATAAGCGCAGCAATATAGTTTGGAGCTCCAAACTTACTTTCCGGGTGCTGTCTCCAGCGGGAAAGTCTTCCTGGACCTAGACATGGACGCAATGCAGGACTGGAGATTGGGTCACTTGTTGCAGCCGCTATCTCTGTGAGTCACCGCCGCCGCCCAACAACACTCCAGGTCACGTTACACCGCGATAGAGACGCGACGCGCACACCACAAACGGTCCGACCGACCCAAACGGCTTTACTTTCACCCTTCAGTTCCCTGTCCATGCTAGCTTTTCTTCTGCGCCTCAATTCTACATCGCTAGGTCCAATACGTCGTATCGCGTGCTGTCCATGGCTCGCTTACTGTCAATCCCTAGAGGACCAGCCACGTTCCAGGGCCTTCCATGGTTTCCAAGGGCGTCAAATGAGGAGTTGCACACAACAACGCCTTGCAGCCTGATATCTGCTGCAGCCCGTCGTGCAGCAATTGACGAATAGCAGTAGGAGTCTGCATGCTACATAGCCCCAGCCTGCCAGCGCTAGCTGTCCAGGCTACAGGGGCACCGACTTGGCACTGCCGGTATTTAATAAGCTGCGACCCCACAGCTTGAGCGTGTACGCCTCACCACCAAGCTCGAGTTCGACAACCAAAGCGTGCTTTATCTTCACCACCAGTGTTGGTAAACTCGCCAAGCTCTTCGGATTTTCAACAACTTTTCTCTCCCGAAAGGTTTGCGAAATCTGAGAGTTTCCGGAGCTCCCATTTCTCTCACATGAACGCTGCGTCACACTAACCTGTCCACTCTTTACGAGAAATTCCGTCGCTCGCTACTTCGATCTCTCTCCTCGTTCAACATGTTCGGCAAACGCTCATTCGCTAGCTCGAAGGAGAAGGACCGTTCAGGCAAGATCACTAAACAGCCGAAGAGATCGTTCCGCGACGCGTCCAAGCACAAGGTCATGGTTGAGAAGCTGGATGCGCGCAAGGACCGTCCAACCATGGATGGTGGCTCACCAGCACTCACCTCCTCTATTGTGACGGTGATTGTTGGTTCCGACCAGCGATTGTTCGCTGCGCACGAAGATGTCCTAAGCCACTCCCCGTATTTTGCTGAACTGCTGCGGGGCCAGTTCTTCGAGTCCGCTAATCGCCGCATCGATCTGCCCACGGAGGAACCTGAGATTTTCAGTTGTGTCCTCGAGTATTTGTACAAGGGCGACTACTACCCCCGCCTTGTCCAAGACAAGCGCCGCCAGACCTGGATGCTCGAAGGTGCAATTGCCTCACCGGACCCAAACAAAACCGGCGACCGCGCGGCTGCCGTCGAGCCAACCTTTTTCCACTCCAGCGTAGGAGACGTCATTCTCCGCGACACAGCAGTGTACTGTGCAGCTGATCGCTACGGCCTCGAAGAGCTCAAGAAGCTCTCTCTGCGCAAGCAGGGCCTGCAAAGTGGCATTGAGGTCGGAACCATCTTGCGCAGTGCACGCTACGCGTACGAGAACACGCCGGACAGCGACTCGCGGCTGCGCGCTCATTACCTCGCTCTGATTATTCGCAGTCGGAAAACTTTCAAGCGTAGTGGTACCATGCAGATGGAGATGGAGATGGGGGGAAAACTGTTCTTTGACCTGTTCGTGGCTATGTGCAATCATGTCGATGATCTTGCGGATGCGAGGTACGCGTTGCGCTTCTCTGTTCTACCCTCTTTTGAAGAATCTTGCATACTGTGATGTTTGATCTCGTACTGACGAACCGCCAGCGCCTCAGCCCGCGCCACTCCCAGGACCATCTAAAGATGCTGATTCGCACACCCACTTACCCTTCAATGTAACACGCGCAGACAAACACACCTCGCATACAACCCCGGAGTACACACCAAGTTGGAACCCGTACCTTACTCCGCTCGCACACCCAAATTGCCGACCAGCGACAAAATGTGAAAACAACCAAAAACAATCGGCGTACTGTTGTATCATCTCTCCCAACTCACCTTATCTCTCTTGCTTGCTCTCTTTCACTAGTGGAGTTTGCTTTACCCCCCTCTCCCCCCCCCATCGCGTCCCCCCTGGCCCTTAATTCAACGATATCAACGAGCTCTTCCCCTCTCTGCTTGCAGAGAGAGTACACGACCACGAAACTGTGTTTCCTTTGTTTTGTGCTGTTGGGAATCAAGGGTCTTGTTGTACAAATATCAAGGGAAAGAAGGGACATCTATCTTTGGAAACATGGTGCTGCGTGGATTAGGAAGACACCGTGCTGGAGGACACCGCTCTCTGGTGGAGACGTGTCCGATGCGGTGGCAGATTGATTGAGACCGCTTGCAAGGCTCAGACTGACTGCGGAGGATATCTCGGCGGCGGTGATAATGAGAAAACCCCTTGGCCGCCGCTATATTCCGTATTGATGCCTATGTGATGTGACCAGTTGAAATTCTCCATGCTTACCACTCTTCTCACAACACAATATCCACTCTCTACGTGCCCACTTCAAACGCACCCTCAACCAAACCCCAAAACTCCTCCACAATCTCCTTCTGCCCCTCGCCCCCTCGTACAGCCAAATATCGCTGTCCCTCAACCTCTGGATTCCAATTCCCCGGATTTGCATCAACCACCATACCGCCAGCCTCCTTTAGAATCACCCAGCCTGCACAGACATCCCACGCCCAACACCCCGCCTCCCAGTAGATATCCAACCCGCCACTCGCAACCCCACATAGGTTCAGCGCGGCTGAGCCAAACGACCTCAATCCATGTACCATGCCACCCCCATTTTCCCGCGTAGCCGCCAACTTCCTGAACGTCTCACTCTTGACCTTGAAGTCGTTTCCACTCCTATCACTCCCCCATTCCACAGCAACCAAGCAAGTATTCAGCGTCTCCAGCGGCGTTGGCGGCGACAGTGGCAACCTGGCCGTTTGGTTCAGATATGCGCCTTGTCCTTTTATCGCAGAGTACAGCGTCTGCGTGAAGGGATTGTACACGATTCCTACGGTGGGTTCGCGGTTTATGGCTAGACCGAGGGAGATGCTAACGTACGGGTAGCGGTGCACAAAGTTTGTGGTTCCGTCGATAGGGTCGCAGATGAAGGTTGGTGCTGAGGTGAGCTTGTCACCAGGTTTATACGTTTCTTCGCCCATGAATGCGTAGTTGGGGTATTTGTCGCGGAGGGACGTCGAGATGAGGTTCTCGACGGCGCGGTCTGTTTCTGTGACGAGGTCGACGGCTGGACAGGGAGTTAGTTAGTACTGGCCGTTCTAACAGTTGGATAGTCTATTTTGGCGATTGGTACGTACAGTTCTTCTTTGACCCTGAGCCCTGTGTTGTGGGTTTTGCAGAGACGATGCGTTCGCCAGCTTGTTTGGCGATGGAGATCATGAAGTCGTGGACTTCTTGAAGGTTGACGTCGACCATCTTGGATATCAATTGGGGTCTTCTGAAAGCCTGCAATTAGAGGACAGTGAATTGAAAGCAGCCTTCTTTTCTGGAGTATTGTAGCTGCGCTCGATAGCTCTCAGACGTAGGAGCTACCTAGGTGCCCCTCGGTGGGGCGGTACCGGAATTATGTATGCAGGGTCCGCCACGTGGGGAAACGGCGACCTTTAGCAGTCGACACTGAAATTCCCGCTATGCCCGTCTTGAAGCACTGAACATTGGATGAAGGATACCATGATGGTAAATGATAGCGTTCACGAGATGATGTTACTAGGTACGCACGAGGTACAACATCGATTAGTAACAAGACCACTGCTCAACGTGGCGAGCAACGCTGGCACTCGACGCATAGGACGAAGAAGTATGGCTTGAACCTTTGTATTGGCGCAGAAAGTATACATCAAACCGATAGTATACAACCCGACAGTCCACCCCTCTAGATAGACGAATAGCGACCGTAGCCAACAAACCAGGAGAACACCAAGCTCCAGCCCATATACACAGGCGGTTGGACCCGCCATCCCTATATACATACCAAACTTCCTTCTCAGGTCTAGACCCTATACCCAAGCCACCCGATAGTATTCGAGTACACACTTAGATTGTCACTCCACTTCGCCTTGTCCACCCCATCAACCGTGACCATCCACTCACTGCCCACCTCACTCAACGCAAAAGCCTGCACACTACTGTCACCCTCAATAGAAAAGACGCGACTCTGGCAGTTGCGGAATCCATTCGGTGCGTCAGGGCTTGAGCATCCGACGTTGTAGTTGCGGAAGAAGGAGTACAAGCCGCCACCGTAGATGAGCACGTTCTTGGAGTTGAGCACGCGGAGACCGTAGGCTGATGCGCCAGACGGGTAGACGGGGTCTGAGAAGGCGTCGGATCTGCCGTAGGGTTGGTTGGAGGCGTCGGGCGTGGGCATGTAGTACGGGGTTTCCGTCTGGATGAAGCCCGCGAAGATGTTCGATGCGCTGTTGAACTATGCATTTGTTAGCTCTTGCTCATATTGCCATGTTACAGTATTAAGAGTGGCTTACCTGGTACTGGTATAGCGCATGATGCTCGACGCCATTAGCCCATAGCCACACGTTCTGTGCTTCGACATGCATTCCACGTCCAGTGAAGACGGAGATTTGTGTGGATCGCGCATCATCCAAATCATGGTCTGCTGTCCAGAACCAGTTGTTCTCAAAATACGCTCCGTTCGCTCCCTTGGTCACATGTACATTGGTGTGCGCAGCCATGCATTCTTGCTTGATGGATCCTACAGTGGAAGGGCACTGCGCAACCTGCAGGTCTGTACCTTTGGAACCTCCTATACGAGTATGCACATCCCAGAGACCGGAGCCACGTTCGGTGTTGAGATTGTATTGGATCACGATAGCTCCTGGAGTGGCGCCTTGGGTTTGCACAATCATGTCGGACCATTCTACGCGACCGCTTTCGCCGGGCCTACCGATTTGAATAATGGGGGCAGGTCTGTCTTTGTTGCCGAATGTGGCGCCTGAGCCCATGATAGAGGAGAAAGTCTCGCCAACCATCCGGGAGCCGGGTGGGACGTAAATTGTTTGGGTGACTTTGTAGACGCCGTGTTCGAAGAAGAGGACCTATCAGGGTAGTATGGTTAGTCGTGAACAAGAGATTTTGTACAGAGCTGAAGCAACTAAGTACCTTGTTTTGCGCAGCGGCTCTGGTGATGGCATTCTGTACAGCCCTGGTGTCGTCGGTACGACCATCGCCTGTGGCTCCACTACCGCGAGCACTGATGAAATCACCAGTACCAAGGTTCTCATACTGTGGCTTCGACTTGGCATAGTATTTGCCACCCTCCAAAAGACCTCCCGGTCGAGCAACAGGTGTGAAGGCTCCCTGGAATTTCTCTGGACCGTTCGCGTTGGGAGCGTACTTGTTGCCCTGACCCCAAGCTTGGATAGTGAGTGTTCCACCTGGAAGGACAGTGGCTCCATTGCCTACGACAGCGTTGGGTACGTTGTTGAGCCTGATGTTCTCGAGCATTAGCTGGCCAGCACCGATAGGTTTACTGTCCCTTCGCCACGCCATGTCGACAAATTTCTGACAGTTGGTAATCTCAGAGTCAATAATGACAACAGAGCCCACCTCAAGCTTATTGGCCGCAGCACCGTTGCTCATGGAGAAGGCCGTTCCGCAGTCGCTGATCGAAAGACCGGAGTACAACCAGCCCCAGTTCCAGATCTGTGAGATACCGGTGACAGCCTTGGAGATCTTGACATTGCGCATGGTAAATTGCTGATTTCCAATATTCATACCATACAAACCACCCTCGATATCGAGGTCAGCCATATGGCCACCAGATCCGTTCTCAACGAAGATACCAGCATGCACCGAGTTCGATGCCTGGGTCATGCGGATTCTGACGTTTTGAATAGTCGTAGCTTGCGATGCAGGCCAGTGGATACCTTGGAAGCCATTGGTTGGTGGAACAGCAGTGCCATCGATGACCAAGTTACGGATTTGTCGTAGGAAGATGTTAGTTGACGTCCAGCCAGCGTTGCCGTTGCTGCCATAAGGACTAGCGTCGATGAGAGCAAGGGCTTGGAGAGTAGGAGCAGCCTTTAGAACGGGGAGGCCTCGAGGGTTTCCGATAAGTTGTGTCATGTAATAAAAGATGATGGGTTTGCCAATGAGGTAGGTTCCAGAAGGGATGTATACTACGGCTGGGGAGTCAGTGGCCGAGTCACACACGCCGGGACCGCAGCGATTCCCGTCGGCAATGGCACGGTTGATTGCATCGGAGTCATCGGTAACACCGTCACCTATGAGGATGTCAGTGGCATATTGAACACGAAAAACAAAGTAGCTCACCCTTTGCTCCGTATTCTTTGACATTGCGGAAGACTTTATAAGCGCCGTTACTGTTGAAGGCGGCTCTTCCGTTGCCGGACAGGTCATTCATCCAGTAGCCATCTGTGATAGCAGCAATGCCTTGGATGCTGCTTATGTTTGATGCAGGCTCAGTATCATTTGATGCCTGTCTGCTAAAGCGGGCTACGCTGTGTCAGCATTGAGTTATGAAGGGGGAGGTGTTTACTTACATATAGCAGCGCCCTGAATACCGACTGCACCAAGGCAGGCGATCAAGGAGGGTAAGTGCATGTTCGTAGTTGTGTACCGTTAGATAATCGTATGTACGGTTACAACACAAGTAGGAGGTGTAAGGAGTGTAGAGTGTATTCTCGAAAAGAAGTCTCAGGAGGGGAGATAACGATGCCTATTTAATCTCCCCCGTTTGTTCATTGCCACCCTTCTCCAGAGAGTGTGATAGGAGAAGAAGCATACACCCACACGATTAGCTAACGATCTGCCCCATGAAGCATGTCGACTGGCTAGCTAGCAGCATCCGGTGATGAGGAACCCTTACCGACTGCCACTCGGAAGGTCATAAGGACCTGCTGCATACCGACTCAGCAGGCGGCTACCCCCGCTGCCGTTTGAAGGGTTACATAGCTCACTTCGGCTCATGGTTCGAGATGTCTTAGCTTGAGTAACGTAGTCTGGGACAAGGAAGGGCGCGTACTTACACCCTTCCCCTTCAAGCCAGATCTCCGAAGGATGCTTTCTTTTCTTTTCTTTGCTGAGTTGACCAGCCCGTTTCATCCTCATGTTCAGTATGATCTGCTTCGATGCACATACGTTGCAGCGACTATTGAAGGTTAAATAGTTGCGAATAGCGAAGTTCAATTCGCTGCTCGAGACACATCTTGGGTGAGCTACAAGCAGGAAAGAAGTTGTGAGTAGACTCAGGGGATGTACGACTAACCCTAATAGGTACTGGTCACCGGGTCGGCCCCATGCTTATTAGTTCCGTGAAGCGCTGTCCAGTGACAATGCAAACACTGATCAAAGCATGTGATGGACGCTAGTTCTAAGACCAGAGCGAGCGTCTCTGCGATTGGCCCCACGGTCATGAATGCTAGAACCCCAGGTTTGCGCCATCCACAGTAGTTCGACTGCGACGCCTGAATCTGGGGTAGTCTTGGATAGCAGAGCCATGCGTCGCACTGCATGAGCCCGCCCTATGATCTTGCCCTGCAGCATAAGCCTCAAGCCCGCGTGCTCCTGTTAGTCTCTTTTTGAACGTCAGAGCACTTACTTCACACCCAACTGTGCAGTAAAGGGGCAAATGCAGTGAGTCTTGTGAGACCATCGCAAGACAAGCAACCTGAAGGCCAGCCCAACATCACTCTTTGGACCTGCCCGATCGGAACAAGATTGGTTTGAAACGGCACCAGTAGAAGATTGCGAATGACGGCGACGTCAGGCGCGTGAACGCTCACTGCATAGTGTATAGCGTCGTTTGCAGACTCCGGCATGCCAAGGTCTGAGCATCGTAGAGCTGTACTTGGATTAGAGGCTGGCCGAGCGCCGTGTTCTAGAGAATAATTTCCTGTGTGTATGCCTTGGAGATTGCAATACCGCAAACGCCTGCTTGACTACCCTAGGTCTTTAGAGCCAGGCCTAGACGACGGTCATGCACAGGGTTGATCATGTGGGTCAGGGTTGAATAGATTAAAAGAATCTGAGTATGACCAGTCATGTGGCAGGAACCCAACTTGCACATTCGGCCGATCTGCCACTAAAAGCTGGCGCCGCGCTCAGTAGCTTCTTATTTCGCAAAACAAGAGCAGAAGGCTGATGGAGTAGTCGCGGAGTAGTCACGGAGTGTGCGATCCAGCTAATCAAGCGAATGTACGCTTGTAACTTCGGACCAAGTCAGTCAGCCTATTTGCGGTAGAGAAAGTGAGCAGCGCCAGCTTTCAACTACACGCCCGTCTAGTCACAGTACGGGAAGGTAACTATGACAGCACTTGTTCGAAGATCGTAGTGTACTAGAGATTTTTCTATCGAGAAAAAAAAGGTTGTAATCCGTGTCAACATCCGCAGGGTCGCGGCATGCAGTTGTATTGCGCGGTGCCGTACGACAAATTTCTCAGTACACAAAGCCATGTACGACAGATCGCCACGCGAGCGATACGACCTCAAAGGTAAGAGACTGCATCCATGTACTTGTGTAGTACGCGCTATTGTGGTCGGTGGACTCTTGATGCCGGTCGCCGACCAGCATCCGAATGCCCAGTTTGACAGGCGCTCCGAGGACATTCCGTAACACATTGTAACACTGTCGCGTCACTGACTGTTCACATACAGAGCATATGACGGTTCATAAAGACATCATAGCTTCATTGAAACCCTGATGAACAAGGCCTCGCCAGTTGTGTATATTGTACCGTTGCCGTTTTCGATAGTCGCACGAACGTATAGTTTCCGATCGCCCGCGTCTTGTCGCTCAATCTTGGCTGTGAGAAGAAGCGCGCCAGGAGTGGGCACCGGCTTCTTGTAGGTGGTGTTCAGATCTGTTTGTGTTCAGCTTGTATTCTGGAGTAGATGCACGTCATGAACGGACAGGCAGTAAAGTAGTTCAAGGCAGCTGCGCGGTGACCGTGCTCTGTTATCTTTTGCACCTTTCGCTCCATGTTCAGCATGATCAAGATGCCGCACATCTCGTCGAGTAACGTCGCAGCACAACCCCCATGTATGATGTGCGGGTAGCCATTGAGTCCATCCCCTAGATCCACGATAGTTTTGACCTCCTTGTATGCGATGTCGCCATCTTCTTCATTGATCGGTCGAAGCGTCAGGAGGGCTCGTATCGTGCGATCTGTGCCTAACGTTTCTGCGAAGAAGGAGTCCTCGCCGGAGGCTTTTGGTGACCGCGAGGCAGTGTTGACTGGAGTCCAATTCGGGTCATTGATCAAGGCAGCGGCCCAAGGAACTGAGGACAGGTGGGAAACGACGGCGTCCGTCATGGCGCATTGATATTCTTTGGGGCAGGACTCGCTTGTATCGCGCCCGCGACGCTTATCGAAGACATAGTCGTGGAGTTCTGGGGTAGAGAGATGCCGAGGTGTAACGGATCGTGGGGATCGTCAGTGCTCAGCTCAGTAAGCCGTCGACGCAGCCTCATTCGTTCGGAACCACGACGGGTATCGGTATCTCAAAGCAAACAACAACATGGTTTGAGACCAACATCCGCTTTGACAGATGACACCTCCAACAACATGTGTGAGAAGACTCAGATCTGACCAGAAGCTTTCATTCATGTGATTGCGCGCCTCATAATGCAAGACGTCATCTCTACGCGCTAAACAATACGTCAAAGACACACGAGCCGTAAACAAGTAGGAAGATCTCAAACTACGCCTATATGTCAATGATGTAGCTGCCGATGTACTGGTAGGTCATAAGCTCCCCTTCCCCCAGGTTTCCTACTCCGCAGTCATACCATCAACCAAACATACCCCCACGAAAAACAACAGCAATAATGGTCAACACCTCGCACTCCAAGTCGGTCCGCGGCACCCTCTCGAACCCCAAGACCAAAGAAGCAATAAACTCCTCAAAATCCACTCCCGATCTAGGCGATGGCACGAGTCTGAAACCCGCCAATGATGACAACAAGTCTTTCCCATCTAACGATTCCGCTCCACCGGCTGGCCAAGGAAATGATACATCCTCTGCCCCCTCATCTTCAGATTCTGCCCCCACAGTCTCAGACCCTTACCGCAAAGCCGGTACAAGCGCTGGTGGCGGTGACAAAAAAGCTGTAGGCAATGGCGGAAACATAGAGGGTCGGAACATGGAACATGGGAAGCAAGGAGGTCGGAAAAATGAGGCAAAGGAACAACTCCCGCATAGCAAGACAGTACGAGGTACATTGGCCAATGACGATGGAGCAAAGGTAAACAAGACGCAGCTGGGTGATCCGGCGAGCTTGAAAGCGGAGACTAGTAGGATGGAGGATATGGGGAGGCAAACGGAGAGGGAGGGGCAAGACAAGAGCGGAAAGAGTAAATTGTAGATGATGCGGAAGGAACATGAGTAAGAATTTTACATGCAGATTCGATTGTGTGAATTCGAGCTCGTCTACATCGTTACTGGGTATCTCTCTAGTCTAGTCTATATGCTATAACCACCATCTTGCCTCTACAATTCTACTGGTGACAATACGAACGCATATATCAAAATGTTGTCAATCCTCACTGAGCTGCCTCGGATCTCTGAGGTGCCCACCCCTTGAGCCAGCTCCTTGCTTTATCCAAATCCGCACCTTCAGCTTCCACTGCAGCAATACACCATTCTAGTCCGTATCCACCCTTGCCCTCAATGCCCTTTTCTGCGGCAATCATCTCAGCCAGTGTTCTAGACTTTTGCGTCCTCTCGTCGACGCAAAAGTGGAGCGGGGTATCATAACCCTTCCCGTCCATGCCTTGCAAAAACGGCTTCACGAGCGGTATAGCATCTTTGGTGGGTACAGACTTGTCTTCCTGTCCTAGGTTTTTCCGACCAGTGCGGCAATACTCGTTCCTGCACCAAGCCTTCCCACAGCCAGTAAGTAGCTGAGAGAGGTAACGACGCTCGATGCGGCGACGGAGTGCTTTGCCTTCTGGATCGTGTAGAGAGACGTAGAGAGGTCCGAAACAAACACTGCACAGGCCGATTTCATTGCCTGGACCTTGACCTTTGCGCGTCCCAGCTCGCGTATCGCCTGCCTTGTTCGCGCCATCTTGAGTGCGGCCGCAGTTGACATTCCGGCATATGCGTGGTGGTGGACGGGATAGGCGTTCTAGATCATGATGTCGAAGATGTGTCTCCATGTCTCTGAAGCGGACAATCTTGTTACAGAGGTGACATTCCGTTGTTCGGCCGCCATCTGCTAGTTCGTGTGGTGTGAGACCGGAGAGAAGAAGTTCCGGGGATTGATCATTTGGATCGCCTTCCTGTGGAACCTGTAGGTGACAGAAGCGGCAAAGAATCAGCTTGCCAGGACAAACTGTAGTCTTATGATGCGAGAGCATGGGTATCGATGGCAAGTCCATGTCGCACGTTGAGCACGCCTGCGGCGTATGGTAGAGAGCATCGTGTTTCTGACGGCTTAATGGAGTATTACCACTGAAGGTATCGTGCGGACAATGCCAATGGTTTTGGAAAGCTGGCGAGCGCTTCTGAAAGACTTGGCCGCAACCTTGGGGGCAGAGCGTGTTGTTTCTTAAACAGAAGTTCTCGTGCAAAAAGAGGGAGCCTTTGGGCACTCGTTGTTTGCAATTTTGACAAGTTACTTCGTCCGGTCTCACCGTTTCACTATTCTCAAAAACCTTTTCTATCCTGCCTTCTGCTTCTGTTTTGGGGTCGTAAATCGACACCTTCAGGCGGAAGGGTTTAGGTGTGCTTGAAGGTGATTCGGATGGGTATGCGTGGACTGAGATCCACACGGCTTCTGCATCGTCGAGTTCGATGTTTATAGGCTGTAGGCGTATACGCTTCGGATATTGGCTTGTCAGGTCTGCAATGACATGCTCGTCTTCTCGTGGGCGCGCTCTTTGTCGTGACGAGTATGGGCTGACGAATAGATCGATCTCATCTCCTTCGTCCACTTCATCCAAGAGTATCTCCAACCCTTGGGATCTGTCCCACGATGACAAGTCGAAGTCGACGTACTCTCCTTCAAGTACTTGCCCGGACTGCGCATTGAATATGTCAACCGTGCCGCCGGCGGAACTGCCTTGCGATGTTCCGGGTGCGCGGTGCATCTTCGCAGCTATCCTCTTCATCGTTTCGCGTGCCTGTTCTTCATTCAAGGCCTCAATATCCACCTCCAGATCCGTGTCTACCACGCAAATTCCATCTCCTTCAGGCTTGAAGCCGTCCACAAGGAAACGAAACTGCTCGCGCTTGCCACCAACTCCTCGGCCACCGTCTACAACCAAGACCTCGCCATTTGTCAGTGTTGTAAAGTTGGATCTTAGATGCTCCTCAAGTAGCGATTTCCAGTCTTCTGGGTCATAGCCAGCTTCGAGAGGCCGTAGCTTTACAAAAGTGCCCTTGGGTAGCTGTTTGGCATGCACTGTAATCTTGATAGATGTAGCGCCATCGTTCTCAAGCGGCGTTGCGCCGTTGGACATGGCCACATCATTTTCGTTTTGGCCATTTGGACTAGCCTTCCTCGAGGGCTCTACAGGTTGTGCCTTGATTCCTAATGCCTCTTTCAGGAAACTGCTCAGCACGATCTCGCCCTCTTCTGCAGAGAACTCGCGTATCCCTGCGTGTACAACTCTGCCATTGTCCGGGTTTACGAGTCGAAAGGTAAGTGGGTGGGGCAGCTGCTGGAAGCGATCCTGCGTCTGTTGTCTTGCGTGGCGTTCGGCGTTGAATGTATAGGGGTTGAAGGGATCGAAAGCGGTGATATGCGGTCGGTTCTCGTCGACATGAACAACGGGCGCTGCGGCGAGAAGTTGCTCCAATGCCGATGGTGGAAGGACAAGTTTGTCGCCCGGTAGCGTGCTTCGGAATGCGTGCGCGAGTTCGTATTGAGCGGACCACTTTAGCTCTGCTGGTTCTGCTTCCGAATCCATGGTAGATGTGTACTAACCACGGAAGGTCAAATGTAGCGGTTGTAGTAGGAAACACATGGACGCGGGCGAGTCTTGTGTTGGAGGCTTGAAATGGCTGACAGATGCGCGTCCGGACTCGAAGCTTCGGTGGGTGAATGCCTGGCGTCATTGCGCTTCCTTCCGCGCCTCGGCCCGTTGGCTTAGCCTTGTAGCGCTCGCGCCTCGCGTGGTGACGCGTGAAGGTACCGCCACTGGTAGACCCAGCAGTTTGACCAATCCTAGTCCTCATCTATATTCGGCCCTGAGATCTCTGGCGTCCGGTGAGCAACGTCTGTCCCGGTGCATTGGCGAGAGGTCATCACTAGCCTTTCCCCAGACACTCCGACAGAGCATCGCGCAGAGTATCTCAACACGCAACCCATAGCATACGGTTGGATTCGGACGACAAGAGCTTGCCAGTCTCCCGCCCACTCGACGAGAATGGCTTGGCTCTGTCCGGGCACTATCTGAAGAGTCACCGCGTCATCTATACCAAGACTCCTGTTGAGTTTCCATATGTCGATTCATGCTCGTAACCGGCCAACGTGGGGCAAATACCAGTAACCCCGGCAGCCTTCAGCGTCGCGTCGCATGCCTGACATGTCGCAGCAACTGTTTTAGCCTGTTTCCGCAATCCACAACCAAGACCTCCGGCGCGGCCTTGGCTGCAAGACGTGTTCCAATCTGTGCTCCATCGCGGCCTGATCTTTGTAGGAAGCTTTGAGTTGCGTACTACACCGGTCTTGGCAGGGTCTCCATTTGCGATCGCCGCAAGGAGCGAAGCCATCGGCGGTATCCCACGCCTACGCCTCCCCATCTCCTGCAGCGTCTCAACCTCGATTAGTCTTTCCTTTTGCTCATCCAGCACACGCCTGCAGTGTCAGATCAGTGGCACGTGCCTGTCTGGGCTGCCGTCTTGCAGTGTAATAAAGAATCGGTGAGTACCCATCTAACCTCTGGCCAAAACTTCTCTGGTTGCATTCCTCGAGCACTCGCCATGGGCCCGTTTACCTTGAGTGACGACCTCCCCGTCTCCCTGGCCGACTTGCTTTCCAACACCTTGATCCTGCGCCAAACTGCCCCTTACCTCCCAATATCTGCCCTTCGTAACCTGTCGCGAACCTGCAAGTCTCTACACAATGCCGTCTTCCAGTCGCCAGAAGCCTTCCGCTACCTGGACCTCTCCCCTGTAAAATCTGCTGTTGTGCCTTTCGATGGACCTCTTGATGTCGGTGGTGTCAGTTTCCGCGCTGAGCGAATGGACGAAGCCCTCACAGAAGACGATTTCTACAGCGGTCCTCTACGTCACATCTTCAACAGACTGGAGAAGCTCCATGTCCTGCGCAACGTACATACACTCGTGCTAGATGGGCTCAGCGTGACAGCAGAGTTGGTCAAGGAGCTGCTTACGGAGGAAAGATTCAATGTTCGTATACTATCTATTCGCGAAGCTAAGCACTTGAACGAGAGAAAGCTTCAGCAATACCTCCGATATGCAGTCCGACCGTCAAGGCCCGCAGGCACACCTCGAGTCAAAGGCATCTACATGTTTGGACCCCGCGACCGAACACCGCGTCCCGCGTCACCCGTGAGGAGGAAACTGTCCGCAGACATCCCTAGGGGCGTAACAGCTTCACAAGGAGCGCAGATTGGGGCACAATGGAACGAGAAATCGCAGCAGGCCTTGGACGCTGTACTAGCCCGGACAGAGGACAAATGGTATCAGTCTTCTGGCAAAATTATACCAAAGCGGCCGTCTCCAGAATGGGCAGAAATACTCCAGGCGTGCGAAGGCGTCATCGCTTTCGATGCTGTTCTGTGCAGGGGACCGCGACACGACCCAAGCAAAGCATACGTTAGGGATGCGAATGCAAGTGGAGCTACTCATCCATCCTCATTCCTGCGGCCTACAATCGCCACTGTCGCATTAGGCCCATCGGGCTGCGAGACATGTCACTCGTCTCCAGAAGGACCAGCAGTCTTCGGCCACTCAAGCCCATCTCATCATCCATTGCTTAGCCCGGTACCGCTGCATGGCTCCTCCGTGCGCGCTGCTCAGATACCGCATACTCTCGACGGGTCTGCGCCTCCACCCCTCATAGTGCGATGTGAGGACTGCCTCAAGGGACGCTGGTGCGAAAGATGTCACAAGTGGTGGGACGAGAATTGTTATACGGGATCCATTACCGCCCAACGTACGGAACTGCAGCAAACCGAGCTTACCGAGAGCTTGAAACCCGATGGGACCCGTCAACTGCTCCCAAAGCAAACGATCAAGGTACATATGGGCCTCTGCGTGGAACACTGCCTCCGTGAAGAAATGATGGCCGGAGCCGGTAGCGACGGGATGTGGGGATGATGAACCTACCTTGGCGCGCGAGATACGATGCTACCTTGAGGCCGTTACGATGTAGTTGGATTCCGGAAACCAGTCCTACCCAGACTGGCCGTGGAGCCTAGCTATTGGATAATTGCACCTGGAACTGTCACTTGCGCGCCAAGGTAAGTGCTCGATCTTTGATCAAGAAATAGGCTAACGTGAACCAACACAGGTCATCGGTGTAAGACGCGACTGTTTTGGCTGTGGCCATACGTGCATAAGCTGTAAGGAGCTGTTCATTCGGACTTGCAAGAAATGCAACAACGAGTATTGCCGTGAAGACAACGACGCGTCTTCCGATACTATGGTTAGTATAGCACGGCGAGATGCACGGACAGCCACTAATGCATCTACAGTGTGATTGGTGCAACTACACCTCAAGGCGAACCAGGGAGATGTACTGAACTTGACTTTTGGCGCTTGGGAAGAGCCTAGGTACCCTCTGTGGCAACGGACATGACACTACTTGCGACTATACGGCTACTGCTGGTTTTCTGATGTATGAATGATGACTCTCCTCTTAGTATTAGTGTTAGATACCCTCCTCAACCCTATAAACAACATTTCTGAACGCACAATATTAAATTTGCGAACGACTTTCCCTTTCTGTTATATGTTTCTGCTTCGAGTACATGCAGTAGGTAGTGCTATGTGGCTTGGCCGTCTTCGTGTTGCTGCCAAGCCCCGGCGGCTCATGAATGGCCAGCGCCGATGCACACGATGACATGTGGCTGCCACCTTGAGCCATGACATTGAAAACAAACAATCTTTCTTCCAATTTTCAGCGACCAAGTCTTCGATTCCCAAGACCAAAGGCCGCTTTTAACGCCATCTGTCCCTTCCGCGCAAGAGTCTCCAGTGACGTCGTCCTTCGCTCTACGTAACATCTCGACCCAAAACCACCTCCGCTAGACCTCCGCCAGGCTCCAGCACTGTGACATTCTCAAAGCCAGATCACTACATTTCGAACTCGGATTCTGATTCTGATACCCCACGCATTTGCACATTGAACAATGGCGCAATATGGTTATGGACAGAACCCTCCATACGGCGCGGGAAATGCGCAAAACCTCCAATTCTACCCGTCTTCATTCTCGAACCAGCCAGTATCTGGACACTCTACACCATTCCAGGCAAATTACGGTGCACCGGCGAGTCAAGCATACCCCGCACAGTATGGCGCGGGATTCGCTGCACCGGGTGTGAGTGGGCAGATGGGTATGGGCGTTTCAGGGCTACGGACAGGATGGCTGGCAGCTTTTGGCACTGAAGGGTATGTCGGAAGGCTATGAGTGAGTAGCAATGGCTGACATCTAGCAGATATGACGGAGAGCCGCCGCTACGTACGCACCAGAGACCCTACGATCGCATTCGACGAGCTGACATTGTGTAGTGGAAGAGCTGGGAGTGAATTTCAGACACATACAAATGAAGGTCGGTTCTGGGCCAGAGTATGTATTATTTGTGGCTGACGGGAGGTTTAGACATTGGCCGTCCTGAACCCGTTCGGTCGGATCGATCAGCACATCATGGACGACAGCGATGTAGCAGGTCCGATACTTTTCTTCTTGGTTTTCGGCACATCACTACTGGTATGAAGGACAACAACAACATAAGGAAACAGGAGCTGACAGGGCGCAGTTGTCTGGCAAGCTTCATTTTGGTTATATTTACGGTAGGCCAAACAGCCGTTTAAAGAAAACATTGGCTGACTGAAACAGGCCTGGCGTTTGTTGGCACAATCTTACTCCACCAGATCCTCTCGCTCATGTCCCCACCTGTCAACGCAGTTGAGGCAACCCCTGGAGACCACAGTCACCCGCAGGGCTCGCACCTCGGCTCCTCGTTGACATTCCCACGATCAGCCTCGGTGCTTGGATACTGTCTGCTTCCTCTCGTATTGGTGTCGATGTTTGGAATCATTGTACCACTTGACGGGCTATTTGGATATCTTCTGACGAGCTTGGCCATCACTTGGTGTTCTTACAGCTCCAGTTCGATGTTTACCGTTGTTGGTCAGTTGAGACATTTGACGGGATTGTTACTAGAAACTAACATATTTCCCAGGGCGCATGACTTCGATGCGAGGCTTGGTAGCGTATCCAATGGTTCTTTTCTATGGTAGTTTTGGTATCATGGCCATCTTCAGCTCTCGAGGGACTGGTCAGTTGGCGGCAAAGGCGGCGGGATCATAGATAACTTTAGCTGAAGAGCAACGCAAGGGTTTTTGGACCCGGACATGTAAAAAAAAACTAGCGCATATGCGTACGATATCAAGAACATAACTGAAAACAAATCCAAAATATAGCTTCGAAATCATCTTTCACTGCATTGATGTATATGGCCAATCGGAGTGTGGCTGACCTGCTTAGAACGATGACGACGAGGACCCTGCACGAAATTGTTTCTTCCGATAAACTCCGCCACCCGTTCCATCTTCTTCAGCCCTATATACCCTTGCTTGCCTCTTGTTTTCGCAACCGTTATTCTTTTTCTATACGAATCTTCATAATGGGTTGGTTTTGGGCAGACACTGCACCCGCCGCACCGGCAGCACGTGTTGCGCCGCATCCTATGCCTCGAGGCAGCATGGAGCCTCCAGTATGTCTTGTGCCACTCCACATGCGCATGCGACTCTAACACCATCGCAGCCAGAATGTCCGATGCACAAGAAACCCACCGCGCCCGTAGTCGCGGAAAAGAAGACGCCCCAAGGCGCCTGCCCCTACGTTCCACCTGAAACTGCTTCTACCAGCGCATCAGAGCCACCACCAAAGACCGGCCTACTCGCCCGCCTAAACCCTCTCAATAACATGTTCTCCGAACTCTCAAACGAACGCGCAGACAAGCAATCCCTACACCTCCCCCTCGAGCGCGAAACGTCGACGATACCCAAAGGCGACGGGTCACTCTGGGAGTACCCCTCACCCCAGCAAATGTACAACGCCATGCTACGCAAAGGCTACACGGACACGGACATCACCGCTGTCGAATCCATGGTCGGCGTGCACAACTTCCTCAACGAGGGCGCCTGGGCCGAGATCATGGGCTGGGAACGACGCTTCTCCCGCGGTCTAGCAGAGGGCTACGAGATTTGCAAAAAGGGCGAGGACGTTGCAAACTTTATGCTCGGCACGCACGAAGACCCCTTTGACACGACAACCTGGGACCAAAAGGATATCCCGCCTCCGAAACTCCTTCGCTTCACGGGTCGCCCTACGGAACCGACGCCCAAGTCGCAGATACTGCAGTGGCTCGGTTATGTCATGCCGGACAAGTTTGGCACGGCGCCGCCGTTTGACCGCCACGATTGGTTTGTCG
The DNA here is from genome assembly GCA_002796735.1 of Alternaria brassicicola. Lineage (NCBI taxonomy): Eukaryota > Fungi > Ascomycota > Dothideomycetes > Pleosporales > Pleosporaceae > Alternaria > Alternaria brassicicola. The sequence continues at coordinate 2,774,383 of PHFN01000013.1, read as the reverse complement.
AACGCTGTAATGAGAAGGGGTGCAGGGAGGTTAGATATGTGATTGATTACTACGAGGGTGAACCGGAAGCTACGGGCGAGCCGGTCTTCTTCCTCGATGTTAGGCCCGCGGTTGATGGGCCGACGAGTGCGGCGGAGAGGTTGATTAGAACGGGTACGGATGTTTGGTGGAGGGCGTCGGGCGGTGTGGCGAGGGAGTTGAGGAGGTTGGAGGAGGCGAAGAAGAAGAGGGATGAGGAGTGGGCTGCTAAGAGTAGGCAGTACAATTAGGGTGACGGGATTGGCATGTGTATATGAAGCATTGCGCGGCGTTTTTTTTTTCTCTTTTTTTTTCTGGCTTGGTTTTGCTTTTGGTTTTCTGTATGATTGGTTTGTATGAGATGATGGGCTTTGCTGATGGTCTGGATGGGGAAAGCTGCTTTTGTGGTTCCATCTGCTACGCTGCCATGTTTCTCTACTCTAGCTCTTCTACTGTAGTTATCCCTCACAATATCTGTTTCATATGCAAAACACCAACCAAAGCAAACCCTACTACCTATGCACCCCAATAAACGTCCTCTCACCCCGATACATGTGGATACTCCGACTAAAATGATCCTCCTCCTCCTCTTCCTCCTTGATCCACACGCCATCCACAAGTTTCGCTCTCACCATCTTCTCCTCATCCTCATCCCCTTCTCCCGGCAACCTCCCCTCATCTCTCGTCTTGCCCTCCGCCATCCGCACGCCAACCGCCTCCACCACGGTATCGAAGCCCTGTTCCACGTCCTCTTCACCCCATGGCAGCGCCTCGACATCAATCTGCTTCTCCTTGCCCAGCAGACACATGATGATGACCATGGCACCCGCCTTGGACATGACCTGGTTATGCTGTTTACACGCATCGTCATTACAGCACTCGTTGCACCCCTCGAGACAATGGCAAGACGTGAGTCGCTGACACGCTTGAGCGAGCAGCGTATCGATAAACTCGAATGCCTTGGTGCTGATGCCAGAACCACTCGCACCGCCTTTTGCATCGTAAAACGTTAACCGAGCCGGTCGCTTTCTCGTCGACTCCTTGTGCAGAAACTCCTTCTCGGGGACTTTGCATTCGGTGCGTACATCTCCCGGCATGCTGACGACGAAGTTGGGCATGAGTGATAGGACGGCATGTTCAGCGGCGTGGATCCCAGCTGCAATGTTGAGGCGTCTGGATTTCAACAGGTCCATTGCGGGTTTCGGTACGTCGAGCCACATGCCCTTGCTAAAGAGGATGATGGGTGGGTTGTCGACCTGAACGGCATCGAGAATACGACGCTTCTTGTCGATCTTGAAGAAGCCGTAGACGACCTGTTGAATCTTGATGGGGCCGTAAAAGGCTTTTGATCGGGAACCGGGGATACGGCGGATGGCTTCCGTTTCTACAGGGTCAATGTCTGTGTAATCGCGTTGTTGGGTTGTCCAGTCTACTTTTACGTATTCGACTTTTGCTAGCATGCGCTCCTGGGAGAACTCCTTGACGAGATAGGTGTTTCCTTGGTGTAGGAATATGCCGCCGTCGTAGAGAGTGAAGAAGGCGCGGCTTGCTTCTAGTTCCTCGAGCACCGTGTTCTTGCCGTGTGTAATGTCGATGATGGCAAAATGGTCCTCTTCGGTATCGCGGATTGCGACTGTACGGGATGGTTGAGGGAGGAAGCGGGAATTGACATGATAAAATCCCTCCTTGTCGCACCGCATGCGCTCTCCGGCGATTTTTGCAAGGAGAGTGCCAAAGTAGATGGTATCGACTTCAACATTAATCGGCATCTCATGTGCAGCGCACTGTACGTGGCCTTCCAGAACAAGCATGTTGGTTAGGTCAACTTGAAGTGCGCAGTTGGGTTTAGTGAAGATCTCATCTGGATTTGACATGTAGTACTGGTCAGTAGGGAAGCAGTCGCCAACCAAAACAGATAGTGAGTCCCTATTTCTCCTACCAGCGCGGCCGCTCTGTTGACGGAGGTTGGCGATGGTGTAGGGAAAGCCGACCGTGATAACAGCATCCAGGGAGCCGATATCGACACCGAGTTCCAGAGCGCTGGTAGCCACGATACCGCAGAGCTTACCGTCAAACATCTCTCGCTCAATCTCTCGTCTGTCCTGCGGTGTGTACCCGCCTCGATATGACATGACCCGAGCGATAACCTCCGGCCGCTCCAGGTTGGTGAGTTCATTCTTCACAGCGGCAAGCAGCGCTTCACATTGCTTGCGCACACGACAGAATGCAATGGCTCTTATGCCCCTCAACATCAATTGACAAAACAGCTTTGCTGTCTCAGCCATGCAATCACCGCGTCCAGATGTAGGGTCACCAGGATCTTTGAATGGCGTGTTCCAACACAAGAACTCTTTACGTCCAGAAGGGGAACCGTCAAAGTCTGTCAACTTGACTTCGTCAACACCAAAAATGGTCTTCATATGCTCTTCAGGATTCGCGACTGTAGCTGAGCAGGAGATGAACTTGACGTGACGATTTCCCACCGCCGCGCATATCCTTCGTAGACGGCGCATGATGAACGCCATATGTGCTCCGAACAGTCCGTTGTAAACGTGCAGCTCATCCACCACCACGAATCGTAGGTTCTGAAGGTATGTCCGCCAGGCATCTTCCTGTGGCAAGATTGTAATGTGCAGCATATCAGGATTTGTGAAGATGATGCGTGCTTCGTCCCGAATGTAGTTGCGTTCACTCATAGGTGTATCTCCATCGAAAGTCTCGACTAAAACTTCTTCGAAACCTGGCATAAATCGCAAAAGGCCCTTCATGCTCTTTCTCTGATCCTGCGCCAGCGCTTTCGTTGGAAAGATGTACATAGCCCTTGTGTTTGGTTCTTGTTCTAACTGGTGGAGAACAGGTATCTGGTAGATTAGCGATTTACCAGAGCTAGTTGAAGTCGATACGATTACGTTGTGCCCGTCGTAAAGATTGTTTATCGCCTCGGCTTGGTGGGCATAAAGCTGAGTGATATTTTTCGTGTTATACAGCGCATTGACGAGATTCTGTGACATGGCAAAGTTCAAGTCGCCATAGACAGGTTCTTGGGGATCGAAGACGCGGTGGCCGTCCGGCACAATCTGACCTGTATACCACTCGAGTGTTTTGATCTCGTTCAGGATATCGGGAATAGCCTTCCGCTCGGCTGGTATGGAGGCTGGTAGCAGCGATCGATCTGGGCCGGGCGTCGAGTGTCGACTCTCTGCCGGCACAGGAACAAAAGCTTTTGCAACTTCCTTGATCTTTTCCACCGAACCAACGCCCTCCTCGGCGCATTGGTTCAGGAATGCGTTGACTGCCGATGTGAACTTGAGATTTCTCTTCTCAATCAAGTTCATCATCTGCTTCTGGCTATACACGGGCATCTTGAGGTCCTCGTTCCGCAGCTTTGTCGTTGCCTTTGTAGGTTCCCCAGTCTTCTTGTGCTGCACTTGGCGCTTCAAGTCGCCATCGATGAACTCAAACAGCAGCACCTCCTTATGCTCGCCCTTGTCCGGTTCTGGCTCGAGTATCGCAAAGTCCGTCGTCCGTCTGCCGTGCAAGTTGTCTTCTGCGCCCATGACGTTTATCAAGAGCATCGCCTCATCGACATAGGCAAAGTTGATGGCCTTGGGAACCAATGCTGTAATCTGCGCCACATCCTCGATGACTAGCTCTCGTTGTATGTTGGCTTCGACTGTGCTCCTGAGGTTTTCGAGTGTCGTCGCAAGGTGTTTGCGTGTGCATAAAAACGTGTAAACAAGATTCACGGCGCGGTATACCTGAGCAAGCTTCGTGAAGTGCTCCGGCCATGCTATCGACGTTTCGACGAGTGTGGACGAGTTGTTGCGCGCAAGTGATGGTTTGCCGGTGCTGCTCTTCTTTGGCGCACGTCGTGGTTTCTTTCCCCCATCATGTGTCTTTGTGAGTACACTTGTAGTGGTCGTCGTCGTCGTCTCGACAGGTTCTGGCTGGTTGGGGTCGATCATCGAGCCGTCCGGTCCAACGATCCTGTGAACCTCTGCAGCGGACACCACTGGTTGTGCTTCCTCATCCTCGCGGGTTTTCCGTTTTCGCTTTCGTAAAGTTTGGTCCGAGACAGTGGCGGCCTTCATTCGAGGCATTGTCGGGGCATTGTGGTTGTTCTGGACGCAGCGTCGGTAGGGAACTTTGTTTCGCAATCAATGACGCAATGGCGCAAGGAAAGAACAATCTCGCACCCGGCGGGAATGTGGCTTAGTTGTTCATCTGTCTGTCAGGGGGTTACATAGGCACGCTCTCGACTATGCATTCCCTTCTGCGGGCGATATGGTGGCGACTGCTTACAACAGGTCACGATTCTCGCGTTGCGCGCTGCCACGCTCTCACGTGCAGGCTAGTTCTGAGCGCCCCACCCTTATTTCAGTCCAGGTTCACGACAATGCACGGCGAACGATTCAAAGACATATAAGCAAGTATTAGTTCAAGAGTATAGAAAGAGTCCACGATGCATTAGCACACCTTCTCCAGGGTATATGGCAATGAACTCAGCATCCCGCCCACATTCCACCATCCAAGTAGCCACTTGTGAATGTACAGAAAGGTATCGAACATGAAGCACTCCTCGCTAGAATGCATGACATCAGAAAAGACAGACGTGAACAGGAAATCAACAAATAGTAGGGCATTACATCGTAAATGAAGGACAATACCCCTCACCGAAGAGGTTACATCGTCTCATCAAAACAGATGGCGCCTGGGTGCAAGAAACAGATAATCTTGTCACACCTCCCATGCTCATAGGCCACCTGCACCAGGAAGCAGCATCTCAATGCACTTGGTCAGTAGATTGCTTGCCTCATGCAGTAACTCCCATCTCGTCTTTTTGAACATGTCTCTCATAACGAGCAACAGTCCCAAGCAAGCATTGCGGTTTGATGTCTTGCTCAAGTCCTCGGGTGATCTAACACCACCGACACGGTTGAGGTAGAGTACCATGTCCCTAACCTTGTCGTCATAACTTGGAAGTTGGTACGGCTCCTTGACCGGGCCATCCAGCGCGAAGCCGTACGACCAGACGATCAGTGTGGCAAAGTACAGCACCCATGGCCGATTGAGAAGGTAATCGTCGCGCGCCGAGTAGGAGAAACCGGCGCTAGATGGGGTGTTGGGATTCAGACTGTGGTCCCCTGCGACCATGACGTTGGAGAGAAACCGGAGGGCGTAGAAAGTGGCGTCCCGGGCTCGGGCAGTGGGGGCCCACATCTCCTTCATGCGGCGTTGCGCGCCATTGTAATCTTGCGGGGTTATCGACCTCCCAAGTAGTCTAGGAGCGCCCGCATAAATCTGGCAATCGACGATATCGACGTGCATTGCCATGTGCGCCAAGTGGTGGAGGACAGTCCGGGATTCGAAGACGTTGTCGTCATCGATACCATGGGAGTATCCGTACGAGTTCGAAGCAGGGCGGTCCTCGGATCGGTTCAGTGAGCTGTCGAAATCCTGCTTCCAAAAGTCAAAAGCACGGGTTAGGGATCCTCGCCACTTGTCGCGCCCACCTAGTGCTGTTGTTACACCAAGCGAGCTGACCTGCAAATCTCGCTGGTGCATGTGCCACGACACGCTCAGCAAGCCTGCCATGAGTATCGTGCGCCCAAAGGAATTGGTCCGTACCGTCTGTCCGTTCAGTGTCTTCTTAAGACCGTCAAGGAAGGACATTGGCTTGATGCCGTTAGAAGTCAGGGACTGCTCGACCCGACCCACTTCGGAACTACTCGTTGCAGACCAGAGGGCCTCGTCACATGGCAGTGGAAGACGCATCTCGTGAGCAACCATGACAGCGCTGTGACCAAACATGGTAGCATGGATGCTGTCCATGACAAAGGCCGCGAATGCTGCCCTCCTAGTAGCCTCATTCGTAATCCAATGGTTCCACCATTCGTCGGGTGTATTTGCTCCGCCGATGCCATTACTCCTTCCGTCTTTAACACTAGGAGGGGAATCCATGGCTGACCGTCCGATCAAGGAGCTTCCCCGCCTCATCAGTGTCAATGTCGTGGCATGATGGATATGTGCTCGTTCATGCAATGGGCGTGTAGAGTACATCTTCTCAAAGACCTCGAGAAGAAGCAGACCCTGGAATATCCATAATTTAGCGGGCGGGCGGAAGTCGGCATCCATGAAGAGTTCCCAACGTAGGTGCCACGCCAAGAAGTTGGCGAGCTGAGCGCAAGCCTGTGTCGTCTCTTGTCCATAGTTCTTCTCCAGACAAGAAGCTCCAAGACACATGATGGCGAGCAGTAGGAGCTCAGGGCAAGTGCTTGCATTAAAGGTCGGCTTGTGCAGGATTGGCAGCTGTGGGTGGAAGTGGACCCAGTAGGAGCTGATGTATGTTTGCATCATGTGCAGGCTCAACACATGGCGGCTATCGTCTTTGTCACCCTCCATGATATCCTCCTTTTGCTTCTTGACTGGTGCATGGTCTGTTTCGTTGAAGCGCAGGTGAATGAGGTCAAGGAGGTCTTTCCGCTTGTCTTCCGACAGGGCAGACTCTGGAAGCGTGGTATCTAGTATGCTGTGAACAGCCATTGGATGTGCAGGCGGCGCAGGGTTGTTCAGGTAGCCGGCGACTGAGGGGTCATAGTTAAAATACGGTGCTTGAAGTCCAATTTGGGATGACGCACCAGCTACGGGGTTTACTCCGCCCGGGTAATCCATGGGCGATGCGCCTCCTGGATTGAACTGATTGTCGTTGAAGAGCCACGCAGCAAAGTCGTCGGCCATGGCGAATGGTGAGCGACTGTATCCGACGCCACCAAACATTGGTATGGCATACGCAGGGTTCTGCTCCATTATGGCGTCGGATACATTCTGCATTCTGTTGTCGATTTGGCCGGTCGACTCGACACCGTTCATGGGCGTCTGTCCAGAAGTGCCATTGTAAAACTGGTTCTCTTGTTCTCGAGAAACAGGGGTGCTGACTGGTTGAGGATATTCTGGTGGGGGTAAGGAGGGGAAGGGAGGAAAGTTTTGTTGTGATTGATACGCACTTGCGCTGTTTTGGTAGCCGGTCGAGGAAGCCGAGGGGGTATACTGCGATGGTGTAGCAGCAGAGTTGAAGGGTGAGCTCGAGCCATAGGAGCTGAGGGTTGACGTCTGCGCACGCAGATCGGGCCGTGTGAAGTTGCCATTACCCACATGTGGGGAGTTGTGGAGAGAGGTGCGACCTCCACTGTAGTTGCCCAAAGCGGCCGGACGCGGTGGGGGTGCAAAGTTCCCAGAGCTCTGGGACTGCATGTCGTAGGGCTTAGCCTCTGAGCCAGTGCGGTAGGTATCGTCGCTCCCTGTCCTCTGCAGCGAGTCTTGCCTGCTGAGAGTGGTACTCGAGCCAGGCGACTGGAAGTTTGGCGGTGACATTTGGCTGCCGGGGCCAGCGTTGGCAGCTGAGGAGGGCGGAGACTGCATGCCGTGCGGCCCTTGGGTCTTGACGGCGTGTGGTTTTGAAGGCGCTGCATTCTTCCCACCGAGTGCAGCTGTCACGATGGGGTTTAGATTGTGCATGTTGAAGGTATCCTTGCGCAGTAGTTGCGAGCCTCGTGCCGTGTGTCGCTCCTTGTGGCGGGCGCATAGGTCTTGTCGGACAAAGGATCGGTGGCAATCGGGAAAGTCGCAATGGTAGATTTGCTTGGGGTTGTCTATGCAATGTGAGCGTCGCTGTCGCCAGCTCTAGTCAGAGGCATGTTGGCGCTGCAGCACTCACGGTTCAACTGGTGGCGGTACAGATGCTCTGCGCGGGAGTAGCTCTTTCCACAGCCCTCGTGCGGGCACTCAAACTTCTTGTCAAGGCCCTTCCTGCTGCGCCTTCTCTTCCTCGAGGAGCCATGGCCATGGCCGTCGCCGTCGCCGTCGCCGGTGTCGCCGGTGTCGCCGTCGTCGTCTCTGTCGCGTCGACGGCCACGGGCCTCGCCGCTGTCAGGCGAAGCGGGGGTGGGAGGCTCGCTCGCGGGGCCAACAGCAGTGTCCATCTTGTCTCGGAACTGCGTCTGGATCTTGCCCAAATCCGACGCGTGCGCAGCATGCATAGACAAGATTTGCGCCGTCATGGCCAGTAGGAGATGCGATGCAATGTCGTGTGTCGCGACTGTGGCCGAGTGCGCGTGTCTGGGGTAAAAAGTGGAGGTTGTGTAGCTGGTGGCGGGACGACTCGTGTGTCGGGTTGCCAGCTGGTGTTGATGTTAGTCAAGAGGCGCTCGGCCATGGGCGTGCATGCTGTTTTGGGAATCACACGGCAGGCGAGATGCTGGGGGGCGGGCGGGCGGGCGGGCAGAAAGGGACGGCGTGGGTTGTCCAGATGCAAAGCGGCGTGATCCGAGGCCGTGACCCACAAGGTTGACGTCGGAGAGCGTCTGGAATGGAGGCGGCTGTATCGTGTCGTGCAGTGTCGTGGGGAGAGAAGCCTGGGTTGGGGGGGGAGAGGGGGGGGGAGGGGAAGACGTGGGGAAGGGCGACAGTAGTCGTGGGAGCAAGCGGGAGCAAGTGCAAGCAAGACGGGGCGGGCGCGGGTAGACTTGTGACTTGTGACTTGTGACGAGTAGCTTGTGACGACAAACCACCAGCGACCGGGACTTGTAGTCGTGAGCCGAGCGACGCTTACGCCGGCCTACGCCTGATGTCCGCAGTAGCCGCGATAAGAATCAAGATGGCGTGGCAGTGGATAATGTCGTCGGTCTGCACAGCGCTCCAGCCGGCCTGGCAGAAGTGGTGAGGGGTAGGTAGCCAAGCTGGGAATCTTCCGACGAGGACCCAGGCTCAGCCGTCAGCAACCAACTCTGCTGCACGGCGACGGCGACGGCGACAGACGAGTAAACAATCCTCGCACCGTCTGCAGCCAGCTTGCGCAGCAGAATGTGGAGAAGCGAAAGCCCTCAAGTGGCGTGGGATAACCGGCAGCTGGCGTGGGGGGGGGGGGCGCGGGGGACTCAAGCATATCTAGCGCATCTGCCCTTCTCCGTCACCCGCCACCACTTGTCGTAAACCCCCTTCACTTTGGCTGGACTATGGGAAACCGTCGAGACATCAATGCGTGCCTGTCCATGCACCACCGTATGCACGAGGCTGCAGGAGATGGCTCACCTTAAGCACGAGGTTCCGCACCAAGGAGCATCCTTCCAACTTCTGATACTGCTAGCTCGCTGCATCCAGCCCTCACCCATGCCCGTCCCTCCTCCATACCTGTACCCAACGACTGACTGGGCCAAGCTCGGCAGAAACAATTCTTTCCTTCCTTGCCGTTGACATGCCAGCTGCACTTGTACCGAGCGCCTCTCTTCGTCAACGATGCACCACCATTACGCATCCTTTGCTCCCAACCATCATCAGGTACCTTCAACATCTACACCTGTAGTGTTCTGCAAGTACTACATTTAGAAGCACGGCAAATGCCTTGAGAGTACCTTTGCCCGCACGAGGGCTCAATTCAAAAGAAACAGGCTCCTTCATACATGTCATGCCCTGCGTAATTACCATGTGTAGACCTACAATCTCTCTTGCCAAGGCATTATCCCCTCGTGTCCCTACGCTAAAAGTACACAAGTAGGCTGCCTTTTCATTAATCGAGCTCCAAGATGACCTAGTCCCCAGCCTTCGCTTCACCCTCTTCGAGTGGCTTCGCAGCAGCGTCGGCCTTCTTCACCTGCCCCGAATCTGCAACAACTGGCTTGCTATCATCCTTGTCGGCTTCAGCGTCATGCTGCGACGCTTCCTTTTCACTATCTTGAACGTCCGAAACGTTGGCATCAGCTGCCCCGGTAGACGCCGACTCTGTCGTGATATCTTTATCTTGTTTTTCTTCTTCTTCATCATCATCATCATCATCTTCTTCTTCTTCTTCCTCCGGCAAAGTACCCACTGCGTTCCCCTCGCTTGCGCCTTGCTTTGCTGCTTCATCCGTGGCGCCCTTGGCTTCTGGCGCCGCTATTTCCTCGGCAGAATCAGTCTCGTCCTCGTCCTCGTCATCGTCTTCGTCGTCTTCGTTATCTTCAATGGCCGTGATATCTCCATCCCTGTCGCCATCTTCGTCTTGCTCCTCTTCTCGTGCTGATTCGAAGATTTGAGTGACAGGTCGTGATGGCAAGTTTGGACGGTCCTCTTCTTCCTCGTTCTCTTCCACAACCGTCTGCACCACGGTGGCTCCCACCGACGGTGAATGCCGGTGCCGTTTGGTTGTGCCGGCTGTTGACAACGTATGATCCGACATGCCCTCAGCTAGCGTGTTGACTGAAATCTGTGATGTCGAGTCGGAAGGTTCTCGCTTCATGATCAAAGGTGGCGCTGACGGCTTTGCCTCGGTCGATGGTTCGATGCCCTCAGCCTCTGGAGGGATGGTGTAGTTGTCTTCCGGTACCAAGCCATATACGTCGCAAACCGTCTTGTAGAATATATATAACCCTGTCCGTCCCTCAACCTTCCAAAAGACCTCTCGGTGCGAGTACCATGCGTGCGCAAATATTCTATACACGCGTCGGAAAATATTGGTCAATTGGCGCATTTGCGAGTGCTGCGTTGACTGGTCGCTGCCCAGGGCGAGCCTGGAGGGAAAGTGTTTTGGTGAGGTGAGGGTATTAGCAGCCCAGTCGAGAGTGTGGCAGCAGTAGTCGATTGCGCAACACGATTTCGGTGGGTCGTGTACCGCGCAAAGGTACTGCCACTCGGAAGCGCGCATCTCCGGACAGGTCAGGGACGAGCAGGGTGGGTCATCTGCAAAGAGGGCCGTGATGATCGAGTTGACTTTCTGTATAAGGAAACGGCAGAGCTCGTATAGCCACAGAGTCCTGTCTACATTGGCGGGCGATTGTGCAACCTTGAGCGCCATGCTTCTGTCCACTGGCACGGTGCCATTCGAGCCGGCGGGATGCGTCAGGGAGTAGTGGAGGGCTTTGAGGTGTTCGGTAAGCTGGAAGGCCGAATCAATCTGCGCGTCTTGTCAGCCAGACGCCGTCTTGGGTGCGGAATCCCTCAGCGCACTTCTGATAAATCTACGAGCGGAGGCCCCTCTGCCATGTCCTCCGCCTTGGTTCCTGGTCGAATCCTCCGTTCCGCGGCATGGTCGAGGTTGCTAAACAGCTTCTGCTGCTCTGGCGACGCTGATACTGGTGAAACCTGGTCTTCTGGAATAGGCGGTGGACTGGGGAGACGAGGCGAGGCGGGCGAGGTCATGTTCGTGGACGAATGAGTAGTCGACTGTGTAGTTGCTATGGCAGTAAGCCGTCGGTGATCACGTAGGCGGGGCGTGGTACGTTGTTGACATCGGACCTCTCGAGCTGGCCCCGGCGGACGCAGGGCAGTTGCAGGGGTCCTCTCAACTAGTCGTTACGCGACCGCGCTAGCTTCATCGCGCGTCAGTGGACCATTTTCTACATGACTCCGCCCACCCCCACGACGTCATCCGGCTTCTTTCTAGCCCTCCAAAATCCAAAAGTAGATTTGGTTAGGTAAGTCGTGGTGATCGAGTGGTGTCTTCCGTGAGATTGCATATTCTCACGTGTTTCTCTCTAATAACCCATCCTAATCCAAGCTAGATTTTTATCTTGACGCTTCCGCATCCGAATCACTGTCCAGTATCAATCTACCGGCCATGGACGGAAACACATCAGACGACGAAGTACCCAGCCTCGTTCAGCCCGAGACCAACACCAAAGTCATCCATGATCAGGATGAAGAAATACCCAACCTTGTGGCTAGCTCGGACGACGCACCTCAGAGCAAAGTACCCATCACCATAGTCACAGGATATCTTGGCGCGGGAAAGACGACGTTGCTGAACTACATCCTGACTGAGCAGCATGGGAAGAAGATTGCCGTCATTCTCAACGAGTTTGGTGACTGTATGTTCTCTCGAATTGAACACGAGACACCACCCTAACACACACACTAGCGATTGACATCGAGAAGCAGCTCACTGTCTCGGATGCAAACTCCACATCTGCCCAACCAGCTCCTTTCGTACCACTAGCGAACGGTTGCATATGTTGTTCCGTCAAGGACATTGGTGTAGCAGCCATTGAGAACCTAATGGAGCAATCCGGCCTGTTCGACTACATTCTCCTCGAAACGACTGGTCTAGCCGACCCTGGCAACATCGCACCCATGTTCTGGCTCGACGACGGCTTAGGGAGCAGCATCTTCTTAGACGGCATCGTCACGCTCGTCGATGCGAAAAATGTCCTGAAGAGCTTAGATGAGGGGCTAGGCGATGAAGAGAAAATCGAAGAGAGAAAGAAGGCAAATCATGACGAACATGGCCCGCTGTTGACAACAGCACACTTGCAGATCAGCCACGCAGATGTAATCATCATCAACAAGACTGACCTAGTCTCCGAGCAACAACTACAACAAGTAACTGAGCGCATCCGGTCCATCAACGGCCTCGCTCGCATCAAGACAACGACCAAGAGCCAAGTTCCCCAACTAGAAGGATTGGTACTAGACCTCCACGCCTACGACCAAGTCACGGATGCAGACTTGAAGTTCGCAAGCAAAGGACACAGTCACCTCGACCCAACAATCACCACTTCTACCATCTCTTTTCCCGTCCTAACACGCAATCAAGTCGACAAATTCGATCTCTTTCTCCGCACTATCTTGTGGGAAGAGACACTGCCTGCTGAAACCGAGCATGAACCCTTTGAAATCCATCGCTTGAAGGGCCGTGTTCCTGTCAACGATGGCAAAATACTTCTTACGCAGGGTGTAAGGGCCATTTACGACACAAACGAGTTTGACGCCAAGCCAGAGGACGGAGGTCAGGAGTCAAAATTGGTGCTGATTGGAAGAGCTGTGGATCAAGAGGCGTTTAGACAGAGCCTGATGGCTACGTTGGGTGATTTCCATTAAGGGTTTCATAGTCTGATCGAGCATATATGGTTGCAAGGTAGCAATCCCGTCGACACAGCCATGGCGATGTACAGTATCACAAAAGCCATGTGCCTAGAGTTATAGAATGCTGACAAGCAATTCCAAGTGCCAATGCTCTCAACGAAGCTAGTCTCAAACCTCTTCAAATAACGAATGACCCGCGTCAACACAGCAGTTCCTCATCGCCTACACAAAACCCTTCTCACTCCCAACAACAGCAGTCCTATTCCCAGACGCTGCGTCACCCGAAAGCGCCGCAAGACCAATCTCGTGGTTAATCTCAGCCATCCTCTCCTGGTCCTTGAGCGCAGTACCCTCGCTACCAAAAATGGTATCCATCTCTTCGAGTGTCAACCTCTTCGTCTCCGGGACGAAGAACCAGATGAATGCTGCGCCGATTGTGGTAACTAATCCAAAGAGAATGTACGTTCCGTACGTAATGTTCTCCAGTAGCTCTGGGGTAATCTGTCCGATGATGAAGTTGTTCATCCAGTTGGAGGATCCGCCAAGCGCAGTGCCGTATGGGCGAGTGGATAGAGGCCAGATTTCTGCGACGTGTGTTAGACGATGCATTGCATGATCGAACATGAGTGAGCTTACCAGCGATCAGAATCCAGGCGCAAGGACCCCAGGAGTATCCAAAGTGGATGACAAACAACCAAACCATTACTACTGCCGCCCATCCAGCCGCACGATGGTTCGCAAAGTTGTCGATGTTCTTGGCGAGAATGACGGCAATGACAAAGTGGGAGAATGCCATGCCGAGGGCACCAATTGCCAGAACGGGCTTACGGCCCAGACGATCGATATACAAGACTGCTGGAATGGTGGCAATGAACATGACTATTCCGACGACTCCGGTAGCAAGCAGCGACGTGGTGGTACCTGTCAAACCAATCTGTTCAAAAATCTGAGGCGCATAGTAGAGCACCTGATGAATCGAAAGTCAGCGTGTGTCCCAAAAAGCTGTACTCAGGCAAGGTGTTGGGATCAAACGTACGGCATTGATACCGGTCCATTGTTGGAAGAACATGGTGACAGTAGCGACAATGACCCTCTTGAACATAGCCTTGGTCTTGAAAAGGGACGCAATAGCAACAAACTGGAGTTTGAAGATATTCCATGCAGTCTGCTCGCGAAGATGAGGAAAAGCTTCAGCAACGCTGCGCTTCTCAAACATGGACTGGGCTTTGATCTCAAGGAACTCCAACTCGATAAGCTCGTGGTCGACGGGGAGGTTACGCAGGGACGCAAGGTTCTTCCTGGCCTCTTCTTCGCGGTCATGGTGCACCAGCCAACGTGGGGAGAAGGGCATCCAAATCATGCCGATGATAAGAACAAAAGCCGGGACGAGCTGGAGGCAGATAGGAACCAGCCATGCTGCGTTGGATTGAGTCTCGAGTGTGGTGCCTCCGATGTAGTTGGTTCCGTAGTTGATCCAGAAGCTGATCATGATGCCAAATGTGATGGCAAGTTGTTGTAGTGCTACAAGAGCACCGCGGACCTCACTAGATCGAGTCAGCGTGTTACCCAAATAATCAAGGCTGGTATCTTCGATGGTACTTACGGAGGCGCACATTCGCTGTTGTACATGGGAACGATTACGGAAAGACCACCAACCCCGATACCTGATTGTAGGCGTGCAAAGTCAGTATATTTCTCATATGCAGTTCTTGCAGGGACGTTTCTTACCACTATGGATCGTTAGCAAAGAACCTGACTGATCTAGGGTGGGGCTTTACTGACGTGATGAAGCGACCAGCTAGAATCTCCTCATGACCACCGGAAATGGCAGTAATCTGCACCACAACGCCGATGATGAAGATTGCCGTAGCGATCAAGATACCGTACTTGCGTGAGAACGCCTCAGCAACGAAACCGGACATGACGGCTCCAAACCAAGCTCCAAGTTCCAGGATAGCGGTCAACCATCCCTTTTGCGTTGGATTGTCAACGTAGCCGTCGGTTTCTGCTCGGTGTAAGCGCAAGTCAGTGGCCGAAGTCGCGAGTACATACGTGCTCCAAAAGACGGCATAGCCAAGATTCCACTAAACATTCCCTGGTTGTATCCGTACAGCACTCCTCCAAGACAGGCAAACAAGGCGATGAGGAACACTTTTCCGTTCTTTACAAGAGCCCTAGGGCCACTCGCGCCCATCAGGGCTTGACGTCTCTGGAGCGCGGCATCGAAGCCAGTCGCACCGCCACCTCCCCCAGCCATGATGATGATTGATTATGGGTGTTCGAAACGTTTCGAAACGTTGACGAAAGCCTTGAATCGAAGGCTTCTGAGATGTACTCCGGACCGCAGAACAGCTCACAGTTCTTTGCTCGGGAACTCCAGGCTTATGTATGGGGTGCAGGAGCCCGCACCACCGCCTGCACAATCATCCAGCACCCCAGTGACAAGGCCGCAGCAGTGTGGGGAAACAGGCATCCATACTTTTTCCAGAGCATCGGTAATAAGTCCTCTTTAACCCATGAGCATACCAAGAGGCAACGGCCTCTGGGCAGCATGTAAAACACGGCTTGAGGAGAGCCAAACCGAAGCTTCAAGCACATCAATTGGACACGGAAAGCAATGTACGCATCCACTACTCTGAGCAAGCACATGTTGTTCGTGCTTCACCCGCCGCTGATGTCGTTTTGTTGCTGTGAGCCGGGTGCCAAGGTCCATCCGAGGAGGATTTAGGCTAAATTGTTAGCAGTCTGAGATTCGCGATCGGTCATGGGTGACTTCATAGGAGCGGAACGCCAACCTCATGAGGCTCCGAGGGATCTTGCCACGGTTGAG
Organism: Alternaria brassicicola; assembly: GCA_002796735.1. Taxonomy (NCBI): domain Eukaryota; kingdom Fungi; phylum Ascomycota; class Dothideomycetes; order Pleosporales; family Pleosporaceae; genus Alternaria; species Alternaria brassicicola. Next base: position 2,758,704 of record PHFN01000013.1, on the reverse strand, counting down.
ACGGCAGTTTCAGTAGCTTGATCGCACCGTCAAAGGCACAAACTAATAGTCTTGGACACATGACTGCACATTATCCGTTTGTGAATGTGGAATCCGGGAGGAGAATGGGTGGCTGAAGGATGAGTGCTGACGCAAGCAGAGGCATGGCACTCAAACGGTTGTAACCCACCAATACGGCTACAAATCTCGTCGGAGAAAGAACAGGTTATGCAGGAAGGAGCTTCTTGGTAGGCACTGGCTTCGATACACAAGATGATCTCCTGAAGATGCAGCTGATGCAGCAGCGATTATGTATTGTCGGCAGCCTTGAAGCCTGTGCTGCTCAGCAGGAGAACCAGGAATCTGCATTGGGGTGTTGCAGAAAGAAAGAAGATGCGATCCATGACTCGTCGTAGCTGGAGCGCTACTCTGATCACAACTAGTCAGTGTGTGTGGAGTAGTGAATGAATGATGGAGGCTAACGAGGGCGGGGCCCACGGGAAAGCCCCACGCAATGGCGTGTTAGCGAAAACGCGTGGGACGCGCTCTGGGTGCCTCACGACGACAACATCAACACCAACTCATTCTGCCAACGAGACCTTACCAATTTTTGCAGGCATGGCGGTCTCCATATTCCAGCGAAAGCGTGATCTCATCTATCTCGTCTTCTTCATCGTGCACCTGCCGGTCATGCTAGGTAAGTCCAGAAACACAGATGTTTAGCTTGGAAGCCTTTTCCTTCAGTAGCGTAGCAATTTCACATACACGAGAACTGGAGTTCTTTGTATCTTGTTTTCTAAATAAATAACACCTCTGATGACTTCCCAAGTCAACGCATCGAGTCTCACATCCAAGAAACAGACAGATCAGCACTGATTTGATCACAGCATTCGATCTAACAGCCTACTATCCAATCCAAATAAAACCCCTCTGGATGTCCTCTTTGCGCGACTGGTACATATCCACGTACGGAGACCGTTTCTTCTACAACGCCCCGGCCTGGTTCCCCATTCTAACTTTCCTTGAACTTGTCTATCATCTCCCCGTAACCATCTGGGCTATTCCTGCGTTGCTGCGCAGCGACCCACGCGTCCCCCTTGCTCTACTAGTCTTCGGTCTGGAGACCAGTTTGACGACGTTGGTCTGTTTGGCGGAAATGCTGAGTTGGGAGGAGTTGACGTCGGTACAGAGGGGTGTGCAGGGACTGGGCGGTATGTATGGGGGTTATTTGGCTGTCGGTAAGTCTTCCGTGAAGGGGTTTGAGCCCATCAGTGTTACAGCGAGGAATATGAAATGTTCTCCATTAGGCTAACGAGACCAGGTATCTTCATGACGTTAGACTGCTATGCTAGGCTGGATCAGATGATCGCCAAACAGCACCGAGGACTGGAGCCGGTGACAAAGAAGAAGTTGTGAAACTGTGGTGGTTTCAGAATCAGTACACAAGGGCACTGCGTGATGGGTGGTGCTGATGTATGAGCTAGGCGAAGAGACTGATGCTGTTTCTTGAGCCCATTCGACTAACACATAACCGTACAACACGTCACTGTGCATATAAAGGGATATGCACGAGAGCAGATCAGAAATACTTTTCATAGAAATAGCTTACTAGAATGACACATGCTTGCCCCAACAGGCATGTGGTAATACAGAGATAACGTTATACCCATGCGCCACGTACTCCGCCAAGATTCGACACGGCATCTTCGATACATCCATCCTGCAGCGTATGTTTACCGTGACGCCAACACCCGTGTGATAACCCCATAGCAAATCCTCAAGACCAATCGTTAGTTTTGCACAGCCTTACACGTATCCCAGAACCTTGACGCCAAAACACCATAATGAATAGAAACCGGATTCGTTTGGGGAAAAAGGAATGACAGTGGCACGAGTACCAAAACTAGGGCAGCCATACAAAGGAAAGAAGAGATCTAAGAGGGGTAGCCATGTACAACACGACCGTTCTCGTGGACCACGCGGATTGGCGAAAACCGCTTGCCTGCACTTTGCCATGGATGTGTTCTGTTGAGGATCGCTGGGTTCTTGTTTGACTCGACTCTATTTCTGGCAGGCGGCGAGGATGTACCAAATGCAAAGAGAATTGGTCGAGGTAGGCAACGTAGCACGCAGCATGCACGCTCAATATTGGTAGGCTGCACATATGTTTTCGTGGCATGCGTCGAAGGTGGTACCGTATCCGAATCGATTCGTTGTGGCAGCGTTGGTCGTGTCTAGGTTGAGGTCTGGCTCGTTGGCTGCATCGAGATTTGCAGAGATGTGTTGCCGCCAGGAGTGTGTAGAGTTTGAATTTTGAGAAGAGGAAGATTGTTTTGCAAAGAAGTATGAACCCAAAGTGAATGAAACCAGAAAACCCTGCCCTGTTTTTTTTGTCTTGTTAGTAGAAGACCTTGACAGTCTTCTCACCACTTTTCGTATCTTCAGCCAACATCCATAGTTGAATCATCCTCTTGGCTGTCCAAGATCCCTCTTCGAAGTCGTCATCTAGCTTCATAACGCAGCTAAAAGCGAGGCTCCATCCGTTCACTCCGGCAGCATAGAAAGCTTCCGCAACGGCAGCCTCGCGACTACCGCATTTGACAAGCTTGTAGATCTGGCGGCCGTTGAAATGCGCACCATGGATAAAGGGATCACTAGCTTGGCAAGTGCTAAACACCAAGCAGTAGACGAGAGGTGTACTCTCAAGCAGCTCAGACTTCGCGTCGGTGCATTCGTTGCATGTTCTGGGATAGCCATCACCAATGGCATGTCCAACGGCACATTCAAAGACGTCATCATCTGTTGGAGTCGTCATAGCCGCTGAAGCCCATACTTTGGGCGTTTCAAGACTGACTGGCCTTGCATTGAGCAGGGGAAGTAATTCGTCCGGCGCCCATCGGTTCGCCTCGAGTGTTGTGATACTCCTGAGATGAGCTTTGGTAGGCTTCTCGTACCAGATCTCAGAACTGCCGTGTTTGAGAAGCCATTCAAACTCCTTGTAATCTGCCACGTGGGCCGGATGTCTCATCATCAAGACATTGCGTCGAAAGGGCCCAATGCGAATTACGCGGCTTGCAAACTCAGAGATGAACTCGCTAGAGTATTGCACTTGAATGAACTGGTTCGGTCTACCGACTTCTGCTGGAGGATCGAAAGAACTTACTACGAGACTGAGGGACGGCTCGGGTGGTGGGGGTGGTGGGGGTGGTGGCTTAGAAGGATCAGCATGGAATATCCTGGGAAGAAGTATAGCTTACCGGTGGTGGGAATGGAGCGGGAGAAGCTACTCCTTTCATATTAAGGAAGGGTGGCATTCCCGAAGGCGGCGGAGGGGGTGGCTTCTGCCGTCAGCTTATATCTCTGGCAAATTGAGAAGAGGTCTCAACGTACAGGTGGAGGAGTGGGCGGCGGCGGCTATTGCATATGTCAGAATTGCTTTTCATATCACGTCAGAGTTGGCTTACTGGAGATGATAATGGAGGAAAACCATTCCTCAAACCTGGATGACCTGGTCTTACATGGGACGCCAGTCCTGGGATGGGTGGCAAACCTCTTTCGTTGAACGAGTCCACCACCCCAGCCTCGTGTTCTGTAGGTTTACGAGGTCGACAAGTTTCGGATCGTGCCTCCATTGGATTCTTTTTGGCACTCATGGCGCCTTGTGAACCCGAGAATACAGTTATGTCCTGGGGAGAACCGACTGATGGTAATGGTCTGAGGAGAGTAGACGGTGGAGAGTGATCTGCGTTGCTCCGAGTTATTCCCTCAGATCGGTATAGTTCGTTCGAAGGCTCTCGAGATGATGCAATAAGGGTAGAAGATATGTTTTCAACGAATACAATATCTTCACCTTCCATACCTGCGTTTCTTGGGGTAACGGAGAGGGATGTTCTGGATAGGAGCTCTATCGGCGAGGTTTATTCCTGAATTGAGTATGTCGTGCAGACCTAGCTCTGTATGAATGAGAGTTTCGAATATATCCGTCGAGTCTTGAGGCACGAAGCGCTCGGTATATTGTCAGCCTCTGGGATGACGCTAGAAGTACGTGAGGTGGCAACAAGTGGGTCGAACGAGAAGACGTTGCAAACGGGACAGTAGATGACCACGTCTTTATTCTTATGTGTGGAGGTCTAGTGGCTCAATTCGAAATCTCCAGCGGGTGGCGCCAGTCACGAATACTTGGTATACAGTTTTAGCGCGAAGCTTGGGTCACTATCTGCTGTACGGCTAACTGGGCAGACCGTAGAAAACTCTATTACTAGGCAACCAGCTAGGATGTTGTGCGAGGCAATACAACTGCCAACACTGCATCCTTAGGTTGGCGTGGCTGAGCATTTCCTACGCGAAGAAAATCAACAAGAGCACCGGTTAGTGTCTTCTACAACGCCTTGCAAGAACAACGATTCGACGCTCTGGTTGCAATGCCATCTCGATACCACAGGTTCTGCATCATGTATCAGACGGTACCGATGACAAGTTGAGTAATTCCTTTTTCGAGGTCTACGGGGAGAGATGAACTAGCTGTATGATTGCTTTGCGTAACCTTGTGATAGATTACCGTTCATGTAACCATGTCGGGAAACACCAACGTGTTCTAAAAGTCGGTCCCCCTTTGCATAAGACTTGATCAACACCTAGTGTTAAGTGAGGCGTCACTTAGGGCTGCAGTTAGCTGGTCGTCCTCGTTGATGTAACCCACCATGCAGCATAGATGATCGATTCCACGATTTTACTGCGATAGACAAGGGAATGCATCTAGAGACGGGGTACTCCTTCCTTATGGCGGTAAGAACATGGCTGAATGCATTAACGAGCCTATAGGATCTGCAGTAATAACCTCTAATCGTTTATCGGTACTAATCCCTGATCGATACAGCTGTTACATGCATGCGAGGGCGGCCACTTACAGAGCTTGTCAATTGAGAGCATTGCAAAGGATCTTTCCGGAAGCATAATGCGGCCGCGGGGGGCCGAAGCTTCGATAATACTTTCATTTTGCTGTTTTTGCGAAGGACTCCGGAGCACTCGGATCTGGCAATGACTTTTGCTCTACCATACAAACAACCCAAGTGAACTTTTTGGTCGTCCAGCGGTTTGGTTCTAGAACAAGAGCCAACTGCGTGCGGCCAATGTTTCTCAGAGGGTGGTTGAAATATACATGAGCGGGCGGAGGGCATGCGGATGGTCTGCAGCTGCAACAGCATAATCACACCGCAAGTGCGCCAATTGAGACGCCCGCCTATACAGTCATTTAGGCGGTGAGAGTATATGTTGAAAACGACACGGATGGCAGACGTGACATCTGGAAGGGCGTGAGAACACTCACCTAGGTCGCAAGCGTCGATAAATGCGGAGGTTTCCTAGGTCGAAGACCTGGTACCAGCATTTTATGTTTGACTGCCAGGATGTACTGTACCCTTGAGCTTTAGGTTTGTTCACCGGGAAGGCGTTGATCAATCCATGGCATTACCCTGGTACTCTTATTCATCGCAAAGTGAAACTAACTAGGCTGCCTAGACGGCAATATCTCCGAGCCTGCTCATGGACCGTAGAGGGTGCGAGTGCGAGGCCGAGGGGCTTGGTACGTAGATTGGCCGGGTCGACAAAGTGAAAGCAAGGCTACCACTCAGCGACGTTCAAGTTGAGTTTTCCATGTATAGGTGCCAGGATCTTGAGAGCATTCCATCGTCGCAGAAGAAGGTTTATAGAAACTCGAAACCGGAAATATCGACAGAGGTAGAAGGCGGAAAGTAGCCCTGCAAAAGTGTGAAACAGGGCATATGACTCGTACCTGTAGACATTATAAAGTTCTTACTAGAAGGCCATCAGATGGAAAGGGTGTTCCAATCAAAGGGCTGGTTGGTGCCTTGACTTGAAGAGGCAGAAATGTTATGAAAAGTAGGTAGATCTGCCAATGACAACAAGCGAGAGCAGATGCAACAGTCTAGGAGTAAGTAAAGTATAATTTAGGCGAGAGCCAGAGAGAATGTTTTATAGAAAGAAAGAGAGAAATTAAGGCAGAAGACAAGTACAGTCAAGATAAAGGTGGAGGACCTTTGGAGCTGGCCGTCTGTGTAACAACGGGGAGAGCACGTGATGCCTCGACGTTAGCGTAGAACGCGCCCTGAGAGGGATAGGCGTCATGGCAGCCTCCCAAGCTCGCAACTCCACGCTGAAGGCATCTCCACATCGCCATCCCGCTATACACACACACACACGCTCCAGTGCTGTAACTAGTCCCGACGCGCTCAAGCACGCCGTCGCATCGCCACACGCAACCCCGTATACCATTGAACCAGCGCATCAACAATCCTGCAACCAGAATGGCGAACGGGTCAGTTCCGCGCAACGAAGCTCTACGGCCAGCATCAAACTAATGCAAGATAGTTGGGCACCCATTATCGGCCTGATAGTCACCGTCATCTTCTGCGGCGCAGCGTGGTTCCTAGCTCCCAAAGGCGAGAACCAAACGTACGTTCACAACATCTCTTCGTCCAAGTCCACACCCACGCCTACAAAGCCCTGTCTGCGCACCAAGACTTCCTCGGAGCTGCTCCTCGCCATCCCCGAGAATAAAAGTGCGGGTGGAGGCAGGCGCGTCCACTTCACCGACGACACGAGCAGCCATGGTTACGACAGCGAGCAACCCTTCCCGTACCTACCTGAGACGCGGACTTGAGAGGCAGGGAGGGAGTGAGAGATCATGGGCTAACTTGAATGGACAGGGTTTGGCGATCTACGCTCGTACTGTCTGCTGCTGCCATGTATATCATGTGGGCGATTACCTTTCTCGCCCAACTCCACCCGCTTATCTCGCCTGTACGGGGCGACTTACGACCAGAATATAACGGAGCACGTTAGCGTATCACGTTCGCCATTGACAAAGGCGCGAGGAATGTGCAGGCGGGAATGAATGATGGTTTGAGGCAGCCCGAGGTAGACGACGGAATGCACCGGGGCATATACCGAAAGGATGCATCATACTAGGGCAACTGCGTACCGGCGAGCCGCATCTGGAGATCTTGACCATGGGCAACCAAGGCAGGGCATTGCTGAACATTAAGCGCATGTGTATAATTGGGTTGGCGTATTATGGAGCTTTTTGGCTTGTACAAATATCAAACGGGTATCATTGTTTGCATCCAGAACGCTCATGACTATTCATCTTGTTGCGCCATGCCTTCAAGAAGCATTCATTGCGTTTCCCACCCAATCCCAAACATTTCCGGCAATCGTCCACCCACTCAAGTAACCTTCCCACCCGGTCCCCAGGCCCGCCGCTCTCAGTATACCCCATCCTACAAGCGTTCTCAGCCCCGCTCCAATACCGACCAGCACACCCGCCCTGATGTACCCACAATCCATGAGTATCTCCAACGCCGCGATGTTGTTTACTATCACCGCCCAACTGACTGCCGTCGCCGAACTGGGCAAATCGTAATCCCAGATGATGAGCAGTATAGGAAACAACTTTGTGCAGCTACTGACCAGCAGAGCAGTTGACAAGGGCGTCGGAGAAGAGAAATGTGGTATACACGTCTGCCAGAGTCTGCGCGCTGCACCGGGTAGACGCTCCGCATCGAAAGCGCACAGCACACGTATGGGTAGATGAAAAGCCAATGTACATAGCGTGACCAGACAGAGGAAGAAGAGATATTGCAAGCCAAGCGGATGTGCCTGCAGTACCACCGCGTTGGTTATACCGTCATGTGGTGGCACGAGTGTGCCCGTCGACGTGACATTTGCAAAAGGAGACGAGGGCGAAGGATGGTACGGCGAAGTAGTAGGGAGAGGCAGTTTCTCGATACGCGCCCACGTCAGGTATACGTCGAAGAGGAGGAGCAGGATGCCTAGCCGTAGGATAGAGCGCTGGCCCTTCGTGTCAATCAAACGCCTTCCCACTACAACACAGAAACACCTTGCACTCACATCCAGTCGGCTATCGTCATCCCTCCCCAGCCGGTTAAACAGCAGATGCCGATAGACCTCCGCCTTGATCAGCACCAGATCGATGAACAGAACTACAAAGTCATGTTCGACGTATTTGTCTGCGAATTTCTTGCACACGGGGCATTGCGTTAGACGGACACCTTTTCCGAGGGCTCTGTCGTCGGCTTTGGAGTAGGTCGTGTATAGTGTGCGCACGGGGGTGCGGCAGGATATGCATATTGGCATTGCGGAAGATGGAGGGTTGTGCGGGTATTACATGGCGTGAGGAGGTAGGGCGCGGATGCGTTTGTTGTCGCAATGTGACATTTGGGTCGTGGAGTGTGGGTGGATTGTTGGAGAGGAGGATGCGGAAAGTGACGACGATACTTGGGGAAAGCGTTCGGCACGGTGTTTAGGGTGGGGGCTTGTTTGCTAAAGTCCGACAAAAGATTCGTTCCAAGTCAACGCTGCCAGAAAGCCTCACGCATTCATTCAGACATCCCTCCATTACAATGTTTCATTCAAGAATACGCTGGCCCTGATTATGCTTCGTCTTCGTGTTATGTCCTACAAGATCGGTTGTAACACAATGCTTTTGACGCCAATACCCATACTCATGCACCTATTCAACGCCTCGCGCTGCAAGAATGCTAACGAAGAGAGAAAAGAATCCAAAATACACAATCATCGCTTCTGTATATCTTCACAACGCTTCCGCTTCGCCTCCCTCCTTTTCAGCTCACGGCTATTCAGCGCGCAGCTTCCTCGAGCATGGCACTGAGATCCCTCGCACGCTGGATCCAGGCTTGGTCGTCCATGTCTCGCCCCAAGACATCGCTACTCAAGATGATACGCATCACCTCTGCAAGACCGATGGCGTTTTCAGGACCGCCGAATAGTGCGCCAGTTCGTCTGCTTACTGCACCCCATTGCTCTACAAGGTAGATGATCCACTTGACAAGCAGTTTGCGGTTGCGGCCAGCAAAAGGCTGTTCTTGCGCATACCACAGTGCTTCTAGAGTAGCGACCAGGTTCTCAAACGGCGCTTGAAGTTTGAGGAAGACATCAATCGGCCATGTAAGATTGGAGTTGAGCGCAAGGTTCTGCGCATTCGGCGCATTAGCATCGTGTACGTAAAACTCGAGGTCGTATTGGAGAAGAAGCTGCAGGACAATGTTGACTGGGAAAACGTTGTCGTTGAGGTTGGTACGGTGACCGAGGTCCTCGGCCTTCAGTGCGACAATCTCCCAAGGCGCCCCATGACGATCAGCCAAAGCGTTTCGATGAGTTTGATCAATAAGGTTAGTCCACGTCGAGCGGATGTCGGGTACGTTGCGGTAGTCGGCAGCATGGTAGATTAGCAGGCATATGTCGTAGTAGGCCGCTTGGTCGGCATAGTCGTGGTAGAGCTAAAGAAGTATTAGTCAAGTCATCACTGGTGATGTGTCACAAGAAACTTACTTCGTCGAGTGGGTGGATCTGGCCGTTGAGGTGATCAATGACATCCTCTCTTCGCTTACCGGAAAGTCGCTCATCGCCCTTGATTCTTTGTAAGACATCATCTTGGATGTTGGCAATGTCTAGGTGGTCGCTGATATTTCTTAGGAGCTCCTGTCTTGACTGCCTGTTGCGCACTCCGTTCTCTGCAAAGCCATTCATCCGTGTAGAAGCATTGGCCTTTGCGCGCGACAGATATTCTATCCTCTTCTCCAGTGTCAAGGGTAGAATGCTCTTGGCAAGCTGGTATTGTGTCTCAGCAGCGCTAAGATAGTCGTTGTAGTGAGCGTAGTAGCGCCACAACAAGTCCGCATGTGCCAGATTTGTCTCAGAGCTTTGACGTAAGTAGTCGACTACAAAAGGGGAGTTGATCTCCAGCAACCGCTCGGCCCAGCCATTCTGCATGTACCAGTCGTACAGGTAGTTTTGGAAGACCTCGTCGTCCGAGTTGTTGATCTGCTCGTACGCTTCGTGCTTGCGGCGAGTGACCTGTGAAATGACACCATCGGGGACGGGGCCCTGGGTGTTGTATGCCTGATCCACAGCTTCAATGACCTTACAGATCAGCGTGTAACAAGAGGCGCGCTTGTCGAAGTATTCTTGACGCGCGTCGTTCGGATCGACATTGCTATCACTCTTATCTCGAATCCAAGACAGAGCTTTGTTACCCCGGTCCCATTCCTGGGCGACTTTGAGGGCAAGTCTGATAGCACCTAAGTGACATGTTAGTACTGTCGAAACGCACATCATAGAACGAGCTTACCAGCATAGAACTCGAGTTGAATGTACTGATCGACTGTGGCAGCCAAGTTCTCATAGCTCAGACTCTTTGCCACCTGCTCGAATAGTCTCAGACTGTCATTGAGCAAAATGCGTCCACGTTCGGCGTTTGCGCCGGAATCGGCTGCCTTCTTCAGACTCTCTTGCGCCTTGAAGATAACGACGTCGTCTGAGCTGCAGAAGCTGCCACACTTCCTCCGCAGAGCTTCGGCAACTGATTCAACGTTGGAACCCTTGGTGATGTTGCGATTTACTATAGCCTTGACTAGCTCCCTGGCCATCTCCCTGCCTTCTTTGACTGAGAAGAGACTGTGGAAGGTGAGTTGACGCACTCTCCCCTGTAATTGAGGATCCGGCAGCAGCACCAGGATATCCTCCAAGCGCTCTTCAAAGAGCACCAGGACGAAAGATATTCCTTCCACAATGTTGTTGATCATCTGCAACAAACTAGTGAGCGCCCTATTTTCGCCTTGGAGCTCGACTTCTTCTTGTCGCGACGACGCGCGTCCGAGTGCCTCTGGCCCGGCCAAGCCTTCAATGGAGGACCTGTTTGATTCGAGGAACTCTTGGAGTTGGGCCAAAGAACGTTGAACTTCTTGCAACTTGGCGATCGGATGTGTTGATGTGAGGACAGGTCCAGTCGGTGTGACAGTCTCGGTGATGATGGGAGTGTTCCAAATGGACCGGACAATGCGTGACACATACATGGCAATACCATCGTGCCGTGGCGATGCGCGGACATTCTCTACACTCAAGCCTTCTACCGTCGCGCTCTCTGTCAAATGTGCTTTCCCCCCAAATTCAATAAAGACTCTACGAGCAAAATCAATAACCTCGGGATCAGTAACCTTTGCGATTCGCGAATCGGGTCCGACGTCCGAGCCTTGACCGCACGCAACAGCCAAGGCGGTAGCAGAAGTCTCGGCCAAGCCGTACTGCTTCGCGAGCTTACGGATCTCGCCTTCAGCACCTTCATGACCTCCGTTCTTTACGATAGAAGCAAAGATGTCAACAAGCCTTCTTCGTCGGACCGTTTCGATGCCGTGTGACGTGATGATTGCGTACTCGCATAGGGGCTTGTCGAATTGGGTCGAAAGCTCATTGCCAAAGCCCAGGGGTTCATTTCTCGCGGAGAAGGGTTCCGAGACCAAGCCAATGTCCTGCACTCTCCCTACGAGTTCTGTGTACAAGCCAGTCTCGGTGTATCGCGGAGGTTCCGAGCTTTCTCGCTGGCCCAACAGCCCAGAGTGTGGGGCGGAAACAAACATGTGATGGTTTTGGTCGTTTGGCGATCGTAGGACAAAGGAGAAGAAAGCACCGGGCGCGTACCGCGTTGCGAGGGTGGTCTCCCGAAGGTATCTCGACTCGAACCCAACCGCTGTGCCGCCCTGGTATGGCTGTACCTGAGTCGAGTTGCTTTGCTGCGAGGGCTGACCGTCGTTTGGCGGGAATCGGATGTGTCGTAGTTGCATGCTGTTGGGTGCGTTGGTGCTGTTGGCGCTCCATTGTCCACCAGATGTCGTGCTCAGGTAGAGCCTACAGCCGGACGATGTTGTGGCCATCAAAGACAGATTGTCCGCTTCGGTACTTGAAATGGGGCTCAGATGGACAATCTGCATCTTGTCCAGGACGCCCGTTGGCCGTACAATGTGTCCACACATTGTCTCGATCTGCGTCCGGGTCCGGGTGAGGGAGCTCTCTAGGACGTTTGGCGGGCGCATGTAGTAGACCTTGATGGTGCCGTTGGTAGAAAGGGTGTACAGGACGTTGCGGGTGTCGTCGATTACCATCTGCTGAATGCCGGCTTGTCGCGTCGGTCCGTAGAATGGTAGTGCGGGTAGGCCGATGGACGTTGTGACGTGGTTTGTCTTGCTGCACTTGCTGGAAAACCACTTGTCCTCTTGCTGATAGTTGAGCTCATACACGTCCTCGGTTTGGCCATCGCCGAAGAAGATGCGCCCGGTTGTTGTCGAGCCGGCAATCGCCGTCACGTTGATCTTTCTGACCGAGGTCGACAGTCCCGTCCGATACATTGTGATGCCGTGAACGCCCTCGGGTCCTCGCTGGCATTCTACGGCTATCAGGAACATGTCTGAAACAGTCGCGACTACGAGTAGGTATTCGATGGTGGCAACGAAGACGCCAGGACGCGGCTTGACGAGCTTGACACATGTGATGTTGCTTGGTTGCTCCTCGAACCCAACGAGTTCAGGGTTTGGATGTGTGTAGTCCCAGAGGTAGACCTGGTTGTCCACGACGACCCAGGCGTGGTTGATCTCAGCGAACAGGCCCATGCTCGTCGACATTTGCGTGTGGTCTACCTGCTCAAAGACGGCCTCTGGAAGTTTGTAGGACCGCAGTTTCTGGAAAGGCGCCCATGCCGGGCTGTTAGGTATCTCGTACTCGCCCGAGATGCCCTCTGCGCGGCTTTGTTAGCATCTCACCAAGCTCCGACTACTGCTGCGTGACTACTCACGTCCAATGTACGCCTCTAGAGCTGGAAACCTGTTGTCTCGATCCAGCATGCTGTTGATGGTCCGCGAGGCGCGATCTATCGGGCTCTCTGTTGGCGGTGCATGCAGCGCTTGCTGTTGCTGCGGCTGTGGTTGCGACATGGAGCCTGTTCGTGCGAAGCCAGGCCGGTTAGGCGCAGGTGTGTTGACAAAAGCGCCGGGGGTGGGGCGTTGCGGAGTCGCGGGCGCCATCTGGAAGGCCATGATGGATTGTGGATAGGGCTGAAGGGTTGCGCGCTGGTCGTGGCCCGGGTGAGAGCGAGCTTCAGATGGAGGCTGGGGGAACGCGCCGGGGAGATGACGTGCACATGAGCTGCGCGCCGATGGTTGGGTGATGAGAGAGTCGGAAAGGCGCGCAGGAAGAAAGATATAAAAAAAGTGCTCTGGCGCAATTGCGACGCTGAGGCTCAGGTACAAGCTGCAAAAGTGACGGCGGTCCACAACAAAAGAGATGCTTGGCGCGCAGGGATGCTAGCTAGCTGTTCGCGTCAGAGCGCGTTAGGGTAGTCCAAACTTTTGTGCCTTTGCATGTTGGATTGTCGACGTTTTACAGGCCCCGACTCAAAATATCCGCCTTGAAACAAGTTCGTACTCTAGCTGGTTGTATACGCTGTCTGTGGTCGCTCGTTCCAGTTGCAACCGCTCCTGTCTCGTACCACTCAACCCTCACGACGCTCCACAACACCCACCATGTCGTTGTTTCGCACCACAATGCTTTCGAGGCAGCTCCTTGCTCCTCCCCGCACCATGTGTCTCCGCTACTCATCCACTTCCACATCGGGCAACACTGTTCTCCCCCGCCTGCAGTCCGATCTCAAGACGGCCATGCGCGCAAAGAACAAGCCTGCCCTAAACACGATTCGTGCCCTGCAAGCCGACATTATCAACGCCTCAAAGACTGCCAAGCCAATCACCACTGATGGAGCCCTCTACTCGCTCATCCAACGGCAGATCAAGTCCTCTTCGGCCGCGATTGAAGAGTTCCGGAATGCGAAGAGGGAGGATCTGGTTGAGAAGGAGCAAGCGCATCTGGATGTGTTGAACGGGTATGCAAAGGAGATCCCGACAGTAGAGGAGAGCGAGGTTGATGCATTAGTAAAGAGCGCGGTGGACGGACTGGAGGAGGGTAAGAGGAGTTTTGGTGGTGTCATGGGCAGGGTCATGGGAGGCATCAAAGGACGGCCGTTTGACCTGGAGTATGTCACAAAGAAGATACAAGAAGCTGTTGGGGCCAAATAAGCGACAACACGATGCGCTGAGTGAGGGCTTGGGATTCATTGTAGAAAGGTTGTTTGTACATATTCCATGTAGACTGCGGACTCCTCTCCAAACGAAGTAACGAAAGATACAGCCAAATTACGACATGAAAGAATGATGCCGCCATGATTGCTTTTCCCAGGTGGGGGGAGCAGATCTATCAACCTAGTGGACATGTCGCTCTGCGAGGTATCGTTACCACCTGCACGTGGCCTCAGAACGTGGCAGCTGTGACAGACCAACGTGGCAAAGCTTGATGGAAAACTCCAAACCATGCCCAAGCATTCCGAGACGCGAGCTGCGGCGTTGGAGTGCAGTTGCCTTGTGGCTGAGGCAGCACCCAGGCGGATGACTGCGCCGCGGTCCGTTTCCAGGCTTCGGGACTGACGTCATGGGCAGTCACGGCTTCGTTTTGCGGACATGCGTCCCGTCCAATGTGGTCAGCGACAGACACGGACGGCAAGGATAGCCTGGCGCGCTCAAACGTCTTTGGGTGACAAGACCAAGTCTCTTGTTCTCCCGACAATGCTGGAGAAGATGGAGAGGCCTCACACGGCAGCGCGACATGCCCAACATCAGCCCGAAGCCACACGGAATCACATGGAACTGAACCATGGGGAACTCGGCGGCAAATGAGAAACCAAGGCACATCAGGGGTGCGTCCCTCCGGCCATGGCCCAAGTTTAGCGCCCAGGCCCAGATGCAGGGAGTGCAGCAGGCGCGAGCACCGATGACGAAGCCCGTCGCGAATCCTGCATCTAAACTTGGTCGCACCCACGCACACACACCCCACCACCACCACATCTCTGGCCAGTCTTGCATCCAAGACGCTTATATTCTCCTTGACCCGCTTGTTGGACCGCCGTCCATCTGTCGCATTGCTGTTGCTGGCGCTCCTAGCTCACGCCCTGTTGTTTCCTTGTGACATCTTCCGACCCATACCCGGCTGCCCCCGCACCATACCTCATACATCATCATCCAACCACTGACGAGCCGCACTTGACCACCCAGCCATGTCGGTGTACCGCTCCTCAACGGGCCACCTGGACCGCTTCGAAGAGCCACCGCGTGGCGGTGGTGAGCGATGGGACCGCGAAAAGTTTGAGCGCATGAGAAGAGGTGGAGGCGGCGGCGGAGGCGGCGGCGGCGGAAGCATTGCTGGCGGCAGTGCCCGTGGTCGCGATGAATACGACCATTACCGCTTCCAAGAGCATGACCGCTTTCCCGGAGGTCATCGCGATATTGATATCCATGAAGACCGCGCACGCCGGGGCCCTGCTGTCATGGAGAGAGAGCGCTTCCACGAAGATGAGCGTTTCGACCGCCCCCATCGCCGCGCCCCCTCCGAGCTGTTCCACGAGCCCACTCCATCCGAAATTGCCAACCAGGCGCTAGCCCCCTACCGCCGCAGGTCTGTCATCGACAAAGACATCAACATCGATATTGACATCAACGAGCGCCGCGGGCCAGCCCCTCGCCCGCCTCGGCCAGCACGACCGCAGTACATCCGACGACAGTCATCCCTTGACACTTTTGACCGTAAACCCCTGCCACGGTATGGCGATGTAGAGAGATATGAGAGATATGAAGACCACGAGTACCGGCCACCAGCCAATGTCCCCATCCCACTTCCTATTCGCGAGCGTCGACGATCACCCCCTCGTCGTTTCCACGACGAAGATGACTTTGAGGAGATCCGATACGACGACCGTAGCGGAAGGGGCCGGGAACGAGAAGACTACCGCGAGGTCGAGGTTCACCGTGAGAAGAGCAGAGTCCGAAGAAGCAAGAGCGTGGCAGCCAAATCGACACGCAGCTCTTCCATCTCCAGCTTTGAAGAGATTCAGCCTTCCCGCGCGACCTGGGGCAAGAAGGGCAAGACGAGACTTCCCAAGCGCTTGGTCAAGAAGCAAGCTGTCATAGACTTGGGTTATCCTTTTGAAGAAGAGGTATGCCACTCAATCGCCATATCGGAATATCACTGATCATATTAGGACGACTTCATCATTGTTACCCGAGCACTCGAAAAGGACCATATCGACGAGGTGATTAAGATCAGCGAGAGTTACAAAGAGGGTACGCACTCGGTCATTTCCTGGCCGTTTTCTAATCATCTCTTCTAACCATCTGCAGAGAAAATTACCTACGTCTATGAGGACAAGGCCGATGAAGCCCCACCACCGCCAGCTTCGGTTGCACCACCAGCTTCAGTCGCCCCTCCTCCACCACCACCGCCTCAAGAATACTACCCTCCTCCACCGCCATCTGTAGTACACGCGCCACCTCCGCCTCCACAAGTGGTATACGCACAACAACCTCCACCCCAGGTTATATACGCTCAACCGCCACCGTCTCACCACGCGCCAACTGTATACGCACCATCAGAGCGTGCCCCCTCCCCATCTATTCACGAGCACGAGCGTTACGTTGAAATCGACCGTTCAGCCGCCATCCACGGACCAGCGACTTCCTTTCTCCCAGAAGGCCGCCAACTCGTCCGCCGAGACGACCGCCGTTCGGAGCGCGAAATCCGCGACGAGATCCGCTTCCTGGAGGAGGAACGTCGCATGCTCAAGTACGAGCGCGAAGGCGACCGCGAGTATGAGTTCATCGAGCGTACTCCCCGCAAGGAGGTTATGCGCGTTGACAGAGATCGAAAGGGTAGGTTAGCCCTTGTTCGCTCGGCCCATTAGAACGACTCGTTGATATCCGGTGGTTACAGTTGTACGAAAGGATCGCCCAAACCCCAAGATTGTGGCGCTGGCTATGGGGACCCTATCTTGATTGGTCGATTCAGATTGCTGAACCAAAACAAGGCGTCAATATATCCCTGGATCACTATTGTCAGAATGCGGAAGAGGCTGGTACTGGGCCATGACGACAAAGTTTCTTTTCCATGTCCCTTGATGAGTTACGGCTGGCTATTTGGGAATTTTTCTTCCTTTCTCAACCTCTATTGCACATGAGTATTACTATTTTTGTTTTTGTTTCCAGGCGTGGATATATACAGGCAATTGCCAGCATGTTCCAGATTCATGGGCAAGTTATGAGTCATGCATGATAATGAATGATTACGACTACAAAACATGTTGATGATGTACATCTGTTGAGTGACCTATATAGACTCACACTATCCATAAGTCGTATCCGGTTAGTAGTAAGATGCTCAATATATACTGCCTGTTTTCTTCTTCTAAAAGTGAGCTTGTCCACCCTATACTCGTGGTTGCGCCACGCAACATACGTGACGGAGAAACACCAGTCGTCAGTCATGGAAAGGGCTTTCCCCCTTTGAGTATCTCCCTACCACGCCGATGAAAGCTAGAGAGACTTGTAACCATCAAATCTGGACCCCGATTACAAGACATGCGGATCCACCTCGACAATGGGACCGGTGTATGATTTTCTCGCAAAGAGAAGATAGTAGGCCACGCTGAAAAAGGCAACGGACCCCGTCACCACACCAGCCCAGTTCTAAATGTAGGTGCCCCACAGTCAGTGCATGTCTCGCCTGCAGTGCGTACCAAGATGCTTACCATGTGCACAAGATCAGGGCTGACCTGGCTCGGCCAGAAGCTGAAGAAGATGATGAGGGTGAGGTAGCAAATAGCCACAACATTGTTGGCAATACCCCACGCGCCTTTGAGACGCCAGGGGCCCCAGGTCAGGCTGCGATCGTAGGCTTCGTCGATTTGAGCTTCATGGAAGATGGTAAGCGAAGAGTCGGGATTGTCTAGATCTCCGCGGAGTCGGCGCCAAAGGAGGAGACCGATGGCGAGGAGGTAGGAGAGGTAGAAGCCTTCCAAGACGAGGGATATTGTCCCGTTGAAAGCAGCGCTGTTGCCAATGTTGATGAGAGCAAGTAGCGCGGCGAAGACGGTGACGACTAGGATGGAGACGACGGGGATTGTGCTGCGCTTGTCAATCTGCCAGTTGTTAATTACAGACTCCTTGGTGGCCTGTCAGTGCGGATACTCACCATGCTGAGAGCGCGCGAAAAAGGAAGACCACGGTCCCGGGCAAAAGACCAAGTCATACGAGATGCAGCTGCCAAGCACCCCATTGCGCTACAAAACTCAAGAAGAACAATGATTGCGACCATGACGGTAGCACCAGCCTCGGAACCGACAGCGCTTTTGAAGATGCGGAGAAAGGGCGCGGTCGCCGCATTTTCATCGCCAAGCAACTCTGGGATATCGTGTGCGCTGAAGAGAACAGCGAAAAGCATACCTAGTGCCAATGTACCGTTGATGACAAGACTGAGAAGCATTGAGCGAGGCACGTCGGTGCTGGCGTTCTTGACCTCTTCAGACATCTATTATCCTTAGTGAGATGCGACACCAGGGGCTATTTGGCTTACGTGAACAACTGAATCTGTTCCGACAAATGCCAAAGCATTGCCTTGAAGCCCGACGAAGAAGGCTAGAGTTTGCGTGCTCCAAGCACCCTCGTTGTGAAATGTTGTAAAGACCTGCTTAGCAGAGTTGTGGGTGGGAGTCAGGTATACCAACGACACCAGGATGCCGAAGAAGCCAAGGATATGGACAATCAATACAACGACTTCGATGGTAGGAAGCGCTCCACTTATGAAGACATTGATGAAGACACACAAAAGCAGTATGGCCCAGAGGAGAAGTGTGCTATGCCAGCCCTCTCGAGTATAGGTTCCGTCTAGGTCGTTCAGGCTGACCAGCTGGAGGATCAAGTCGGCAACGAAGTAGCACACGGAAGTGAGAGCTGCTATCCAGCCAATGACAGTGAGCCAGCCTAAGACGAATCAAATTCAGACTGATACTGTATTGACTTTTGAACGTACCAGTCAGGTAGCTGAAGAACTTCTTGTTTGATCGTGGCGCCAACAAAGAAACCCAATGATATTGTCCGCCAGCAGTCGGAACTGCACTGGCAAGCTCGCCAATGCAGACGAAGACGGAGAAGTTGCCCAGCCATATGAGTATGAAACCGTAGACGAGACCAGCAGGTCCGCCACTGTAATGTCGTCAATCGCTGTCGAGGATATGGAGACATGGAGCACTTACTTTGTGAAGCCAATAGAAAAGATGCTGCCATGACGTCAGCGCAGCTTTTCGCAACAGTCACGTACGCTTACACAAGCAAAGTCTCCCAGGTGCACATCAATCCACACGAGAGACCAGTCATTGACACCAATCCAAAGCGGCGCTAACATTGTCAGATCTGGGAGGTACGTGTTTTCTGAACAGAGCATACCTTCAACACTTGCTCCTTTCCTACTCTCGCCAACTCATACCTGTCGCGATCGAATTGCTGGCCTTTTCCTTCTGACATGGAGCCTCTGCCCCTTTGCCGCAGAAGTTCATGGTTGAATGTCTGAAGGTCAATATGCTTCTCCATGACGACCGTCGTTCCAGCTCTTTAATTCACGACGCGTTGGGCAACAAGAGGGGGACAAATGCAGTTGGCAGTAACAGGTCTCGAGCAAGCAAGCAGACCAGGAAAGGAAAGAAGATACCTGGAAGGTGTGTCGTGATACAGGACACATGCAATGCAAGTCAATCTCGATATATATCCCTTCCAGAGGTAACGTGAGCCATGTGCACCAGCAAAGATGGTAGAGGGCGAGGGCCAGGAGGCGGTCGCTCGGCAATGCACTCAAGCGTACGGGAGCTAGACACCAAGCCAGTGAAGGCTCTCTGCATTGACGGCGGCAACTCGCAACTCGACGTATCGCACTGCAGCCGTAGTTTCAGCGACTGGTCCAGAGTAAGCGGGCGTTGATTGGTGTTTACGTTGCACCAGCGAGCTGCCGAAGCGGTGGCATGCATAGTTGCGGATCCCTTGTTCGCATATCTTTGAGATGACAGAGGCAAATGGGGTACTTGCCGGTCTTCTTCGCGTATTTGTTGAACAGCATGGGCTATGCTTGGACTGGCAAATGCATGTTTGCACCAGGTCGTCACTCTGCGCATATGCCTAGGAAAGCGGCGTTTGCAGTGTCTGCAGCCAGCAAAAAGCCCTGTGTAGCTTTACATTGCGGGAAAAGGGGGTTCATGAGGAAACTCGTCAGCACTGGTTACTCAACGTGCGACGACGGGCTACCGTAGTTCCCCAGTGGTATAAGGACCAAGGCCAAGGCGTGCAGGGGGTGGCAACAATAACGGCTGTCATACCGTTAGGATCGAAAGCCGAGACCTCCCCGCAGATTTGCTGTGGCACGGAAATCGTCAAAGCGCGTTGCGGTGGTTGGGGGATGGAGGGGAAGTGGATCATTTCATGCTGTGTCGTCAGAATTACCTCGTCATCGTCGGCCCACGTGCAAAGCCACTTCTCTCATCCATCCGCGCGGTTTCAACGGCTATCAAGACGCATCGCAATATCTTACCCGGCGGCTTGAGCTACACGCGTGCTAGCGATGCGCCTTCCACCAAAATCTTGTGCGAGCGGCAAGTGGGCTGCCGGTACTCATGCCGATCTTCTAAGTGGCATCCAGCCATTGTTTCCCTTCCCAGTCTTACACATCTCGGCATGACTGTCAAGACGTCGCACTGCCATCGGGAACCTGCGCAGATGCATGCCACGCTCGTTGCATGCTTCCTTCTACTCTTGGATATTGACATGTGCAGCTACTGGTATGCCGCATTACACTTTTGAGCAGCACGCGTGAAACACTCCTTTTGCGACCTACTACGGAGTACGAAAGCCCAAAGAGGCACACGACTTCTTGTTGACTGGAGCAAGCGCGGGCCTAAGCTTGAGTATGGACCTGAGATTGGGCGTCGAGCTGGTCGATTGCCATCTCGTCTGTGATCTCTGGTGCCTATGCAGCCTAGAGCATCATGGAATGCGACTCACGAGCACTTGGTAGAGACTTTCAAGAACATGGGCGGTTGGTATTACCACAGAATACTGAACGGCTCATCGGGCTCCAAAACTAGGACCTGCGCGCGGCTCACGGGCCATGGCGCAGCGGAAAGTCCATGTTGCTTGTAGGACTGCGATATTACTTCACTGGACGATTGCGAGTGGTCTCAAAGCATGATTTCAGAGTGTTCGAACTATGCGGCTGTGTGCCTGATCGAGAGAGATCCTTGATGATGCTCTGTCGGAGAGTCGTACATCAATGATCATGACGAAGTATAGTCCATTTGATTCTCGCAAGATACCATTATCCAAATAAGATAATATCGTAAATGCTTCAACGCATAATCGCAATTCCATCACTAGAAGCATCACAACCCTTGACCTCCGCCTCCTCCCATTCCGCACTAACAACCGTTGTTTTCAAGATTTTGGAACGACTTCCAATACTGATGGCCTCCCATCTTTTGTCATCCCACCGTGTCTCATCATGCTTGTGGTGCACGGCCGTTATCTCAACATCCATTTCGCCGTCGGGACGACGAGGACCTCCAGGAACACCGGACGCGGAATTGGCATTCGTCGTCTTTTCCTGCGAAAGCATTGGTAAGAAGCGTTTGAGACCGCTACTTTCCATCTGACTCCTACGACTATGTCTTGTTCCTGCCATCATGTTTGAAGCGGCGCTCGAGAGTTGATACGAGCCACTTTTGCTGCGCGAGTAGCCATGCTCGGAGGATGTACCTCGGCGTCGCAGCTCGTCGCTACCATAGAGGCCTGATGGAACAGACTCTAGGAGCGGGCGAAGGTAGGGTACACATGATGTGAGAATGGTGATGCACTCAATGATTTGTGAAACGAGTGTCCATTTCCAGAGGTCTTTGGTTGGGTTAGGTGATGTTAATCCACCAAGGTAGGCTATCTGGACTGCGGATGCTACGATATCTCTGCAATGCGTCAGTAGGAGACGATTATGGCAGAATGCTCCGTAACTCACAGTGATCGGGCGCCAAAGAATGTCAGGATAGTAATCTTCTTACTCATGCTCATCTGTAGCGTCATGATGACATGCACTGGGAACAGTATCAAAGCCAGATCCGTCACTATGTTGACGACACCCACCGTCTGCCAGAAAGCAGCCTGGAGAGACTATCAGCAGTAGTCCTAATAACCCAGAGATTCTTGCAACATACTAGGTCAAAACAACTTCCTTCCCTAACAAGAAAGCGCCACGGCTCCGCAGCGCCACATTGGAAAGCCGATACCACCTCGGACAGCGCGCTCCATGATGCGATAAAGCCGGTCAAAACGAAGCCCAGATTTCGATGCAGCTTCGAGGCAGTTATGATCATCAGCAGCGAGATGATGGAGAGTTTTGCGAAACATAATGTCGCAATGTAGAGCTGCTTGTTCGCATAGTCGGCCTGCAACGTGATCAATAAATAAGTTCGCATCAACGAGGCCCAATTAGATGCTTACTTGTTGATATATCACAATCTGCCGATCAGTCAACACCTGGATGTCTCGTCCAAGACCACTGCTGGTCTGCACGCTGACCGAAACGCCAGAGCCTATACTTGCACCCTACTCAAGACCAATTAGTAAGAAAACGCTTACAGACTGTGAGCAATGGCATTCGTAGTGACGCACCAAAGCCATCAAAACGAAAGCATCATCAATATTAAGGCTCCTCCTGAGTGCACGCTTCGTAATGAGTCTAGTCAAGACCGCCAAAGCGGAAGTGATCAAGAGGATCCAGGTAACAACATTGATGAACGGGCCGACATCCGCGCTACTTCCCGGTTGGCGCGGGAGAGGGTGGTGAGAAGAAACAAAGAGAGATGGCGCCATCATCGCATCGTATCTGTGGTAATTAGGGTATGCACCAGCAAGAGCAATGCAAATCGCCAAACAAAACAAAAAAACTCTGCTGCAGTAGGTAACAGCCAGCAAGGAACAATGGAATCGACACGCTCCAGAATGCACGGGGAAAAGGGCGCCAGTCAGAAGGGGTGCTCACGCAATCAGGCGGCTTGTACGTATGGACAACGAGCTTTCCAACGCGCCTATCCATCTAATAGAGGCATAGTGCCAAATATCACTAGGTAGCCTGCAGTTGGGGACCACTCAAAATCAATATAGCACACACTGTCGTTATCCGCCCTTCATCTTGAGGGCGACACATACTTGCAAACGAGGGAGGTCAGTTAGATTGAGAACTCGCTGAGGAAGGGTCTGCTAGACTGGAAAGCGGCCGTACAGCGTTGTGCAAGTGTAGCCAAATAGAGGGACGAGCATGCAATTACGACTAGACGTTTGTGTATCTTCGGTTCGACATGCCTCCCGGTGGAAGGGGGCGTTTGTACTACATGGCTCCAAGTCTGGGTGAGGCTAATGTATGCTGGTAAGTTAGTTCAAGGTACACATCGGGTGCCAGAGTAGTAAGCCGCATCGGAGAAGCCGGTATGTTAGCTTGATAGCTTGGATGAGACTCATCGTCTTGCAATCGCTTGCTAGTCTGCACCAGGGTCTGCTAGCCTTTGTGGAACCTTGCAACACATCAGGCTCGGCGCCGTATCACGCATGTTTGTTACCGCGCGATGGAAGGGCGGTGGTGCAATCCGGTGGTGGAATATTTGCCAGCACATCTTGTGCGGTGTCTTGTTGATACGCGAGGTCGCAGTCGGGTGGCCGCTGCAGCGGTGGCGCTATCTGTCAGATGATGGCTGCTCACAGGTTGTTGCACGAAGAAGTTTGTGGAACCCAAGGCGGAAGTGCAAAGCTCAGGGCTGGATAATAGAATCCAGGCAGTGGTGAAGTGACGAGTGTTCATATTCTGTTATGCTGCTATATCGGTCTTCGACACTCATGCTTGAGGTTGAAGAACTCCATGTCTTCCATGTACGTAACGGACGTGAGAAGCTTCAAGTTTAATCGAATCTGAGAACTTGCCACGTTAGTTGGATTGCAATTTTGCAAATTTCAAGCTCGTACCTTGACTCAAAACCTCTTACGGACGGATCTCAACAGGGTTCTTCGCAGAGTGATGGAAGTCAGGGATGCTTCTGTCCACAATAATGCTCCCAGCACCAGTAACCGCTCTACCGCCAAGCAGATGTTTTATGAGTTCTTTGAGCTTCTTGAGATCTTCCGAACTGAGGTGACTGATATCGCCGAGCGTCGGTTTGCCGTGATCGTCCCAATTGACTCTGTCATCGATCGGTGCCGGGTTGCGGGCGACTTCATTAATATCTGGTACGGCTCGGGCGACAGAGTGCAGGGCAGAGTGCAGGGGCGTTGGAGCTGCAGCAATTCCCATCGCAAAGGCAAGTAGCGGAAGTAAAGCGGTGGTGGCGTGCATGGGGGGTGGATCGCAGGCAATCTGCCTAGTTGTTTGTCTTGGCTCTGCTTATCATCAGAACGTTCACACTCTTTGAAGCATTCCTACTTACGTTGGAGAAGAAATAAGAATGAGACTGTAATGCATGAGACAGTCCAGTTCCGGCTCTCAGGTCCGGAATATATGTGTCGACTGCTATGTACTCAGCGTAGCATCTTCGGAACCATTGCTTCTCGTATGCGATCATAACATCCCGACGTTTCAGACGCGCACGCCTTCAAGGCGGCCCAGCCATTTCGAACACTCGTTCGGTTCCGTATCAGTGTTACACTATGCCTTCTGTCTTCTCGCGATGTAGTCATGGTAAGAACCCGATCAAGAGACTTGTCGACGGCCTGCGATTACGATATCGGTCACCTAGCGATATACGGAGTGAAACAGACGCTTTTCGTGACCAGAGCATTTTAAGGTACATATACTTCCGATGCGTGACGCTCGGCAGCTCAGGACTGATGCTGATCATGTAGTGTAGCCTCTAGCGATATTAGGCTGCATGTTTGTCGGAATATTGGACACCAAACCGGCTTCTATTACCGCAACCAGAGTCGAAGAAAGGTACAATCTCATTTTGATTGGCGCAAACAATCATAATCCCCGCCATGCCAACTGTTGACTTGTGGTGTTTCAGCTACGACTCTAGAACACCAAGACTTCTTCCCCATCACCACTCTGTTCATATGCGTCCTTGTGTCCGTAATACTGGAAATAAGCCTCCTGGAACGCCCGGTAAGGCGATCCGGGTGGACAGAATGCGAAGTTTTCCAGGGTGTTTGTCGCCTCGCGATAATCGTCAAACTCGTAGCAAGCATGTTGATCAGGGCGCGTGGCCCATGATATCAGCTTATTCCAATCACGGCACTGTCGAAGTTGGCCATCACCCCCTTGGTGCGCGACTGGAGCTGGCATCGGCGTGTCATCCGCAGTGCACATGATGTCTTGGCGAAGACCATCAAGGCAGTGGTAGATGTGAAGAAGATTGAAGGGCTGGGGGTTGCCCTTATGCTTTGAGACGATGGCTTTGCGAATAAGTTTCTGATGGTGTTAGCGGATGAAAATCGAGGTTAGCTCATAGAGACGTACGAGACAATGTAAATCATGTACCCCTTTGACATAGTAGATGCTTCGCTCAGTATCCCATGGAAATCGGGTGGATGAAGGTAGACCCATACGTTTGGCGAATCTGTCGTCGAGCGTGACTGCCATGGCGTTGGTGTTGATAGCGTCCCATGCTGCTTCCATATCACTATCACTGGCGTTCGGATGCCAATACTCTGTCATCGCGTGATATGGCACAGTAGTGTCGTAGGCTAATCCACCTCCAAACTTTGTGAGCTAGTATCGGACTGAGACGGTTCATTACTTACTATAGTTGCTCTCGGCTGGGTTGTGCGCGATGCGAAGCTTTGAATTATCCATCACGAGTAAGATGTTCGCTGAAAGAGAAAGCAGCAGAAGAGACATGTACACCACGAAGCTTCGTGTATTCGTCGGGATGATTTCAGTACTTTTAGAGTCCCATGACACATCCTCCTTAGCTTGCAACTCTGCTGGGGTCTCTTCCTGTTCATCGCTGCACACTGGCTGATATGCTGGAGGCCGCTCCATTCTTCGATTTGCTTTGTTAAATGAAGGTGGAAAGCAAGCCTCCACGGCTCCATAAGACGGAGGGAGTCCATTGCGTATGACAGATACTTGCTTCCAGTTGTACAAACATATGTCGCAAGCCTGTTCCGACGAAAACGATCCCCAACCACAACGCTCCGAGCTCGGACCATGAATGAACAGCGACACGATCAGCCCCAGTTCATCGTTACATTGCCCAGAAGGCCTTCTTCCCGTCCTGTACGATCGAGGAAGGTCGCAAGCATTTGGAGACGATAATAGCGACACAACGGCAACCGAGTGGCTGGAACATGTGTAAAAAATGAGGGGCTATCTGGGGAGGTGTGCTGGGGCGCAAAGGTGTTACTTGCCAGCCTCGCCAAGACGCTAAATGTGTCAACGGTACCTTCCTTGTTGGGATACTTCACCCTAACACGGCAATCTACGATGTCCAATACTTGGGTCAAGCTATATCTCCGATTACGCTGTCACCGCGCGGCGGCGGCGGCGGCGAGGTAGCGTAGTCGCAGACTACTTTACTTGTCCGATGTCGCCATGGCTTGATCTGATCACCAGTCAGCGGCAATGGGACAACAATACGTGATTCGGGAAGCAAAGACAAAGGAAGAGCTGGATGAGATAACAGATGTCATTTGGGCTGCAAACTACACACCTTACGAGCCGTTCATGCAACTCTTCTTCCCGGTTCTTGGCTACACAACGGCTCATCGCGAAGCTGCCATCGCTGAATCGAAACAACGCTTCTGGACGCAACACCAAGCCGACAACTCCAGTCACTGGTTCTACGCTTTCGACACAGTCACTAGAAAGACTGTCGGTTGCTCGCAATGGGTGATTTCGACATCCAACCCTTTTGTTGCAGGCATACCGAAGTTGACCGCGCCTTGGTGGCCCGAAGGCGAATATCGGAGGTTCTGCGAGTCAATTCTCAATCAGGTGTACAGGCCGCGCGCGAATTGGATGACGCGGCCCCATTGTGGTAAGGAGAGCATCTCTTCTTTTGTCCAAACGCGCCACCTTCGGGCCGAAAAATGAGACTGTACGAATGAAAGGAATTATCTTCGTCCTGCCGCTGACCTATGATCAGCGCTCAATTGGATGGCGGTGGATGCTGCTCATAGAAATCGTGGCGTTGGCTCTCTTCTCATGCATGTTGGCATCACACGCGCCGATGGGCTTGACCTTGAATGTTGGATGGAAGCGTCTAGCATGGGCAAGCAGCTCTACGACAAGTTCGGTTTTCAGTCGCTTTTGAAGGTTGCTTTCGACAACGAAGACCCGGAAGCAAGTGACGAATGGAGGAAGTGCGCGCATGAGATGACGCCTCCGCCAATCTTTGCCATGTGGAGGCCAAAGAAGTCTAACGGGGCGGGTCCTCAAGAAGCTTCTAACCTGCCGTGGGCGTTGGGCATTCAGTGATGAGAAGCATGATTCAAGCGGTCTGTATAGGCAACAGTCAGATCAGTCAGAGATCGTAGCAGCGTATGGAGGGCATGTAGCCTGACAAAAGCATGCTAGAGACCAAGTGTGACTGGATGCTAGCTCTCAAAGTGGATAGAACTTGCGTCTACTGTGTTTTGAGAGAATGAAGCTGGAAACGGTGGACTACGCGAGATATGAGCGTGGGATGTTTGGTGGGTCGAATAACCGGAGGGGAATGTGAACTAGTAGGAATTGTCATTTATTTCACTTACCCATAGCGCATGATTGCCGGCCAACGATCACATCTAGTACACCCTATCTGATCCATTGAACATGTTGCTGCTCGTACACTTCTGCTACGTCGGTGCCTGTTAGCCACACGACATATATTGACGCACCTCAAATATTCTACTGTCATGTTCATAGACATCCAAGAAAGTACGCGGTTGTACAACAACTATCCGGCAAGCTGACAACAGTCAACGGAGTACTTATGACTGCACCCAATACAGATGTTGCCGAGCTCTTTCGCCTCCCATCTTCTTCCGCATCCACAGCATTCCCACAAATAATCGGGTATCGGTTCTGCACCAGGGTAGGGGGTGTGATGCAATGTCGGGTAGGCTGAGTTTCCTCGAGACATGCTGAGGATCGCTCTCGTGGTGGCGTTGAAGAGCTCCTTTCTGAAGGCTTGAAAAGCTCTTGGTGTTGTCGAGCTAGGCGCAGTGTCGCGTTACCTTTGGAGTCGTAGTGGCCTGCAAGCTGAATCTGGGAAATTTGACGATGTACTCGATAACAAACGCGCAAATGTGCTCTGGGAGCGGGCTCGTGGATGGTCATAGATGGATTTCGTCGGCATCGCAACTGGTAATGTGAGCAATCTCAAGTGGCAGTTTGATACGCCGTAAAGAAAGACAGTGAAAGCAGGAAAGAGTGAAGAAACGCTTGTTTGTCATGGTGGTATCAATTGCCGACGTGCGCAGTTCCCAAACGAAGTCGGAAAGACAAGAAAGAACCCACCACTGTGCCACGCTTCATGTCTTCCCTCGAGGCCAGACAACTGAGATTATGTTCTAGAAATCGTGTGTCGTTTGGTCATGTGTATAACTCGAGTTGCAAGTATACTCGATAATTTGGATATGTACCACTTGAACTCGCAGCTATGTCCCGATATCGTTCTTGACGTACCCGCTCACCATTAGGGAGGCGAACTTGAGCAGGGCCTGGGCGACTGTAAATGGTTTACAGAAAGCGGCCAGAGTCGCACTTCTTGGGACGGTACTGGCCGCGCGGCCCGCTCACTGCCAGCCAGCCTCCAATTTCTCGATTGCCTCATCTTCAGAAACGACATCAGCCATCTTTGCGTTGATATCGGCAATGTTTGCATCGTGGACAGCAGGCGACTTGTCGCCGCAAGCTTCTCCAACAACCTGGTACGATTGTTAGTGACGTTCACAGTGACTCATGCGTTGCCAAGTCGGTTCACACCATTGGTCGAAACCCTGTACACATAGCATCCAGAGCAGTCGCGCGCACGCAACCGCTTGTACTGACGCCACAGATGACTACAGTATCGACGTTGTGGAGTTGGAGCCGTGTGGCTAGGTCGGTCGCGAAGAACGCAGACGGGTAGCGCTTGCAGACAACGACTTCGCCAGCAGCAGGCTCCAATCCCGGAATCCATTTTTCAAGGCCATTCCCGCAGCCCGCCTGGAATAGCTTCAGCAGCGGTACTTTGCGGTAGAAAAGACCCGCATCCGACATGTCTGGCTCCGTGTATTCGACTCGCGTCCAGATCAAGGGTACTTTGCCTTGGCGGGCGGCAGCGACGAGTTTTGCAATGGACGCGGGCGCCGCCGCAGACGCAGGGTTCGATTTGGTGTCCAATGGACTGGCGTCGCTCCAGTAGGCGTTGCAAACATCGACAAGTAGTAGCGCCGGCCTTTGACCCCATCCTATCTTCCCGGCGAAGCCTTGCTGATAGTCGCGGTGAGCTCTCGAGGGCATTTCGTGGTTTAGGACACTAGAGGTGAGTCATGATCAAACTTCCGGCGGAGAGGAGCGAGGACACTATGCCGGTAGCGTCGCGCCGTTGGCTATGGCCAGCATTCGAGGCTATCACCATCGCCGTCCATTCAATTCAAGGCGCAACGTCGACAGGACCAAGCACTGGTGCCGAACGAGGCCTCGGAGCAGTTCTGCCAGGCCAACTAGGCGGCTTTCACGCCTCAGGCCTTCGGGAGTAAGCAACCGCTTCCCAGCGGACCATCAATATGCCGACATATACTACCCGAGGTATCTTGTCCATTTCGCACCGCCACATGGACAGATCCTCGGCGGAACTCATTCCAAACGCTCTTGTTCCAATGCAATGGCCTGCGGCACTGTCAATTGCCCTGTCAGCATAGCGTTGATCTCTGGTGCACCCGTTACGCGCGTTTGAGAGACTGCAATTCACGACCGAAGCTCGACCCCGGACTTGGCACACCACATGATCGGACTTCCCCACATGAGCGCGCAGCCGGAGGCCGATGGCTCTCCTTCTCCTAGGACGGCCAGTTCAGTCCCCGCCATGGACGTAAAAGAAGGGAGAATAGGGAACGCTTTTGCGTGCGAGCGCTGTCGAAAGCACAAGGTTCGCTGCGTCCCATCTGACACGCCCGCTATCTGCCAAAGGTTTGTTTGTCCAAGTGTCTTTCTGCTCCACATGAAATGACACGTGCCCTAGATGCCAGAAAGCCAGAGTCGAATGTGTGGAACATGTCGCGCGCAGACGGCCAACAAAGGCGCGCAGCGATGGCCAAACACCCACCAAGCTGCGCGATTTCGACAAGAAGTTGGACAAGTTGTCTGCCATTGTTGCAACAATGGCACCCACTTCAACGCAGTGTAGCCTGCCCTCGGTAGCCACAATCCCTTCGCAGCTGTTAGATTCCTCACAGCAAATGCCGACGCCGGCACCAATTGCCGCTCAGCCCATGTCCATGCCGTCGGCTCCCAGAACTTCCATTCTTCTGGCTCATGCGAATCAATCTGAGAGTTCTGCGCCATTCTGGGATTCCATGGACGATACGTTGTCTTGCCTTGGTCAACTGGATCCTGTCATCAGATCCATCAGCCTAGTGCATATGCAGATGCTGTTGGACACGTACCGTAGCATGGTCGACTTCTTTCCCTTTGTGTCATTACCAAGGGAATGTCACTGTCAGGACCTCTTTCAGAGCCGGCCAATGTTGATGTTTGCCGTGCTGACCGTTTCTTCGTACGATTCAGTCTCGCTCCAGAGAGCACTGAGCCTGGAGTTCCGCAAGGTAGTCATGGTCCGGATCATGAAAGGCGAAAAGACTCTAGACCTCCTGCAGGGACTCTTGGTCTTCATAGCTTGGCATCATCACTACATGGACGTCCAGGCTGTTTCCATCACCATGCTCCTTCAGCTGTGCTTGGGCATAGCACACGATTTAGGCTTGGACAGCATATCCAGGGCTGTGAGGAGTCCCCTACAAAAGGAGAACCCCAGAGATAGGGAGGCCAAGCGGGCTTATCTGGGATGCTACTACCTATCTTCAAACCTAGGTCTAATGGAGCCCGGAAAGGCAAGGGCTATGTCGCACACTAGCACACTCCGAAACTACGCGTCAGAACTAGCTTCTTCCTGGGAAAATACGTCGGATGCGGTACTCCCCATACTAACCGATGTCTGCCAATACATGGAAGACGTGGAGGAGACGTTTCGTAATCAATCTGAGCAAGCGGTCGTGGTTCGTACTCAAGTCAAACGATTGAGTGACAAGTGGGACAACATTCGTCTTGCGTCTAAGCTGCAAGCAAACGAGTTCAGTAAGCAGTCATACTACGGCAGAATATGTAGTTACTGACTCATGGCTAGCAATATTACAATGGCTACAGCTTGCAGCACGTATACATCTGTATCGAACCGCAGCTTCCGTCGATCTCGTAGATCGCGACAGCACACCATGGGCCTCGGGCTTCCAGCTATCACTACGTGTCACCTTGGTGCGGTCAACCGAACAGTTTCTCGATAACAGTACAAAGCTTTCAACTAAGCATTTCGACTACGTATCGTTGATCGATTGGCTGAACTTGATAAACACCATCACTAGCTTGAACAAGTTGGCGGTTCACGCTTCACCCATGCCGGGATGGGATGCTAGTGAGCTGCAGATTGCAAAGTCGTTCGACTATTTCCGCGAACAACTGTGCTCGCAAATGCCTCGCCCACGCGATACCCTGGACAGCCACGAAGACGCATTTGAGCGGTTTCGACGTATCACATCGGTCATGAGACTAGCACTGCACGATGCAGTTGGCAGGGGAAGTCCAAACGGCAATACATTCGAACTTGCGACTGGCTTAGGACGGACTGTCTCCCTGCTCCACAACCTGGCTCTTCCTAAAATCAACGGCAATAGCTCGACCACCGGAGTGGAAAAACTCCCGAGTTTACGGGACGTGACTCCTTCGCTCGACATCACCAGCAGTGATTTCCACTGGAAGTTTCTTATGGGCGCGGTCTGAACCAAGGTTTGTTGGGAATCCTTATGCTCTCGCATACGGAGGTCTGGCACTGGGGCTGAATCATTTCTATCCGTCGTCCTCGGGGCCAATCAGCGATGGTTGCGCTTCCATAAAACCTTTGCCATCTCACCGGTCTCCCTATTCTGCAACAAACACCACAACATGCGGCCTCTCTTCGGAGGCATCTCCGCCAAACCGGATGATCGGGCATTGTTTATTGGCCAGTGACCCCGTCTCGGTGGTTGCGTCCCATGTCCGTCCGTACCGAGGCCCAGCCTGCTGCACGCCCACAAGGCAGTCTCTCGGGCAGAATCCACAGAAAAATCATCCGCACGCCTTGGGTTACTACATCCAGGTAGAGTTCCGAAATTCTTCCGTGGTTCGTTGTCCCAGCGCGGTTCGTTTTCGCTTTGATCTTACCGGTGGTCCGCTTCCGCTTTTACATCTCTTGTCCTATCGTTCATATACCCAGCATCAATTACCGCATCGAATGTATGCATCGAATGTATAATTTCAGTGTCCAACATGTGTGCAGTTTTGTATCGTCAAAATTTGGGACCGAGTTGCAGCCAAGTTTGTGCTGCATGAAACTCTACGCGATAGCATCTAGGCGCAAGCCACGGGCGTTGTCACAAGACCTCCTGTACTTGTCGTATCAGCTCAGCCACCACTGCTGCATTGAACCTTGAGAAGATATATGATAGCACACCATGAATAGTCATGACCCGATTCCTTTGTGTAGGCACTTTTGGTCAGCGATCGCCTCATCAATAGTAAGCTCACTATTCAGGCCTACGGATCACCGCTCACTACCTGTGTGTATAGCCGTATCGCCCATTTACTCCACATCATCGCTTGGTTACGTTGGGCTGGTTCAAAAGAGCGTCAGATTAAGTAGAAGACTACACCGGTCGTTAATAATGGGCTGTATATCGAGCAAACCTGTTAGAGCAGAGCGCGATCGGGGCGACGACTCGATGAAGCCAGTGAGGTCTCATGGCCCTCTCCAGGCAAGAACGAGCGTCAGAAAGAAAGCACATGCCAAAGTCATGGAAGTTCTGAGGCCAAGCTCGAGATGCGGCGGCACTCACCCCGGCTGGGGTTTCCACGGGGATGGTGGTTGCGGTGGTGACGGTGGTGGTGGTGGTGAGTGAGTGAGTGAGTGAGTGAGTGAGTGAGTGATGTTGTGAGTGATGTTGTGAGGGAGCTTTCTTTTATGCTTGTTTGAACGACTTTTCCTTATATAAAGAATTTACTCAAATTAAATATTCCCCAACGGCATGTGCGAAGTATAAACGATGATCATTGTTTGCCGTGCATGTGCTTGCAATGCATCAGCTGCGGTGATGGCTCTACCTTTGCACAGCCATCACCTAACCACAGATCAGTTTCGTTATAGTCAAATATTGATGATGCCAATCTCTCTAAATCATACTCTTGCTTTGTCTTATTCTCTTCCGAATTCTGCTTGATTCTCTCCTCATTTTCTTACAAGTCAGCACTTGAGCAATTATAACATCATCGCAACGCCATAGTTCAGGGATACCCATTCCAAACAAAAGTACTCTCAAGAGCACATGCGCCCTTCTATCAAGCACCGTCTCTAAGGGAAAATATAAAATGGGCTCTTGTCTATCTAAACCAAATCGCGAACTTGAACGTGCACGAGACGAAGCACATCATACATCAGCAGCATTTCCTGCCCATAGACATGGAACAGGCTACCCAATTCATGGAAACAGGGATGCCTATAAAGGTAGGTATAGGGCATAAGGAGGAAGCAGTGGTGCATATGAGGTCATGATGACGCCGACAGCAGTTACGATGGAGGAGACTTCTCTGAATGGGGAGATGGGGGTTTTAGCAGTATGGGAGGCATGTCCAGTGGAAGTGGGATGTCTAGTGGAGGAGGTGATGGTAGTAGTACAGAGGATGTTGAATAGCCTTAGTATCGGAACAGTGCATGCTAGAACGAGAGGGCTCTAAATTCGGGAACTAACAGCAAAGAATCTGCGTAGTGTGAACACGTCCTCATGCTGGACTTCACATGCGAGAACTTTATCTGAAACCACTCATCTTTATGTACTACTTCATAATACGCGCTTCATCACAATATATGGTCGAACTAAATAGACAAACGTATCTTTCTTTCTCACCTGGGAGTTTTACTGCATATATAAGTCCCCAAGAACTCACCGTCTCCAAAATATCCTTTGGAAGACACATTGCCATACTCATAAACTCAAGCCAACTTTCAGCCCCCTCTCTCAAAACTCACCATAGGATGTTCTCCCTCAAAACCAACCTCGAAGTCCACCACAAAGCCGCAGATCGCTTGCATTCCACCCTCCAATCCAGAAGGCAGTGTTCGCTATAAACATCTGGAAACGTACAACACTCCCATCCAGTCACTCTATCTACGACCAAGCAATATATACCTACTGCTGTTGCGATAACCGTTACCTCGACGAACAAATCCGGCTACTACGACACAGGCTACAACTAGGCCAGCAAGCGTGAACACCCTCATAGGTAGGATGGCCAGTTCGCTGACTGCACCATAGGATGGAATTATTAAAGGAGTTTGCAACCATGAACATGGACAAGCACCGAAGTTGTTGTTACTCTAACGAATAGTAGTATTCGAGTCTCATTGCAGCACACAATGAAGAGAATATAAAGCAGACTTGATAGGCATAAAAGCCGATTCTGAATCAGAACTTTCACACTTGGATCTATGTTTGAAGATATAACTCACCGTGCGTTTCCTAATTCTTTACCCTCCACCCCTGTTGCCTGTTTCCCAGTCGATGAGGTGAAGTGACGCGTTTCTACTATACCCAGTCTATAAGTGTACCTTTCCCCTTTTTTTGCCTAGGTTTGCAAAAGCTTGGCTTACATACACACAAACCTCGCAGTATCAACCATGTCTCTAGCCATCGACTCTCAACAACAGGCTGTTCATCTTTTAAAGCTACAAAAACCTCGCTTGTTCTTCAACCGGCCGAAACGATGTCTTGTTGTCACCACCCTGTAAACACCGCTTCACTTCCTTGTGTTAAGACGCGGATTACTCCAAGGCTACTCGCTGTCCTTTACTGTCGCGCTTCTGCTCGTAACCACTCTTACTGAGAATCGTCTATACTGATCTTTCTCACTACTCAAACCGCTGATACCATCCAATTATGTCGGGTCCTACTTCTCAATCGTATACAACGCTATGGGTTGTATACCCTCGAAACCAAAATGTATCACTACCCTACCCATCCCTATCCCCATTACCAAGAGCATTAGCCAGCCACGGCCAGCCCGAACTCTCATCTACGATTCCCCTGCGGACATGGATTCTAGCAAACCAAGTTACAACCGAGGAGGCGGAGGTGTATATGATGGCGCCTCAGACAACACGTACGACCGTAGCAGACAGCCAGGAACTGGAGAAATAGATGTGTGAGCCGGCAAAGCGATTGGCTGCAGGAAACAAGGAAGATGGGCCAGGAAGCAAACGGTTCTGATAATGTTCTTAATCTTGTTATTGATGCGAATCTGACTCAGGGTATCATTGCGCCACTGCTGCTTCGACAGCTCTACATTATTCAACTGCCCGTTCCAGCTGTTGTAGGCTCTCATGGGCTTCTATGCCTTGTATTGTCGCCTTTGTCCTGCTGAACATGCTACACTCCCTTACTCTCTTATTCCAGAGGGTACCGTTACGGCGACCCTTACCGTATCATGCGGAACGGATGACCTTCAGTACTGAATACCCAGCTATCCAAGCTTGCAACCTCGACATCCGAGAACGTAAGCCAGAGGTATTTCAACGTTTCTGCTGCCCAGAAGCTTTCTTGCATGTCTACCCATTTGTCTTCGCCCTTCGTCTGTGCATCGTACACGTCGGTAAGTTGTGCGTAGCCGAATGGCGCTTTGCAATGCTGTTCCATGGCAGAGAAGGCTTCCCATGCCCATTCACGGTACCGTTGATCACCCGTTATGCGCCATGCGTAAAACAGGCTCTCCACATACTCCGGCCGGCCTTTGTATGCTGGTTCTAGTGACCAGATGCCGCTCTCCATGGCTTCTCGCTCCTGGCGTGCGGTTTCCGGGACGAAGAGCGGATCATCATATCCGAACTTAGGTATCCAGGCCCAGGTCTCAGGACCAATCTTCGTAGGTGTAGAGGTATACGAATGGCGACAGCCTTCGAGGAGCGCGAGCGCAAAGGTTCGGAGGTAAGGCTGGTCATAGAGTCTGGAGGCGAGGAGAATGGTACCAGGTGCGAAGCAGGCGAGATGTCCTTGCTGATTCTTATATAGCTTGTCGTTGTGGCGCCCAATGTATAGATGCTGCATGTAGTGATTGGGTGCAGGTGCGGAGCGAGAACTGAGATGCTTGCGCAGGGAGTAGGCTGCGTCGATAAAGCGCTGCTTGTATGTAGCAATATGAGGATCCGTCCGCGGGGCCAAGAGCGTCATCTTGACGAGGTATTCATAGTATGAATCATGCCCGCCGTCCCAGTGCCTTTGGCGGCCCACTGGCTCCCCTGTCATGATATCGATGGGCGCATCGACCATACCGGCCCACGGTGTCTTCCAGTTGGACCACACAAGGGGTGCCCACGCATTCGTCGAGTTTTGGGTATAGATCGGGTCGCCAGTCAATCTGGTCAGGATGCGGTTCTCGAGTATCGAGGAGCCGGTTCGCGCAGGGCCTATGGTGGGATGCTCGTCATATCCGTGCTTTGTTGGGTCGTCGCTGAAGACCCAAGAAGGGTCTGGCTCGCCCTGTTCTGTGTCAAAGTCGACACGAGGCCACGGCATGCCTGTAGGAGTATCGTATGCTGGGGCAAGCTTTCCTGCTAGAGTGACAGCATGCTCGAGTACAAGGTCGCGTGCCTCTTGGCTCAGTATATCCTCGGGAATGAGTCCAACGTCGTGCATGTCCACAATAGACAGGAGCCCACCCAAGTATCGTATCGTAGTTTCGAAAGGGTCGACGAGGCCCTTCGCTTCGGTAAAGTCAATAGCCAGTATATGCTCCAGAGAATGCGCCAGTTCGTCCCATAGCCCCATCAGTGCCAACGTGCTTGCCGAGTCCACGATGAAAGCTCCCCACCCATTTCTAGACGAAGAATTGCCTCCTGACACAGGTAGGATATCGTCGCAGCCCCAAGCATTCTCCCTGTACTTCCAGAAGGTGTATTTCATGGCATCTCGCACGCTCTTCGCCCGTGCCTCTTCCGTCCTGCCCGTAGCATTCCAGTCCGCATGCTGTATTTGTGCGCCAAACGCCGGTATACCCCGGTCTCGAACAGTCGGGTTCTGGAACTCCTTGATGAGGAGGTACAGTGTGATGACGATGATGGCTGCGAGGAGCTTGAACGACGACTCGGGATTGCGCTCGAACTTCGATTTGCCCCAGCGGCGGAAGCCGGGCATAGTTGGAAAGTGGTAGGAGCCTTGTGATGCTGCCGGATGCGCTCAAGAAGCGGGTGGTAATGGCGCACACATCTGTTCTCAAGGTGTGGAGCGTGTGCGGAGGTGCGACAATCGATGTCCAACGTCCCAAGCTATCATGCCAGGCTTGGCTCGAACGGAATGACTTTCGCGTAGGAATTGAATATGAGCTTTTCGACGTGATTGATTATGAATTCAAAGCAGGCTTGGTGTAGGTGAGCGCTTTGGTGGTGTCGCGCTTGAGTCTGGGGGTTCCTCCAGGCTTGGCACCAGCTCTCTCCGCGTCGTCATCTCAAACTTTGCGACACAATCGCAGTTGCACCCTCTCATCGTCGACATGGCTGTCTGGCAGTATGTACGCACCTTGAGTACGTAGTTTCATATGGCTAACAGGTATATAGGTGGTTCAAGAGCATACCGCCCAAGACGCGCATGATAATTGGTATCGGCGTTATGGCGTACGCGGGCGCTGGCCTATACATATCAGACAAGGCTGAAGAGAAATTCGGTCTCACTCCGACCGAGAAAGATAGGGAGGAACTACGAGATGTACTGCCTAAAATCTCCACTGTCGAGAAGCGAACCCCATGAGGCGCCCCGTACTTTTCTCAGTAAGATATATGCCAGACGGGGAGATGCTGGCACGAAATCTAACAGCCCTCAGGCCCAATGAACAGCCTCGTTTTCACCCCATCACCACGTTCTTATACGTACACATTCTGCTTGCCGCGGATATCAGCACCGTACCATGACTGAGAACGTCACTAGATTCATCATTGCATGCGTGTGATAGAATCATGATTGCGGCTTGCGAGGCAGTCCTGAGGAGAAAATGCCCTCCACCTATCTACTTGAACTATCTACTTGAACTTGCATTTGCGGTCATTAACCCATCCCCGCGCGTTTAGCAATCACATCTTGTCCTTCGACAATTCCGTGACGGCCATTGAGGCTATACATAGTCGCGTGTCGACACGGTATAGCATTAGGATATGAGATGAGATTCACCGCTTTGCCGCACTTGCGTACATGCCTGGCGCAGTACGTAGATACGACGAGATCTTGGCCCTCACCTAACGGTTCATGTTGGCTCTAGAACCTAGCGTGGTTCTGCTCGTGGCATTTTTTGTCTGCGTCTTGTACGATATTCTATGCAAAATCTCCTTCACCGACCAACGGATCCTTCATCGTCGACTAAACACTGCAAACGAATATCTACTCTAATGCCTGGAACGTCATTGCTTCACTGGGAGACGACGAGTTCTTACAATGGGATATTGAAAGAGCTGTGAATCCAGTGCAACGTGTCTCGCAACATCACTGTGCAAGCCAGTAAAATACCGGACTCTGTTACGTCCATGAATACATGGAAGGAGAGATATTCGCTGGCATGAGCGAAGAAGATATCCGAAGCAGATCGATAACTTTCAGCATTCGTTGAGATTCGCGCCTTATTCCTTCAGCATACAAGCTATCTTACATACAAGATTCACATCATCTCATCGTACACTATGAGAACGACACACGAGCAAACCAATCTACCACTCACTTGGCCTTCTTCACCCCGTCTTCTCTTTCCAGTAGTCTGGCCATTTGTCCTCGTTCTCTGTATAATCCGGAAAGATGACCGGAACCGTCTCCGCATTCCTCCCGCCCTTTCCTCCCACCTTCTTTTTCGTCTGCGGGAACAGTTGCTCATCCAGAAACTTCCTCAGCCCCGCTTCGTGACTTTGTGCGTATGAACCTGGAAATGTACCTAACCTTTTCCATCTTTTGATCTGTCTTTGGGTGTCGTTGGATAAAGTATGTTCGGCAGCCCAGGTCTGGAA
The DNA here is from genome assembly GCA_002796735.1 of Alternaria brassicicola. Lineage (NCBI taxonomy): Eukaryota > Fungi > Ascomycota > Dothideomycetes > Pleosporales > Pleosporaceae > Alternaria > Alternaria brassicicola. The sequence goes on along the minus strand of PHFN01000013.1, from coordinate 2,719,646 downwards.
TGTTTTGTTGAAAATGCGCTCTAGATAGATGCGTGCATGGGCTTCTCTTACTAGTTTACCTTCAGAATATAGTGGAGCTTTCAAGTCGGAGGGAAGTTCAGCGAGCCAGTGGTGCAGCTCGGATTCTTCCATTGTAAGAAAGTGTGGCGGTGGGAGCTTCTTCTTTGTGAGTGCATTTGTGTCATTGTTTGCATTCTTCGTTTGGCGCCATGAGTAGTCGCTGTGCCCGATGACTGCTTTCGATTTCTTAGGAGGCGGCGCGGTTGAAGTGTTCTGTTGTGGCTCTTCCTCATTGTCAGATTCTAGGACAAAGTAATCATCGGAGCTACCTTCCCCCATCTGTACATCGGGCTCCGGTGTGTCCGGGTTTACTGAATGTCGCTCAGCGAATTTGTCCTGATAGCTCTGAGGGTAGAATATGATCACGCCCTTCACTCTGGAAAAAGGGACATCCTTGACGCTTTCTTTCAAGATCCTCCCCACATCATCCATCCCCGCCTTGTTAATCTTCAGAACGAGATGGTGTTTTAACCACAAAGACTTGTCAGCGCTAGATAAGTCATCGAAATTACCGAAAAGATTCTGGAGAACAGCTTTCTGAGACCACGTGCCCATTGAGCTCATCGGAGCAGCAGTAGCTGCTGGAAGTAGCTTGATCCATTCTTGAACTTCATCGCTCGTCATGTGGGTAAAATCTGGGGTTTCCTCACCGATCATGCTAAAGTCGGACAATGTTCCCATCTTCGCTTTCTTGTTAACGCCTGTCTTAATGTCGCCGTCGTGGGACCTCTTAGTCGCTGTTTTCTTGTCCATTCCGAAAATCTCGTACTTCAACTTCATTCTCTCGGCAATCTCACTCGCGCTGGGTTGTTCTCCGTCTTTACGCTCTTTGTCAGTGAATACTTCGGGGTCTTTGATCCATATAGTGGTCAAGCGGTGCTCAGACTCATCAATAAATTTGACGCCGGAAAGAACTTGCAATACCGCTCTCACTGATACGCCGTCTTCCATAGCCTTTGGACCGAGCCCGCATTCTTTGATCTTTTCTAAGTTGTGTTTCCGCCACAGCTTGAGCTGCTTGGAGGGGACTTCATGTGGGTCGGCAAAGTCTGCGGGCATGTCTGGAATCGTATCTGGGAATTGGAGTATTGGAAGGCAAGAGCGGCGCGGTGGACTTTTGGCTGCTGAAGTGTTGTTGGCCGCTGCATGTTCAGCCAGCCGTGTTGACTCAACCTCTATATGTTCATCTCTCACCATCTCGTATGCGAATCTATAAGCATCTTCTTTCGTTCTGCAGCCAACATAGTCACCAGGCTGCTCTCGAATTACTTGGCGGAGATATCTTTTGGAAATAGGGATATTCTCCGGGTTGTGCATGTCGTAGATGAAGTCGTCGCCAAAAACATCTTCCTCGTCCGTGTCATAAACTTCCTTTCCTTTGGGACCACGAGGAGGGGGACCAGGTTTCCGATGACCAGGAGGGTGGGATGCTCCACTACCACCAGATCTTTTACCTCCACTATCGGGACCAAGGCCATATTTGCGGAAATCGAACCTGTCGAAGAGTCCTTCAACGTCGTCTGGCTTACTTCCATGGTAGCTACGATAAGCCGTTGCTACCCAAGGCGCAAGAACCCTGGGCTGTAGAATTCGAAAGACATCTGATGTCATCTTCAGGGACAGCTCACCAGCCTGGTGTTTCTCCTCACTCTTGTCTTGTATAATCTTCTGCATTGCAACCCTCGTATACAAGGAATCAAAGTCCATCTCGTTACAATGCTTTCTCCACTTCCTGACCCCAAAAGCCTTGTGTAGCTCGTTCATGTACTCTGGGTGCTTGTACAAATACTGGAGAAAAGCGAACATGTATGGTCCACAGGATGCTCCTGGATCATCTTTGAATCTGTTGTCATCTATCTGTTGTGGAACGTATTTGGCGGTCTTCGCGTCGAATGTTCCTCGCGCGGAACCAAGGACCTGTTCGATGGCGCAGAGAATCTTTCCGGCGGCTATTGCGGCTTGTGACATGGTAACGATTCGCTTTCTATCAGGATATTTCCTATTGTTGGTGAGGGCCAGAGAGCTGTCTATCCAGCGTGCTTTCCGCTTTTCCTTGTCGATCACTAAGAGCCCCCAGTGGGTGCTGTAGGTTCTTTGTTTGATAACATCTGCGCTTTTTTTTACCTCCTTAGCACTTTCTTTCTCAGAAATCTTGGCGATTTTCTGTTTTGCCAGGGTTTTCTCGTCTTTGTCTGCCTGTTCCCTTACGAAGCTAGATGTTGGTATACAAAGTCAGTACATGTCTCACCTACAGTTCGTAAAGGAACACTTACTGTATCGGTCCATCATTTACAGGAACCACAATGAAGCGCCTCTTTACATCCTTCAGTGCAGGTCCAATAAAAGGATCATTGAGCAAATCCTCCATCTTGCTTGTTCCCCAGCCTACCCGGAATAAATCGATACCATGTTGAATTGTAAGTGTACAAACGTCCTTGCGCCCCTCACGCTGTGTCAATAGAGCGAGGGCGAGGTCGATACTATTGGAATGCAGCCAGCAATTTTCATCATCAGATCTTGTGGTTGTGATGTCTAGATATTCTTCGACTTTGATTTCGCAGGTGATTCCGTAGTCATTATTAACTTCGACTAATACATCTCCAAGCCACTCGTCCATATGTTCGCTGTCTGACTTTGTAGCTTGCGGGCGTGGGCTTCCATTGCTAGCGTCGCTGTTTGCTGGTATGTTTTGAATATTGTCAATATCCGTCTGGCTATCCATAGGGTCCGTTGGAGTGTCTGTCATATTGCAAAAACTATGTTAGCGGTATCCTTGTGGTCAATGAACGAGTGTTCTTCGAGTCCGCCGACACACGAGCACCATATGTACTACTTCCATCAAGATCAATGAACAAAGCCGGAAGCGCATCAAGAGAGAAAGCAATACAGGAGATAAAGGTATTAAGGCTATTGGCCACTTCCTTTGTCGAGTGTTAGAGAACACAACCATTGTCCGAGTCTCTTTCATGTCCGTTGCGTCGAGATGATAGCGCCACTCCTGTATGCACTGACAGCAACTCAATTGGCGTATCCTTCCTAATCCTTGACGTATGCCAGTGCAAGAATTAGTGACTCGTCCGTCACCCTGGCTGTTAACAAAAATGAAAGGTGCGGGATTATAGAAGGGGCTGAACGTCTCAAAGCGCTTATGTTGTAACTTGTGAAAGCTGTAATCTATCATGAAAGTGTTGGCTACGAGACGGAGTCTATGATGAGTATACCGAGAATTTTAGGAAAGTAGTAAACACCTATCCTGGTTGCCTGCTGGTCGCCTATCACCTTTGTCGCGGCCATTTACCTCCATTGTCTGGCCTCTGACCCCTGTGCCACGCTGTCTTGACTTCCCACTTCGCCCCTATACGGGTCCTCAGGGTCTGCGAACGGGTTCGCACGAGCCTCTTGATCCTTGAACGGCCTTTGGCATCTTGCAATATTGGTTTGGCTATCTGCGCCTGAGGTAGTATCTATAAACGTAATGTCGAAATTGTTCATCGGAACGGGGGCGGCGCAAGTGCCGAGGTCAGAAGACGTGAGGTCGCCGTGGTTGTCAGTGTGGGTAGTGGACGAAGAACTACTAAGATCGTCTAGTCTCATCGACTGTTGCGCATCGGTTCGCTGGTTCATGTACGCGGCAACGAGCGCGAATACGAAATAAATAGCCATGCTGTCATTGATCAGCTCATTGCTCAATGCTTCCCATTCATGAGGTATTACAAAACTCATCATAACGCTCCCAGCGTTCCCAAAACCTCACATACACGTACAATCCCTTTTGCCCACCTACTCCACCCTTCTAACGCACTCATTGACTTATCGTACTGCCAGCACATATCGTAGCTTTCGTCGATTGTGGTATTAGGGAAACTGTTTAGCCAAACAGCACCTAGAGCGACCAAGGGGAAATAGACGGCAAAGCATGTGGACCAGAGCATGCCTGCACGGTTCGAAAGGCGCGCGGACCGGCAGCGGCCTCGAAGGAAGAGCAAAAGGTCGACGACCAACATGAGAGGGTTGAAAATGAGGGTCGCTACTATCGTGCTGTGGGGACCTCGATCAGCATCTCTTCGTACATGCAGTGGTGGAAACAGATAGACAAGACCACTTACAAGGTTCCGCCAATCTCCCCAGCACTCAGATACTCAGGCCCTGACAACCCTTCTCCATTGTCTTCAGCCCTCCCCGCATTGAAAACCTTGTCCAAGTTTGCATAGGTAAGCGGCAAGCTCTTGGTTTCCGTCTGGAACACAAAGTCCGATGGGCTGGACCCCAGCCCAAAGCTGCTGAAGTCGAAATCTCCAGTGCTGCTCACGTTCCAGCACTGGACCTCGTCGTGTGAGCCAAGCAACCGGTGCGCCATAGCGATGCAGAGGCCAAACTGCGCTACAGCGATGAGGATAGACAGAGTGAGGAGAGCATCGGTCACAGATCTGGTGCTGTTGGGCCAGCGCGTGGATTTTGCGCGAAAGAACAGGGAGAAGCATGACCGTGTCTTCTCCCAAGAGCTAAGTCGTGCCATGCTGGTCGGGATGGGATTTCTGCACGATGTTGCGTAGCTGCTGATCGGTCGATGTCGTGGATACTGGAATCTGAGACGAGTGAGGACAGCCGGTAAGCAGGACTGCTGCGAGAGCAGTGTCAGCCCCCTCCAATTTCAGGGTCCCTGATGTTATCTGGTAGCGGTCCGACGGATACCATGGGTACAACGCCGGAAGTGAGGGAGGGGTGCCATGATGCGGTTTCCACGTTTGTGAGAAATGTGTCTGTACAGCATGCTCTGTGCAATTTAGGGGTGGTGTCGCGTCGTCAGGAGGAAGCGACGACAGTGCTTAAGTAGTCAACAAGCCACGTGGTGAGCAAAAAGAGGAAAAGAGCGACTAGTCGAAAGGTATCAACTTGAATTGCAGCTACATAGAAACATCGGGCTCGGGGGGGTAACAAACGACAAAAAAGCTCGTGACAGTAAAAAGAAATTAATCGTATCCAAGAGGTATGGCAATTTACATGCGGCTGCGATAGGGCCTAGGGACAGCTGACTGGAAAAACCTATCCGGCAGCCTGTTTCCGTACTGATCGAACCGGTAATCCTCCTTTTGTTCAATCCACATCTGCCCGCATGTCAGCCTCATGCTAACATCTAGAGCTTGCTACCGTAACGGGGCGGGTAGCCAGTGTTGTAACCACTCACCTCGCGTTCGGGGTACTGCCTGTCCAACGGCACTGGTTGTGGATTTAGTATTTCTTCGTCGCCAAAGCCAGCGTCTCCTTGGAACCTACGCGAATAATGGGCTGCGCCGATGGGTTGCGGTGCACCGTACTCGGCATACTGTGCGCCACGGGGGGCGTACTGACCTGAGCGTTGGTTGGCGCGCGCATTGCTCTGCATCCAGGATTCGCGTTCGGGAAGACGGTCCTCGAATGATTCAGGACGGCGGCCGAGGGGCTCCGGGAAGGGACGGCTCTGGTTGTAGTTGCCTTGGGTTTCGATGGGGTACTGCGAGCGGTAGTGGTCTTGCTGCTCGAAGCGCTCGTCATACTGAGTCTCGTAGCGAGGATCACGGCCTTGCTGTTCAAAGTGGGCGTCGTAACGGGGAGCAGGACCGCGGTCATCGTAGTGTTGAGGGCCGCGCTCGCGCTCACCCATGTACACGTCGCGATGCTCTTCGTAGTGGGCTGCGGGTTGACGGTCGCGCTCAACCCAAACGTCGCGGTGTTCCTCTACGTGACGAGGCGGCGCGCCGTCACGCTCGACCCAGACTTCCCTGTCGATGTGCGTCGTGTGTGTCGGCTGCGCCTGAGGCTGCGCTTGAGGCTGCACCTGAGGCTGGGGCGGTTCCTGGTGGATGTCGATGTCGATGTGGGTTTCCTTGGTCGGCTTGGGCTTGTGCGGCTCCTCGTACGGCTCCAGAGCAGTCAAGTAGCCGAGCACCTCGCTGAGACTGGCATGCGCGATGTTGAGCTCCTTCTCTCTGTTCTCCAGCTTCTCCTTTTCGCTGAGCAGCCAGTAGACGCGATGCCGCATACCGATGCGGCGACCGTCTTCGACATCGCCAGCGACGCGCTCGGTGTGCGGCGTGATGTTCTCAAGAGCGCCGCGCACGTCGCGCATGCATCCGTAGACCCACTTGGACTTTTCAGGGTTGGCCTCGAGGATGTCGTGGATTTCGCGGATGGACAGAAGACGTCTCACTTCATCAAGGTCGGATCGGACGCGGCCAATGATGCGCACGTAGACTGCATTCGAAGGACCGACGTCGCGGACGCGCTTGGCTTTGGTGAGGAATTCGGCAAGCTTGTAGGCGCCTCCAAGGGCACCAGCGGCAGCACCGATGGTGAGTATCTCTCCTTTAACCATGACGGGCGGTGTGAGGATAGCTCCAGGGAGCTACCGGCAAGGTGATGGTGATGGTTCAATTGAGTGAATGAGGGCCTGCGTCTCTGCCTGTACCTGGCGCGAGCATCCCGCGCAGGTTCAACCGGCTGCGAAAGTGGGGATAGACGCTTTGGTGAGTTTGTGAGGAGAGCAGAGTTGTTGTCAGTCAGCTACTCAGGCCAGCATTGACAGGGGCCGATGGTGTTTAGTGTTATTCGGGGGCTGGGTGCTAGCCACATGGGGTGCGACTAGCCGCAGCTCATCACTCCTCGCGACCAGTCCGAGGTCTGTCCTCCCCCCATAGCTCCACCCGCGAACGTGTGGCTTCCATCGCTTGCAACCGACGAGCTGATCATGTTCACCAAGCCGATCCCAAGCGGTGAGGAGAGACACTTTGACCTCACACAAAAAGAGCCTCCTTGGTGCTGTAAACAACATGTCCAGGTCTTGTTTACGCGCCGACCTGCCCTGAAACCAGTATGTCAAAATCTTCGCGCTATTTACCATACTTTGCAATGAAAGCTCGAACTCTGGGGTCGCTCAAGCTTAGTTCGCTGCCCTCTGCATCCAGCAGCTCTCGGTCCTTGTTCTCAAGCTCCAGCTCCATCGCCTTCAGTTGCTCATCCAGCTCGGGGTTGGTCAGGCTAGCCTGCTGGAATGGCGCGTGCTTGTATAGCGCGCTCAAAATAACCCTCAAATCAGCGTCTGCTTTGCTGGAGCGCTCAGCAAGTCCATTGTGAATTGATGTCGCGCTAGATTCGTAGTGGCCTTGAAGCTTCTTGCTTCGCTCAAGTTGAGCTTGCTGCAGAACATCCTGCAAGCCTTCAATGTTATCCTGGTTGAACGATATGCTTGCATGGCGAAGCGCATCTTGGAGTGCTACTGGAAGGTCAAGCGTCGAGGCAGGCTTGAGCTTGACCATGGGGGTAAAAGCCGACGTGCCAGAGTTCATGCGTTTCAATCCGGGCGTCGCAACCGGTGCGTGTGTCTCTGGTATACGCTTCGTTGCCGCAGCTTGGACGTGTGCCAGTGCTTGTTGGAACTCGTCAGTATCTTGCGTGCTAGTGGTGATTATGCTGAGGCGTTTGCCCATGTATTCGAGTGTTGCGAGCACCTAGTTTATCAGCAATGATCTAATGACTCTCCACATGTTACTCACGTAGTTGAGCCATGCAGTTCGTGCTTGTGTTCTGTCTCGATCCTTGCGCTCCTTCATCTCAATCATCGGCTTGCGTATCTCATGCTCGACGACCATTTCAGCGACAGACGCAATCTCAGAGTGCAGCTCTTCCAGTTCAGCTTGCAGGGCGACCTTTTTTTCTTTCAAGTCATCCTCTGCTTCCTCTGAAAGACCGTTCTCGGAGCCCTTTAATGCGGTAGTGAGAAATACGGTATCCACTCGAGCTTTGATCTCTGCAGCGCGAAAGGAAATAATCGCCTTGCACCACTGCTCCATCGACTTCTCATCCTCACTGGCTTCAGGGTTAGTGAAGATTTGAGACACTAGCTTAGGGAGTCGGCTTAAGATCTGATCGTCTGATGTAAAGCGTTCTGACAGGTAGCTCTTCAGCGTTGACTTCTCAGAATCAATCTCGCGCTGAGCATCCGTCATCTGCTCTGTAACTGATGCAGCTACATCATCGACCTCCGCAAATTAGCAAAGTCAAGTGTATAATCTCTTACAACTTACAGAGACGTCTAAACGAGCTTTTTCTTGTCCCTCCTTCCTTCTCCGCTCGTTTCTTGCATGTTCGACATCCAGGTTGGGCTTGCCAAGGGCTCTCAATCTCATCAGAGCATCTTTCTGTGCCTCCGGAACTCTGCATTGCTCTTCGATCGCGGTAGTGGAGCTTCTCAGTGATTCAATTGCTGCAGCAATTTCATGGTCCAAGATGGGTCGGATGGGTTCCCCCTCGCTCTCGTACTGGTGCAAAAGGCCCTTCTTCTTCAAAGTCTGGTACCTAGACTCATAGTTAGTAAGGATCAATAGGATTGGAGTTTGGACGCACAGCTCTAGCTCCTCCTTACTCAGCAACGTGTCTTGGTGTAGGTACTCCTCAACCCACACCGCAGCTTCGTGCTTGGTCTCAGCGTCCTCAAAACCTAAGAGGATGTTGTCGAGATCGACTTTGAGACCCCGCTCTTCGACAACGTTTAGTAAATGATGAGCTGCTTGTTCTTCCGCCATACCATCAGACAGTGTGTTTCGGTGTCAGTGACTTGCAGATGCGAATGCAGTTAGGTCGGGAGCATTCGATACGGTAAGCCGCAAAAGCTACTTGCGCAGTCGCGGTCTTGAGGCCCTGACGCGCTTCGCGACATCTACTCTGACGTTACACCACAGCACTTGAATACACACACACTGATCTCCTCTTCACAGTCAAAATGCCTCCGAGTGCGACAGAACCCGCCATAGCCCCCGAGCCTCCCAAAGACACCCCCAAGCAAAGCACCCCGCCACCCAGCAACCCCGCGCACGAAGAGCACCAGTACCTCTCTCTCATCCGCGACATAATCGAGAATGGCGAACATCGCCCCGACCGAACAGGAACGGGCACGCGTGCTATTCCCTTCCCCGCACAAATGAAGTTTGCATTGTCACGACCCTCGAGCGACCCCACACAGCCACCAGAACTCATCTTGCCGCTCCTCACAACGAAAAGAGTATTCACTCGCGCCGTGATTGGCGAACTGCTGTGGTTCGTCGCAGGCAGCACACATAGCAAGTCGCTGTCGGACGCTGGCATCAAGATCTGGGACGGCAACGGCAGCCGGGAGTACCTTGACAAGGTGGGTCTGAACCACTACGAGGAAGGCGAACTAGGTCCAGTATACGGCTTCCAATGGCGGCATTTTGGCGCCGAGTACAAGGGACATGCCGAAGACTACACAGGCCAAGGTGTCGACCAACTAGCTGAGATAATCGACAAGTTGAAGCACAAGCCCTACGACCGGCGCATCATACTGAGCGCGTGGAACCCTGCAGATATCAAGAAGATGGCCTTACCACCCTGTCATATGTTTGCGCAATTCTACGTTTCCTTCCCAGGACACAAGCAAGGCGAGGAAAGACCAAGAGGCGTTCTACATTCCCTCCTCTACCAGAGATCCTGTGACATGGGTCTCGGTGTACCCTTCAACATCGCTTCGTACGCCCTTCTCACACACATGCTGGCTCATGTGTGCAACCTAACGCCTGGTACATTTACGCACACAATGGGCGATGCACACGTATACATCGACCATATAGATGCGCTAAAGGTGCAGCTAGAGCGCGAACCGCGAGACTTCCCTACACTCAAGATCAACAGAGAGATTGGGGACAGTATCGATGATTGGAAAGCGGAGGAATTCGAGGTTGTGGGATATAAACCACATGCGGCTATAGCCATGAAGATGAGCGTATAGTCGTTTACAGGTACACATGAGGCATATGATGAATGCATCATCATATTCTCGCCACATGCCAAAGCAGCAATACTGCCACGATCGCGCTACGAACGCTACAAAATAAAGCCAAGTACACTACGTTTCCAACAACTGCTCAATCAGTGCAGCTCCCTCGTTTGTGTTTAGAGTCCACTTGGCAGTCTCATCCGCCCACCCTCTATCATGAAGGCAACTCCTGCGGCTCACTTCTCGGTCCATGGTTGTGTGCGTACTTGGTACTCGCTGGCAACTCACTCGTGCCCACAGTTTCCAGATCCACATTCGTGCTATATGCAGGTACAGCTTCATACGTTATACCGCTCTCGTTGTTTCCTTCTTTGTCTCCGCCAGCAGCTCTCGACGCCTTCCGGCGCCACCAGAATATGGCAAAGCCAATGGCCGCAAGGGCGGCGATACCGCCGACTACAGGGCCAGCTATCCATGCTTTGCTGGTCGCGGATGCAGAAGGTGGGTCGATACCAGGTTGAGAGGAGATCTCGGCATCGACAAGTACGGCATAAATTGCACTTGCCTGATCGCTGATAACACTGGTGGTGTTTTGCAGATAGCAGTTGTTGAAACCTCCAGTCAGTGTCGAGTCGAAGAGTATAGCTTTGCAGTCAGTGTCACTGGACGCACAAGCATCCATACAAGCAGTAACGCTCTGCGTATGCAAACTAGTGATGTTCGTGCCTGGGTTCAGCCGTCCACAGTGAATGTCGAAGCGCTTCGCATCCGTGGCGTTTCCAACTGTGTAAGTGTCGGTTCCGGGGCATTTAGCATCGATTGAGTCAATCTGCGTCATCCGTGCTGAGTGGAACAGAATGGGACCGCCACGCACATTGTTGCCATCGCTGTACCCGGATGCATCATCGGTTTTAGGGATGCAGTTTGCGAAGCCGACCTCCAATCCTGGATTCCACGACACGGCCGTGCAAAGAGGGTGCTGGTCAAGGCATATTCCCATGCATTCCTCCAGTGTCTCTGCGTGGTGAAAAGTCGCATAGATACCTTGCAGACACGGGTATCCGTCAAATCAGTAATCATTTGCGTTGATGACTTTGCCACAATGCGTCGTATATTCCATGCCTTGGACTCCGGGGAGCGTGTTCGTCGACAGATCTGCGTTTGGACATGCCGTGTCAAAGCCGTCCATCTCGCTCCTCTCGACAAGCGCAGTATAGCGTCCGGAGCTTGGTTCAATGCTCGATTCGGATACACTGCTATTCTTTATCCAGCAGTCGCCGTTTTCTTCGACCCAGAGGACGCCGAAGCAACCCTCGCCAAGACCCCAGTAGCGTGAACAGTGTTCCATGCAATCTTCAAGGCTGTTCTGGGGGAAGGCTCTGCTCGTTCCATCTACTCCTATCGCGTCTGCTCTTGTCAGTCCCGGTCTCTTCCGTAGTATGCTACGTGATGTGTTGTGTACCGTTTCCCTGTATCATCTGATCGCAGTATGAAGTGAAGTTTAGACCGTTCCTCGCCGTGTAGGTACGGGGACATGCCTCAGAACTATCTTGTCGTGCCTCGAGGTTGTGGGTAGATACATGGTTCGTTAGAGCTACTCTCGTTGCTATTGCGTCAGTAGACGTCTGTAATATTCCCATCATCCTTTTTATTGACAAACTCACACGTAGGTGTCGCGTAGGCAGCGATGGCCAGCATGAGAGTCAAGAAGATCTGTCCCATTGTAACAAGCAGACTATAGGATCTCATTGCCGCAAACGGCTCCACCACAGAGGATAGGAAAGAGTACAAGGTAAGATTCGGAGTCTGTCAAAGTATCATACAGAGTGAACCCAGGCTGTACGACTCAAATACACCACCAGGAGGCGAAGCCGAGGCTGAGTAGAGCAATTACTGTATTCGAGAACAAAGCCTCAGCGAGAAGGAGCCGGCGGGAGGATGATCAACTTAGAATGCAATCATTTGGGATCTCGAGAGGCTTGATTTTGATCCGGCCTACAACATAGCTTAAGCGGCGCAGCGCCCAGGTGCTGCTCGATTATCTGAGCGGTGGTAAGTTAAGGATTGTGAGTGGTTCCGAAGAAGATGAAGGCTTGGCCGGTTAATGTCAGGCGTCCAGGCACAGAGCTATGAGTGGTGGGTTAAGGACTAACATCCAGTTGTGCTTACATCCACTTCTCTTTTAGATACTGCCCCTGTGAACCACCGGACGACTGGGTAGTTGCTTGATGATGTTATCATAACTTGGAATTCCTCCGAGATACACCTGATTTCTGTAGGTTTTCGCTCAATATCCTAGGTAGATGTTAGTGTGCATGTTCGATGGTTGCCAGCGGCTTCTGAATCAAGGTCTCAGCACGTCAGCAAAAGCTTGGCGGGGCGTAGCATGGCTGAGTGAGGCTATTCCTGCTTTCGTATTCAGCTGCGAAATCCTACGAGAGTGCGGCATAGTCTTGCTATGATGATGTTGCTACACTGTGCCCCTGTATTCCGTTCCTTGATTGGCAAATGCTTGGTACCAGGTCCTATAGCTTCACCTACGTCACAACTCTTGTAAGCCTGTTCGGCCTGTAGGAACCACGATACGATTTCTGTAGCCTTACTCATTTTCATAAAAGGTTGTAAAACTCGGCTTTTCTCATGCACATGCTTCGCCGTGCATGAAGTTAGTAACCATGGTCTTCAGAAATCCCATGAGAAATGATGTGAGGAAGACCATGAAGCCCGTTGTAGGATATTGATGGAAAAAGTATTGCATTACCACGCTGCTATCATCAACAGCGAGTTGGTATCTAATGCATCCCAAACGCCAGCCATGATTTTCCCACCTGCAAACACGCAATGCAAGAACGCGAAAGAGTCCGGGTCTGCTTATCTGTGGCTGGTCTTTCCAATACCACGCTTTCCGGCAGTCTGAACAACTGTTAGCACCTGCACTGAGAGTGGAGGGGGGGAGAAGCAAACTTACCAAATGCTTGATCAAAGAACCAGTCTGGTGCCTATCGGCCTCACCCTGTCTAGCCATCCTGTTCATCTTCTTCTGCGACAACTTCGCCAGCTTCTCAGCCTTGGAGGCGGCAGTCTCATTCGTAACACCATCCGTTCTTCTGTTGGTGCTTTGGCTACGGCCTCGGCTCTTAGCACGCTCAAGCATAGCAGCTCCAGGCGTATCGACATCCATAGCATCGCCACCAGGACCCTCTGATCGTCCACGAGCCAAGCTACGGCCTCGCGCCTCTGCCTTCGCAGTCGTACGCTCGACAGCCTTTGAGGCATCGTAGCCAAGACTTTCGAGATGTGACTCCATCTGTGACATCTGTTTCGCCTTCTTAGTCCTGGGGATGACGGCCCTGTTCTTGAGACTCTTGCGCATCTTGGCTTCGTTGCGGATGAGTTGCCTCTTCTCACGGATGAGGTCTGCCTTGTACCTGATGTCGGCCTCCTCTGCGTCCTCAAGATCATCGTCCGACTCGTAGAAACCCTCGCCCTCAAGCTTCTCTTCTTCGGCCTCAAGTGCGGCAAGCTTAGCCTCGATGTCAGGATCGATGAAGTCGTAAACGTTCTGACCTTTGAAGACCTCGGGAATGCGGTCGTGTTTCCACTCATCGTCCTCGAGGAGGTAGTTCTTGCGAAGGTCGATGTTGTACACACCGGCTCCGCCGTTCTCCTCTTCCAGGTCACGCTCAAGGAGCGGCCTGTCAGGGTCTTCCTTGTCGTACTTCTTCTTGTTAAGCACTGCTTCTGGAATGTAGGTCTCGCGAGTGACGCCGCCCAACGGTTGGGCAACGTGGATTCGGCGAAGCAGTTCACCAAGACGGCCAGAAGGCTCGCCGGCGCTGTTGGTACCAGCCTTGAGCTTCTCGGCGTTGCGAGCAGCAATCAAGCGATCGCAGACCGAGTTTCGCACAGCCATGACACCCTCGAGAGTGTTGCAGGAAAGCTCTAGCATCTCGACTTCGCCAGACTTGAGCATTCCCTGAAGCTGTTCTTGTGTCTCAGAGTCGAGCTGATCGGGACGCATAAGATCGATCTTGTTGACGACGATGGAGATCAACTTGTTGGCAAATAGAGGCTTGATGTTGTTGAAGAGGGCGATTTGCGATGCGACAGAGTAACCGCATTGCTCGCTGAGATCCATGAAGTAGAGAATGTGGGCGCGCAAATGGGCAATGGCGCAGATAGACTGATGTTCGATGGTGTTCATGTCCTCGAGTGCGTGGTCCAGAATACCGGGAGTGTCAACAGCCTGGAAGCGAAGCATCTTGTAGTCGAAATGTCCGACATACAGACTCTTTGTGGTGAAAGCATAGGGCTGCACCTCAACATCGGCCCTTGAGATGGACTTCAAGAATGACGACTTGCCGACGTTGGGGAAACCAGCAATGACGAGGGTGCGGGTGTTGGGGTCGATAGATGGGAGACGGCCCAAATGCTGCCTGACCTGCTCAAGGTAGACAAGAGGGTCCTTTAACCTCTTGCAGATGGTAGCCATACGTCCCAGCGCCGCCCTCTTCAGCTGCTTGCACTGGAACAGGGATTGTCCGTACTTGAGAAGGCGCACATAGTCGCGCGCAACTGTCTCAATCAGCGACTTTGCAGTCGAAAGCTGACCAAGAGCAATTCGGAAGTGGTCCGCATCGTATAGGGTGTTGAGGAGATCGCGGTGGAACGGGTGGATGTCCGCCAGGCGCGGGAAAGCCTCGATCGTAGTGGAGAGGCGTTCGGTAAAGGTTTCGGACGTATACTTGACTTTTCGCGTGTAGAAGGCTCGAATTCTGCTGATCTTGAACCCTGCACGAATCTGTGTCGGCAATCTAACAGCTAGTCAGCTTGTCGTCTCTTGTGTCGTGCGCATTGCGCCTCCAAAATCGCGAAAGTGCAGGGCAGCAGAAAGAAGGCGCTGTGCGCGAGTGCGTTTGGAGAAGGAACTTACCTCCTCTGGGTCCTGGAAAGTACAATGTCCAGAAACTCCTGGCTCGTCGGCACCGCGGGGATATCTTTCCACTGAGTCTTCATTTTGGCGACTGCGGTATGTTGTTGTCGTGAGAAGCGGTCTGCGCTTTGGAAGGACTCCAGGGCAAAAAAGTTCGAGACGCTATCGATACCGTGTGGGGCATGTCCAAATAGTTCGCCTCACATACGCTAGTCCCGCATTCAGCAGTCGCTAGTGTCTCGATTTTGCGCCGACCGAGTAGACTACATTCAGTTAGACCAACGATGAACGTCACGGTGAAAGAGGCCTCTTTGATTTACTTGGCAGTGTGGTATTTTGCTGCTCTGTTGGTGGGCAGATAGCTTGTCCTAGGGCGATGGCTACATGGAGAAAGAGGAAAGATGGAGCTAGGGCGAATGCTGTGTTGGCTATGTAGGGCGGGCCTCATAGGAGTATGTTTGATGTTGACCTTCTTTATCAATTTAGATTTGGCGGGTCCAGACTTGTTGTGGTCATGTCTGAGATAAGCTCAGGCTAAGATATGCTCTGTTGTATCAACGTTCATTGCTAGTCCTATGGAATGGCTCTCTTCACACCCCCTCTTTCCTGTGTGAAAGGCATGTTCATGAACAGGTTGAACGGATCTGGGACTCTACGCCCCATCTTTACTTGTAGGCATTCTAGAGCCTCCCTTTTGGCAGGCGATAGCGACGCAAACATAGTCAACTCGTCCAAAGCGTCCCAGAAGTTGTCTGTCTAAGACTCGTGGTACTCGTGACGCCTAGCTTATTGTATCGCCATCTATCACATGCTGCGACCAGAGTGTAGTGCACGCCTGAACTTGTGTCTTCCACCACATTGACCATCGGCGCCCTCTCCTGACTAGCCATAATATCTTCCAATACGAGTGTCACTTTCAGCAGAATTTCCCAACAATGGCACATGGATATGTAATTTGGGTACAATGGCGGCGGTATAAGCAGTGGCGGAATACTTGGAGGGCGAGTCGGAGGGACGGTTTGGACGGAGGAAGACGTGTCTTAAAGCTTGTGAGGTGTCGCAAGGTGTCTATGTCTGGAGTAAGAGCGTGTATGTGAGTGTACAGTAGGAGAATGCTCCTACGTGAACATTGGTAAATACGCCACCCGATATACATGCATACGCCACTTTGTGCTGTCGCGTTGGGCCGTGGGATGGGAAAACAGGAAGATGGGTCCAAGATAAGTGTCATCCGTGTAGCCAAGGTTAGCATACGATGACCGACATTGTCATAGTCATCAGCAACAGCCCCAGCTGCATCTACAATTCAGCGAATGAGTCCAGGCGCACAGGGTGAGCGCGTAGCATCGAGCGGTGTCCACGGATCCAAAGGCCTTCCTTGATCATAAAGGTAGGCCAGATGCGTGACGAGTGCCATTTCGAACGAGGCAAACTTGAGTGACATGTATGAAGTATGCAAAGACTTGAGGAGAGTGAAGGAAGGATGTTGAAGGCGTGCTATTGAGGAGCCACCGGTGGACCTGCAACCGCGCCTATCACGTGTCAAGAACGCGGCTGCTTCCATAGGACACCCTAGCATTCCCGAGCGCCGCAACCCAAATTATCCCCACCACAGCTCGACTCCTTTACTGCCAGCCCGCCCCATTCCTACCCAGTCTTCACCATGGCTGCCCTCGCCACCAAGACCGAGTCGCAAAACATCTTTACCAAATTGAAGTCAAAGCCTGCGAACAAAGTACGTCTGTCGAAGAGAGAGAGATTCGAGCAATACCTAATACATGTCTAGATATGCTTCGACTGCGGCGCAAAGAACCCAACATGGAGCTCCGTACCGTTCGGCATCTACCTGTGTCTTGACTGCTCGTCCAACCATCGTAACATGGGTGTCCACATCTCCTTCGTACGATCCACCAACCTCGACAGTACGTTCACCCAAGATCCCCCGACCCCCGAGACCATCTGCAGTACATATGCTGACCAAGGCTAGTCTGGCAATGGGACCAATTACGAATTATGAAAGTTGGCGGTAACGAAAGCGCTACCAAGTACTTCCAGTCGCATGGAGGTTCCGCCGCGCTCGCGAGTAAAGACCATAAAGCCAAATACACCAGCAATGCCGCCACCAAGTACAAGGAGGAGCTGACTAGGCGCTGTGCTGCGGATGCCAGAATGTACAGAACAGCAGCCATACGTGGTGGTTCATGCTAATCCGATTCTACCAGGTACCCCAACGAGGTCGTAATCACAGACGTACTCGAGACTGGCAGCAACGGCAACAACACTCCAGCTGGCGAAGACGACGACTTTTTCTCATCATGGGACAAGCCCACCATTAAGCGACCGTCAAACCCACCCTCGCGTACCGGTACACCCAAAGTCGGATCACCCTTCCTGAAGCCTGGTGCCAACGGCAATGGAACCGATCGCCCCAAGTCGCCACTCGTCGGCGGCTCTGAATCGAGCACACCCGCTGCAAAGCCAGCAGCCGTACGAAAGACGACTACAGGCGCCGCGCCGAAGAAGAACATCTTGGGCGCGAAGAAGAAGGGTCTCGGAGCAAAGAAGGTGGTTGCTGCAGATGGAGGTCTGGATTTTGAGGAAGCAGAGCGCAAGGCTCGCGAAGAGGCAGAGCGCATTGAGAAGCTGGGCTATGATCCCGAAGCCGAAGCTGCTGAGGCTGCCGCAGCTACCAAATCGAAAGTCCCCGAAGCATCAGCCATCGTATCTCCCACTCCCGTATCGCCACCACGAGGTGGTTTCGGTTCTACTTCCAAGCCCGAACGCTCCAGTCAGGATATGGAAAGGTTAGGCATGGGCGTACAACGTCTAGGTTTTGGGCAAGTAGGTGCCGCGAAGAAGCCCGTAGCACAGAAAAAGATGGGCGGCTTTGGCAGCGTAGGTAAGCCTGCGCAAGACGACGGTGAGAAGTACGCACGAGAGAAGTTTGGCACACAAAAGGGTATCTCGAGTGACGAGTTCTTCGGACGAAACGCGTTCGATCCCACCGCAACCGCGCAGGCCAAGGAGAGACTATCAGGTATGTACTTTCTGCGAGAGTACTCGTATTTCACTTGCTAACTCCATGTGTAGGCTTCGAAGGCGCAAGCGCCATCTCCTCCAACGCATACTTTGGTCGACCCGAGGACGATGTCGCGGAGGAAGACTATGGTGATCTTGAAACCGCTGCCAAAGACTTTGTCCGCAAGTTTGGTCTTACAGCTGGCGACGATCTCGAGAACCTGACGAACATGCTTGGCGAGGGCGCTACAAAACTGCAGGGCGCCGTCCGGAACTACCTCAACTCGTAGGGTGGCCTTGAGCTATGTACTGAACAAGCTGAGCTGGCGTGCGGAGGGCACGATTGACTTCCATGCGGAAAGCTCGTTGCAGATGGTGAACAACACGTGTGTGGGCGCTTGGTGCATTGAACGGAGCCTGGAGAGGAGACACCATGAGGCGTGGAGTTGTTTTGGTTTCTACTGTGTATTCTTTTGCGCTGAAGACCTGGGCTTGGGAATGGTGTTTGGGAGCACAGACAAATGCACGCAAACAATAGTCCTTCAATACAACCTCGTAATCGTGTACATGTAATCTAGGCTGTGACTATCAATACCAGATACTACCGACATGTGCAAAGAGACTCGCAAAAACGCCGTTCAAAATCCGTCCAATCGCCTTGTACAGCCTCGGAGCCAACACGCTCAATCATCCCTATCCCCCCAAACATCAGCTTCCTCCCTCGCCACGGCATCCAAATCGATTAATCCACCATTGCCTCTGCTTTCGCTACCTTCGTCCTCGTCATTGCTACCATCATCATGTCCACGGGCCTCCTCCCGGCTCACTGAGCCCCACCCAGCATCTTCATCCTCCTCGTCCTTGGGGAAAGCCGGTGATACGGGAACGAAGTCGTCCATGAGATTACTGGGAAGGCCAGCCGGTGCCAGACGCGGACGGGAAGAAGACGGCGGAGAAGGAGATAAAGGCATCATCGCCATTTCAGGGTGCTGGGACAATGGGGTTTCTGGTATGTTGTCGACGAGATTTGGTGGTGTAGTGGTGCCGTGAGGGAGGTCGGATGGCTCTGCGTGAGAAGATGTAGGTGATAAGATCTTTGGTTTCTTTCCTTCCTTTGAAGATGGTCTAGCTTCTTCTTGGTCTCTCGTTGCTTGTCGCGAGGATGCTTGTATGGCTAGTGATGTATCTACCTGCTGGGTAGGCGGTAGCTTGGCATGATGCTCTTGCTGCTGCTGCTGCTGCTGCTGCGAGAATGGGAATATGGAGAATAGACTTGCACTTAAGCTATGTCTGTTTGGTGCTCCGGGTCTTTGTTCTTGCTTCAGCGCTTCAGCCCTGCTCCTCGGTACGTTTGGAGGTGGGTGTGATGCAGAGTGCGAGTGCGAAGGGGCCTTCCTGTTGACGGCTGGACTGGGAGGTTTTTGAATAGGCATTTCTGGCAAGGGAGCTTCGCACATCTCGCAGATTGTGAGATTGGGATCGTTGAGGAATGTACACCGAGGGCATTGTTTCTTGAGGTCGGGTGTTGATGGTCGTTCGGATATTTCAGCTTCCAGAGGAGGTTGAGGCTGTGGTCGGGGAGGTTGACGAGGAGGCGCTGCATCATCTTGGTTGGCCATTTGATAGCTTGGGCTATATCGCTGTGCGGTCCTGGAGTGTGATGGTGCAGTGTCGCGTTGTCGGCTTGTAGACGATGTACCTGCACCCGCTCCAGCATTGGGATTGGGGTCCACGGAGATTACAACCTGTACATCTCTCTTCGTCCCACACCTCATACACTGACACTTCCTTACAACACTCTTTGTATATGTATCCGTCACCTCGGCAGGAGCATCGAACCTGATCTCAAACTTGCCTGGCTCACCAAAACCGGGGGTACTTCTGTTATCTCTCCCTTTGGCATTCGCGTAGCCTGCTCCTTTCGCCACAATCGGTATGATGGGATCGACCGCTCCGAAGATCAGATGGTCGACAAATGGTATCAGCATCAGCTTCCCGCTAGTCTTCATGTGGTGGTCGACTTCCGGGCGAAGTTGGAAGGATTCGATAGACTGTAGAACGCGGAAATACTTGTTGAACATGTCGCCATACCATTGGCGAACTTGAACACCTTGCTGCAACAGCTCTTTCGCAATGTTTCGTGGTGCAGGGCTCGGCCATAGTGCATCGATCAAGTGCTTCTCTTTCAACGCTTTTCTCACCATCAAATCTAGTCTCGCGCATTCATACAGCCTCTTCTCTAATCTTTCATGCAACTCGTACTTTGCGAACCTAATAACCAAGCCTCTGACAAAACCAGCATCGAGGTTCCATTTTCTCGTGAAGTAATCCAAAGAGTCCAAATCCTTCTGCGCCTGCGCATTTGCGGGCCGAACGACAAGCGGCGAAAGTTCGTGGCCCATGGATATCCATCGTTCGGTTTGGCGGGGGAAGGCGGTTGCTGTAGACCAGAATGAGCGGATGGGATAGTACTCGGCTTTGAAGTAGTTGTAGACAAAGTCCAAGAAGTCAACTTCTGTAAGCGGCATTGCTGCATGGCCGCGTGGAATGTCCATAATGGAAGATGGGCGGTTGTAGGTGGCGAGCAGGTGTAAAGATCACAATCACGGAATCACTCGTGGCAAAAAATGAAAACTGCAGTTGCAGACGTGAATATGTTCGAAGCACGGTTGCGAATCTAGCGAACCGAACTTGGTATGTGTGTGAAAGTTGCTGCCTGGATGGGGAAATAGATTGCGTGTGCAGGGAGAAGCTGTCAGGGTTGACATTAGTGACGATGCCTATTCGGAGCTGCGCCACAGCATGTGATAGTATCACAAGCGCTAGGAAGATTGGTTGCTCTTCTTGTTCTTATGACGGAGTTACCGGGGCGTACGTCATTGTGTGGCGGTGGCTGCGCTCGATCCTTCTCCCGCGTCCGACCATCCATTCTTCCTCGACATTCTCAGAACAACACCAACATGTGCAGCTTGTGTCCGTAATACGATATAAATTGCTGTGAAGACCAGATCCCACATGACCACGTGACAAGAAAGTTGGCCAGACGCTTCAGACGGAGGAAGCGCAAGGCATCGCAAACCCGTAACGCAGCAAATACAGAGCATTGCTAGCCAGGACGTATGCCGTTCCAGGTACCCTTCTCCTAGAGAAATAGCCCTGACTTATCAGAATGGAAGTCTTTCGTATTTTTTCGCGTGGAGTGTTCGCGTCCTTGGTATGCGCCCTATGTAGTAAACTGACTTTTCAAGAGTATACGAACAAACCACAGGAACGGGATATTTCCTCATGTCGAGGAAAATCACCTTCCCTCCTCAATACTAACGTTATTCGAAGGTGATGGCATAATGGTTCGGCTAAGCTTTGCGCAAGGATCAGTAACAGTAAGGGGTGAGTAAGGGATTTCCTACAGGGACACTGATCTGGTTGATCGATGTGCTTGATCTTCCCCTCTAAGCTCTCCCATACGTGGAATCCTTCCGCAATGTGCGTCAAGTTTTGCCTTTCTACCGTGATAGGAGGGCTTTCGACATTGTCCTGCTTATTTACGATGCATAGAATGCAGCGATCAACCAGGAGCTCTCGGCAGCCCCACGCCGTTTTGCTGCAAGCGCGCCTATATTTGACAACCCAACGCACACGTATCGATTACCGGGCGCCTTTCACAAGGGTATTAGACGGCAGACGAATACACATATACTCAGCTCGATCCCTCATATCGGTTACACAATCACATTAACCGCCCCCAATCCCGACCTCAGGCTTGTGGCATACTACACGTACGATGGAGAAGCCGGAATCAGAAAAGGCGGAAAGGCTGGATATGTCGGATGGTTTGCAGATTGCGCAGCCTGAGACCTATCCCGAGGCAGTTAACCGCTATTCTGGATGTGGCGACACGAAGCTGCCACAATTCCGCAATGATGATCATGATAGAGGACGCGATCGCTCACAGCGAGATACGGCATCAACGCGTACGGGAAACTCTCATGACCTCTTGTCGTATCGAAATGGACGTGATCTACCGGATCAAGGGCCTCACATACAGGTTCCACCTGATATGTGGAAGAAGTTCTTCGCCCATAGACGACGCAAATACTGGTTTACAATCGCCATGTCATTCACCATAGTGGCTGCACTCGTGGGTACCAGTATAGGGGGGGCGCTGGTTGTGCAAGAGAAAGCCGACAAGTACGTTTTTGATGTACCATCCTTTGCCATTGCCTAATCCTTTGTTAGGAATGCTGAAGCTCTTGCAGCTGAGCAAGCCGCAGAGAGTTTGAGTATGATGCTAATGCCTACGTCCACGTCGACGAGCGCTTCGGCGGGTGCCTCGGACACTTCATCGGACAGCCCAACGAACAACCCATCAGATGGATCTGAAGACACGGGAACCGACTACATAGCGCGACCCTTTGGCGCCATCCAGTCAATTAATACAACGTGCCCATCGACACTCCTCATATCGAGTCAATCGGATAGCAAGACGTCGGCCATCAGCGGACGTTACCTGTATAGCTGTCTCGACAGCACCAACATACTCGATTCTACCCTCATGAGCTTCACTGCATATACGCTGGAGCAATGCGTTGACGCGTGTAGTCAATACAGCGCCATGGACAGCAGCACGAATAATACATGCAGAGCCGCTGTCATCAGCTCCGACTTTGGTGCAAGATACGAAATTGCGAATGGAGCGAACTGCTGGCTGAAAAGCGGAACTGGAAATGCGAGTACAGGGCAGAACGAGTACACAGCGGCAGTGCTTCGTGAGGCATAGGGCGAAAGGAAAGTCGGTGGGTAGGAAGAGAGCTAATCTAGCAATCAACTGCTGTAAGAATCATCATCGGCGTTTGCAGTTTGTCCAGAGATGGATGGCTCGGGTTTTCTTATCTGTAAAGTTAGCGAGTGTCTGAAGGGATTCCTGTCACTTTCTGTTTCATGACAATGTCAGTCGTTATAGTTCTTTACTTAGGGTGCAATTCTCTCATGCCTCGAGTTGAGTCAATACTCATTGAGCTGCTGTGTCGATCCGGTTGTCTTACAGTTTATCTATGGTTGACGTGAATCTGATTAATACTCGTTCTGACACTGGAATTCGTGAAGTGACTGAGGCTGACGACAGCTTGCAGTATGTTACATGAAAGCCGTTGTATGAAGACACTCGTTTCTGATCAGTTTTACCTACAACTAATACTACCCCGAAGACACGTTGTTGTTGGGATGAAATCTTCAGAGGCAAAAAGACCAGCGATCACCTTCAGGATAGAGTTTAGACACAGCCCACAAATGCACCAAGCTTCTTCCCATACACAAAAGTGCAAAGAGAGCTTGCCGAGCTAAAAAGAGAAAGGGTTTGAGCGGCTTCTCAAGCATCATACACACGGGAAAAGAGGGTGGAATTTTGGTGCATAGTGGAGAGAAAGAAGAAGACAAAATAATGGTCTCTAGGCACCAGACGTTGCCTTGTCCACATTCCTGTGCTTGGGAGAGTCTACGAAGTGTCTAGAGTTCTGAGATTCGAACATGGGATTGGACAAGTGTTCTCGGTCCTCAAAAAATGGCAAAAAGATGGTATTCCGACACCGGGAATCTATTTGGTTGTTAGAATGACGAGTCGAATCTGTGCTGTTACAAGAGAACTTACCGAACCCGGGCCTTGCCGGCACTGGATGAGAACAGTGAACTGACTCTGCAGATGAGAGCGGCAAATCCTAGCCACTAGACCATATCGGACTCTGATGGAAAAGAATCAAATTATGTCGTATATAACCCGGATTGTAGAATCGACTCTAACGACGGCTAGGTCAAACGTACTGGTGCCATTCAATGGGGAAAGACGGGAGAAGTTTTGACATGTCGTGAGTGTTGGCGGGGCACTTTTTCTGCCTACCCCCGGCTACCCCACTTCATGAAATTTCTACCATCAAGCCCTTCGGCGGCACCGCGGACATGCCAAAACGCCATTCGACGCTATGGCATGCGCCATACGAATATTGTGAGTGATCTGCCCAGTATTGCTTTTGATCCAAGCCAGTCTAGCGAGATTCTCCACAGCCAAATGTCTCCTTTCTACATCTTGGCTGAAACTTGGATGGAGGAAGCTGGAGCAATTCTTACAACCTTGCAACATTGCACAGCATGGATCTATTTAAAGCATCAAGTGGCTTTTGCCTCTGTCAACAACGCGCACTGGTTGTGTCACTTTCCTACCTTCTTGATGTAGACGCTACTATTTCGCAGCGACAACGCATTACGTTTAGTACTTTGAGTTCTTAATTGATTTTATAAGCATGTATGCTTGTACAGCATTTTTCTGGTGTATGCATCTATGAAGGCGTAACTGTAGACAATAGTGCTTGCTTCACGTTACTAAGGATAGTGAGAGATGACTGATATATTGAAACCACAGGCGTGGGTGGTAAGGAGAATAATTCTTGTCCTGTCTCTCGCAAGCGAGGCGCACCTTATATACACGCTTAGCGCGTACTAATCTCTCTAGAGCAGTGCGCGTCTCGCATCTCTCTCTCAAGTACAAGGTACTTCCAAAGTCCCCGTTACAGCATCTACATTATCGATAAAAGTAGTTACTGACAGCGATAGAACAGTTTTGTTGTAGTGCGTATATTGCTAAAATATCTAGATTAGAGTTCCAAGAGGCATAGACTGTAAACCAAAGTTGAATTCCTAGCATACGGGCACTTCTGGGATTGTATCTTGTTAATATCCTGCCGTCCTGCAGTACCTGGGTTGAGTTCACAAATCGATTCTTATAGATCATCGCCGACCAGTCCGGTTCATATTCTCATATCACGCAGAGAACAATAGATCTCGTGCATTCAGCCTTTGATGTTACTTGCTTCAATTCAGATCCTTAAGATCTAGACACTCTTGCGGCGGCATTATTTGCTACCAAGACTTATGATTATGTTATACTCCTTTTGAATGTTCACCGTATTGTATACCCTGTTTACAAGATAGTCACTATCCCCTTAAACTCCGTTAATAGATACAAAGAAAGCAATCTTCTCATTTTCCAACTATGTAATAAAATCCGGAAGCGCGATATCCGGATAGAGGTGATGCCCGTGGATTTTACAAAAAAAAAAGGCTCAAGCCCTAACTCTGCCTGCCCTTACAAAGATAGGGAGAGCTTCTAAAACTGTGTCCTAACCACCCTGAGTCTGTTACAGAAATAACTGTAAGTCATGATTTCATTTCTTGTGTTTGATTACTGGGCTTGACTTCTACTTCTACTCTTTGCTTCGCCCCCTTTTTTCTCTTCTTTTACTCCACTGCCTTTCTTCTTCTCTTTTTTACCAGGACGATTGGCTGGCACCTTCACGTGGTGTCCTGGGTCAGTAGCGCAGCCTGTTCACGGGCTAGTCAGCGAAGCCAAAACCAGCCAGCAAGTAGATAGGAATCTGTACAAATGCATTGATCAGGCCATTCTTTGCATCGTTCCCTCGTGACGTATTTGACATAGTGATGCTAAATCAACAACTCCATCCGGCAAGCACAGATGATAAATTGCATCACCATGGGACCTGACATCCACGTCATGTAATGCTTCCTTTTCCAACCGTAGGTAGCAGAGATCAGAGGCAACCTCCTTCCAGGACTCAACAACATCATCACTGAGCTCAAGATTCCATGTACCACGCCATGTAAGTGTAGCTATTGCACTTGCAGTATGCTACTGATAAATTACCGAACAGGCTTGTCCTGGTTCACTGTTCCAGAGCACTATGGTTTTGAGCTGCGGCATCTTCAGCGCAACCGAACTAGCGTTTCGCAACAGTGTATAAACATTTTGATGAGGAGCTATCCGGGCCAGTGTGGAAGATGTGAGTGTCAACGACTGCAGGAGATTCCAGGTACATGGCAGCTGCTGGCATGAAGTGAAAAACTGCTGGGCGTCGATCATGTATGAAATAGAAAGGCGCTCTAGATGGTGGCTTTTGGGGACAAACGCTTTGGCTAGCTGGAGATCTGCAGCCAAGGTAGTTTCCAAATCTCGGCTCAAATGTGGCGTCGTGTTGTTAAGTGCCAATTCAACTTGGTCGTTGAAGTCCTTGAAGATAGATAATCTCCTAACAGACTTTGGAACACTGTACTGGACTAAGGAGGCTAGTTCTGTTAAGATGTCAGAAGGAAATAAAATACATGTTTAATGTAAGGGCGGGTTCTTTAACTTTACACCAGATCCGATATAAAATAATCTCAACAGAACAGGTACGCCCCCTTTACATGTCTAAGCACAAAAGCGTATGTAAAAAAAAATGGAAATAGGGTTAAACGTACTATATGCACACGCAATCTGGTAGTGGTGTGGCCGGACAAGCCACAACTCGTGAACTATACTTTCTAGCCGAGAGAGTTTCTCCCACAAGGCCTTTAGTACTTCGGGAAAAAGCTCATGTCGAAGTTGTCGACGTATGCAGAAGCCTGTAATGGCATGGAAGGCAGGGAGATTTTGGGGGATGTTCAAGCAGAGCGGGGAGAAGAGGCGCAAAATGGCGGGCCGATCGGGTGTCTTAACCTGCCGACCATTAACTCAGCCGTGTTTCGGGTTGTGACATTTAATAGCTTTCTCCTGCTGCGTCCAGTCTCTGGTGTCTTCATGTCCGGGCCCAAAACAGTAGTTTTTGAACCAATGTTGTGAGTCACTCGGTGAAGATGCGCTCAGTTCAAGTGTTAACTGACCTGTAGGCTGCCAGGTACTTAGGGTAGAAAAGAGCTTTAGGATAGCCCTCCTAAAGATGGTAGACCTACGATTGGACATGGTGGTGCCTCGCTTACAAGTGGGACATGTGTATCGAGGAAAGTCGATATTGAGACAGATGTGCTGGACAAGAGGCCTTTGTCGGGTAACGAGGGTTTCTAGTTCGTCTAGACAGGATGGCTGCAATGCTAGTTGGGAGAAATTCTTGGGTTCAAGAATGGCCAACCATTCTTTACAGACGGCTGCGCATTGAGCCCAGCCACAATATTGCTGACCTGAGATTTCGTCGAGGATTAAAAGACGGATATCTGCAGGCAACGAGAGCCAGGGAAAGGCGATGTGATCGTGTCTCTCGGTCATTTTTGAGATAGAAGCTTATTTGGCAGTAATTCTGGCAGAAGGAATCGCGCACATTCGAATTTTCGGGTTTCAGTGGTGAGATTGATAATGGAGGCGCGCAGTGCGCTCCTTTTATAGTCAACGCACAGGTGTCACATAAACGCACGTGCTATCGTCGCAAGGCCTTTTCGACTTGGTTTGAAATCTGATGTTGAACTTTTTCTTGAACGCGTCAAGGCTGCCATAGTTGGTGATGACATCTTTAGGTGTGCGATGGGCAGTGAGTATGATTGGGTAGCGGAGAAATGGCTCAAGGCAAGTTGGAGGAGGTGAGCCTTGCGGCGACGATAATGTGAATGCTCATGAACATATGAAATCGTTGCATTCGGGGCGCGACTGTTGAAGGCGTAATGTCATCGTAATGAGTCGACTATTAGGCGGTACCAGGGACCTGAATAGATCACCACTATAACCGTTCGTTTGGTAGCGAAGGCACTCTTACAAAAAAGTCGACAGAGACCTACAATCCATCTCTATCTCTATTCCGACATTATCACTAATGCCAAAATGGGAAACAGTCGCTGCCTGTCCTTAGGAGCAGTTGCAACAACACCTGGTTTGCGACCAGAAGCATCAAGCCAGAGCCATTTGTGGCTTTGATGGCGTCGAGAAAACGGGCAAAGGCCAACTTCCGACGACCACGGTCCCGTGTCGGCGATAGAGACTGGCTGAAACTGTGGTTGGTGTGCTTGAAAGACTTTGAGGCAAGTTGGACGCAGGCCCACCGTGCCACCCGGCGGCGCAGGTGCATCCTGACGCCGCCACTGATATACTTAGCGCTAGACTGTACTGATATTGGATTAGCGCACACGACATAGCTTTCTATCAACTGTAGCAAATATACTGTATTAAGCACCTCGAAGAGATGGCAACTCGTTACGGGTAATTGCGGCCACTGTGATTAACGATTACAGGAAAACCAAGGGCTTTTGTAGCAGCTAGGTGAGAGATTATAGCGATACCTTCGCGATCCATCAATTCTCGTTATGCCGTTTCAAGGCCAATTTACTAGTGTTCTATCGTGGTGACCCTTTTCGGTCGTTGCGATCCTGGAATCAGTTAACGGCACAGCGCCCACCACCATAGCCTATTGTAGAAAATTAACGAACATCAAGCACTGGAACCCGTCAGGCCAAAAGGACTACGGGTTTACGATGTCCCTGCCTAGGTATAATCCTCTGATGGCGCCGAAGAAGTGTAGATAGGAATTTAGAATAAATTTAATAGAGTTAAAATAGGAGATAAATAGACTAGAAACTAATTTTACTTAGTACTATACTTTTTCTATTCTTTGTAGTATACATATAGTCTTTCTTTCCTAACTAATACAATCTTTGAAGCAGGTAGGACCTATCAAGTCTATTGACAGAAAAGAAGGTAGGAACGTCTAGCTAGCGTATGTTTCAACGATTGTCTCTCTCCTACGGAACGAGTCCTTTTTTTCTTCTACCACCACCACTACCACGCCTCGTGTGAGTTCTCCGTGTTGTTTATGATCTTGCTGCTGTAGATGCATGACATAGTTTTCAAACTAACTGCTTTTCCTAGGCCGACGCTCCAATCTAGTCGCGTTATCAAGGCGTTCTAGACCTTGGAAGTTCGGGCCATGCGCTATGGAAGGAAGGCACATTACTAGCTAGACAGAGCCAAATTATGCAGTGTTTTCCAGCAGTACATCTTGATATCGGGTACATTCGACATGATGGGAGATGTGTTTGATGTGTCAAATTGGACCAGCGTTCTGCGTGTCAACGCCCCACGATTGAAAGAGCTTGGCAAGTATCCAGAATCAAAGTCAAAACGTATCAAAAGAAAAGTTGATACATGCGTAGGTTAGTGCCCATCGTTGACACTAATCGTAAACGGACCGAGGTGCATATCGTACTATCGATACGACGAGGCGAAGAGATTGTAGGCACGAATAGACAATGCGATGCGGCATGGCCGGGCAGGTAACAGCAATAACGTAGTTCATGTTTGACCACGCCACACAACGTCAGTTTTTCACGCCAATCATTCGCCATCTCAACAGAATTATTTTAAACTAGACGTCACTTCTATCTCACCTCTGGAGCTTTTCAGCCTGGTTAGAGTTGCCCAGCCAAAAGAAATACAGATAAGCAAAGTACATGCTTCATGCAGAACAGGCTGGATGCGGAATAGTAGGAATACGCGCATACAACAGTAGTAAAAAGACAAGTAGGGTTCTAGGTTAAGAT
Source organism: Alternaria brassicicola (assembly GCA_002796735.1). NCBI lineage: Eukaryota > Fungi > Ascomycota > Dothideomycetes > Pleosporales > Pleosporaceae > Alternaria > Alternaria brassicicola. The sequence continues at coordinate 2,690,529 of PHFN01000013.1, read as the reverse complement.
TAACATGGCTAACACGTTACCCGATTTGCTTTGGCACAAGAGATGAGGCTAGACCTATCATATGGATAGAATTGTGATGAAGGATATGGCGGTACTAGTTCCAGAAGAAGAGAAGAAGAAGAAGAAGAAGAAGAAGAAGAAGAAGAAGAAGAAGAAGAAGAAGAAGAAGAAGAAGAAGAAGAAGAAGAAGAAGAAGAAGAAGAAGAAGAAGAAGAGAATTTGATGCCCGAAATCGGCAGCAAGTTTTGCATGGCTGTCGCAAACAAAAATACAAAAACATACAACAGCGGGGATTCGCCAGTGGTCACCCACCTGACTACTAATCCGCCGGTCTCAAGCTTGAGTACCGCTGAGCGAACGGGAAGCGCTATGATCTTGAGCCTATGGTCGTATGTGGAAGACAAGTTGTGGCAATGTTTTGATATTGTCGGCGGTTGAGATGATGGACGAATGCAAATGCAGTGGCTATGCTGCGGTCGCGCTTGAACCCGGTAGAACACGATAATCGCACCGATATTAGCATTTGGTAACTTTGATACGCAGTCCTTACATGGGACCGGGCGTTGTTGCAATGACATGCATGTAGCCTACCAGGATCGTTGACAAGGGTTTGTCAAACACCGAAGCATCCTTCGGATGCGCCCCGTTCCTTGGAAGCTCGAGCACCGGAATCTGGGGTTGAAACATGCTAGTTCTTAGATCTAATGACTACAAATCGGGAATTATGTGGGAAAGGAGCCATGCGCATACGCAGCAGTGACGGACATTAAGCGCAAGGCAAAAGTGTAAGCTAGTGGCGCCCAACAGTGGCGTCGGACAACTTCGCTTTAGCCATGATCAACTATGCTCGTATACTATCAAGCGGTGTATGCTGCGGGCGTCGTTGCGCTAGTAGTGTCTTGTGCGCGCTTCCGTCGCAGCGGAGTTGTACCTGCGCAATGCTTGCAACCCTTGGGAAGTTCGTAGGTATCGTGTAGCCGCCACCTGAGAGAGGTCAGCAAGAAAACCTAGGCGTGGCGTTTGGACCCTGATATAACAGTGTTCATGATCAGCTACCATGACGCGATTGTGCAATCGCAGTGGCTATGGGGGGAAGCTTTGACAACTTCTGCACCACCATCGCAGTTCCATCACTATGAAGGTTCCGCATGTCGTGTGGAAGATGTGGAAACACAACAGGTGCATGGTCGTAGATAGCCGGCAGATGTAGTAAAGTTTGTCGAAAGTTGTGGCCATACTTGATTGCCCCGTGGGAATGATGTGGGGGGTCACGGGACTCTACCAGCAATGGTGATGATCAAAGAGACATGCCGTGCGCACCGCATCATTCCGGGGAGCACATGTTTGGTAATGCGACGGCCCTGCAACGGCCCCTATTCAAGGAACATGCTGGACGGAACAGCTGCGAGTGACACCCGGCATCGCAAACGCTCGCAGCCGAAGGAACCGCTCTCGAGGACATGGGGATCAGCATGATACTTCTGCAGAGCACTGCATGTGCTATCGAATGCCGAGTCGTGTCTGCTTTCCCCCCTAACCACGACGTCAGTGTCTCGGTCCAGGTCACGTGCTCTTCGCAATAACTGACAGAAGAGCTTAGCAAGTGTGGCGAGCCCCGTCAAGTACCCTGTCGAACATGGCAAGCGAGCGTCACGGGCGTAGACAATGGCATCAGGCCATGTAGAGAAGGATCTAGGGTCCAGGTCGCCAAGGAGCGCTGATTGGAGCAAGGCCACTTGGCTTGACTAGTCGTTGCTCACCAACCACGGTGCGCTCCGTGCTGTTGCTTCTCTCGTGGAAGCCACAACCGAGAACACAATTTAACCCCTGCGTTTGTTGCAAAGTGGCCAGTCATCGGATCATCGCGGGGGTAGTTTTCTGCAATCCGTTTCCCGAATCGGGTTATCTGGCCCGAAAGCTTCATCAAGCTGGCGGCAGCCTGTTGTCTCAGAGAGCCTTGCCCCAAGTTGGCTTGACAGTTCAGTAACTTCCGTACACAGCCATGATCGGGGGCTACCGATGACTCGGGAATTGGGTTTGCTTTTGCAGCCACAATGTGAGGTGCAGCATTCTGGGTCCAGAGCCTTGGTAAACTTGGGCTCAGCCTCTGCTTGCATCCTGTAGGGACTTGATTCTGACGCCAAATGTCATTCGAGCGCCATCACGGGCACCCGTTTCTTTTCACCTGGTACTTAATTTACGGCATGAGTACCCGCTGCCGTCGAATCGACGACCGGTTTGACGTGAGAACCAAAAAGCAGGAGCACCCGCGGTGGTGCCGAGCGGACCAGTAAACAGTTCTCCCGGTGAACGTCTGACATTGACTTTTGGAAAACAAAACAAGGCAGAATTGTGTCTTTGCCAATCCCGAGTCAGTGCAGGCGTGCAACACTAATGCAATCGTGGTGTGAAGATGCTGCATTAGCGTTCTGGGTGAGGCTGCTCTGTCGCAACCGCACTCGCAAGTCTCGAATGCAAACCTCAGCGGCCATGACTGAAAATAGAGGTATTGTGAGCCCCATAAAAGCCCACATGATCGTCATTCGGCACCGTAAATTGCCGCTCATCATCAGCACATGGCACCAGGACGCATAGCGCCGACGCCTACAAGCATCTCGCTCACTTGGCCACGTACCTTGGTAGAGCCTTGAGCTGTGGCAGCGCGGCAACAGACCATTCATGAGTTTCGAGAGTTGTCACAATCAGAGGCTAATGGATGCCCAGTTGCTGGGCTCACGTGATTCTTAGACCGAAATCTCATGTGGCACTCAGGCGGATAGGAGCGCGGGTCCACGCGGCAGGGGCTCATCATTGCGGAGTTTGGAACTGCGCTCAGCTTGCTCTGAGCCAGCCACCAGCGCAAAGGACACTTTTTGTGGCGGCCACTATGGCAGGAGTTATGCCGGTGACGTCGAACGATGCCTGGGGTGCTCGGTGAGTCAAAGGTGCGAGACTGGGACAGAAGGTCCGGTAGGGTGGTTGATGGTATAGGCCAATTGGCGGATGCTTATGTCTGCTGGCCAGCGCAGGTCGCGGCGCATGAGACGACGCCATCGGTCGATCAGCACCATGCCTCTTTGAGCAAAGCTTCCTCGGTGACAGAGCCAAGTGTCAGAAATCAGAAGCAGTCCACCTGATGAGAGACCATGGCGGCGGTTGCGCGGAGTCGCGGATACCTGGCAGCAATAGCGGCTAGCTAGGCCCGATGGCCACAGCTGTCGAACAAGGCGAGTAGTAATCAGCTTCCGCTCAGGGCCAGTCGAGGCGATGAATCGGGATGATAGGAAATGTCTTTTGCGCGTCACCAGCAGAAATAAGGTTCGTGTCGTGGAGACGGAAGCATAGCCAGCAGCTGTCTCCAAGTTGCACGTCCCGCCCAGGCTCTGCATGCAAACGGAACCTCCACGCGACTGAGGCCAAACGACTAGCAGACAAAGCTTACTTTCAAGGTGGAGCAAAATGCCTAAGAGGTTGCTTTGCCAAGGTGCAATAGGTGAAGGCAACAAGGGTGAGGATGCTCGGCAAGGCATCGTGGCCGCTTCCGAGCACGGCAGCGCGCCAGGTGCATTCAGGTTAGCCCCGTCACGCCGTCATCCCGCCGTCCATCTTCCAACGCCCACAACCAAAGATCCTCCGTCGCTTCGACAGTCGTGCGTCTATATCGGGCAGACCGGCCAGGAACCCACGTCCTGACCAAAGCATCGTAGCCCCCTCCCTCAGTAGCCTACCCAGCCTCAGATCCGTTGATCAGCCGCCAATCTTCTTTTCCTACCCCCCCTAGCGCAAGCCCGTCAACCCCCCCCCCCGGTCCATTGGCACGCACTCCGACGAGACCTCGCACGACAGCTGCCGAATTGAAGCTCGATTTCTTGCCCTGCTCCTCCAGACACTTCCAAGTCCGTGTCCGCACCCGCTGTTTTTGCATCCGACTCCAGTTGCTCACCCTGATGCATCCCCCCCGCCCCCATGTACCTTGTCGCTCCCTAGAAAAGGATAGTCCATTTCTAGTCTAGAACATACACGCTCCCTATGGTCTTGCCATGCCTGATGTAGGCACTGTGGGCGCGCTATCATTTTACGTACAGCCTTCCGTCTCTACGAACGGCGGCGGGCTTGCCGCCTTCTCCCCTTTTGGGCCTACCAGCGGCATTTGACACCTGGTGCGTGCTCCCTACTTCGTTATAACTAACATTGGAGCCCTTGACTCCACATAGCTCCCGTGGGCTGAATGATCGACTTCCCTGAGTAGATTTGTTCTTGCCTACGACCTACTACAAGACGACACCACCGCTTCCATCTTCATCACACACAGTCGACCGTGAAGCTGGACTGCCTAGTCACTGGCGCCCCGCAGCACTCACCCAATTCCAGATCGGCACTTCTGCGACGTTGATCGCTCTTGGCTCCGCCGCACCCACTTCCAAGCGGACCAACATCTTCCTGCCGATCTTGTGCCTCCGTTCTTCAAGATCGAACATTACTTAGGTATGACAGCTACCTCGCCTGGCACTCCCTATTTGTGCCGTTGGTAGCCTCGTACTAAGTGCTATATCAGGCTCGCTTGTCATCTCTTGCATCTCTTCACCTCCAAATCATGGCGAACATGGCGCCGGCTCCAGCATCGGGAGGCCCGGGCGACATTTCACCAACAGGCGCCTCAGGGTGTGCAACCAACTCCAAGATGAGGAAGAGGACCAAGACTGGTTGTCTTACCTGTCGGAAACGCCGCATAAAGTGTGGTGAGGAGAGACCTACTTGCGCCAACTGCATCAAGTCCAAACGTCAGTGCGAGGGCTACAACCAGAGAGTCATCTTCAAACCGCCAATTGGGGACTGGCCAAACCATCCAGGCGTGGTCAGCACTATACAATATCACACTTCAATGCTTCCTGGGACACGCAGTCAATCATATCATGCGTCTGAGCCAACTACCGCTATGCAAGAGAGCATGCTTAGTTCGGTCCAGCCCCGCCCGCATGGCAGTTTCGACTTCTCACACCTCGACCCGAGCTCAGGTCCAGGACCTTCAGAATCCCAGCAAAGTTACACTGGAGGGAATCCCAGCTATACACACGAGCAGGCTTACCAGCGGCCGCTGCCGTCCCCTCTCCACCAACAGCCGCTTCCATCACCAAACCACCCAGCACACGGTCACACTCCGACCGCTTCGTATTTCCCTCCGCCTTCGTCAATGCACACAAGTCCACAAACACAGTTTAGACACGATTCTCACAGCAACTACCAAGCGCCCCTCCAATATACCCAGAGTGCATCATATCCACCGGTTTCGGTCTCGTACAACCACGATTCCAACCCAAAGCCCGCGATTCCTCATCCTCCGCCAGCATACCCACCAACCTATCGATCTGATAGCCAGCAAGTTGAAGGTCCCTATCGGGACCATTCAAGTGTATCACCTAGAAGTGACCAATATTCCCACTACACAGAGGCACCGCCGGGGGTGCAAAGATATGACAGTCATCCGCAAGCCCCTGTACACTCTGTGCAAGGAACTTCGGCAAATTTCAGTCAGATTGGAAATCTCAACTACCCAGCAGCAGTTTCTCATGCTGACTTCCGTCATGCAAGCTATCCTTCTGTCCAGATACCCATTTATGATATAACCCCAGATGTAAAGTATATGTCTCAGCCTATCCTCGGTATGTCTCGTGTCTAGTTAAAACCTCGTATACCCCAATGATCACTATTATTTTCTCTGTGTCTAAGCCTTTATCCACTGTCACTCCATAAATTGGTGCATGTCTCTAAATCATACGTGGCTTCCAAGTCCTTTCCAACCGCAGCAGGACGTTACTCTTCACCATCCGAAATTGTATGTCACCTAGCTGACTATTCATGTCTACAGAACAACCTTCCGCCGTATCACAAGCGCAGCGGCCTCAACCGCAACTTCTTCTCGATGGCTTTGGTGGCGACGACCACGTTAGCCCTACCCAAGTTCTCGACGAAGCCGCGATCGAAAACGAAGATGACGACTACTGGGACGTTGAATCGGACGAAGAGATGCTCGATGCGGAAACTGTGGAGGGTCAAAACGCCTTACTTGCAAACAAAGAATTCGAAAACATCCGTCGCATACACCTTGAGAACTACAACGAGCTGGGGATTAGACGATATGATGCGTTTTTGTATGACGGGTTACTGTCAGAGTATAGACCAGAGTATGCAGCAAGCCCTTTGCGCAACCCCAAGACTGCCAGAGTCTTCGCGCACTACATACATGTGGTAAGTGTCGGTATCGCAGATGCCGTGTGGTTTTTCGAGTCACCCTATGCATACGGTACGCTGACTTTCAATAGACTGGACCAACGTTGTCAATGTACGAACGAAATCCTAGAAACCCTACCCTCATCTTCGAAGGTACTGCACACCCCGCTCAGCAAGGCCTTTGGACATACACACTGCCTCTGAAGGCTCTCAGTCATCAGGGGTTGCTGCACGCCATGTTAGCGCTTGCAAGTCTGCACATTGCAAGATTGCAAGGCGCCTCCATAACACCGTCCTACAAACACTATGCATACTCCTTGAAACGACTCGTCCGTTCTCTCGGTAATCCCAAAAAACGTCTATCGACCCTCACATTAGCCACTTCCATGCTTCTGGCTTTCTACGAAGTTTGGACGGCGGAGCATGTTAAGTGGGGTACACATCTTGTCGGTGCCCAGCGCCTCATCACTGAGCTCGACTTTCGGTCACTAACGCGCGAGGCGAGGCGGTCACGAGCGGCGCAGACTGCCATGGAACGACAATTCCCATATCAAAACCCTGAGATACTCATCGATCAGAGGCAGTTTGATCAGAGACTCAAAGACCGTGATTTGATGCCAGATCAGAGTCTTGTAAGCATGATTGTAGGCAAGCACATCAATTACGACGACTTCGGAATGGTTTTTGAAGACAACGGCGCAAGGCACGACATAAGATCTCATGTACCTGCGGAGTTGGACCTGCAAAGCTACGAGACACTTCAGGATATATACTGGTCATATGCTAGACACGACGCTTATCAAAGCATCATCAGCGGTAATTGTCTTATGTAAGTAACGCGTATAGGGATTACGAACGTGTGACTGACAGGTAGCAGCAATCCCTATCGTAAATGGTCGGATTGTCCTCCAAGAGCACCACTTGGCCGAGCCGATGCTCTATACGGCTCTCACGACCATATCATCCTTCTTTTGGGTCGCATTGCAGACTTTACTGTCAGAGACCGCAGTCGCAAACTCCGACAAATAGAAGCGGATGGTGGATGGCGACCTCGCCCTGGTATACCTGGTTTTGGGAACATGGGACCGCCCCCAGACGGCCCACATGGTCAGCAGCAGATGCGCGCGAGCTCTACAGAACCTCCACCTCATATACAAGGCCCACCACCAGGATGGAAGGGACCGCCGCCGCCAGGTTGGACAGGTCAGCCTGCACCACAACCTCCACCAGGCTTCGGACAGCCACCTATGTCGGCTGGAAAACCGCCTCAGAGTGGCCCATCTAAATCGGCAGCTATGCCTAATTTTTATGGAATGGCGCCATCGGCAGGTCCAGGGCCTGTTCTTTCCAGTTACGAAAATCCACACTATGAATACTCACCACAGACCCCAAACACGCCTCACCCTCAATATGCTGACCTGCCTGCTGAATACGAGAAGGCGATTTCGGAATGGGAGAGCATAACCGATGCACACACGACAGTCGTGCGTACCCTGGAGCAAACTGATGCCTTCGCGCCACTGCCAGAAGACACGTACCCACCAGCGCCAGGAGAACATCCCCACCAGCAAGGTAACATGACACCCTTCGGTCCAGTCATAGCACACAGAAGCTATGACATATCCATTCTATGGACACTGGTTCACCTATCCAAGATCATCCTTCTACGATCGCACCCAGGTATGCCCCCCGCTGCACAAATGGCGGCTGGTGTATGTGCATCCGCCACTGACCCATACTGCATGCTCGTCGGCCGGATATGTGCCGGTTTCCAGATGCCCATTGATTCGGATCTCTCTCCCTTTCTTGGCGCGGTCTTGACAGAATCTACATTGTCGCTTTTCTTCACCGGCATCACATTTCAGGACCCGGGACAACGCGGGTGGCTCATCACCAGGCTGTTGGAAACCGATAAGAGGACAGGTTGGGCTAGCGCAGGGACCATTGCCAAAGGATGTGAGACAGCTTGGGAAAAGGCTGCAGAGATGGGAAGAGGGCCACCATACAAGAGGAGGACGAAACGGATTTCAGCAGTTAGCGTTGAAATCGAAGAGCAAGAGGTTGGTGGAAGAAGCAGGGGACAAGGCAGAGTACAAGAGATACATGGAGAATCGAGATTTGTGGTTAAGAATCGACCACCACCGTGGGCTATGAATTTGTTAGGCACCGAAGAAGATCTTAGAATTGGGATGGAGAGATTTGGATTGTAAGGAAGCAGAGGGAAAGATGAGGGAGAGGGAAGAACTGGGAACCGACACTGTGAGAAGATGGCAGAAAGAGGGGACGAAGCAACGAATCGCATAACCGTACCTCATCGAACCAGCCAGCACCCCCGAGACTCGGACAGGCCAAAGCGCAAGAAACAAGCATTATGATTGGGAGGGCGGTGGAAGCATAGCATACCAGGAACACGATTCGAAAGGCAAGAACATCAAGACTCGAACCTAATTTCCCGCCACTTCATCCCGAGGAAGCGGCAGCTGTCAAGCACGCCAGGAATAACTCGACCACTGCTCCAACAATGGGACCATGGGCAACACCACCACACCTTTGCAACAAACACCTGCCAGCGCGTTCTTTCGGAACAGCAATATCATGGCTATGCGACGAATTTCACACACACACAACACCCGCAGCACAGACTGCTTTGAGCAGAGCTTCTTTCCATATTGCCAGCGGGCATCATGCATAATGCGTCACGAACCATGCGATATATTGATACCCCCACCCCCCCTTTCATTTTGCAAGAAGCATTGTTGCATTGTAGCATTGTTACCGAGATTCAGCTCAGCAATCAAGAGGAGAGGAGAGATGTGGTTTGTTGGGGAGGGGCCTAGAGAGGTTGAAGAGTGTTGTAGAGCGACATGGCAAGATCTGTTGGTTACCAGGACATTATTCTAGTAAGCGCAAATACAAGGCTAGCGTAATCACGGTACCAGAGAATGCCCACTTGTTGACGTCGGCCCCATCGGGAGGGGAGGGGAGGGGAGGGGAGGATGGCCCTGTTATTGAACGGGTTTCGGGGCATGCGATAGCAGATAACACCGAGAAAGAAACGCGGCCGGATCTGAACAAGCATATTGATCTTTACATGTTAATTTGTCTACAGATTCTCCAAAGGTCACATTGCGCCCGCTCGCTCGTTAGCTAATAACACGAGGGTTTTCTTTGACGACTCGTGTCCAATGGATGCCACCAACGCCTCTTTCCAGCCCAGCAACCAAGTCGTGTGAATCCAATTACAAGGATATGCCGCGTGCCGTATAATATGCCAAACTCCGTTGTACGCCTAATCCAGTGGTGACGTGCAACCGTCTCCAAGCATGAGTAGTTCTTAATGCAGCAGTGTGCATTACACTTCTAGAAGAAGAAGTAGAGCACACCTCCACCCGCTGTCATGAAAACGCCGAACCACCACCACTGGTCGGCCCTGACGGCGCCGGGCGTCCTCTTGTACAACACCTCATGGTTCATAGGTAGCTCGGCACGCTTGGAGTTCTTGGCTGTAGCAGTTTGCGTAACGAGGGGGTTGAGTGTCGTGGTGGGGAGCATCTTCGGCGTGGACATGGCGAGGTAGAGAGGCATCATGGGCGCACCGTCCCATTTGTAGAGAGTGAGGCGCGGGATCTTGTGGTAGGCGTCCGAGACAACGTATTCGTAGTGCTGTACAGAATGATTAGTACAAGGAGTCTGAATGTGTTTGCTGAGCGCCGATTGATTTGGAGCGCGGAGAAAGGCATGTCAACGTACATCGAATAGTTCGGTTGCGTTGTATCGTGTGTAAACGGAGGTCTTGTACTCGCATGGATCGGAGAATAGTTGTCTGCCGTCAACCTTGATAGGCTTCAGGATGAGGGAGCCGTTTGCAAGTTTCTCGTAGGTACCGTGTTGCCACTGAATTATGGCCTTGGGACATTTAGGATCTATGGCTGTGGTAGCTGTCAGCAATAGCTCTGTCATGGCGCCTTCTCAACACGGTCGAGGCTGCATTGAGACGATGACTGGCAACGTACGATTGGCGATAGCGCGGTAGTATGCCTCCTCGAAGTGACCATCCGCAGTAAAGGAGTAGCTGATGCCGGTGTGCTTGGGCTCGATAAATTTCTCATTGACGGGGTCGTAGAAATCCTATCGAGTGGTTAGTCTCGTGTTGCTGGCCCATATGGAGATGGGAGTGCATACAGGCCCGGTCATGGTCGAGTTCGCCTTGCTCGTCCATGTGCCGACGAGTTCTGCAGGCACAGCGGCTGTCTGGGCTTGCGCGCCCAGAATAGCGGCTCCTGAGAGCAGCAGCGCGGTTATCCGTGACCACATGGTTCGTGCGATGCCAGTGTGTTAACGAGTGTGAATGGTCGGTGGTGTGCGAAAGCGAGCGTGGGTGCGCGAGAGCGGGAGGGTGGTGAGTCGGGTCGTGATGGTTGTTGAGGGAAGGATGTTGTTTGGGCATGTTTGAGTGTCGCCGCCTCCTGGCTTGGAACGAATCGACAGGGATCACGCGGCTAGTTGCAGATCACGACCGGCGTCCGGTGCACAAGGCCGACATCATCGCCCGCACCCGCAGCGGATCGTTTTAGCTATCCCCGTCGTGATTCGCTCGACCGTGGCTCTGTAGATAACCACCGCTACCGTTTACGCCTCCGCCATTTACTATTGCCGTTGCCGCACCAGCCTACGATTCCCCCCATTCGACTTCGGGCGCATCAGTACTATCGCTGCGACGCCGTTACGCTTGCAGTCAAACGACGCTATGCCCGCGTCACTAGCAGCTGTCAAGAAGGAATTGCGCAACCAGATTAGGAGCATCTTGAAAGGACTTCCCGATGCCGCCGCTGCTGCTCAAAGTACGTCCTGCTATTGTGGTGTTGCTGCTTCTACTTATGCTACAAAGCATCCAATGCTACCAAGGCGCTGCTATCCATGCCAGAGTACAAAGCTGCGCGCAGGATAAGCGTCTACCTATCCATGCCAGGCGGTGAAATATCTACGAATGAGATAGTGCGCAACGCCCTTGATCAAGGCAAGAAGGTCTTCATTCCCTACACCTATAGTTTGGACATGCCCAAAGAAGGCCAACCAAAGTCCATTATGGACATGGTAGAGCTACAGTCGATGAAAGACTTTGAATCCTTGGAATCTGACAAGTGGGGCATTCCCACTCCAAGCAAAGACTCGATATCATCACGTGCAAATTGCTTTGGCGGCACCGGCATCACCAATGGGGAGACGGAAGGTGTGAGTGCAGGTCTCGATCTGATCGTCATGCCGGGTATGGCTTTCGACTCGCAGTTCGGCCGCCTGGGACACGGCAAAGGCTTCTACGACTATTTCTTGACCCGTTGTCACCAAGTATCGCGCATGCCTTTTCGCGGTAAGAACTACTGGCATTGTGTATTTGGAGGGCTAACTAACCAAGTTGAAGTTGGCCTCTCGTTAACGGAGCAGTTCCTGCCACCAAACGAGTCGGTTCCCATGGACTCTTCCGATTTCCGCTTGGACGCCTTGATCACCGGGGATGGCGAGCTCCGTCGCGTGGGATCTTGACATCCTCCCATGAACCTTTGAAACGACAATGGTCCGCCTTACACAGCGTTGTTTCTCTTGTAGCCTGATGTATGCGCCGTGTCCATCCTGTGTCTCTACGACGGTGCGGGAAGTGCGTAGACGTTTGCGCTTATTAGAGCTGCTGGATGAGAGAGATGTTGTCGCCCTTCAACAGGATCTGGCCGACCTTGCGCCTCTCTTCGGGCGCGTCCTTCTTCGCAAGCGTGACTTCGATGGCGTCGTCGATGACGAGGTTCATGAATTCGTCGAAACCCTACATAGTTGTTAGCAGCTGTCGCGACGACATGTCGAGGCAGTCGTACCCTCAGCTTTCCTTCAATGCGCATGCCCAAGTTCTCGTACAACCATACCGAGATGGTCGCCCGTGACTGTAGAAGCTTGAAAATGAAGTTGATCGGAGGAAGGAGAACTAGGAACTAATTAGCTGCTGTCGTGGCGCGTGCATGTGGCAGCGGTCGTACCCTTTCCTCCACCGCGGCCTAGAATGAGTTAGCTAATCGCCCTGCGACAAAGGCAGCTGTACTGACCACCACGTCCAGTCATTGTGAGAGGTGAGTCGCGAGTTTCCGGTAGTGTCTAGTAGTTGTAGGGTCCGAGTCGGGGGGGCGCAATGTGGGGAGAGGCTCGCAGGAGAAGCTGTGGTGGAAGGAACATTTCTGGCGCGACCTGAGCGGTCACAAACGCCTTGGCACCAACGTGGGGATCTTCGTACTACTTTGACTATGCGACCGAACGCAACTGCCCGTCTCGGAACAAACTCGCCCACCACCACAACAGCTGCCGCCTCCTGCCACATCTTCACCACTTGCACCTGCCGTCTTCTGCACTCATTCAACACGTCAGTTGATGCGCGCAATATAACACACTCCCCGCCGCCTTGCTCCGAGCAGTATCCGCGTCCGTTTCCCCCCACCACCACCACCACTACCACCACCACCTCGTCGAATTCCCTCACCATGGCGGCCAACGGACAGCAAGTCTTTGACCCTGTGCTGGCGGCCCACAACACCATGGCGTCACAGGCGGATCGCGCACAAAAAGAGCAGGCACATCAGTTTCTGGAGCAGTTCCAGAAGTCGGTATGTACCATGGGCACGTTTGCATGGGGCACGGGAGGGGCTGACATGTCACAGCAAGAGGCATGGACGACCACGCTGGCTATGCTAGAAGCAAACTCTGCAGATGCGGCTGCCAAACTTTTTGCTGCCACTACGCTCAAGGGAAAGGTGGGTGCTTGCTGCTGTAAGGCTGGCACATGCTGACTGTGCCAGATTGTATACGATCTCCACCAAGTGCCTCGCGCACAGCTTCCAGAGCTACGAGCATCCATCATGCGGAATCTGGCGATATTCCATGCTGGACCCAAGCCCATACGTTTGCAGCTATGCGTGTGTCTGGCGAATCTGGCCATACAGATGACTGAGTGGAAGGATGTCCTCAAAGACGTTGTCAACGCCCTCGGTTCAGATCCAGCAACGCTACCTTGCGTCTTAGACTTTCTCCGCGTTCTCCCCGAAGAAGTTACGCATGGACGCAAGATCGCTCTCACAGTACGTCCGATCGAGCCGCGCCCCGTCATCAGCCCACGGCAATCCCCCAAAGGTGTCGACATATGATAGTAGAGTTGTAGTCTAATGTGTGGTGGTCAGGAACACGAGTTGACTATGAGGACGACTGAGTTGATCGACGACAACGCCCAACAAGCCCTGGAACTCCTCATTCGATACGGCACTTCTTCACGTACGCTCAAAGTTTCCTTGCCAAAGCCCGCTTGTACTAACCCTCCATAGCCGCTGCCGCCCAGAACCCACAGTTGCTCAACTGCATCACGTCCTGGATACGAGAGATACCACTGGATGCCATTATCAACTCCCCTCTTCTCAAAATCATCGTCGAAGACCTGTCCCTAGATGATCCATTCGAGGCCGCTGTTGAGTGCTTGAGTGCCCTCATCGCAGAAACCAGAGATGTCGACGAGACGCTCAACTCAATAATGATTCTCTATCCTCAGGTCATCAACCTCCAAACCAAGCTCGCTGAAGCCGCGCAAGAGGACGACTCTGAAAAGTTTAAAGGTATCGCCAGGATATTTGCTGAAGCAGGAGAATCATGGGTCATTCTCATCGCGCGCCTACCGACCGACTTCCGCGCCCTGGTCCAAGCAATACTCGCGACAGCTGCACTGGACAAGGAGAGGGATGCTATATCTCACACTTTCAAGTTCTGGTATGACCTGAAGCAGTATCTCACCATTGACAAATACGCCGAAGCACGCAACCAGTGCTTGGACATTTACTCCAAGTTGGTAGACATCATGGTTGGTCATCTTGAATTCCCCAAGCCGGAAACTGGTGACGAGAAGGATTTATTCGAAGGCGATCGTGATCAGGAAGAAAAGTTCCGTGAGTTCCGTCATCAAATGGGCGATGTGCTGAAGGACTGCTGCGAGGTTATGGGTGTCGTCGAGTGTCTCCAAAAGCCCTACGACCTCATGCAGCAATGGGTTCAGACGTACGGCGCTCAGGCTGGTCCAAACAATGTGCCCGAATGGCAGAAGCTGGAAGCGCCCTTGTTCGCTGTCAGAGCCATGGGGCGCATGGTACCTCCTGATGAGAATATCATGCTGCCTCGTCTGATCCCGCTCATAGCGGGCATACCGGACCACCACAAGCTGCGATTCCAAGCTGTGATGGCTTTGGGAAGGTATACCGAATGGACCGCGCAGCATCCCGATACGCTACAACTACAACTGGACTACATCATGGCCGCCTTTGACCATTCCGCCAAGGACGTAATCCGAGCCGCTGCGTTGTCGTTCAAGTTCTTCTGCAACGACTGCGCGAGCCTGCTGGTAAACTTCGTCGGTCCCTTGCAACAATTCTACGCAAAGAACCTGAACAAGTTACCGATCAGCAGCCAAGAGGAGATCACCGAAGGTGTTGCGTCGGTAGTTGCCAAGGTGCCCAACGAACAGCTTCTGGCGACACTTAAGCTATATCTCGACCCGGTCATGGCCCACTTGATCGAGATTGCACGACAAGCAAAGGATGAGGCGGACCAAAAGCTCATTGCCGACAAGATCAATCTACTGACCATCTTCTTTGAGATGGTCAGACCAGAGATTGCACCTGGTCAAGAACATCCAGCGGTCAAATACTGCCAGGAGGTCTTCCCTACTCTCGCCAACATGATCACACACTTCAACACAAGCATACCTATCCTTGAGCGTGTATGTCGGTGCTGGCGGTACATGGTACTCTCGTACCGTACAGCGATGCGTCCGCTCCTACCCGATCTTGCAACCAAGCTGATTGAGGGCTTCGACAAGTCGAGGCAGGGCTGCTTCCTTTGGGCGACTGCATCCATCGTACGGGAGTTCTCGCAAGGTGTAGATGAGGTTGATCCAAGCCTGGCGAACGATGTCTACCAATTTTACGAGCAACAAGCCAAGACCTTCTTGCGCATACTGAGCGATCTGCCACCTGAAGAGCTCCCAGATCTCATCGAAGACTATTTCCGCCTTGCCGCCGATATGGCACTCTATTTCCCCTCAGAGTCGATCATGTCGCCACTCATGGACACCGTCCTTCTCGCAGCCTGCAGCTCTCTGACACTGCTTAAAGAAGACCCCATCATCGCAGTGCTGCACTTCCTACGCGATTTGCTCGGTTACGGTCGCAACTCGTCGCCGTCATCTAGCTTCGACAACACACGTCACGAAGTGCCTGAGCAACTACGGAACCGCGTCAAGCAACTTGTTGTTGGTGCGGGCGTCCAGTTGGTTCAGCGTATCATGACTGGTATGATGTACAGCTTCCCCGAAGGCTGCTTCGCAGACTCTTCGGGCGTGCTCCTCGACCTCTTCGAGCTCATGCCTGAACAAGTCGCACAATGGGTTGCGAGTACCGTCGGTATGTTGCCGCAAGGCAGCATCACACCTCAAGAGAGCGAGCGATTCCTTAACAATATTCGACAACGTATCCAAACTGGCGATGTTAGAATGATCAGGACCATTCTCCAGGACTTTACTACTAGTTACCGTCGGCGCAATGTGGCACCTCGTGAAGGTCTCGGCAGACTGGAAGCTTCGCGGTTCAGGTTCTCCGGTTAGATGCTGGATTCCGAACCAAGGCTCCTGTTTCAGAATGTGAACACGCCGAAGACTGAAGAGCAGCTCAGGCGTTCTGCACTCCTACTTCAGATGGACCAGTAGGACAGGGGCAATGTTTGGTGCGTGTTGTAGTGTATATGGAATAGCATAATTGTACTTGAAGCGTTTGTGTGTGGGCATTTGCATGGAAGATCGGGACATGAAAGGGCAGGATACCATCGGTGGGACAAAGTGGGGGTTATTATTCAATGTGCTTAGATACCGTTCACCTCTATACCTCAGTCTTTTTTTTTCCTTCCTTGATGTTTGTGTAGATCTTCAAAGTGGTGATATGATAGACTTACTTCGTGCCTGTCGAGACGCCCGCTTCGTGATGCTAGTAGATAACAGGCGCGTTTAAGTCATGCATAGCTGAAACACCAGCTGGATTGGTGAATGTTCCAGGATTTGGTCGCTGGTAAGGAACATTTGCGCATACATTCAGCTAATAACACGGTAACATGACTTGGGTCACGAACATGCTTACATCGAAGCGTTCCAATCTGGTTTTCCCGTGGCCTGCGTCGATGTTCGCTCCTAGACTCTAGTACAACGTTGTAGAGCGCACTTTCCTCTTGTCTGTCAGCAAGCATGCTTGATGCGTAGCAGACTGGGAAGCAACGAACCTCTTTGATCCCAACAAACAACACACACGCCGTGCCAGCTTCCTCACAATTCTACATGCGGCTTCACCGCTGATTGCTCACCAATACAGCCTTGCGGCTATCAAACAGCATCCTATGTGAACACCGACACTTCGACTTATACCCGCCACCTTGTACCATTTTTTTTCCCTCATCCTATCCTTTGACTGACCCCCTGCTGTTGACGCTACCTCTCGCCATCCATAACCACCCATCACTACCCGGCACACCGCGCTGCTCAGTCCTTTTCGTTCCTACCCAATACCGTGACAGGTCTGCATCTGCATCTGGCCCTAAAGTCTGTTGGCTCCGAAGCTGACGACTGCACGCTAGGTATGCTGTTTAGCTCCCACGTAAAAGAATATGTGACCTGAGATCGAAGTTGACGCCAGATGTTCAGCAGGGTCAATTCGCGAACGTAACAACGTTCCCCTTCACTTGTGGCATCTGCGCACCTCCCGCCTGGTATTGGCAAGAACAATATCGGCAGAACCTAAAGCTCGCAACCATCCAGGAAGCGAACATCCTGGATCCCCCATACGGGCGACCCGGCCTCGCGAGAGCTAACTCCACAGGATCCGGTTATAGACCCACCTCAATCAGGTCGAGCACTTCGAGCGCGTCACAGACGTCTACCAGACCAAGAAGACACTCGCAGCCGGCTCCCCCGCCAACACTTGCTGAGAAAATTGCACTCGGCCCTCAGCTTAACCCATACCATAGCAAGAACCCCCACCGCCTCGATAGATACAGTAGCGTTCGGGACGTTTATCTAGCCAGACAGGAGCAACGTACGAAAGAAGCAGCACATCAAGAAGAGCGACTTCAGCAGCTTCGACTCCACCAGCGGAAGGTTTCTCGTCAACTTGACGGATCAAGATCGGCTGGAGCTTCGCCGGCTTTGAGTCGCACAAATTCAGAGAAAGACCTTCCCCGAACATCCTCTCTCAAAAGCCTCACCAAAGAACTGACGGCATTTGAGAAGTTTGGGCCACTTAGGCGCACAAATACCGGTGACTCCAACGCATCGTCATCAGGACAGTCGAACAAGTCCAAGAAGTCAAACCTTTCTCGGGTGTTGACGGCTGACCGCTATGATCGAGACGCTCAAAGAAATGAAGCACGGCAAGAGCGGCAGTTACGAGAGCCTGGCGCTGGAACGAACGGCGAGCCAAATTCTACATCGCATGGAGGACAAGGACTCGGAAGACTCCTTGGAAAGCACGCGGACAAGAGTACTCGGTTGGCACTTTCTTCAGTATCATGTTGCTGAACCCGGATGACTGATCTGTTGTAGCGAACGCGCGCGCGATATATGGACCGAATCGCTGTCTAGACGTGATAAGTTTCGCCCCGACTTCCTCACGAAAAATTGGAGCTTGCATCGTCGAACACAATCCTTCCAGTAGATCGTACGTGCACTGCTGCTCTGCAAAGGAAAACTCGCGTCTTGCTGCATTGGAGCACTTGCTCGTCATCACTGAAGATTTGCTCCAGCGACTTATGGATGCCGAGGGCATCACGAGTAGTGGCTGGTTGCCCGCCACGCCACAGTCACACCATGCAGCAATGTTCGGAAGTGCTCCTGGGAGCACAGCGGGTGGAAATGGTAGCGTGGCAAGCAGTGTTCAGCCAAGTCGAAGGGGCAGTGCCCAGCCACAGGAGTGAGACTCCTTTTCACGATATCGACATTGGTATACTGACAAAAAGCAGTCTCCTCATCGACTATGCGCAAGGTTCACCGCAATCGATGCAGCAGTCCCCGCAGTTCCCACCACCCCCGCATACGGCACCGTCGCAGATTCCTTTTGTCAATGACTTCAATACGCCTTATTCGCATCACCACATCCAAAAGCCTAAGCTCCCTAGGGGCAGCAGTGATACGGTGTTTCAGACGACGACTAGCACACCGAAAGCGTTTGGGCAGACGGTCCCAAGGACCAACAGCGATATTATCCAGCAGCCTAAGCCAATGCCTGTCGGGCAGTTGCAGGGACCTGGAAGAGGCAGGGTGCAATGGAATCTGGGCTCTGAAGGGTAGAAGAATCGGGTCTTGCGTCATCGGCCGGTTAAGGTCAGGGAAATGATAGATCTCGGGTACTCCCAAGTCGCGTCTGGATGCTTGAATTTGTCGTTTGGCCGTATTATTACTGCACAGAAGTTTTCATCTCGAGACTGGATATGGTTCTACCAATCCAGTCCTGGCTGTGACTCATGAGCGTATCTTACGCAAGACCAAAATAGAGCTGGCAATTGATATCGCCAAGTTTGAATTACCAGTATACTCTGTTTGGGTATGAACAGTCACTTGACCCATGACTGACTCTAGTCTACCCCGGTAGTACACAGGATGGATATGTGAAGCTGCGCAAATATGGTGGCGGTGACTCTCACGGTCTCCAACAGACGCGATGACTGGACTCATCACAAACAAGATGACACTCCCCAGCGACAGTATAGCAAAGGTCTTGAGCGTTTCGTGGTCCATGGAGTTGATGGGAGGGAGTGATGGGTCGTAACACCTATTAGCGCGAAATCTTGGCGGCGCAGCGCACACATTGAATTGCCCCACTGTCCGCCACTTCTCGCTTTCTGCTATATCACAAGGAACCCGGACTACGAACGACCCCAACATTCACAACATCACAACCACAGCCGCCAAAATGTCAAGACCTGCAGGGTGAGTTTACGCGCACCCTTGTCTGCGCCCCCATGCCCGCCACTCTCGCACCACCGCACATGAAAACGCCATGTTTCGCATACACACCAGCCCCCGTTGTAGAGTCTGGTGAGCTGACAGTAATCCTATAGCCGCACCGACTGGGCGGAAGAAGACGACGAGGAGTCCCTCACCTCCCTCCCACCCAACCAAGTCATCAAGAACAAGGACGGAACCGAGACAGTCATCTCCTACCGCATCGGCGAAGATGGCAAGAAATACAAGACCACCCGGCGCATCAAGAAGACTGTCGTCAAGCAGATTGTAAACCCTCGTGTAGCCGAGCGAAAGCAATGGGCAAAGTTCGGCGCAGAGAAGGGCAAGCCTGCGGGCCCGCAAACAGACACCGTCTCCGTCGCTGAGAACATCGCCTTCCGACCAGTATCGAACTGGAAAGCCAGCAGCGAGGACAAGGGTGACGAGGCGAAGAAGAAGGCCGAGCTCAAGAACGCAAAGATCAAGTGCCGTATTTGCCAAGGCGACCATTTCACCACAAAATGTCCTTTCAAGGACACCATGGCTCCCGAGGGCGATGTCGCGCCCGCAGATATGCCCGATGACGCGCCCGGTGTCGGAGCAGGAGGAAGCCTGGGCACTGGCTCTGGAGGCTACGTTCCCCCGCATTTGCGCGGACGCGCTGGTGCTGGTGAGAAGATGGGCGGCAAGTTCGACCGGGACGACAGTGCAACTCTTCGTGTCACCAACGTGTCTGAATTCGCCGAGGAGCAGGATCTACGCGACATGTTCTCCAGATACGGACACGTCACGAGGGTGTTCTTGGCCAAGGACAGGGAAACTGGCCGTGCAAAGGGTTTTGCCTTTGTCAGTTACGCAGACAGGTCGGATGCCGCTAAGGCGTGTGAGAAGATGGATGGATGTAAGTGTCAGAGCAAGTTTGTGACATTGGACGATGCTAACACGTTTCAGTCGGTTTTGGTCATCTTATTCTGCGTGTGGAGTTCGCTAAGAAGGCTTAAGCTCAAGGGATTTGTGATGGCTCAATGACATTGCAGTTTGGCGTTTGGGGCAGTTTAACCGGCTATGACATCTGTGACATGGATTTCCATGCTTGACGATAGCTATCGTTCGTGACTTCAGGCGAGGCTGCTTGTCATGAATATCAATGATAGAGTGCTCGGGTTGTACTTAATCCACTTGATGCCCAGAATTAATGCACGATTTCATGGGATTGGAGCAACCATGTGAAATTGGAGTGCTTGCAGCTTTAATTGCATCGTAGGCGGCGTTTTCGCAGCCCGCGTCCGCCATCACGCCTACTCCCACGATCGTAGCTTGGTGAAGACTTTTCTAGAAGCGCTCTAGTCGCTCGCCTTGTACTTCTCCCGGTACTCGTCCAGCCTCTTCAGGTCCTCCTCTCCGCCCAGGCTCCTCAGATACTCGACAACATCATCCAGCGTCAAGATAGCCAAAACCGGAATGCCATACTGCTTTCTGACCTCGCCGATTGCACTTGGCCCTGGCTCTCCATCCTCATCATTAGGAGTCGGTGTCTTCTCTTGTCTGTCAAAAGCAACGATGATGCCGACCAGCTCTCCACCTTCCCTCTTGATGATATCGATAGCCTCCCTGATGGCAGTACCAGCGGTGATGACATCATCAACGATAACAATCTTCTTTCCTTTTAGACTCGCACCGACAATGTTTCCGCCTTCGCCGTGGTCTTTGGCTTCTTTACGGTTGAAACTGTAGCTCTTCTGCCCGTACTTGGCGAGATCTAGGTCTGCAAGCTTGTCGACTGATGCTGCGGCTAGCGGAATTCCTTTGTAGGCTGGTCCGAACAGGATGTCCCATTGGAATGAAGGGTCTGCTTGGCCATGTGCCTTGAGAGTGTGCGCATACGCTGAGGATATCGAGCGTAGCAAGTCGGCTCTATGGAACAGTCCCGCATTGAAGAAGTAGGGTGATATGCGCTTGGACTTGAGTGTGAAGGTGCCAAACTTGAGCGCACCGGCCGACACACAGTCCTTGAGGAAGTTTTGCTTGAATTCTGGGAGGGACATGATTGACCTTTCTGTTACTGTTGATATTTGTGGTTTCGGAAGTGGGTGAGGATATTCAGACATTTCTTTCCGAGCTCGGAAGCACGGACCCTTCTCGAAGCGTCGTCACTGATTTGATCTGTTGCTCAGAACTTTCAACTCGCGACCATAATCACCGCCAGCCCCCCCAGCACACGCCACTATTGCCTGCGCATCCACCACCTGCGTCACTTGCTTGTTACTTCTTTAGCTCGGCCTGTCTGTTTTAGGTTTTCGGGCGTCTGGGGGAATATCAGTTCGGCTGTGGGCAATCAGGCGCAACTCTTCGTCATTTCTTTACGCCATCACTACCTGACCTCCTCAAGATGGGCATGTATGTCTTGTTTCCAGTTTATGCACCCACGACCAGAGCCATGCTAATTGGCAATCTAGCTGGGACTCTCTCACTGGACGCAAGTCCAAGGACACGGCATCCGCCTCGCCCCAAAATTCCGACTTTGTGAAAGAAGACACCTTCCAACCCACGCCCTTCGACCCCAACACCGCCATCCAAAACCCTTCAGAATTCCTTCTTGATCCTTCTCAGCTACACCCTCTCGCTGGCCTCAACCAAGATACGCTCGACTATCTATCACTCGAAGACTCGGTCCTATCCGATCTGCCTGGCGCACAATCCGCCTTGCCTTCTCGCGGCTGGTCAGACGACTTATGTTACGGCACGGGTGTATCATACCTCTCTGCGCTGACGATCGGAGGAGTATGGGGACTTGCTGAAGGGCTGCAAAAGAATCCGCCTAGTATGGCACCGCGGTTGCGAATCAACGGTGTGCTTAACGCGATAACACGGCGAGGGCCTTTTTTGGGAAATAGCGCAGGTGTGATTGCTATGGTGTACAACGGCATGAACAGCACCATTGGGTACTACCGGGGCAAGCACGATATGAGCAACAGTGTGGTGGCGGGCGCGTTGAGCGGTGCGCTGTTCAAGAGCACAAGAGGGACGAGGCAGATGGCTATCAGCTCAGGAATCTGCGCCACTGTAGCAGGAGGATGGGCGGTATGTCTAACAAAACTCCGTTATTGCGAGTAGTCACTAACAGCCCTCCCAGATAACACGAAAAGTCTTCTTCGAGCCCGACCTAAAAGCAGTCGATTAAACTCCAAACTAAGAAGCGATTACCCCAAGCAAACAGACTCCCAATCTAATGCTGCCTCGCCGAGTCTCATTCCAAAAACAGACATGCAGCGATCTTTTCTCAAGTTCTACTACGTTCGACGTTTCTCCAACATTTATGCGAGTGCGATGTCAGCGCATCCTCCTCCTCCTCCTCATCACCACTCTGCGGGCTCTGCCCAACTTGTACAATAAGGCTGGCGTTCATCACACGGAGGAAAGACCCGGTTGCTACGGAGGGTCCAGAAAAAGGCTCATGGTGTTGGGCTGTTCTTTTTCTTTCAACCCAGGGTGGGTCTCTGGAACGGAGCGGAACGGCTAGGCTGTGTGCTGTGTATTGTGTATGTATGTATTCATGTAAGGACGAAGGGATGGAATGGAATGGAGATTAAGTAATGATATATTTGACCAAACACACCAAGCGTAGTCTTGGACGTTCGCGTTCATGGCTCCCGCAAAGTGCAAATCATGTAACAACATCAGACCTGTTGGTAGACTATGTCTTTCGATTGGGGCTGTAGACGGGCGTGCTGATTGCGGGCGAAGCTGAGGTTCCATGCCTGATAATACTGTTTTGCGGACAATTTGTGTTCCAGAAAATCCTTAGCAGATGGCTGTGGTTTGGTATATAGAGGGTGAAGCGCAGTTCTCGATGTCGCGTTTCTGTTTAATGGCGTGCCGCTGCTGGATTTGCAAGTTGCTGATCTGGCTATCAATGTCTTCATGCTTGTAGGAAGCCAGAATCAGACAAAGGTATAAATCGCACATGACACAAGTTTACTGCCTTGGAAGCAATGGCGACACCTTTGCTTCGAGTACTGTACAAGTCGGGTTCTACATGATCAGCTATATAGATTGTCTTACTCTTGCAGGCGCTAATACGACGGTTCCATTCATGTTCCGCAAGCAAAGGAGTGGTTGATGGAGACTTGACGCCCCCAACGACTATGGGGTAGCGCTTTGGTGTAGGAATGCAGTGGGGCTGCGGCACGAATGCAAGCCTCACAAAGTGCCCAGCCGATATGCACGAGCGCGTCCCTAGCGCGTCCCCCGAACAAGTGAACACGTTCGCCTCCCTCAATCAATCAAACCACACACCGTCGCTTGTGCGTACCTTGGTATATTGCACCGACACGCGCGAAACCGACATTTGGCGCTACGGTTACCGGAAGCACTTCGACCTGTAGCTTCTGTTTGATCGGCAATGGGTCTTGCCTTGGCACATGGGTCACTTCCGTTACATCCCTCACTGGAGAGGTGTCCTGAGCGTCGCCTTCACCATGGCGGTTTCGTGAACGACATACTTGTTGATGCCATCACCACAACCGTCATTTTTCTCTTTACCATTGCATGATACGTTGGCTGGACTTCTTCGCGCAACATCACATTGGGGCGACCTACCTGGCAGTGCCATCTGCTTCCTTTTCAAGACATCATTTCTCCCATTGTATTTTTCGATGAGAGACTGTAAGCCGCAGCATTCATCTCACAATGCGTAGGATTAAAGTGCCCCGCGGGACGCCGTATCGCCAGCCCATGTCGAGGCAACACAAACGGTCCCTGCTATATGCGCTTCTTTCTGCCGTCGCGTTTGGCGGGTATTACTGGCTGTACGCGCAGCCCATCGATGTGCTCGCCGTCCCGTTTAGAGATCACGAAGCATACATGCACGACGGATCGAGTCTCGCCTTCATCAAATCAGAGCAATCCTACGACTGGCGGGAAGCGCCCTTCGTGAACAAGATCGTGTCCTACATACCGCTACCGACGTCCGCTCCTCGCAAACTCCCTCCCGTCCAGTCTGAAGACTTTCCCGAAACAAGCGCGCAAAGAACGCAGAGAGAGCGGCGTAGAGTCGCCGTGCGGGACGAGTTCAAGCATAGCTGGGACAGTTACAAGGACTTTGCTTGGGCGCAAGATGAGCTCAGGCCGGTCACGGCCGAGGGTGAAGCGTCGTTTGGCGGCTGGGGTGCCACTCTAGTCGATTCGCTAGACACACTCTGGATCATGGGCCTCAAGGACGAATTCAACGAGGCTGTCGAGGCTGTCGCGGCCATCGACTTCGGTAAGACCAACCTTACCACTGTGAGCGTCTTTGAAACGACCATCAGATACCTGGGTGGGCTGTTGAGTGCATACGATATGAGTGGCAAGCCCATCTTGCTTAAGAAAGCAATACAACTCGGAGAGATGCTGTATCGAGCGTTTGACACCACGAACAACACACCTTTGGGCTGGCTGCATGTGGAGGACACCAAGAAGATAGGGAGGGCAGCCTTTGCTGCCGAGAACAACATCTGCTTTGCCTGTCTTGGAAGCTTGACCATGGAGTTCACGCGTCTGGCGCAGGTCACATCAAAGCCAAAGTATTACGATGCAGTTGCGAGGATCACCATAATGTTGGACCGCGCGCAAGACAGTACCAGACTACCTGGTCTATGGCCGACTATGGTGAACGCCGCAAAAGAAGAATTCAACCAATCTCGCTCCTTTTCCATCGGCGCGCTTGCTGACAGCACGTACGAATACTTCCCCAAGATGCATGCATTGCTTGGCGGCGTGGAACCTGCATACGAGAAGATGTACCGCGACTCGGCGGAGATGATTGACGCATACATGCTTTTCCGGCCCATGGTGCCTGACAGCGCGCACGGAGAAGACCTACTGCTGTGTGGCGATGTCCTTACACACGGCGAAGATGCCAGCCTAGACCCAACCATGCAGCACCTGACATGCTTCATTGGCGGCATGTTTGGCTTAGCAGGTCGCCTCTTCTCTGACCCTGATCACGTGGATCTCGGCGCGAAGCTCACCAAGGGGTGTATTTACGCCTACTCCGCCACACCCACGGGCATCATGCCCGAGACATTCGACATGGTCCCCTGCGATTCTCGAAAATCCTGTCCCTGGAACCAAACAGCTTGGGAAGTGGGTGCAATGCGTCACTACAGCAGCAAATATGTTCCTCATTTCAATGACGCAGTGGAAAAGTACAAGATCCCACCTGGCTTCACCAACATCCGCGACAAACGGTACCTGCTCAGACCCGAAGCCATCGAGTCCGTCTTCATCATGTATCGCATCACTGGTGACCGACAATATCTAGACGACGCATGGGACATGTTCATCAGCATTGTTGCCGCATCTCGAACGCCATACGCGAACGGACAAGTCCGAGACGTTATGTTTGTGGCGCCAAAAGCCCCAGGCCGAGGTTACAAGTCCGTTCCAGGTGTAGGCGATGTACCGTACACACACGAAGACAATATTGAGAACAAAATGGAGAGCTTTTGGACAGCAGAAACACTAAAGTACTTTTATCTCATCTTCAGCACGCCAGATATGATCAGCTTGGATGACTGGGTTTTCAATACTGAGGCGCATCCCTTTAGACGGCCGAAGCCGAGATAGGGACAGGCTGAGGATGACGCTGAAGCTAGTATAGGAGAGTAGGGAACGAGATTGACGAGGTTGACATGGCTGTTAGTGTCGCGATCTCATATGATACCCGGCACAGGCGAAGAAACGCCTTTGTTATCGCTATCGCCTTTTGGTAGCACAGCCGGAACATTGCATTGATTGGCGTTGTAGCGTAAGCTTCAGGTAGTCTTTCATGAACTTTTGACACTACCTTGTGCAGTACGTAGCCAGTTTCCGCCCGTAAGCTTCCTTTTCTTTTCTGCGCTGTTCTTTTCATTCCATCTATCGGATGACTGTTCTAGTCATGGTCACGAAACCGGGGCGAGCTTATGCGTCTGACATGTAGGCACCGCTGACCGACATCTTCATACGCTTGCTGCGATGCGCATCCCCCCCGCCTTGGTCTTCCTCGCAATCCGCCAGTCTTTTGATTTCCTTGCCCTTCTCATTCGCAATGAAAGTCGTCCGTACTGGCTTGTCCTCGACAGCATTCTACGACACGGTCCCAACAACAGTCTCAAAGACGACGTGGAAAGACGCCGGCTTGACGAAACGCGAGTCTACCAGCCGATCCCACTCCTGAGCAACGTACTTGAACTTGTCCTCGGTACTTAGCCGCGGATTAACATGTACCTGTCCCCTAGAAACAGCCAGTAAAATCGGTTCCTGGTACGAAGACAGCTGCGGATGGTCCCTCAACATGCCTTTGATAGCACCCCAGGCTTCGTGGTAGACGAGCGTCCGAGTGCCCGTGTACTTTCCCTCGAGCCCAAGATGCCACGCGCTATCTGTCCAGACGGGCCAGTAGTCGCGTACTGCACCTGGCTTCCGGTTACGCAGGCGCTGAAGGAAGCCGGATGCTGCATGTGCGTCGCGCTGCGTGCGCACACCGGTTGGAGGTAAGACGCGGGTAGGCGTGTCTAGCGAAACGCCATGAACGTGTGTGAGGCGAGAGTCTCTCCACGCGCGGTCAAAGGCTGGCTTTACAATGTCGTCGTGCCAGATTTTGAGGAATTGGTTGTCGAGGTAAGGGGCCGTGGTAGCGTGTGGGAAGATGAGGAAGAGATGGGGGTACGTGCCCATGTCTTTTGACATGTTGTTCCCTTTTGGCATGGGTACATATGTGCTTCCGAACAGCAGCGCACACTGGACGTTTCTCTGCGTCACAGCATGGCCGTGTGAAGTCAGGTATTGGACGATGCGGTACGCGTCAGCCTCGCCGATCGGGTTGACGGACTTGTTATCCAGGGTGTTTGGAATCCAGGGCGTTTGCTCCCATATCAGACGCTTTGCGAACGCGAGCGATGTTGCGAGGCAGAAGGAGAACTCGCTGTGACACTGCTCTGCTTTGGCGATGACGGATAGGGTAGCTAGGCCGTTGATGTCGCGCTCGTGGATGGTGGACATGGTGATGTTGAGGGGGAGGGAACGGGCAAAAGAAGATCATGAGAGGGTACTGGGAGTATAAGAATTAAGAAGGAGGGGGGTTCAGAAATTGACCAGAATACAGTAAGCGATGGGAGCATTGTGGGCGTGCATGTCTCACGCGTAACGATGGTGAAAGCTAGAGAGAGAGCACTGTTGATGACGCATGCATTGAGACATGTGGGCAACTGAGTGAAAGTGTATAGATCTGTTTGTCCCAACTATAGTAGTCAATATACGTGGGGAGATTTCCCACGGTGCTAACCAAACCA
The DNA here is from genome assembly GCA_002796735.1 of Alternaria brassicicola. Classification (NCBI taxonomy): domain Eukaryota; kingdom Fungi; phylum Ascomycota; class Dothideomycetes; order Pleosporales; family Pleosporaceae; genus Alternaria; species Alternaria brassicicola. The sequence continues at coordinate 2,662,935 of PHFN01000013.1, read as the reverse complement.
CAATTTCTTACTGCTGGAGGGTCTGCGATTCCGTTTCCCGCAGCGGTGGGGCGACAATGTCGCTGGCAACTATGATTTACGTCCTGTAGCAGAGTAAAAGGCGAACGTTGGTCTATGGTCTATATCCGAGTGGAAAGTCAGAGCCAGAAGTATGCAGTCTACTGTTGCTCTAGATGCAATACAAAGTATACACCAGATCACTGTTTCCAGTCTTTGGTGTCCAACTTCCTCCTTTCACTCGTGCTGTGTTCTTGAGAAATATATGACGTACAAGCTATGATATCTTTGATACTCCAGCGTACCCATCGACTCAACTGCCACCACGATTCTATACCTCACAATTCCCTCATCTACCACGGCACAGGCGCACCGTCGTACCGATAGAATTTCCCACTACCCGCCTCCTTAAGCCCAGCCACCACATCCAACATGCTCTCCACACTAACCTTGGCCTCAAGCATCGCACCCTTTCCACCCATCCTCGTCTTCACCCATCCGGGATCCATACAAATAACCTTGACCCCGTTCGCCTTCAAATCCTTGGCCTGATGCAAGGTCAACATATTCAACGCCGCCTTGCTCATACTATAAGTACAGCATTTCGTCACATCCGTCGCCACCGTCAAGCTTCCCAGTCCCGAGCTCATATTCAATACCGTCGCACCCCTCGCTAGATACTTCCTGAGGCTCTCGACAATCTTGGCGGGGCCTAGGACGTTGGTCTGCATGTGCTCGTTCAGGCTCTTTGGATCAAGAGTCAAGCTTGTGTCGGTGCTCGTCGCATTGATCCCGGCGACGTTGAAGAGGAAATCCAGGCTAGCACCGGTTTTGGTGAGGATCTCTGCAACGCGAAATTCGATGCTGGAGAGGGAGTCGAGGGAGCTGACATCGCACTCGATGATGTGGATGTTTGAGTTGCTGTTTAAGCTTTCTAGTTCGGACATGTCGCCTGATTTGGAGCGGACGCCTGCGATGATGGTGTTGGATGGTTTTGCGGCGAGTTGGCGCACGAATTCTAGGCCGATGCCGCGGTTGGCACCCGTCAGGAAGTAGGTCGCCATTTTGGGTGGTCTTCTTGAGCGGGATTGTATGGGTAGGTGGCCTTTGCTGCTGGTCAAATGCGGCTTTGAGGCTATGACGATGGTTTGGTGCGAGATTGGGGATGAATTTCTTAGCGGCAGAGTCTCTGGAGCGGATCTTGGAGGTAGTGGTTGGAGGTGGGATCGAGAGAAGTTTTGGGACTGCGAGGAGCGACTTGGTGAGGTACTTCGCCTCTGCGGACGGGCTGTGGTGGTGTTGTGCCGTGTTTGCTGCATGCGGTCTACTTCCACCGGGTAAATAATCGCGGGTGACGTCGTAGTGGAGTAGAGCGTAAGTGGAAGTAGGTGTCTTTTCACAGGTCGCGAATGTTGGTACACACAAGTGCTATACATGTTCGTCGGTTCAATATATGTAGATGCACGCAACCACATGTTCGCCTGGAAAGCGCTGGTCAAGAGGCCCGCAATCCCGTTACAAAGTGTCAGACCTGTCAGATTCTGTTACATGGAGGTTCATGCGGTACTGGGCGACAACCAGAACAAGGCTGCGATATTATGCTTTCACGGACACGCTTGTCTCACATTCTCCGAGTTCCGTCGCTCGCACGTATTGCTGTTGGTAGTGAGGCTTGTGGGCTGGAGATGATGGGTTGCGCTTCCCGCCTCGGGCGAACCCAACGCGACCTGAAGGGACTCACCATGCCGAAGACACAACCTTTTCCTGCGTCGTAGCGACGGTTCCACTACAGAGACAGCTCGAACATGGTGTGAGAGGTATAAAATTGTGATTTTGCATGCTGGCTATTTCCTCCACGACTCTGAGAATTATTACCCTTACCACTAGGATGGGAGAAAAGGGAAAGAAAAGCTTCACCGAGACGCAGGCCACGAGGAACCTCCCCGCGGCGACTGTCTGGCCCGCGTAACGCGACCTTGAGTTGGTATTGGATCCGCGGTTGGTCGTTCGGCCATTGGCATGACACCATCCTCGCCTAGATCCTCTCATGATCCGACTGCTCCGCATCGAAGTGGTGTTTACTCCATGTGGTCCACCTTGCGCTTCTCGCTGGCACCCTTTACTACACTCGAAAGGTCGACAACTGCACCACATGAGTAAACGAGCAGGGGACCAATGGATACACGGCAAACTTACGAGGAAGGTCCAAAGGAAAGTCGACACTAGCCAACATAATTGCTAAGAAGATGTACCATCCGCAGAGGCAAGTAACGAAGCAGAATGCACCAGAAGCTTCAGCGAGCTTGGCAGCAAGAGCTGCTTGACCGTTTGCAGCCTGGAGATAGCTGCCGGCCAGAAGTCCGAAAGCGGGCGTGAGGGTGAAAAAGATAAGGAAGAAGATCAAATTCGTACGGATGGAGCAGATGAGGTAGACGAAGCACATAACACCCATCATGATGAGGAAATATGCTATGATGATGGTCAGGAGTGTATTCTTGTATCTCTCTGTACGAGACTCACCAAGGCCAACGTTGAAGCCAGCAGCCTCCAGGCCCGTGCTGCCTGCGACATTGGGGTCGGCGTAAGCGCCATATGAATTGTAGAAAGGCTGAAGGGTGGCAGCGAAACCGAGCCAGAAGGCACCGAAAGAGCAAAAGACAACAAAGGGGAAGGTGTTGCCGAGAATCCACTGTATTAGTTGTTAGAGAATGTCTTTGAGAGGTTCGAAAGCAACATACTTCACCAAGACCACCGAGAATCATGAGTAGACCACCCGCGAAGTAATACCACCCGGTGCTTGCTGCGCCACTTCCACCAGCACCTCGCCATCCCATGAGGGTCATGCTCAAAGGATGCAAAGACAACAGAAAGCCGATAATGGCACTACACAAAGTTAGTGTTTAAAGTTTAGATGTATATGCAAGGACCTACAGAGGCGTTGGGTTACCGAATGTCTTGCGCAAATCTCCTTTTACCTTGTTCGGTGGTGACAGATAGAGTTTCTCAAAAAGCTCTGGCGAGATGGAGATGCTACCTGCTGTTCGGATCTGATGCAATGCAGTACCTGAATCGGCCGAGGCATCGAGATGTGTACGTCCGCCATATCCGTTGCCATAAGCTAGAGAGTGTCAGTCAAAGACCAACGTGTTTACCACAAGAGAGTCTCACCATCTTGCCGAGAGAAGTCTTTCTCCAAGGCGTTGGGCCCATCCATCATCCTTGTTGTCGACTCGTTTCTCGCAGTTGATCCAGCCGATAGAGTCTCAGCGTCTCTAACTGTAGTCGCGCCAAGGTGGGCGTCGTTCGTTGCATATTTGTGATCGTGATTGGAAGTCATACAGGCGACGTGGTTATCGAAGAGACCGCTGTCGTTGAAGTTGTTATTAGAATTAGAGGTATCGTACTGACGATGACCAGCAGAGGACGTGGTAGTAGAAGTTGAATTCTCGTAACGTGACATTAAGAGGCTAGGAGACTGAAGAGTAAGATTAATATAGGGGGCACACAATGTTCGTTAAGAGTGTAGGTAACAATAGTGCTCCGCGAACCTTGAGGTACGGATTCCAACTCCAAGAGAGCGTAGCTGCGGACGAAAGCAAGCGATCGTCACTGACTATGTGGCAGGTGCATCCAGGCCCCCCGGTAGAACAAGAGTTTGAGTACCAACCGCTGCGGCTCCGCGTTGGACCTGATGCACGTAGTCGAATTAGCGGGAGGGCAGATCTGCCCAGACTAGGGCTTGAGGAGCGTCCAGGTCTTGATTCGCCGGAGTCATGAGGAGTTCCTCGTTAGCTGAGGGCGTGGCTTCCCTGGCGACGTATCCCCAGAAACAGCAGTGATGTCTCGTGCAGTTGCATTGTATGATACTCCGCCCACGATACCGTCTGAGCATATCATAAGGCCGATGACGAATGTGTGGATGAACGAGTGGAGGGGTCAGACTTCCATCAATGACGCTACGATAAACACCATGCTCCTTTGTGAAACACGTCTTCACATAGCCTTAGTCTCGCCGCATTGTCAAGACCTCTGCGGCCCGAATACCCAAAACGGTCGCAATGGAAATGTTATGCATTCCAGGTCACAACGTGATCAAGACCCGACGCCGCAACAACCAATACGTGGTCAGCGGCTCCAGAAAGTAACATCGGTTCTGCGGAGTCGAGTGGAGACGAAGCACGCGAAAGCTGGGGATGTGTGCGGAGCCTAGACTTTGGAGCTAAATGATCGTCGGGCCGTCACTAATGGAGTTGGCTTTGCGGGGAAAGCATGCTAAAAACGCTAGATCCGGATGAGTGGTGCAGGCGTTGTTTCCAAACGTCATGTCGCGCACGGCATTTCAAAGACGTGTATGAGATTTCGTTTTGTGGTCTTGCTGATGATAATCGAGAAAGCGTCAAGGTTGCACCAATGCCATTGTGAAGTGGACCGGGGTATAACATTGCAATCGTGGTAGTTGCAGATTTGTACGAGGACGATCTGACCGACTAGCTCAAGTCAATCCAGATCGTAGATAGTCCGGCCTCGTGCGGCGAAACTGTCGTGAGCTGGTTGTATGTTCGTCGTATGATCCATGAGCCGGTCCTGTAGCGCCAAAATGCAAGGGAAGGCCTAGAGACCTTCCCGAGGTGTGCATGATGGCATAAGATTTTAGTGTGAGTGGCGTCCAGGTATAGGGTATTTGGCTAGTAGCTTGCGCTCAGCCGACAATGTGTCCGGAAGAGTCCAATAGTAACGACGGAGTCATTCCGCGTGCAAAGACGCCTAACCCAATTCAATTAACCACAGTGAAGCCCCGGGAATTGGGTACCGTTCGCAAAAGCCGAGCTCGTGATGGAAGTAAGTCAAGAGTTGGAATATGATACACGATGTTCCGCTTGCAAAGATGGGTGCTGTCGGCTCCATTCGCGTTCGCAGAGAAAGCCCACGTCGTATGGTTTTTCCCGCAGATCAAGCCGAGCAACGCGCTGTTGCGACCTCTTGGTCGGAAATAGGCAAGTTTGCCAGTTGTCCAAGATGCAGACCGCATTTTCCATGGTTCCGGACTGTGAGCATCCCAGTAGGACCGCGGCCCAGCCCACTAATGGCGTATGCCGCACCCCTCTCTGGCCCGAAAGCCTTCGGGTTTCGTGGAAGATGGTATCGCAGGAAAAGTCGGCTTCACCCTGATAGAGGATCCTGTCCATTGAACCTACATCTCCCTATGCACTGCAAATGCATCCACTTGCTCCACGGGACATTCTTTCACCGCGTGCAAGCAATCAGAACCCGATGAGGGTAACGCGACGCTCCAATCAAAAGCCATATCACATTAGATCCAGGAGGTGATGAAGGCACGAGTCTTCAATAGCGTGGTGGATAAGGTATCGAAGGTCAATGTCGGATCGCCGGTATCTTCGGACGTTCGATCGCTCAAGACTTTCTCCCTTCTGTCTTTGGTACATCTTCTGATCCTGGCGAATACTTTAGCTTAGCATGAGCATATGCGTCGACGCCCCTGCCTAGTGCTGAACATTGAGGGTAAGATAGTTCATCAGGATCAAGGGAAGTACAGATGGTAGCGTCGAGTAGAGTGCGTACAACGATGATCAGACGAAGTTTGTGATTGCGGAGGGCATGCGTTCCGCATCAGTTAAACAAGATGCAACCTCGACAAGGGAGCTGAGGATTGGAGAAGTGTTGTACGTGCTCTCATAGTAGATGGGAAGCAGAATTTTGGTAGGAAGTGCCAATGACAGCGCCCGTGGATGTCGCGCTCTGTCATATAGCATGTGCATATGATAAAGTTGGCGGCGGTGATGACGAGAAGATAAGTAATTTCTTCCGGCCGTAACCTTGACTTTGTCACCCCGTCCCGGATATGATTCTTCTTCATCCACGGAGAGAAGCTGAGAGCTTCAACATGGTATGTGATCATCTTCCGAGGTCTTCAGGCTCCGCCTACCTCTTGAATGACCTTGGTCAGATTCTTGATATCATGCGCAAAACGACCCAAGAACAAACCGTCGACGCCTTCAGAAATCTTGGCAAAGGTGCCGGGCCCAGCGCTCCCTCCGTAGACGATCCTCGTAGTTCCGGTCCTACCAGCAGCCAGCTTCCTAAGCTCTTTTGTGACGTTGACAACGTGGTCGGGGTCAGCGGGCTCCTTTGCACCAATGGCCCACACAGGCTCGTAGGCCAGTATCACTTCGGTATCATCCGGCACCGCAGCCAGCACTGACAGAACCTGGGGCTTACACTCTTGTATAGCTGCACCCACCGCGGCCGATGCGACGCTGTGGTGTGTCTTCTCGCCAATGCACACCAGCGGGATCAGGCCGTTTCTCGCTGCTGCACCAGCTTTCTTCGCCACCGTCTCGTCTGTGTCACCAAAGACGGCTCTTCGCTCGGCATGGCCAATTTCTACTATTCTTGCTCCCGCCTGGCGCAGTACCAGCGGGCTGACCTCGCCGGTGTATGCGCCCTTGTCCTCCCAGAAGCTATCCTGCGCGCCGAGGATGATGGACGAGGGCTCGAGGATGCGGGCAGATTCGGTGAGGGAGACGAAATCGGGAATGACGAAGAGATCTATGCGCGAGTTCCAGGCGTCGCCGTCGAGTTGCAGGACGCCGCGGATGTAGGAAAGCGTGCTGGGCAGGTCGAAGTACATCTTCAGCGAGACGCCGACGACGCGGCGGGGTCGAGCGATGGGCGGCATAGCGGCAGGGATCTGTGTATGGGTGTTGGGAAGGAGTGAAAGCTACTCGTCACATCACCCTACGAGCAGCATGCAACAGAAAGAAGACGTCTTGGAGCAGCGCAACAACGATGATCCGGGGTTACCGCAAAGGGCAAAGCCGGCATGGGGGCGGAGGGGACAGGTGTGGGACGGGACAAGTTTGTGGGGCTTTGATGCCCCATTCATCGCCACACGCAATGCCACATTATATCATGCGCGACTCGCGACTTGCTGCAGTGCTCTCACCGTCCTCTGTGAAGGAAGCGCGCCTACTACATGTCACGCATAGCCACGCCATGTCTGATTGGTGCCATTGGCAGCAGAGTAGTCGTCGCACGCCGCCGAAAATGCGCCTTGGATGGCAGAGGCTCCGACAGTTCCTCCGTATCGCGCTAACCTCTTTACTGTCGACGCTCCGCCAAGGAAAACTGCACATCAACGCATCACTAACCCTTCCGCCTACTGACTGACAGCAAGAGACAAGAACAGTGGTACATGTCGCGGACACTCGCAGATCGCTGGGCTCGCAAACGATACTTTGGATAGCTCGTGGGGACCAACACCGCAGTACGCAGCATCCTTGCACATCCCGTCCTGAGCCCATCGCGGGGTGCATATTCCTCGTGCTGGACTCTCACTAACCTCGAGAAGAATTAACGCACTTTCTCCCTACCTTGTTCTCTTTCTCCAACTCGCCGCACAATTCTCCGCCATGCACATCTCCCAGAAACTCGCCCAGGCGAGGGAGGAGGGAAAGCCGACCTTCTCCTTCGAATTCTTCCCGCCCAAGACAGCGCAGGCAACTACACCCTCATGTCCCTGGCAGGAGGAGCCACCCGCTGACTTCATCTAGGGTGTCCAAAACCTCTACGACCGCATGGACCGCATGCATGGCTTCGGCCCGCAATTCATCGATCTTACCTGGGGCGCAGGTGGCCGCCACTCCAAGTTGACCTGCGAGATGGTCAAGGTTGCACAATCCGTCTACGGTCTCGAGACCTGCATGCATCTTACATGCACCGACATGGAGAAGTCCAAGCTCGACGAAGCCCTGCGAGACGCATACAATGCCGGTTGCACCAACATCCTCGCCTTGAGGGGAGACCCGCCGCGTGAACGAGAAAAGTGGGAGGCAACAGCAGGTGGCTTCCGCTACGCAAAAGACCTCGTTGTATACATCAAGGAGAAGTACGGAAACCATTTCGACATCGGTGTGGCGGGATACTCCGAAGGCAGCGACGACAATGACAACGTCGATGAGCTCATCGACCATCTCAAGGAAAAGGTTGATGCCGGAGGAACATTCATTGTTACGCAGATGTTCTACGATACCGACCTCTTCCTTGCGTGGGTCAACAAGGTTCGTGCCAAGGGCATCGACGTTCCTATTGTTCCTGGTATCATGCCCATTCACACCCATGCGGCATTCCTACGCAGAGCCCAATGGACGAGATGCAACATCCCGAAGCATTGGACTGAGGCTCTAGAGCCTGTCAAGAACGATGATGTCGAAGTACGTGAAGTTGGCAAGCATCTAGTCGCAGACATGTGTCGGAAGCTAATCGATGCTGGTATCCTGCATCTACACTTGTAAGTTGTTCTCTTGTTGCGAAAAGGTAGCCTTTCTCATACCCATATAGCTACACTATGAACCTCGCACAAGCCACCCGCATGGTCCTCGAAGAGCTAGACCTCCTACCAGACCCCGAGTCACCGCTAGAGAAGCCTCTTCCATGGCGGCCTTCGCTGGCGCTCAACCGACGAGACGAGAACGTACGGCCAATCTTCTGGCGCAACCGCAACCGATCCTACATTGCACGCACACAAGACTGGGATGAGTTCCCCAACGGTCGCTGGGGAGACTCGCGCTCACCCGCCTTTGGCGAGTTGGACTCGTACGGTATCGGTCTAAAGGGTACCAATGAACAGAACATCAAGTTATGGGGCACACCAATGTCGGTCAGAGATCTGTCTGATCTCTTCGTACGCTATATGGAAGGAAAGCTCGACTCTTTGCCGTGGAGCGAACAGCCCATCACGACTGAAGCTGGCTCTATCCGGGACGATCTCATTGACCTGAACCGTCGGGGTTTTCTGACCATCAACTCTCAACCTGCTGTCAATGGTGCCAAGTCTTCGGATCCAGTATTTGGTTGGGGTCCACGTAATGGTTATGTCTACCAAAAGGCATACCTGGAAGTCTTCGTCTCTCCGGAACACATTGCAGAGATCATCACGCGTCTCGAGCGCGATCCTGAGTTTACCTACTATGCTGTGAACAACGATGGCGATTTGAAGACGAACGCTCCCAACGAAGGACCAAACGCTGTTACATGGGGTGTCTTCCCAGGCAAGGAAATCGTACAGCCGACTATTGTTGAAACAGTCAGCTTCCTCGCTTGGAAGGACGAGTTTTACCGCCTTGGACAACAATGGGCAAACTGCCATGCGGGTGTCAGTCCATCACGTTACGTGATCCAGGACATTGTAGATACTTGGTACCTCCTGAATATCGGCAAGTCTATTCGCTCAATAATTACGCTTCCTTTGCTAACATCGTGTGCAGTACACAACGACTTCCACGCAACCCGTGGCATCTTCCCTATTTTCGACGGCTTGGAGGTCAAGGACATGGATAAACCACTAGTCAACCCTAGTGTTGATCTTTCTGGCGCAAACGGAGAGGAAGCGACAAAGCCCGTGAATGGTGATGGCCACACCAACGGCACCAACGGCGAGAAAGCTGGACCCCGCAAAGAAGAAAACCCAAGTCTAATCGATGCTGCCAAAGCAGCCGCTGTCGAGGTCACCAATGGGATGAGAAGCCTGGCAATGTCCAATTAGGCTTGCATGGATTCGGGTCTTACTGCATTCAACACGCCAAGACCAACTTGAGATGAGTTTTTTTTTTCGGAAAAATCTCCACTTCTCGTCTAGTGTTCAACAAGATACGCGACAGAGTTCCTTCTTTCAACAGGACTCTTGTACTTCAACAAGCGCAGATTTCTAGTTCTTCATTCTTTGGCGTAATTCGATCATGGTTGGCATTGGAAAGAAAAGGTTATCATTTGCGTGGCAATCATGCACAAGCATCTGGGAGGCGTCTATTCAACCCGACGACCGTCACGAAAGATATGGTGCGGGAACCTAACAAGTTCAATAGCATAGTGTAGGATGATATGGCTTTCTAAGATACCCGATCACTGCCCTCAACGGCGGCGATCAATTTTTCACTACAATCTCTATCAATAACTTTGGGTAAATGTCTTTCAAATAGAACATGGCATGCTATCTTCGAGACTTGGAAAAGTTCAGTGTGTGCAAGGTTTGGAGACAAGCATATGTTGTACATTGCTGTTGCCTCTCTACGTTTTCGTATCAAGTGTATGTAAAGTATGTGGAAAGAATTGAAATGTTGCGCCTTCAAGACGTCTTACTCGTACAACACTGCTCCATCCTCTTTCCACCACGTCCCCCCTTTTCGAGGTAAATGTAGTAAAGGCCAACTCTAAGGGCTCATCTCACTCTTGCCGCCGCCAAACAGGCTGCTGATCCAGTCGAAGAACCCTCCTGGAGCGTCATCGCCAGGTCCTTCCTCGGCACTTTCCGAACCAGGCAGCTCAGGCATACCCGTGGGCTGAGGGCCGCGAGTCAGAGTCTGCATCGTAGTGGGGAGACCAGGCATGCCGGTCCCAGGGAAGGGGAAGGGAGATCCACCAGTGGGCATGGGGAAAGGAAGGTCGGTCGGGAATGGAAGGTCGCTTGGGAACGGAAGGTCGCTTGGGAAAGGGATGTCTGTAGGGAAGCCGCCGGTAGGGAAGGGAATGTCTGTAGGGAAGCCACCGGTAGGGAAAGGAATGTCTGTAGGGAAGCCGCCGGTAGGGAAGGGAATGTCTGTAGGGAAGCCACCGGTAGGGAAAGGAATGTCTGTAGGGAAGCCGCCGGTAGGGAAGGGAATGTCTGTAGGAAACCCGCCAGTAGGGAAAGGCATATCAGGCTGACCCGTGGGTAGTCCAGGGGATCCCCCCTTTGTTTCTGTAGGCAGAGCGGGTGTACCGTCTGTAGGCTCCGCCAACGAGAAGCTAGGCAGTGAACTGCCGACTTCAGCTTCCTGTCGTGGAGCGAGCTGGTAGTCGATAGCCAAGTTGCGGGCGCGGTGGCGGACAAGCTGCATGCCGCCGGTGGGAGCAGGAAATACTCCCGTGGCCGTGGGGAGAGGGACGCCAGATGCTGTGCCGGTTCCGATTGGGGCGGAGCCGGGCATCAGCTCTGGAGAAGGAGCTTGATGGGGCTCCTTGATGCCGAAGATGGCGTCGAGGTAGTCGCCGAATGGGGCAGCGACGGTGGTGCCCGCAAGAGCGGCGAGGATGACGGCGTTCTTCATCTTGATGGTGATGTCTTTGACCGAAGATGTAGGAGTATGGTTGAGAGGGAGCGAGACAGACGATGTTGATGGTAAAGATAATGGCACAGCCAAAAGAATGTATGTATACCGCTAGGATATCTAGAGAGTGACGACAAGAACGAAGAAGGGCCTGCTCAACGACTGTGTAGGACAACTGTCTGTAAAGAACTGGTTGATGGTCGTCCAACATGAGGCCGAACCCTAGGTATATATCCTCGTCCGGAGCTTTCTAGTCATGACCAACCACTCGTTCATCCAAAACCCGGTTCCCGCAAGCCCCCGCAAGCCCAGTCGTTTGACATTGCTGGAGAAAAACACCCATGCGACCTGCTGGTTACAGATAAGATCGATTAAGCCTTTGTGAAGATGCGCCGAAGGGTGGGAGTAATCTCTGCGGGTTAGCGATACGCCCCATCTGGCCAGCGTGATTCGGAGAGTATAGTATGAACTTCATGCCGATCACTTCTGTCGTTTCATTTGCGCTCCAATAAAATCATTTTGCGAGCCATAGACGGCAAGTGAACAGCAGAGTAGCTTGGGCCAAGCCGGTGATTTGCATGAAATCAAAGGCTGCGATGGCCATGGGTAGATTGCATAAAGAGACCAACATGTTTCGAGAGAACGGTCGAGATGTCTAATGCCTGGCACGGAAGGGTCGATCGCGTACAAATTGTACTTGTGGGTCCGTTTCAGGCGTACGCGTACCTCCATGCCAAGACCAGAACACCGCTAGCTGATTGGCGCAAACACCCCTGGACCATGTATGCTCTGTAACAGACACATCGTTTACTTGAGCATCGGGAGACTGGCCTAGTGTTTGGCATGTGGTAAAGACGCGATGCGTGACGTATGCTTAGTAGAACGCAAAGACTAGGGTCCAAATACGTCAGGCATACTTAGGCATCCAGAGCATCAGTTTATATCCACCCAATCCTCCTTGCAGCATAACCCCAGCCACTCAGTAGTGCAGTTACGCCTGTGAATGTAATCAGTGCTCCATATCCACTACCGTACGCAAAACCCGCACTCCAATCACCAGCATGTAGTAGAGCTTCTGAAAGCGGGCCACTGCATAAGTTGCCGACCCCTTTCCCAGCCGATAGACACGCCCATACGAAGCCAGAGTCTGCGCCTCTGCGCTTCTTCTGGATGTCTGCGACCATAGCACTCCAGGCGCTCGATTGACACCCAGCGAAAGCACCGTAGACTACGCAGAAGATGTATAGTGGCGCCAGTGACGTGGAAAATCCCCAGAGGAGAAAGATCCCCACTGTTGAGCCCAAGGCAGAGACCAGGAGGCAGGTGGTGACATGGTACTTGTCGGTCGCAATTCCCATGCACAGACATGCCACAAACGCTGCAGCATTGACGAGAATGATTGTGACAGTACTTTCCATGCTACCTGCACCAATAGACCGAGCGAAAGTAGGTAGGTAGATTGCTGGTAGGAAGAATCCAAGGCTCTGGATGATGTTGCCCGACTGCAGGACCAAGTAATTGGAACAGGTCCAAAAAGACAGGTCGAATCCTCTAGCTTGCGATGATTGAGACAGTGGAATGCGAGGTTTGAAGAAAAAGACAATGGGGAAATTGAGGGCCACAAAGCTGAGCGCGCATACTCGTAGAGTCGTCCGGAAGCCGTATGAGTGTAGAAGCCACTCGAGTATAAGAGGAAGAATGGCCCCACTCAATCCCAAGCCGGCCATGGCAGCTCCATAGGCAAACCCTCTTCTGCGTACCCACCACTCTTCGATGTTGAAGAGGATTGGCGTCCACGCGAGACCACCGCCCAGTGCGTACAAGATGCCTTGGGTAAGTATGAGGTGCGTTACACTCGTTGAAAGAGACCCAAGGCCCAAGGCAAGGCAGACAACTACCAAACCAACTGGTGTGGCCCAGATGCGAAACTTGGGAAAGTACTTTAGCACGACGAACCATACCGCAATGTCCATGTACATGATACCCTGGGTAGGTATTAGTCTTGGTTTCTGAACAACTACTATGACATACCATTGCACAAGTACCCACAACGGCAACGTTGCTTTGGCCAGAAAACTCCTTACTAGTAGCATAGTATTCTTGAAAGACGCCGTAAGAGGAAGGAAACCCCCAGATCATAGCCTCGAGCATGAAGCAGGAAAACAGGCAGAGCCATGCATCCTTGCCACCGTCGGTAGGCGGAAGGGAGAATCCATTGTCGCTGTTTGGTTGTGAATGGTCGTTTTCTTGTAGTACTTCGATGTCTGTGGTTGTAGCCGAAGAGGGTTGCTGTAAGTAAGTGGTCAAGTCGACGTGTGTACTTTGCGTTGAAGCCATCGAGTGCCTTTATTTTGTTACTGTACCGGCAGACTCATACTTATGTTGGAGTCGACAGTGATGATGGTAGCTTGGTTTTCAATTGTACATGTAGGGCGCATTGGATGTACGGCTCAGCGGAGCTCTGGAGCCGTCGGAAAGCGCAAGCGTCAAAGACGGTACCGGTATCAATACCGAGCACACACATGTGAATACTGGGCACCGCACTATAACCCGTGCGCGCACTGTGGACTAGCAGTCTGTTGTCATGTTTAATGGTATTCCTCTTCTCTCTGGAGGAGCTAGGCTGGACACGTCTTGGCATGATGCAGGGGCGACCCGGGGGCGGAATTCTAGCGCGACGCGACTTCGAGATTGACGCGCCTTGACCCGCGCTTGAGACAATTCGTCCATAACACGACCATGATGCATTTTCAATAACGAATACCAACCAACTGTACATCTATAATCTTAGATCGCCCCAAACGGCCGCAATGGAAGACTCTCCACGATCTTCTAAGCGGAGAAAGCTCGATACCCCGAAGCGCACCGAATCGAGCCCATCAACAAAGCCATCGACACGGAAAGCCTCTGGCAGGCTTGCGACCCAATCCGCCACAAACACGAACGGCGTCTCGGTACGGGATGAGGCAGAGAAGCCAACACCAGTGCGCAAGGGTCGATTGGTCAAGGGCGCAACAAATGGCACACCAGCGAAGCGTGCGGCAGGAGAAGAGATGGATGTCTATGATGATATCGAAGGCGCACTCAACGTCGAAGTATCCTCGCGACCAGTCCGAGCCCGCAAACCGACACAGAAAGCATCCAAGGAAAACATATCGATCGCTACGCAGGATAAGGAGGAAATACAAACAGCCATTCCACCAAAGCGAGGAAAGGGGCGACCTACGAAAGCGGAAAGCGCAATTCGGAACGCTCTGAAAGAGGCTGGCGATGAGAAGGGAGGATTGAAAGACGTTGTCACGCCTGCTAAGCCTGCGAGGGCTGTCCGAAAGCCAGCTGCGTCCGCGCGCAAACCAACAGCTCCACGCGCGAGTGCTCGGAAGAAGAGAGAACCTAGCCCTATTGCAGAAGAGGACGAAGAGACAGATGAGCTGCAAAACAACACCAAGGCCACTAACATCTCGGGGCCACGCTCAATACGGAAGCCAACTACAACTACACGGAAAAAGGCTACAGCGCTGGAATCAGAATCAGAAGAGGCAGTTGCGGTGGCAGCGACGCCTTCCAAGTCAGCCAAGCGACGAAAGCCAGCGGGAGAGCAAACAGCCGTACCAGAGAGCGCTGACGAACTCGGCGACGGCTCTCCCACAACTAACAGGAAGCTGACTGCTAGTGCACGAAGACGCTTTAACCGCACCGATCACATCGCGAACAATGACGAAGAGCGCTGGTCGAATGTGGAACATCAGACCAATGGACACGACGAGGATGAAATGGAGGTAGATGGGAACAGCCTCTTGGATAGTGTGCTGGACCCCACCGAACCGAGTCCCTTCAACAAGCCTACTTCGGCTCAGAAAGAGAAGCTCGCTCCTTCGATCATCTATAGCAACCTTGCACCGGGTCGTGAGCTTGATCTACTCAAGACAATCGTTATGGAGCGTATTACTGGCAAACGTCCTTCACCTCTGGTTGGTTTAGACGAGGAATACAAGTCCGTGTACCAACTTGTCGAACATACCATCACCGCTGGCGAAGGCAACTCAATGCTTGTCATTGGAGCTCGGGGCAGTGGAAAGACAGCACTCGTGAACAAAGTTCTTTCTGAAGTCTCCAAAGATAATGGTGGCCAATACCATGTCGTCCGACTCAACGGTTTCATTCATACAGACGATAAGATCGCGCTGCGGGAAATCTGGCGTCAACTAGGCAAGGAGATGGACATCGAAGAGGATGGTAGCGGACCGGGAAAGAACTACGCGGATACCTTGGCAACCCTGCTCGCTCTACTTTCTCATCCTTCCGAACAGACTGGCGAAGTGACTGATGAGGTCGCTAAAGCTGTCGTCTTTGTAATGGATGAGTTTGATCTTTTCGCTCAACACCCCCGCCAGACGTTGCTTTACAATCTCTTCGACATTGCACAGTCACGAAAAGCGCCCATCGCGGTATTGGGGCTGACAACACGCATCGATGTGACTAACAGTCTCGAGAAGCGTGTCAAGAGTCGCTTCAGCCATCGCTATGTGCATCTCAGGCTGGCAACGACATTTACTGCATTTCAGGAAACATGCAAAGCCTGTTTGTCAATACAGCCAGAGCAGCTGAGCGTCGAGGAGAGAGGTATACTAGAGGGTGGTGCCAAGAATACGCCAGCAAAGAAGGGAAACAAGAGCGACGCGAAAGAAGATGCGCTATCACAATGGAACACCAATATTTCTGTAAGTCTATCAACAGCCTCCTCCTGCCATGTCACAACCAAGCTGACGATCTGCTAGGAGCTCTTCGCATCGCGCTCTTTCCTAACCCAACACCTTGCACCATCCTTCTACCTCACAAAATCCGTCCCACGAGTCCTAACCTCTTTCCTCCTTCCCACCGCCACCCTTTCTCCCACGACACCCTTCCAACCCGCCAACCTGCTCAACTCGCCAGACTCCAAGTTATCCCTCATTCCCTCACTTTCGCAGTTAGCTCTCTCCCTTCTCATTGCCGCTGCGAGATTAGATATCATTCACGACTCTGACACGTGTAACTTCAACATGGCCTATGACGAATACGTCACCCTTGCATCACGAGCCCGCGTTCAGTCAGCAGCTGGCGGACTGAGTTCAAGCAGTGGAGCGAGTAAAGTATGGGGTAAAGATGTAGCGAGACGACAATGGGAGGTTCTTGTTGACCTGGGTCTGGTTATGCCGGTAATACAAGGACAGGTTGGCGCGTTTGGGATGGTGAGGTGTGATGTTGCTTTGGAAGAGGTGGGCGAGGTGTTGAAGGGGGTCAAAGGTGGTGATAAGGGCTTGGAGAGGTGGTGTCGGAGTATTTGAATCGATTGGGTTGTTGTCCTTCGATATGAGGAACGGTTCCGGCTCCAACTGGATTCTTGTTTGGATAGCATAGCGCTTATGGTCGGCGGTCATCTGCAGCAACAATTACTTCCTTTCAATCAAGTACGAGATGTGAAGTCTTTCTCTTTTTTTCCCTTTCTTTTTGAAAAGGTTTGGAGGAGGCGTTGACCAGTTAAGTGATGCAGTGGGTTTGCTTTCTTGCAGGTGCAAGGATGAGAACACAGCGAAGAGCTGCATGATCAAAACTGCGAAATGGCCCATGGTAGTTCTGGAGAGAGAGTATATACCTGTTGATGCCGTTTGTAACATACATGTAGCATTCAGCGTCACATTTCCATCTTCCCAAGCACCTCATCACGACTATGCTAACGACCCCAGTAAGTAGCCCACTTGCTTTTTCCCCCAAGCACTCCCACAAACTCCCTCGCCACAATTCGACTCGTCTGCTCACTGGGATGCAACGGATCATACCACATGAAGCTATCCGGACTATCCGTACTCGTACAATTGCTACCCTGCGCGTTACACAAACGCTCCACACCTTTGACATCAAGCGGCGCCCCCGTCCCATTCAGATAGCTCGCAGGGTTATTGTAGATATCCGTCATAAGCGCGTTTACGTCGAAACTAGCCACATTCGCATCGTCCCAGAGTTCGTCGACTTCGGCTCCAAAGGGCGTACGGTACTTGTAGACCTGGTTAAGTGCCGCAACAGTATTCTGCATGCGGCCGTGAATCTCGGTGAGGTTCTTGCCAGGGAGGTCGGGGTAGAATTGTGTTACTTGTAAACCACCGTCTTGGGGCTGTTGGTACTGAGGGAGGAGGTCAAGTGGGGCGAGGTTCATGATAACGAAGTTGCGGCCACCGTTTTCGTAGAGGCGTGTGATTTGGTCGTACACACAGCCTATGTAGTCTGTAACGGTCTTACCGGGGACTTGACTGTCTGTCAGAAACGCGTCGTTTCCGAGGTCATTTGTTCCAATCCAAATAGCGTACACGGTGGTGGAGGCTTTTCCGGTAAAGAATTTGGTGCCATTAGCGTTGCTAGCTTTGGAATCTGCAATGAAGGCGGGGATTTCGTAACCGGCAATGTCAGGAAATGGTGCGTCTATGGCAGAGAAGTAGCGTGGTGTTACTTCGTTAGAGCACACAGCCCCTGAGACGGCGTAGTTGTAGAGGTTCGTCTTGGAGTAAATGCTAGCATAACGAGCCCAAGAGAGGCCGCCTGAAGCAGTAGCTAGACCCTGGGGGTTCTTAGTAAAAGCTAGAGAGTCGTGCTAGTGTCCGGCTTACCACCGGTTGTTGCCATGCCACAGGAGGCGCAGAACCATTGTTGTTGATGAAGTATCCCAGTCGGTTCTCATCCGTGTAGCTGTCGCCGAACGTCACCAACGTCTTGAATTTCCCGTCGCGCCAACCCCCTGCAATTCCACCAGTAATCGCTAAATTGGCGACAAACAATCGAGCTGACCAAGAAGACACCATTGTGATATAGTCTAGCTACCAGCCATTATCTCTACGCCGAGAAACACATGGATACTTATATCGCTCAGCTTGCGGAGGCTGGCGGGACATGTCCAGAGCACTAGCCATTCCTTTCCGCCAATACATGGGGCTCATGCGGAGCGGCAGATGTTCCATGATCAATTGCAGTTGATACGCGGGGAAATTGGGGACGCGAGTCCGGCCGTACATGGGAAATGATGTCGGTCACGGGAGCTATACGCTTTGTGGGTGTGGCTGGTCTGGGATCAGGCTAAAAGGTCGGCACGTTGCGCAGCTCGATCAAGTGCTGTCGTCGATGGATCGGACAGTGAAAGCTGCACCAATAGTAAGCACTTCCAAGGATCAACATTAAAGACTTGCGTCTAATGCTGTTCTTGTGGTGTGTAGTCACAGCAGTATATATAGCTTCGAGCTTGCCGTGTCCGATTTGACGTCTTCGATTTACGCAGCTCATGGTGGTTCAAGAGACTGCTGCGACATTGCGTGATGCATGGATCTAACACGCAGCTTGTGAGTCTGGCGCGGAATAGATCTGAAGAGGTACGGTGACGTCGTCATCGCTTCAGAAATCGGTGATGTTCTGGAGTGATGATATCGGGTACTGGCCGAGGTATGCTTTCTGTGGCTCTCAGCCGAGGTCTAGATTTAGCAGAAGCTTACGCGCGTATCCCGGTATCGCGGCTATGTATCAGTATCTGCCTACGCGCGTAAGATTATGCTATGCCTCCTGCCGTTAGAGCTATTTTGGATAGTTTGCGAGGGTAATGTACACGCTGTTCGAATTCGAAGCCCCTGGATCAACTTTATGGACGGAATGCCCGAGGGGAATGGAGAAAGCAACCGTCGTGCGCTCTTCATTACGGTGGTCCAATTCTATGCTATCCTCTTGACATGCTTCTCCTGAGGATGAGGCGTGGTTCATTTCTTTTTCTAGGGACCGACTCTAATTACCGCCAGGATGTTTGAATCGTAGACTGAACGCGAATCGACACTTTGAAAAGACAACGTTGTGCACGCCAATACTGGCATGGAAGTGTCTCGCTGGGAAGCCGTTAGTCCAAGGTGGACTCCTTGATAGTACCCGCTTCCCCGGTGCACGCGTCTTGGGCAGACCAATGTCGGTGGATACTACTAACTATATTGGACCAAGGAAGTCGATAGTCCAACGTCAATACGCGGTAGTGCCTCAGATGAAAACAATGCCATGCTGAGTTAGTAGTAAGAGAGAGAGAGAGAGCAAAAGTTATCGATAATGGAGGCTTTGGCATGCCGAGTTCTGACCTGGTAGAGATGAATCGATGCGGACGAAGCGGCATTCTGCTGTTCGGCCAAAAAGGCGTTGAAGTCTAGACAGAGAGGCGCCCCGTTCGAGCGCATATTTCGCTACCAGACTGTCGGGGAGATGGCCTGACGTTGAATAAACCTTCCGACCAGATCCCGGTCTCGATGGACGGCTGTGTTGGTGGCCCTTCGCTTCCCGATCTGTAGAGTGAAGACGCAATCTCCAAGGTTGACGTAGGTGGTGTTGACTACGACGGCTCCCTCCTTAGAATCGAGCACACTCTCTTCAGGGCCACTAGCGTCCCATAGCCTGTCCCTTATCGCCCCACCTTCCTTCATTCTCTGTTTGACTCTTTCTGCCTTTCGATTTCTCTTCTTCAGTACCGCCTTCGTATGCGTGCAGCAACACCCTAGTGGCAATGCTGCACCGCCATCGTGCATATCGCTTGTCGGCTCTCACCCTGTCCAGCCTCACCAGCAGACCCTCATCGCGCTCGAAACCAGGCGATACCTCAGCTCGGAGACATGCTCGAGCGTACCACAAACACGCGCTTGCCTATAAGGAGCCATCTTGACAGAGTCGCTGGCTGCACGGCATAGCATTACCCCAACTCTGATTGAAACGAGACTTGTTGAGATCGACGCAACATGCTCACCGGGCGACTGCGACGAGTATGACCTTAACCTGCCTGGGATTGGCAAGCTTGAGGGAGAGAAGCGCCGCTACTAAGATCCCCACAATGACACATTGTAAGTGTGGATGCGAGGGTGTGGAGGACTTCCAAGTTGCCTATCAGCCTGGCTAGTTTCAGAACATTCGGAACTACCTTGTTGATGTCTACTGGACACGATGAAGCTGTGCAGACTGCCCTGCTTCCATCTTACAGCTCTGACAGCCACAGGAAGATGCCCTTACATCCGACTATATCGGCCATCCCTCTTCACCTCACGCAACCACGAGCCTGTGCACCCGTGCACTGTAAGAGATCCGTAGTGCAATGTAGCACCTACATCGACGCCAACAGATACATGCCGCATCACTGGGTGCTTTTTCGACCCCTGGCGACATAACTGGGAGCGAATTAGACACAGACCATCGACTAGGATAAGTCATCAATTACATCTCGATGTATAGTTTCAGATCCACGTTCTGAAGCTCTGTGCGGACTTCTTGCATGAGGGAGTCAAATTCTGCAGCTGTACAACCAAGAGTTGATGTGAGTGGCCATAGCCCAAGCGATTCAAGGAGGTCGCCAATCATCTGGACGTGTGAATGCACGGTCAGCGGAATTCCACCAACTACAACATGGATGTACGTACCGCGACAGAGTCTTTACCGAGGCTGGCTTGAGTCGGATCTATATGTGGCTTCTCAGTGCTGTTGTGGAGTAGAGCATGAGTCTGAGAGTGGCGGAACATGCCTGGCCACGGGGAGCGGTAAACGTTTCCCATGAACGAAAAGTACCGAGTAACAACCAAAAGGCCAGACATGGGAGAGAACAGAATGACCTTACCTGTGGACCAATCACCTATGTGCAGCTGTACCACATCGACATCAACATCTCGGTATCTATTGTCGAGCAACAGCTGCTTCAACCGACGACCTATCCTTGGATCACGATTCATGCTTGCCATAGCGCTCTGGTACAACTGCCACCATCTTCGTACAGCAGACTGTTCCGTAAGGCGTCCATTATGAGATTGAATAATGGGTAGGTATTCCATCATCTGAACCCAACCTGCCGGCTTTAGCAGCAGTTTCACATCCCTGATATATCGGGCCCATCTCTCCGTCTTTATACCTGGGAATAGGAATCGCGAGTGGACGATATCGTAATGGTTCGATTGGAATATGTCGGGATCGCGAAGAGGGTCGTTGAGATTATGGCAGATCAGGTCTAAGTTTTCGGGTTGGTCTGGGAGATCCCTGGAATGGAAGATCAGATCAGTCTTCGTACGTGGATGGGCGTCGTATATGGCCTCTACTCACATGGGGAAGATATCGACGGCAGTAACCTGGGAGCGTTAATATCTTCTCAGTGGTACCAGGCCATTACCAACACCAGCTCCTAGATCTGCCTATGGTATGATTGAGTACGCACCTCGCAATCTCCAAAGTCTTCTGCACATTGGACAGCCCATTCTCCATTACCGTAACCACATTCCAGGATTGCATGGGGCTCTCCCACTGGTATGCTAGGGGAGAACAATCCATTACCGAAGATCCTAGATACAAGGCGATGTTGGGCGGCTAGTCTGCTCTCTTCGCGGTCATCGATGGCTATTGGTGCGAAGTAGATCCTCTCGTCGAGGGATATTCTTTGGAAAACTCGGCCGTGGACGCTGACTCTTTCTAAATCTTCGCTCATTGCGATCCAGGTCTATGACAAGAGGCTTAAGACTTAGGGGTACCCGACGAGAGCTCGCAATGATCACCCAACGACGAAAAACGACTACGCTAGATAGGATATGTTCGGTGACGAGGATGACTCAAATCTCACAGCGATTGCAAGAGGGTAGCAAGACGCTATAAACTTCGCGATCTACAAATTCCTATGAGCTGGCGATGGCTCGGCAAAGGCGCAAAATTATCCGATATCGTGGCGAAAGGAAACGTCACTAAAGCATGCTGACGAAGTAGCCGCAAGCCTTGAATCACGAATATTAAACCCTGGACACCTTCCATCCCCACAGAGTCAAGCGCTATCTCTTTGCCTTGCCGTTAGACACTAGGACGATCGCCGCGAGCTGGTGACACACGTAGCTTGGAAAGCTACTGGACCGGCGAGAACAACGTCCGTTGCGGGATGCAGAACGATGAGCAGATCATTTTACTGCTTTCACTCCAACACCTCGGGCGCTAACAGTCGGATCAGAATGAGGCGTACTGCCACCAAGGACCGGTAATCAGGGGTGTATCGCTCCCAAGAGAAGGGCTTGTTCGAAGACTCTATCACAGCCGTACGGCCGTGATGCATCGTTGAAAACTCATATCCCGCAAGCCGCAGTGCCTGACACACCGGCACTCGAGGTACGTACCCAGCAGTAGGTCGAGACAAGAGAAGACCCATCATAGTAGCTCTGTCTACCTAGGTTTGCTTCCCCAGCGATTCGCCTTGGACAAAGCTTTCATCGGAACAAAATTCCGCCGTACAATTTGCGATTCGCCATGAAAACAGGCGTTACATACGCTAGTGCATAAATACGGTCGTTGTTAAGCACGTGGTGCATGGCATGCATCAGGCGGGCGGATAGCCCCGCTGGCAGTCTCTCTTCGAAAATGACACCGCTGACATGGCCTCGGGATACGGGCAGGCCCATAGGAAGCCATGCCACGACGCCATTTTTATGGCTGTTGGGAATATGTGGTATACTTGGATGTGGCACCTGAGAGGCAATCATCATTGTCACAGCTCTCGTACTACTTCACGGCTATGGAGATGGATGCTGTGACTGCGCTGCCCTGTGCGTTCGTTAATCCATGAATATTGACCCCAGGCCTGCCGGTTGGTAAAGATGGGCCTAGTGTAGCCAACTCTCGGCCTACTACATATGTAGTCAAAAAGGATGCGGCCCATTATTCTCCGAGATTTTGACGTAAAGACGACAACTTCGCATTCGTCGCCGAGACTCTTGCGATCAATACGGTCATTCAGTACCCATGCATCACAACCCACATGCGTTCGACGGACCCAATGGAAAAGTTGTGCAAGATAGGCAAAGATGTGCAGCTTTTAACCCTGAACCAACCCTACAGATGTGGGCTTCTTTTCTGATGAGGAAGATATAATCTGTTGGTATAACACCTGGTGTCAAACATCTTGGCGATGAATTGTTGTCAGCCGCGTCAGAAACCAAGCAGCGTCCACCACAAAGCGTTACTGACATAGCAACGCTCTTTAGGCTGCGTTTCTAACCATAACTCTCATGATGGAATTGATCTTGAAGCAAGGAAAGGACATGTTTTATCGAGCCGGATCGAGGGAATGCAACCAAAGTACGTGCAGGTTATATCGACTTGCATCCGTAAGCGTTCCGTTACCACAATC
This sequence comes from Alternaria brassicicola, assembly GCA_002796735.1. Lineage (NCBI taxonomy): Eukaryota > Fungi > Ascomycota > Dothideomycetes > Pleosporales > Pleosporaceae > Alternaria > Alternaria brassicicola. The sequence goes on along the minus strand of PHFN01000013.1, from coordinate 2,639,652 downwards.
GTGCATCCACAAACCCACTCGTACACTTCTTCGTGCTAATATCACGATAACGATCATTCTAAGCCGCCCCGCAGATTCTTCCATCCCTGTCAGAGATGAGGTCATGGCCTACCACTTGCTATGATCAACCAAAGAATAGTACAATATCCAAGCACCGCCCAGCGCAAATTTGTGTACTCTGCTGGCCCGTACCGACTGAATTTTGAGTTGTTCATGCTGAAGCGACTGTGGAGCAACTGTTTCGACCAGGAAGATCGTCACCTAGTATACACAAGCTCTACAACCTACTACTGCCTGGGAAGATCCTAACCTCTGCTTCATCATTAGACACTCTTCATGTGGTGACCAGCATGACGTCGGTCATGGTAGCTTCCAGCACACTATGCCCCTCCCAATACCTTTGAGCCTCCTTATCTTCTAACTCGATGCCTTTCCCTCTCTGACTAGCGGCAGTAATAGAGTACAGCCTGCAATAGGCGCACTACAGAAGACCTCGAGGCTTGGTAAGGTAGGTACGCGAATGTTGACGGCGGTCAAAGCCGTCAACGGGCCGAACCGCGCATGATGAGCGTGTACAGCGTGCAAGACGGGTGTCCTGTACGCTCACGCACGAAAGCGTAGTGGAGTCTTTGGCTATAGGCGAGCAAATGGTGGGCGAGAAGCGGTAACGACGAGGGTCCGAGTCGGCGTTGTTCTCGGCATGACGCAAAAATATTGACAGAGCTGAGAGCTAGAATAATCCTGGTGGAATATCGTGTTTGCAAAGGATCGATGATGCCATCAAGTATGCATAGATGGGTAGTGGAACTAAATCCTGGACAAGTCCGAGTCCAAGCCAAAATATGACAGCTTTCAATCACCTAATTCAGCGAATTTGCCAACCCCCCCAAGTAAGTCTAGCTGATTGCTATCGCAGAGACTGAGTAGCGTCTAAAGCTGGAGGCTCCCATGCACTGGTTGCAGCACGCTGTGTCTTCACATGCATGGTCTGGGACCCGCACGTCGGCCATGCCGCTGGCGACAGTTATTAGATGAACGAGCAGCACCTTTCAGCCATGTCAGAGGGGCAACAGTCGACGGCGCACTTGCTCCTTTTCCCATGCACTCCGACATGACGATGCCCAGGACGCGTACGGTGCGTGTTCCGGGCCTCAGGCGGTGCTATGCTATTCGCAGCCCCACATCAGCTCAGCAACTGTTCATCCATCAACTCTCTCCAGCCAAGGCTAAACAATCAGGGTAACGGGGTGCCAGGTTGCGCACACTCCCCTCATCGTCACATGATACCCCGGACTTTGCCATCAGAAGGACATGATGGGGGTGTGGTTGGAGGCATGTGAAAGCGTGAGGTGGACGGGGCGCAGATCCCCACACATGACCAACTGCCGTCGGGGCCGAGGTAAATCGTCATTGTCAACAGCTCGGCTGCTTTCATGAGACACGTCCGGGTCCGATCGAGAATGACCTTAGTTTGAGCATCCGTCACGCTGCAGGCCACCTATTCTCTCATCTTCACTTTCCACCTCTTGCACTTTACCAACGTGGGATCTTTGCTGATACCCATCTGACGTCCAACATTCTTGTTGCTTGCTTGTATTGGACATTCCTCGAGCGCAACTTCGCTCCGCCAACCAACCAAGAGGCAGCCTCTGCATAGGAGCATACGAAACACATCATGGCTGCGCAGGAGCTGCGATATGACGGCCAGACCGTCGTGGTAACGGGCGCTGGCGGTGGCCTGGGTCGCGAATATGCCGTCTTCTTTGGCGGTCGCGGCGCGAATGTCGTTGTAAACGACCTGGGCGGAAGCTTCAAGGGCGAGGGCCAGGGCTCAGCGGTACGTGTTTTGGTCAGTCCGTCACTGCTCCATCGCTAACTCGGCGACAGGCTGCAGACAAGGTCGTCGAGGAGATTCGCTCCGCTGGCGGCAAGGCGGTCGCCAACTACGATTCAGTCGAGAACGGAGAGGCCATCATCAAGACGGCTGTCGACACATTCGGACGCGTCGATATTCTTATTAACAATGCCGGTATTCTGCGGGATGTCAGCTTCAAGAACATGAAGCAGGCGGACTGGGATCTCATCTACCGAGTCCATGTCTACGGAGCATACAAGTGCGCGCATGCCGCGTGGCCCTACTTCAGGAAACAGAAGTACGGAAGGCTGATTAGCACGGCGTCCGCTGCCGGTCTTTTCGGATCTTTCGGGCAGACAAACTACTCTGGTATGCATACACGTTCTACAAGCATACGAGCGTTTGCTAACCCCGACAGCCGCCAAACTCGCTCTTGTTGGCTTCACCGAGACGCTCGCCAAAGAGGGCTTGAAGTACAACATTCTCTGCAACGTCGTCGCCCCAATCGCCGCTAGCCGAATGACTGAAACTGTCATGCCTCCCGATGTCCTCGAGAAGATGAAGCCCGAGTGGATTGTCCCGCTCGTTGCCGTCCTCACACACAAATCTTCCACTGAGACCGGCGGCATCTTCGAGGCGGGCGCCGGCCACGTAGCTAAGCTGCGATGGGAGCGTGCCTCTGGTGCTCTACTCAAAGCCGATGACTCCCTCACACCCGAAGCTGTTGCTGCCAAGTGGAAGCATGTCGTCGACTTCTCCAAGCCTGAGCACCCACAAGGTCCCGCCAACGCGCTTGAACTGCTTGAGAAGGCCAACCAACTGCCATCCAACCCCAAGGGCGAGCCTCTTGACTTCAAGGGCAAGGTTGCTCTTGTCACTGGTGGAGGTGCTGGTTTGGGTCGCATCTACTGCTTGCAGCTGGCCAAGCGCGGTGCCAAGGTCGTGGTCAACGATCTCGTAAACCCCGACAACACCGTTCAGGAGATTCAGAAACTTGGCGGAGAGGCTGTTGGCAACAAGGGCGATGTCCAGGATGGCGAGTCTGTCATCAAGACCGCAATTGAAAAGTACGGTCGCATCGATATCCTAATCAATAACGCCGGAATTCTCCGCGACAAGGCATTCGCCAACATGACCGACGAGCAGTGGGATATTATCCACAAGGTTCACCTGTTCGGTACCTACTCCTGCACCAAGGCTGCATGGTCTTACATGCTCAAGCAGAAGTACGGCCGTATCCTCAACACCACCTCTACTAGCGGTATCTATGGTAACTTTGGCCAAGCCAACTACGCTTCGGCCAAGTGCGGTATCCTCGGTTTCTCCAAATCCCTCGCGCTTGAGGGCAAGAAGAACAACATCTTCGTCAACACTGTTGCTCCTAATGCCGGCACTCAGATGACCCGTAGCATCATGCCCGAGGAGGTTGTTCAGGCACTCAAGCCCGACTACAACGCCCCTCTGGTCATCCTCCTTGTCTCTGACAAGGCTCCTGAGCCAACTGGTGGCCTATACGAGATGGGTTCCGGATGGTTCGCGGCGACCAGGTGGCAACGTACTGGCGGTCACGGCTTCCCTGTGGACGTCAAGCTCACTCCCGAGGCTGTCCTCTCCCAATGGGAACGCATCACCAACTTCGACGACGGCCGTGCCGACCACCCCTTCGACAACGCTAGCGGACTCAAGTCTATTATGGCTAACATGGAGAACACTAGCAAGAAGAACAAGAAGGAGAAGAAGCCCACAAAGAGCAACGAGGAGGTTCTTGAGGCTCAGAAGAAGGCTCTGGCTGCGAAGCCCCAGGGCACGCCTTTCGAGTACACCGAGAGGGACGTCATCCTCTACAGTAAGTTTTGTCTATCCTATGAGACCAGCTTCGCAACTAACACATCTCACAGACCTCGGAGTTGGCGCCAAGCGCACCGACCTTCCTTTCGTCTACGAAGGCCACGAGGACTTCCAAGTAATCCCCACACTCGGTGTCGTACCACCTTTCAACGCCGAGCCTCCCTTCTCCTTTGATGAAATTGTCCCCAACTTCGACCCCCGCATGCTCCTCCACGGCGAGCAGTTCCTCGAAATCCGAAAGTTTCCTATTCCCACCGAAGCCAAGCTGGTCGCTGTGCCCAAGCTCGTGGAGGTTGTAGACAAGGGCGCCGCTGGACTGGTTGTATATGGCAGCGTAACCAAGGACGCAAAGACTGGCGAGGAGATCTTCTACAACGAGAGCACAGTATTCATCCGTGGCTCTGGTAACTTTGGTGGCCAGAAGAAGGGCGGTGACCGTGGTGCCGCAACAAAGGTCCACAAGCCACCGCAACGCGCACCAGACACCGTTGTTGAAGAGCGCACGACTGAGGAGCAAGCGGCCATCTACCGTCTCTCTGGCGACCTCAACCCTCTCCACATCGACCCATCATTCAGCAAGGCCAGTGGTTTCCCAACGCCCATTCTTCACGGTCTGTGCAGCTTTGGTATCTCGGGTAAACACGTACTACAAACCTACGGTCCCTTCAAGAACATTAAGGTCAGGTTTGCAGGTGTTGTGCTGCCAGGCCAGACATTGATTACCGAGATGTGGAAGGTAGGGAACACAGTTGTGTTCCAGACCAAGGTTAAGGAGACGGGTAAACTAGCCATTAGTGGGGCTGGTGCTGAGTTGATGGGTGGTGGTAGCAAGTTGTAGACATGCGGACCTTTGGAAAGTGAGTCATGTATAGGCGTCCAGGGATCCTGATGCTTTATTGTATATATGTAGTGTCTATGTTATTGAGCTTATCTTCAGATCGTGTCTCTCAACTTGAAGTCCTTCCTCTTTCTTGATGAGAAGAAGTGTGTCGATGCACGTAGGTTCCAAACCAACAACAATGATGTTACCCTCTAAAATTCGTAAACAAAGGTAGGAGACGGATGTTCTAGGTATGCAACACGTGCGCATGTGCGCGCAGTACTAGATTCACCGCTAGGTTGCTGATTAGCGATATGCAGGCGGATAATGTCCCTTATCCTTGTGATGTGCTTTTTTTGTGCAGGTTGGAATAGAACGCGTATTGCATCAAGGCGAAGAAATTTATTCCAAAATTAAACTACGTAAGTTACTTGCTCACAGCTTCGACTTGGAGACGATGAAAGAGTTGCCAATGTTCAGCCATTTGACAGCATCCGTGACAAGCTCATCAACAATTTCCCTCGCATTCTTCTTTTCGTTGACAACAGCGGCAACCTTGCCCATCAGGAATGGCCGCGCGTTGTCCATGGTCTCATCGTCGAGATCATCGCCCATCTTCTCGAGATCGTGCTCGACGGGTAATATACCCTTGCTGGTGAGCTCCTTGATCTCCGCTTGTCTGTTCTCCTCCCAGTTCGCGACATATGGGTTGTTGCGGATACGAAGTGGTCGACCAGTGAAGATGATGGTACGGATGTTATCGTCCCAGCCAGCTGTTTGGACGGCTTCTTGATGTGCCTTGGGCGCGCCAGCCTCCTCGGAGAGAATGAATCGTGTTCCAACCCAGACACCGGTAGCACCGAATGTGAGCATTGCAGCGAGCGACTGGCCGTTGAAGATACCACCAGCAGCCACGATTTGTACTTGCTCGCCAGTCAAGGGCGACTTGTAGCCCTCTACCATCTTGACGGCAGCGGGGATGAAGATGGATGTGGGAACATCTCCAGTGTGTCCACCGCCCTCGCCTCCTTGTGCGCAAATAATGTCAACACCAATGTCGAGGCACTTTTTGATGTGCTTGGGGTGTCCAATCATGTTCATGTATAAGATACCGTGCTTGTGTAGCTTCTCGACGACAGCCTTGGGTGGGACGCCGACGGCGGAAACGAATAGTTTGGCACCAGAGTCGATGATAATGTCGACGAGCTCGCCAAGCTTGCCCTTGGTGTAGTCGTAGCTGTATATTGTCAGTCGTGTGCCTTTGAGGTGGCAAGCTCGCCGAGTACATACTTGGTCTTACGCGCGCTACCTCCGACCTGGGGGAGTAGCAGGTCGATACCGAACGGCGCGTTCTGGTCATTCAGGTATCCCTTCAGCTCAGCGATCTGTTCACGAAGCATGTCTGGCGTGTAGCCAACACCGCCAATGACGCCAAGACCACCTGCATTTGTAACAGCGGCAGCGAGCTTTGGTCCGGCAGCCACGTTCATGCCCGCAAGCATGACGGGGTGCTGGATCTTCAGCAGATCGGTAAGCTTGGTGCGAATTTGCTCTGAGACTTGTCAGCTGAGCAACATGTGAATGAACCGTGGATGTCATACGTGGAGAAGCCATGGTGGTTGGAAGTCTACGGTTGCGTTCTGTTGTATGTGGAAGACGTGTAAATCGGACGTGTCTCAGCAAGGAAGGCAGATGGAGTGAGGAGTCCGGCGCTTTATTATGGTGTGAGGAGTCTTGGTCGACTCTCATCGAGCCGTGAGCCGAGGCACGACGCATCTGTCACGCGGAGGCCGCTAACTAAATGGACTTTAGCGTACTCTGGGGAAGGCTACCGGCATCGCGTGCCAGTCTCTGTCTCACCGTGTCACATGCCAATATGTTCACTAAAGTGTCGAAGTGTTTAGCCACGCGAAGGGCTGCACTCTCAAGCTGCCCACGCCCTGTAGTGCGTGCAATCAGCACCGTCAACACCAAGGTGCCTCATGCTGCGAATTTTCGCCCGTCGCCCACTCAACGCCCGATATGTGTTTCTTCACTTAACACCCACGCCCTGCGCTGCCCATACGCATTCCCGAGCTCGTCGCAACCATCGCGACGACATATATCCAGTGCACGGGATGGCACGTATTCTAAAAAGCATCGCGCATTCATCGCCTTGGGGAGCAACATGGGTGATAGAGTGGCCATGATTGAACGTGCGTGCAGAGAGCTGGAATCCAATGGGAAGGTGGACATAATACAGACTAGTAGCTTATGGGAGAGCAAGGCCATGTATGTAGTCGATCAAGACAACTTTGTGAACGGTGCTTGTGAGGTATGCTACGTGTTTACTCTCAACCTGAACATCGAATTGACACAAGCAGATAGAGACTTCACTGTCACCTATTGAACTCTTAGATGAGCTCCAGAGGGTTGAACAGAAAATGGATCGCGTCAAGATCATCGACAAGGGACCTAGAAATATTGATCTGGACATCTTACTCCATGGTTATACAAAGTACTCCGACAAAAGACTACAGATACCTCATCCGTTAATGTTTGAGAGAGAATTCGTCCTACGCCCACTTATCGAGTACGACAGTTTCATGTGTCTTTAATGAAACATTTCTAACCTTCCCTAGACTTGTGCCGAGAGAGCCTGAACATTTCCCATTCAGTGGTCAAATTAGGAATCATCTTAAGAGGTTGCCCGCACCAGATGTGCCGCTGGTACCGATGACGCCACTTGCACCAGATCTGTCACCTATCTCCTCTGCCAGACTGCCGAAAAATACGCGGATCATGTCTATCCTGAACGTTACACCCGACTCGTTCTCAGATGGCGGTCAGAATTATGATATCGATGAAGCGACGCTAGCGAATACTATCCGAGCACACATTGCGGCTGGTGCCACGATCATCGATGTAGGCGGGCAATCAACTCGGCCTGGTGCCTTACAGGTTTCTGCAGAAGAAGAGCTAGCACGAATCCTACCTGCTGTAAAGCTGATCCGCTCACTGCCGGAGTCTGACAATGTGGCAATCAGTGTCGACACATACTGTAGTAGCGTTGCCGAAGAAGCTATCAATGCCGGCGCAAACATGATCAATGATGTCAGTGCAGGAGCGATGGACGAGGCAATGCTTCCAACTATGGGCAAACTTGGCTGCACGGTGTGTCTTATGCATATGCGCGGCACCCCAGAAACTATGACTAGTCCCGAGATGACATCTTATCCTGACGGTATCGTAGAGACCGTAGGAAGGGAACTTCTCGAGCGCGTCTATGCAGCAGAGAAGGCAGGTGTCAGGCGCTGGCGCATTGTTCTCGATCCTGGTATTGGCTTTGCGAAGACACAGGCACACAATCTCGAGCTGCTTCGCCGACAAGACGAATTGATGAGATATCCTGGCCTAGAAGGCATGCCTTGGCTTGTGGGAACGAGTCGGAAGACGTTCATCGGGAACATTACGGGGGTGAAGGAAGCAAAAGACAGGGTCTGGGGAACTGCCGTCGCCATCTCGGCGGCTATCAAGGGTCGCGCTGATATCGTAAGGATTCATGATGTGAAAGAGATGGCGCAGGTTGCAAAGATGGCGGATGCCCTCTGGCGTTGAAAGTTTTCTTCCATAGCCTGCACACGTATTGCATCATGTTGGAGGATTGCAAGTATCTTGCTCGGCTGACACTTCGTCGCTAAATGCAACCAGAATAGACACCTTCAATCCGATGTCAAATAACTCTGGGCTGCTCATGGACGACACTGGGCGGGGGGCACACCGCTAGTCTAGCGAGACTGCACCTTGAGAACAGAATGATGTCTGGCCATCTAAGGACGTCGAGACCATGTTGACGAGCATTTCCTAAAGAAACATCTTGATCAACTTTTCGACGGCATTATTAAGTAAGAAGACTTTAGGCTGCATATTGCCTTGATACAGTCACGAATCCATCTCTAACAGTGGGACTTGATATAGTCAATTCTCGTTCCGTTCTACCATACTCTCCAAGCCATGGTGACCAAAGTCATCCCCCCGGGCTACACAAGGACTAACTGTCCCTAGGAGAGCATTTGAGCTGATTACCGACTTGGTTACATCGTCAGTGAGTGGCATCCAGACTCAAAGTGGAAATTGAGCGTTATGGAGCTTTAAACTCCATCACATGCGAGAAAGTACCGACATGAAGACAACGTAGGATAGGCAAGGATATCGGGTGCGCACGCAGAAGCTTGAGCTATTTCAAATTGCAAAACTAGAAATGAGTCGCGCATCAAGCATAGTGGAAGACGACATCCCAACTGTACATGGGTCTGCGTGTATTAGTCATAGTCATAGCTTTCCAAGGCTCCACGTCATCTTCACTCCGTCGTTCGCGCACCTCAACGTTACAAACGGTTTGGCACGACCATGCATCACGGATTCAGCATTGCATGAACGACATCAGAAACGCATTAGATTACATCATCATCATCGCTACCCTATATATGCCTACGAAGTGCTGGTGGCTGAGCTGACAGGCAGGCTAACTGGCATTGGGGTGCCTGAGGTCGAAGCAGTGGACGATGCGCCGCCGCCACCACCGCCGCCGTTTTTCTTTTGGACTACTGCCGAAACAACTTGACCGGCAGTGTTTGTCACAATGTCGACAAGTGCATTGAGAGGCTCGTATGAGAAAGTCTTCTGTGTGAGTCCCTGGCCAACTTGCTTTGCGCTTCCAGTGATCTCCGTCATGTTGAGCTGTAAATACAATTAGTGGGCGTAATCTAGTATAGTACAGGATGCCTACTTTGAAGTTTCCGACAATCTGCTGAAGGGCGTCTCCGCCGCTTCCGACCACTTCCTGGACGATGTTACCAAGGTTATCCACCAAGAAGTTGAGTGTTTTTCCGTTTTGCGTAATCGATCCCAGCTACATGCTGTTAGTTTCCTCAAATTCTTGATGTGTTTGGACACTTACAAGGCCATCCACGGCGCCTATTACTTCTCCAACCAAGTTGGTGACGTTCCCGATCAAGCCAATCAAGAGAGGATTTAGATCCAGAGAGTCGAAAACGCGCTCAACGATAGAGACAAGGTTGCCCAATCGTACGATCAACTCGAGTTCAACATCTACATCCGCAATAGTGATGTTGACCTTTTCCACGGAGACTTGGACACCAGCATTAATCTGAACGAGACCGGCAACCTTGGCGTTTAGGTTAAGATCCGCTTGAAGCCTCTCGACACCTAATTCGATCCTGCCTACGTGCAATTCGGGGACACGGAGAAGCACATCTGGGGGTGAAGATCCTGTAGGCGCAACCTCTGGTGGTCTGGTAGAAGTTCCATTACCTCGCGGCGAGGTACTGCTGGTAGGCGGTGGGGTAGATGGTGCCTCCGATGCCGTTTGCGCAGAAATAAGTGTTGCAAAGGTAAGGAAAATGCTGATGAGCAGTAGGCGGATAGATAACGACATGTTGGCGTGTGCGGTGACGGCGACAACAACAACAACGACAGCGATAGTAACGAGCGAGACAGCCGTACAAGTATCAGCAAACACGGCCCAAGTGATGTTTAAAGCGAAAGAATCCCGTTGCAAATCAGCGGAGACGGCAATCACGTACATGGAGTAATACAAGGATTACCATAATGGTAATCTCGGGTAAAGCCCCCTATGCGGGCATAGCAAGGATTCCTACAAGGCTGGACCGCGCCATCTGAAGCAATCCCAAGGCATGAACACCTAGAAATCCTGATTCGCAAACGAACTACTGGTTTTCTAGATTTTCTGTCGAATGGCATGTGCGGAAATGATCTCCTTAATCTCTTTTTCTTTGGCTCGTGTGGTGCATGACGGGTAATCGTGCTAGGCAATGATCCTTGCAGGAAACTCACTACTACACCTGACGGTACTGTTAACCGTTGCTCGCCCGTCTCTTGTCAATTGACGACATCCATCGAGCTGTCGCTCCCTTTCCATCGCTTCTTCAGCATCACGTCGACCTCCGACCAGTCTCTCTCACTCACTACCAGTCAAGATGTTGTCGATACTCCCGACTATTACACTCCTTTCGCTGCCATTACTCGCCGTTTGCCAGTCTGCGTCTGACGGCTACAGTGGCTATAAGCTCGATGTCCGAGATGATGGTGACCCAACTGCCGTGCTTTACGAGACGGAAAACACATCTTCGTCTAATATCTCCGCCTTGAATCCCGTACCGGACGTCTTGCTCAACGCATCAGTTCACGTTGGCGAAATCTTCATTGGTGTCGACAATCTCACTGCGAAGATCAACCTCGATGCACAGGTACTCCAGTTGCTGCAGTTCAACGCCGGTGTAGACCTTTCTGTCGACAAAGTCTCACTCCTTATCCAAAACGTCACAGCCAAAGTCTATCTCGAAGCACGTCTTGGCAACCTCGTGTCTATGGTCAGCAACGTACTGGACAGCATCGACCTCAACCCTGTCATTGCGGAGCTCGGAAATGGCCTCGGATCCATCATCAACGACACCGCTGGTCTTGTTGGCGATGTCGCCGACGGACTTACTGGAGGAGGCAACGATACTGCGCAAGCCAAGGCAAAGCGTGACATTGACTTCCATCAGTGGGACCTCCGCAACAACATCCTCTACTCCGTCAACAACTTTCAAGGCAACACAAACAAGCGCCGTATCCTTGCTCAAAACGGCGATATTGTAGAGCAAACCCTCGACAATTCCGGCGCCATCACTGCAACTAATGCTGTGGGTGATTATCTCAAGAACATGAGGTTCAATGGCTTCAATGAGAGCGTAACGTTCAAGGGTGAAGAGGTGTGGGAAGAGGAATATGTTTACGAGCCTTTTATGGGACTGTACTCCATCTCGGGTGTGTTTAAGAGCAAGAGTACCGGAGAGGTCGTTGGCACGCAACTTCTTGCCGAGGCTAGGGGGGGTGGAAGCGCGAGCATTGGGAATGAGAAGGCGTAGACTCGGATACCAGGACGCTCAAGTCGAGATTGTACCAATGGGATGTATTGTTGAACCAACCCCACGACTTTCTCTCTTGACGCTTGACCTCGTCAGCCTTTACATGCAGGGGGCGGCTGTGGATATGTTCTTTCATGTGCTATACATCTTTTGCAATTGCATAAATCACCCACGGCTGCCAGGTTGGGCAAGTTTGTGGTGAATGGACTGACATGCCATGAACGAGCGCATGGCGGTTTCACATGAACATCCGTGAGAGCATGCGAAAGACATGGAAATCGAGATTCGCCATGCAGCCACGCCCAGGAACAGTAGCAACGGACGAGACCGTTCCGAACATTGAATCGACCATGATGTCACCGTCGGTTGGAGCGACATCCTTCCAACGTGCCTCCGCTCTAAAATCGCAAGGAATCACAGAATGCTAGTACGGGAGACATGAATCTATTCCAGCGCAGCGTGATGTATCCTACATGCACAGATTTATGGCAAGGGGAAATTTACTTGGTGTGAGTGGAACGTTGCAGCATGAAATGTCATATAGTGCTTCATTATTGCTTGCATATAATCATCGCTGGAACGCCCATAATGCTATGCTATGCTGTCGATGTAAGGTGAGATTGTTCCAAGAAAATCTCGACGCCACATGATGCCTGAGATGCGTTGCGGCCGTGTCTTCATCCAAGATCCATACACATCGTAATAAGTTGAGCCAGTGAAGGTGTAGGTTGAAGTCGCTTCCATCGCCGAAGCCGCTTGCATGGACCTTCATCGTCCTCAACCGCACAACATCATAACCTTTTACTCTTCCAGTCTTCCCATCATATTCTTTCGTACCTTGGTGTTTACCACTCCGCCGACACCAAACGCAGGTACAATACGACATATCCTTGCCGCAGCACTCTTGGCCCAATCCCTCACAACACGCCCCGCCCTCCCGTCAACACCACCTACCGCAGCATCAGGCCTGTTATACAGATCGAGACCTAGCAGATGCAACGGTGTGCTCACGAGCTGGACCGCAGCAGGCGTAACAAACTGCGCGACGCTTAGCGCACCGACATACCTCTTCACCTCCTCGCCCATGCGCTCGTCCATCTTGGGCGCGAGCAGCGGCGGCAAGTTGAAAGAGGCAAAAATGGTAAGACAATCGCGAACTGTGAAGAGCGCAAAAGTCGGCATAGGAACAGGCCGCGGAGACGATCCCGGCGCAGCAAAAAGCCGCGTAAACTGGTTATCCTTGTACAGACACAACGCCAGATTTGCTGTACTCGTAGCTAGGAACTTGCTCGTTCCGCTTGTCTGTTCCTGTAACCCCTGTGTAGGCTTCACGGTCGCGGAAGCGGTATCGATACTGTTCGCCGTAAAGTACGTTCCGAAGTACAGGCTGGAGATGAGAACAAAGGGCTTGCTTGCCACAAAGCGGTGGGGTTTGGCTAGTAATTCCACAGCACTCTTCTTCAGACTGACGCCTAGTGTGTTCCTGCCACTTGCGTTTTCGATGATGCCTTTATCGATCATGGTTATAATGGGCGCGACGAGGATCGCTGCGGCACCTGCTGAGAGGGCATCGACGCCGATGCGCAGACCGAGCTTGGAGGTGTTCCATTCGCGAGGTGTGTCGGTCGAGGTAGTGGGTGTGCGCATTGCAGGTAGCGGCAGCTTGGGTTTGGGAATTGCAATAGAAGGTGTTGCGACCTTGGGTACGGTAGTTCGCTCTCCATGCACTGTGTTTGCAGGTGTGTTCACACTGCTGGCTTGTTCTTCCCCCATTGCAGCTTCCTCCGGTGACTGATAAACTCCCTCTTTCTGTGCTGCATGTGAAGGCTTCTGCTCTTCAATCCTGCTCTTTTCGCGGGCGCTTTACGCTTGCCGTCTCCGGTAGACTTCCCTCTGTCTTGTTCTTTGAGTGCGACGCGAGGGCCGTGAGAGTGCACAAGGCAGGAGCTGCTGCTGTTGAGGCATTTGATTCACCAGCCGCCTGACGAAAGATATCGGAGTTTAGCTGAAAGTTCTCCGGCGAATGAACACCGACATCGGAGCAAGAGCGGCCGAGTCGAGCGCTGCGTCCATTGATTGGTCCATGTCTTCGAGACCTGCATCATCGGACGTTCGCAGGTCAGTTCGCGATGGGTAGCATCGGCTGAGACATGTGTACGTATGTTGGATGACATGTCTGCTTAGATGCAGGGTCCATCGTGGGGAACCCGACGAACGCTGACGATCCGGGGCACGCTGAGCTAGGATATTGCACTCCTCTCTTATTATGGCCTTGCTACGATGAGAGCAAGATGACTCAATCAAACTAGACATTGGAGCGACAGCGCATCTAGTTCTGCATAAGCTCATCGACTAGGATGCGAGAAATTTCCCAGTCCGGAGCCAGGACACGCCTACAAGAACGGGCAGTTCACGACTCATGATGCTTCTATCAATCGGGTAGATAGGTAAACGCGGCTAAGCAACGAGCAACTTAGCCGAAGCCCTCTCCCCGAGTTCCGAAAGAAACCGATCTTGCGGATGCTTAGTTGACGGCGTCCACTAGCGACCAGCGAGATACCGAAGATGCAGAGATGAGGTGATGATGTGGAGGCGGTGTGACATATACTGCAACACCAACAACAACAAGCAGACAATGAGGAAGGTCGGTTTGATCCCTGACTATTTGTGGTAGTCATGAGCATAGGATTCCGCTTCGAAGCTATCTTAGTCTTCCCAACAATTCGCTTGCATGTGATGCGCCCAAACTCCAATACACCCTAGGAACCCCGCAAGAGACTACTGTCTGTATGTCAATTCCTTAGCGCACGCAGCCTCTCGGTAAATGCCTCCTCTTCCTGTTCGGTAGGCCCAACTTTGGTCTTGGCCGGTGTGGCTTCTTGGAGATCTTGCTGTAGATCTACACCTGCCTTGTCTGCGGCCTGCGCCATCAGACGGTCGACGTCTTCTTGTGGTGTGCCAACTGCGGTAGCGGAGGAGGTGATGTCCTGATAGAGTTCGGTGGCGGAGTCTACATTCTCGAACTGCTTCTCGAAGTCGACCATGACAGACGCAATCTTTGTATTGTCAGCGGCCATGAACCAAATAGCTGTGAGTGTCGCGTACCCTCTCTGGACTCATAGACTTCATAGCCACGTCCAGACTCCGATTAACCTTCATCATGTTGCCTGTGATCTGTCGCATGGTGACTGCTGTTTGCACGCGACCTGCGACGGCATCGACGCGCGAGGCAAGCTGAAGCAGGTTGAGCTTCTCATTCTGCTTGCGGATAGCGTTTCCGGCGTATATGCGTGCAATATCGTTGTGGCCTTGTTTCATAGCCTGGTCCGCTTGTCAGTACGACGTCTTCCGCGTGCGCAACACGTCCTCCACCTTTTCCAGCTTGGTCTTCTCGGCCTGCTCCTCCTTGCCAGCTTTGAGCGCTTGCCTGTTCAGCGACTTGGCCGTGAACTGATGAGTGTAAGCTTAGGGTACGTCGGCGGCACCACAAGCTAGCTGACCTTTAGGTTGAAAAGCGCATTCTCGAGACCCGACATGATGTATAGTTGGGGAAGGTAGGGGCTTGTGGAGTTGTGCTATGGGTAGTGGTTCGGGAGATAGGCAGTAGTGGGCAGTGCTGTAGGTGGGATGCGGCTATTAGCCACGCGGGGAGTGGGCCCAACCCCGACGTCATTGGCCGCGAAGCACATGCGCCTCTTACTCTGGGCGCGCGTTCACGAAGCAAGCAGCAGAGGAAGTGATGGGTACATGTGAATGGATGCGGATAGGATAAAACATGTGCTGTCGCGACAACTACGGGCTCCGTGTTGTAGCCTCCTAAGCTTGAGTCTCCCTTGGATAACGCCTATTTCCATGCTTGAAACATACACCCTGAATGCCCTTGATGTATCCCTAATCTAAGCCAAACGCCTGCCCCGCGCCTTTGCAATGCCCATCAAATGCCGCGCAACTAAAGCCATTATTCGTACAAGTCGTTTACGGGAAGCAACACTATTGCGCAGGCGGCGCGTTGAACTTGCTCGTAGCGTTCTTGAAGAGCTCTTCCTGCGCAGCGATGAGCTGTTCCTCGGTCATGCCGCTCTGCTCGATCTTGGTCTGCTTCTTTTCGCGATTCTGCCCCCCGCGTTAGCTAGTGGTCGCGTAACTTGCACACTCCGCAAACATACCTGCTGCTGCTTCTTGTAGTCTTGCGCCACCTCGAGGATGGCTGGGACATAGTCGCCAAAATCCAGCTCTTCCAGGGCAGCCTTGACGTGTTCGCAGGCTATCGTCTTCTTCGCATCTTTTTCGGCGATTTCATTGGCTTCGGATGAGATGAGGGTAATGAACTCGACGCAGCACTCGATCAAGAGGTCACGCGAATCCTTTGCAAACGTCATGCCAGGCTCGCTGGCGAGGATGTCTTGCACAATCTTTTGGACGGTCGCTGGGGCGCATTAGCATTTACGAGGCGGTGGGAACTTGATAATGCCGACCTTTGGGCAGCGACAAATCGTCGTTGCCGCCAAACTCGCGGTCAGACATGGTAGTTGGATGCGCGGCAGCGGTATGGGGTTGGCTTGGAGCTTCGGTATGTATTGCGCGTGGTTGCAGCGGTTGCTAAGTAAGAAATGCAAATGGGCCGCACGGGCCGGCTGTTTGGCCGAGCCGGGGCAAATGGTGAGGACCCTTTGCCTAGGCAGGAGTATTCACTGTGTAAGCACGGCAGGCACCCAACACACGGCCATGACAGCCATGACGTACGAGGCTTGTAAGGTATAGAGGACGGAGAGATTGGTATTTCTAGATACATGCAGCACTAGGAGGCGTCCTGAGGGACTTGCAGTCTTTTGGGGTATCGGTGTCCTGCTTCTGACATGTAGGCAGAACTGGGTAACAGACGCAGGGGGTGCATATAGAAAAAAAAAGGCCGTCTTCTTGATGTAGCGGCCTGTCTGGGCAGTTTGTAATAGTCGAGTCAAGGTGAATGTACTACGGATGGTTATCGCATGGCTAGCTCCACGGACCCATCTCGTGCTATCGGGCCACATGTCGCTAATGTGCCAGTGGCATCACAGGTGGAGCGTTGAGGCTTTTCTTCAAACGACAGTCCTGGAGCTTGATGCAGGCGATGGCTTGAGCATTGATGTGAAGGTATTCGAGCCCCACCTACCACGGCGCAGTGGAGGCGGTGATTGGCAGTGAAGGGGCGTGTGCTCCGAGATCTTAGCCAGGGACTGTATCTCTTCCCGGCCGGTTTGGGAGACGCCGGCCCAGTGGCATGTCGGCAGAAGCAATAGCAGTGGATAACGACGTCAGCGCGTTGCACCTGCTTGGCGCACACAAACGGATGGCCTGTTCAGGTGTGGTTTTGGCAGACTTGCTCATGCTGCTCGCCGAGACAGATGACAGTGGCGGTGAAAGGCGGAGGAGCAGCAGCAGGAGGACGAGGACGAGGAGGACGGGACGGGACTGGACTGGACGACCGTCGGCGGCGGCGGCGGCGCTGCTAGGTGGGCGGATGGTGCAATGCAATCACGTTGGTAGATATTGATATCAACGCCCGCCGCAGTGAATTCATGCTTGATGCTCAGTGAGCTACACGGCGCCTGCCTATCTCGTTCTCCGGTGACGCTGCTCTCCAGTGCTTGCACGACAACCTGAGCTCCAGCATCCAACCCTTCCCGAGAGACGCCCCAGGCCTTCCCACGGTCCCAAAGTACACGTCTACGCAGCATCGTTGTACACCGCCCGCGCGCCTCAAGCCAGGAAGAACTCGGACTGCCTGCCCCGTTAAAGTGCTAGAGCAGAGTTTTCGCACAGTCGTTGCAACGCGCTTGTTTAGGGCTAAGGCCGCTCGGAGCAGCCAGCCAGGACCCAAGTGATTATTATGACTTCACGCCCAACTGCGGACCCGGCAGACAGCTCGCTCTCGACATCTCCCACAAGCGACACGTACTCCAGCAGCCCGTCTCGACGCAGCCTCCGCGACACCCCCAAGATTGCTACTACCAAAGCCCCCGCTGTCGATGCCCTCCAGCAACGTCCCGGACTAGTCTCTCGCGCCTCGGAGAGTTCGACCAAGACCATTCGACCCCGCCATCATCTGCGCAACAAGTCGAGCAGTGTGGTGCCCACCCTCTCTACGCTCAACGTCGGCACTGCGCCCTCGACCCGCCAGACCAACACCATGGCCCAGCACACGACCGGCAACGCCTCTTCTGGCGCTGCCGACCTGCTGCGGCAGGCAATGACACGGTAAGATGAATTGTCCCCTAGACTGCGCCTCTGCACATTGTCTTGCCACGCACTACACCACCCACCCCGTCGTATCGCTTAGCTTGGCCGTTGCCGGTCATATGCAGCTGGGCGAAGGCCTGAGGACGTTACACACCATCTCCTCCCTCCCTCACACGCACACACCCCTTTCCCTCTCCCTCACCACGCCCTCACCGCCACTTTGTCCTCTGCTTGTCCGATGCTCGATTCGATGCCCTCGTCATCACTGCTAACGCCGCACAGAGCAACCAACGACAGCAACGACGACGGACACGACCAGATCGGCTCCACCAGCTCCACGCCACCGGGTGCCACGACACCCAAGCCCGACCCGACGGACAAGCGACTGCCGGGTATTCTGCACAGTTACTTTGGCCAGGTTCGTGATTCTCTTATGCCCTCGCGGAAATCCTCCTCCACGGTCAACCCCTCCCCCGCACCCGTCTCTACTTGTCAAGTGTCGGACCCCCGAGAAAAGAACCAAGCGTCACCCACTCACCCCAAAATGCTGCCCAGCCCCACTCCCAGTGCCTCTTCCCGAACTCCCTCAACCTCGCAGTTGACTGGTGAAGCGGAGAAGCTAACGCAAGGCGACTTTGCGCCGTTGCAACAGGCTACACCTCCCCAGACACCGCGCACTCGCTCACAAGAATCAAAGCCCAAGCCCTCGAACCTATCCCGCGCTTCAAACGCGTCCGACGAATCCAAGGAGAGCAAGACGGCCCCCGTCGTGGCGCCCAAGGGCAAGCTTGCAGTCACAATCTCTGAAGGACGGGGTCTGCGGCCTAGCACCGACCCCTACGTTGTCTGCCAATTCCAATGGGCCGAGTACATCTCAGACGGTCCTAGGTACGATGAGTCGAAGCGACCGCCCATGCAGATGAAGCGGACCGAGAGCCAGATGGGCACTCCAATGGCCATTCCCATGAAGAGCCGGCAAAGCAGCAACAGCGGGCATAGCTCAGACCCCCGGGAGAATGGCTCCCTAGAGGAAGTAACGAACCCCAAGTGGGAGCACGAGGCCATGTTGTGAGTCATTACTTATCCTCCAGGTATGGTGATGCTGACAATGGTAGTGACGTTGTGGGTGACCATGCCGAAATCGACGTCTCCGTATACGACCGGGCCAACGGTGAGGCTTTCCTCGGCCACGTCCGCTTCTGCCCAAACCTGGTCGAATATAGCGAGCCATACGACGGCTGGTTCCCGCTAGAGCCTCGAGAGGGCGAGGGAGGTGTCGTCACTGGAGAGATCCACCTCAAGCTGAACTTCCAAAAGGTGGAGAAGAAGCACTACGGCCCTGAAGATTTTGAAATCCTCAAGCTCATCGGAAAGGGCACATTCGGCCAGGTGTTCCAAGTACGTAAGCGGGACACTCGCCGCATCTACGCTATGAAGGTTCTGTCGAAGAAGGTCATCGTGCAGAAGAAGGAGGTTGCCCACACGCTTGGAGAACGCAACATCCTCGTCCGGACGGCCATGGCTGACTCAGCATTCATTGTTGGACTGAAGTTCTCCTTCCAGACACCCTCCGATCTATACTTTGTCACTGACTACATGTCTGGAGGCGAGCTCTTCTGGCATCTCCAAAGGGAAGGCCGTTTCCAGGAAGGCCGTGCCAAGTTCTACATTGCAGAGCTCATCCTAGCCTTGCAACATCTGCACGAGCACAACATTGTGTACCGAGACCTCAAGCCCGAGAACATCCTTCTGGACGCCAATGGCCACATTGCCCTCTGTGACTTTGGTCTGTCCAAGGCTAACCTTACCGAGAACGCAACGACCAACACATTCTGTGGAACCACAGAGTACCTCGCACCAGAGGTCCTCCTAGATGAACAAGGTTACACCAAGATGGTAGATTTCTGGTCGCTCGGTGTGCTAGTGTTTGAAATGTGCTGCGGTTGGAGTCCTTTCTACGCGGAAGACACCCAGCAAATGTACAAGAACATCGCGTTTGGAAAGGTCAGGTTTCCTCGGGACGCCCTCAGCACTGAAGGTAGGAATTTCGTCAAGGGACTTCTCAATAGGAACCCCAAGCACAGGCTTGGCGCAACACGCGATGCCGAGGAGCTCAAAGCTCACCCCTTCTTTGCCGACATTGATTGGGAAGCTCTTGGTAAGAAGAATGTGGTACCACCATTCAAGCCCAAGCTCAAGGGAGAGCTGGATGTTTCCAACTTCGACCCCGAGTTTACCAATGCCCTCAATGGCGCTGGTTCTCTCAACGCACGCGCAGCCGCTCTGGCATCAGGCGTCAACCCCGCATCCACACCGCTGTCACCAACTATGCAGGCAAACTTTGCTGGCTTCACCTTTACCGATCAGAGTACAATGGAGCAACAATTTGGCAACGACAGACACAGGAACGATGCTCTCGAACGTATGGACGAAGACGAGGGAGACGATGTCAACTGGGACAGACCCGCGGGGCGCGGGGACAGGATGTCTGGCATCGTTCCCAGTAACGAACACGACGTCTTCAACCATGGCCAGTTCGATGTATGATGAGCATTTGCTCATCATACGCAGCCTGCTCTTCTCTACCCTAGGTTCCTCCACGACCTGACAAAAGTTTCTGCTTTGTTCTATCTCATCAGTACATGGCGGTACTATTCATATGAGTCTTTTCTTGGATACCCGGAGCCTACCATACAGGACTTGAACCGCGTTCAAGTCCTTCACTAATTTGCCCCATCGGTCGCTGCTATCACCGACCTCGCGCATGGTCACGACGACACAGCCTGTGCGCCACATGTCTTTCTTCGACGACAATGCCGAGGACCTGACACAGCACACGATTGATTATGATTACAAGATTTCACAGAATGAGTTCAAGTTGCTGCGGTCCCCCACGCTACAGTAGACACGATGTTTCTTTGCTGGGCTATAGGTTTGCATTGCGCTGGTGCATTGCTTTCGCTTTTTTCAATGTGGGAGTTCTAATGGTACTTTGTCAAGTCAAGGCTGTTTATTCATCATTCTTTATGCGTTATGCGCGTGTGTTTGCACATCTTTCTGCGCGTTCGGCATACCAACGACATGAACTCATACGCATCGTCATCGAATGGGTAGGGATCCGGGGTGGTATGATGGATTTGGGCGAGCTTTTTTGTACATAAATATATGAGACATCAAGTTCACTTGTTTATGCATGTTACCATGATTCGGCTCTAAAACAAAAATACTCATTTTCTTTGTACCATCTATGCTCTTCTTCTATGTTAGCCACCTTCTCTGACCTGCTTCCTCGCCAGGCTCATCCCACACCTCCATCATATCCAACCACTCCAACACAAATGCTCCCACGATTTTGCACCAATCCCTGACCGTCTCTCGGTCCAAATGCTCGCCATCATCTTCCATGGTATGCCACACCCTCGGAAAGGGACTTGGGATAACATGCAATATCTCCACGCCTTTGCTCATAAACGGCAAATGATCATCAGAGATCCCGCCACCACCCATGGTCCCATTCACATCGGGTAGAAATGGCGAGCTGGGCTGCGATTCGAGGAGTTTGAGATTCCTGAGCCGTGATTCTACGGTCGAGAGGTGGCGGTATGCCCAGTGCGTTGTGGGGAAGTAGGATGGCACTGTGGGTGATGCGCTACCCAAGAGATCGAGGAGCACGAATAACGAGATTTGCGACAAGGGGGTACGGTTCTGATAGAATTTCGAGGCTGCAGAAGGAGGGTTGGAGGTCGAGGCCCATTCTTGTGCTAGGGATCTGTGAGGCTTTGTGTTAGTCTGTACCTTTTGTGTGGGAAAGTGGTAGTAGAATGGGTGGGAAAGATGGCATGAACGTACCTCGATCCGTACAGGGAATCCGTATCACTCCAATTCTCAAACGCCTCCTCGCCATCGAGAAACAGCATCTGGATCCCCATGTCCATGTCTACCGTCCCACCCTCTTGTAGCGCAGACATCTCGTCGTACATGCGCTGGATGTATGGATCTACCACTTTGGCTATGTGCATCATCATGGCGCACGGCGCCGCACTATCCGTCGCGCCAATGAAGCCGCTAGGGTGCAGTTTACTATCGTAATGCGCGACCAGCGTGAGGAGGTTGGCTTGTCCTTTGCTGACCCATGGTGGTTCGCGCCTGACGACGAGATTCGCAAAAGGCAGCTCTGCACCCCGCGATGTTGGGGTTGTGGATGTGCTGTTTTGCCAGGATATGTTCCAGGCGGGCAATTCGGTTTGAAAGTACGAGACTAGATGTTGCTGGGCGAGGGTTTGGCCTGGGGTGCCGGGGACGCGGGGGATGAGGAGAGGGGCGAGAAGAGGGCCGTTTTTGTGGTCGATGGCGGTATCGGGGGAGGGGATTGCGCGGAGGAAGGTGTCTGATAGTGGTTTGTAGGCGGTCGTTGGGGTGGAGAAGAGGTGGAGGAGCGTTGGGAGAAGCGCGGATGGGAGGGTGAAGAGCATCGCGATGTTGGTTGCGGAGATGCGCAATTGGTCGAGACCTGCACGCGCGTGTTGGCCACTGTACTGAATAACAGGCGAGTGCTCAAAGAAGAGGACGGATGAGTGTAGTTTCACACATAGGACGAGTAGAGTTCATGCACAGCAAGACTGAGTAGCCGTATACAAAGTCTGGAAGAAGAGGTGAATAGAACAAGTCTCCTTCCAACGACTCAACTGTCTCAATCTGGAGTGTGTTTCATCGCAACTGAGTATGAAACTCGGTACCAGTTTGGCCTACTGCATCAGGCAAATATCGAAAAGCCATTCCTGCCGTGCTTACCGACCTCGAAATGGTCTTGCGTTTCGTGCCTCAGTTGGGTCCCTGACGCGGCAGAATAGCATCCCTGTAGCACACGTGCGCTCTATGTTCATCTTATCAGATTGATCTCTTTGCGGCATGATGTGTGACGACGGAGGATCTAGCCTATCTCGGCGCGTATGATGCATGTTAGACATCCCGCCGAGGTGCTGTGCAGACGAAGTATATAGTTGGATGCGTGCAAGTTTGAAAGTTGAATTCGGTTAGATTCACGTGTACCACTCACTACCTACATGGCTTTTGCGTATACTTGGAAAGGTAGTGCAATGGATATGTACCCATCTACAACTTCGCCTTGCCCTGATCCTCGCACTTGACAAGCGCGCGTCCATTGGTGAGAACAGTCTTGCCTCCCTCAACCTTTACGATAAACCTAACCTCCTCGAACCCATCAGCATCCCTATCACCAGTCCTCCACATGTCCGTAATCAGCTTGTCTCCTGGCTTGACAGGTGCCGCAAATCTCGCTTGGAACTCCTTCAGGTTCTCGGGTTTCGAGCCACCAAATTTTTTCAAGATGGCATGTGCAGACATGTTCCAGGAGAACAGACCGTGGATGATGGGGCCGCCGAAACCCATTTTCTTGCCTGGTTCGGGGTCGGCGTGGAGAGGGTTGTAGTCGCCGTTCAGACGGTACAGGTGTGCAGTCTCCATTGTGGTCTGGTGAACATGGGTGTAGTCGGGACTACGCGATGGTGGAGGGTAGTTGGGCTGTTTGGGTCCTGTCCAGGTGTCAGTTCAATATTGCCCGTATTTGCTAAACCACGAGCACCGTGAGGGCGTGAGGAGAAAGACATACCCTTCGGTCCACCCCAACCGCCCTGACCAACGTAGAAGCCACTGCCTACAGCTCTGGTATAGGTCTCTCCGCTCTCAGCATCAACAAGGCGTTGCTCCGTCTCTACAACAGTAGCCTTGCCCTTGTCGTAAACACCAAGTACCTTGCTCCTGATCTCAAACTTGCGTCCGTCGCTCGTCACAGGGAGTGGTTTGAGGACTTGAATCTTGCGCTCGCCATCGAGGATATGCTTGGTGTCAAATTTAGGAACACCTTCAATAGGCTCTGCATTGCTGCGCGCGTAGAAGTCGATGACTTCTTGGTCAGTATGCTTGAACGGGAGGATGATGGGGTAGGTTGGGAAGGCGGCAAAGGAAGGATGGAGTTCCTGCAGGACGTGTTAGAGTTGTTGCGCAGCTTGTCGCATTGTGTGTATATGGGCTGGAGATGCGTCTCGATTCCGTTGGATACACGTACGTAGAGGAAGTGTAGCTCATCTGGGTAGGTAGCGCCAATGCTGTTCGCAAAAAGCAGCAGGTCGCGCTTGAGCCATTTCACCTCATACGAAGGAAACTCAAAGCCGACGCCAGGACCCAATTCTTTGCCCATGCTGAAACTGAATATGAAGATGTAAGCTAGTCGAAATGTGCGAGCACAAGGACAACAGGTAGTTCTGGGGAAAGAAGTAGGGGGAGCTCAGTCGGTGTCGTAAGCTTCCAGGTTCACAGCGGGGCGGTAATCGCGACGGGGAGCTGAAGTTTGAGCCGAGGTTCGATTCGTTCACCCTTGGTCAAGGTGAGTGATTCCACAACAACAGGATTAGTATTATACCACGTGATTCAAGATTGATGAGCAGAGTCTTGGATGCCAATGCCGATGTCGGTTTAGATGAGTCTTTTGCCTTGCTGTGGGACCCTGTTACAAGTTTGAACATCGTATTAGTCTATCTACAGTGTCGATGCTTCGATCAGAAGCCAATATTAAGGCGGCAAAACTCTTGTCATGCCTCCATGCAGATTGTGACAACTACACCTGTACAAGTCTTCCCATCCCTGTCATCCGTCGTAATATCGTGATACCACGTCCTCCCACTATCCTACGGTCAACAAAGTGGGACCATAATCCCATACGCCGGGTGTGAAAGCATGCAACCTTTTGAGTCTAAGCTGAATCATGGAGATGACTCCCGCAAATGCTCATAATGCAAGCGAAGGAAGAAATGAAGTTGTGTTGGGGGTATAACGTGGCAGACATGTCGTCTACTGCTTAACCTCGTAAGAGCGGCGGAACATGCCGTCGACGCCGGTAAGGTAATAGGTGCCGGGAACAATAGTGTCAACGCTTCCCTTGGGAGTGAAGTCCTTCTGGAGGTGAGCCTGCTCACGGAGATTGCACATCTGAGAGGAAACGTTAGTGGAATGCTTCACGATAAACAGGAATTTCATAGACTTGCCTCGTCGTAAACCTCAGGGGCGACTACGCGCCTCTTCTCGAGACGGTTCTGGATGTCAAGCTGCTTCGCAATGTTCTCGGTGCTGCCCTTGACAGTGAAGGAGAACAGGGAGGAGGCCAGACCACTTCCGTAGCTGAACATACCGATGCGCTTGCCCTCGAGATCCTGACTGCTAATGTTGGCGAGCAAGCTGCACAGGCTACCGTAGACACTACCACAGTACATGTTACCGCACTGGGTGGGGACTTGGATGCTGGGCTGGACGCGAGACGCGTAGCGCTTCTTAGCGAGACCCATGAAGGTCTTCTCTACGGACTTGTCGGAGACGGACGTGGCATAGTCGAGGTCGCGGAGCTCAGCGGGGACCTCGGCGAAGATGGGGTTGGAAGGGTTGACGAGGAAGTCGTTGTAGAGCAGACGCGCGTATGACTTGGCTACAAGCTTGCAGGTGGGGGCATGGAAAGCCATGTAGTCGAAGCGGTCGAGGGGGGTCTCGAGCTCCTGGCTGCCGTGGACACCGTTTCCGTTTTGTTGCGACTTGAGAGTCTTCTCGCGCTCGTTGAATGCCTTGTAGCAGGCGTCAACAGCCTCGGTGTAGCAGCGAACAGAGAAGTGGCCGTCGACGACAGGGTACTCGCTGGTGAAGTCGGGCTTGTAGAAGTCGTATGCGTGCCTGACGTAGGAGCCACGCTGGCCCGCATCCATGACAATGGGCGCGTTGGGACCAATGAGCATGGCAACACATCCAGCGCCACCAGTCGGGCGGGCGTTGCCCTTCTTGTATAGCGCAATGTCTCCAGCAACTACAACGGCGTCGCGGCCGTCCCAGGCCGATGACTCGACCCAGTTTACCGAGTTGAAGAGGGCATTGGTTCCACCGTAGCATGCGTTGACGGTGTCAACACCCTCAATGTTGTAGTTGCCGGATTCTTCGAAAAGCTGCATGAGGACAGACTTGACAGACTTGGACTTGTCGAGCAGAGTCTCGGTACCGACTTCGAGACGGCCAATGCTCTTGGGGTCGACGTTGTACTTGTTGAACAGCGAGGTGACGGTGGTCAGGGCGAGCGAGTAGATGTCTGCGTGGAGAATGTGTCAGTCTCGCCTGTGGGTGGAATGTAGTCGGGCCATCAGAAAATTGTTGAACCCACCCTCACGGTCGTCGCAGAAGGACATCTTGGTCTGGCCGAGGCCAATGGTGTATTTGCCCTGAGCGACGCCATCAAACTTCTCGAGTTCAGCCTGGTCAACGCACTGTAGACGAGTGGTTAGCATGCGTGGTTGCAAAGCGGCGCGTACCCAGGGCACTGAGACGGCGAGTACTGCGGCTGCTGCATGGACGACCTACCTGGCTGGGGAAGTAAAGCTCAATGGCTTTGATACCAATGTTGGAAGGACGAGCAGCCATGTTTGCAATAGTATAGGACGTTGTGAGGGGAACAGAAAGGGAGTGTGTTGGCAAGAGAGGGGAGTTCACCGCCTTAAGTAGTTTGACGAGTAAATCCTACGCGACAATGGCAATGCTAGTACGGCGTGGGTACAAGGCTCGAAAAAGGGAGAATTAACGGGTTTTGTGCACAAAGTAAGTCCTCAACAATGCTAACAGCGGCCCACGCGCTTGACTGTGGTGTCTGCTAGTCCCTGAGATTTTCGGTACATTCTTTTCGGTGCATTCAGGGTCTCGCTGCGAAGACGGACGTGGGTAGGGATCGCGGCGGGGCCATTGTCCCACCAAAAAAAGTTAAGTATACATTCCTCGCTCTGATACCACGCGCATGCTGCGAAGCCTCTATCCCGACTTGACCCCATCCTACTGCCAGCATTGCGAGTTGGCCCTGTTCATTCAAGCGGGACAAAGTACCCGCTCGACCACCTCATCGCCGTCGCTCTTGGCATGCAGGGATTTACCAGCTAGTCAGGCACTCAGGAACCATCAGCCCATCGCAACAAGTCACCCCTAGCAACCTCATACCCTCCGAGAGAAGACCATATGCCGTGACCAGGACACAGTCTCGACCGTGTGCGTAATGCCGCGTCACGATAGCTGCGGACCATTAGAGTCCGTGGTACTGCAAGGCATCTGGTACCGTCGAAACAGGATAAGATGCTGTTGCCTATAGACCCCGAGTTATGAGTAACTTATGCTTATGGAACCGAGTCTACTCAGTAGCAGTCGGCCGGGACTATTGAACCCGCCTCCTTTCCGTGGAAGCCGTGAACGAGATGAGCATATCTGAGGTTAGCACAGTACACAAGGATGGCATAAAAAAAAACAAGGCGAACCGTGGCATCGTCTATAGTATTTCGCACTAGGGGAAGATTGTTCGCTTTGTAGAGTGGAAAATGTGCCACCACCTGATATCCAACTGGACGGACTGGCTGGGACATCCTGGGTAGATGACGCAGCAGATGACATGTTCAACACGTGCCTTCCCATGCAGAGTACGCAGGTATAATATACGAGTTCCGCATGTCTTGTCCTGCCAAACGACTTCATCTTGCAAACATTGCAGGTCCCGACCATTGTGTCTAGGCTGCCATGGCGGAGTCTTTCGGCGGAGAATTGAGAGTGTAGAAATACCACTACCACCACTACTACTACTACTACTTTCAAGGCGACCGTTCAGATCCGTGGCAGCCTAGGCACAATGAACGTGTCCTGTTCCAACGCTAGAAAAAGGACCCGATCAGACGTTGGAGATGATGCATCAGAGCCAGGACAACCATGGGTGGGACACCAAGGCCGGCGGTTTTATGCAAGCCGCTCGGTCTGTGTAGATATGGCATAGAAACGAACGTCGTGAGAGGGGCAAAGTTGTGCTCGCAGCCGTTCAGGCAAGCATGTCCAATATGCAGTGCGACGAGGTTACCAAGTGAGAGAATTGCAAGTTGCAAGGCTGACAAAGTTGGCCCCAGGGTGGTGGAGAGGATCTGTTCTCCAAGCGCTGCTGCTCATCGGGGCTTCCAAGGCTGGTGTTCGCCCGTGCGTCTTTTAGTGGCGCCAGCGTCTCAGGACAACCTCTGCTAAACCTGATACACCTTCTCTCCACTACCAACGGAACGACACGACACACGCCAATTCGCACCACCCTCGCTACACGCGCGCCATTCATCGCTGCCGAGCGCGCACGACTTCGATTCATAAGACAACAAGACGACTGCATCGCTTTCTGGGGGGACTGAAAGGGGAAAGGAACGGACGGGCCTTTGCGGCTCAGGGACAGTTTGGTGTCATGGACCGACGCAACAGCAACAACGACGACGAGCCATCGCGGCGGCCGAGCAACCCCGATGTCTTTGACGACGACTACGAAGTCGACCCGGACGAGGACGACTTTATGCCCTCGGTCTCGGATGGCTTCCGACCAGCGAACACGAGCGAGGCATGGCAGGGCGACCGCCAGAATCACAATCGGATAGCAGACGCGCCGCAACGACAAGCGTCGACATCGAAGCATGCTGAGAATGATCTGCGCAGGACGGCAACGCGAAACAGCACAGCCAAAGTGCGGGATTCTATGACGCAAGACGGCCGCCCGCCCCTCAACCGTGGACCCAGCCACCACTCGCCCCTTGCACATCGCGACTCGGTGAGCTCTGCTGGATCCTTTGCGACGACCAGTAACTCGGAGAATCCGTTCGAGACGGGCCCGAGCCATCCATATGGCATGTATCCGCAGCTGTCCATGGCACGGCCACTCAGCGTAGCGACAAGCTCTACAGAGCGCCAACCTCATCGGTCCATGTCACTGCAACGCCCAACACACCCGTACGCCATGTACTCGCAAAGCGGTATTGCCGACCAAGAGTCGCCAGACGAGCCAGCCCAGCCACCCGTTCCGCAGGTCCAGTCGACTATTCCCGTGGGATTTCCAGGCCTGAATAACGGCTACCATAGAGTGCTTGGGCCTGATGGCGAGGAGCAGGACATTATTGGACCCGACGGACACACTGAGCAGCTTCCACCCTACTCGAGGTATCCAGAGGAAGGTCCAACCAAGGCATCTTTAGCCGCCGAAGCAAGCGCATCGTCGCGTGTGATTCCTGCACCCGTCCAGGTCGACGCAGAGGATCCTTTCAACACTCCCGCATCACCCGTCTCACCGCTGAGTACTACTTCGTTCTCGCCACCCCCTCTACCTGCCGCCCCTCTACTACCTTCCGTTACACCCGCCCGCTTGCCACCTCAGAGACCCGAAACTCAGACCGGCAATGCGGCACCTGCAAACTCGACTTCTGCGCAGAATAGCACTGTGCCAGCGGAACCGTGTGACTCGTCTTCCGCGTCTTTACTGGCGTCTGAGAACCACTTCTCAGAGAAGGCCGAGCCAGTCGCGGGCAAAGTCAGCTGGCGTAAGAGAAAGTTATGGGGAAAGGTGCCTATGGGTGTCGCTCTTGTAGTTCTCATCTTGATAATGGTCCTTGCCGTCGCCCTTGGAGCTGCTATTGGCACTTTTGCTGCCAAGAAACACAACGACAACGACGACCAGAATGAAGATGACGGGCCTCACGAGGAACCGTAAGTGTTTTTCCATACTTCAGTAAGACTGTTCACTAACTTCAGCTAGTCAACCTCAGATTACAGGTCAAAACGGATCACTCTTCGACGCGGTTCCCATTTCAACCCCCGCTGGACTCTTACCGTTGCCAACAGGTTCCTACGCACTCCCTCTGGGCATACCACAAGAAAGCAATCCGGGGTGCTTGACACAGGCGAACCAATATTCTGCATGGTCATGTAAGATGACCTTCGCTCCACTCGTTGTGACTATCAACGACACTACCATTGGTGGGGAAACCCAACAAGTTGCGTCGATGGGTAGTGGACCTTCGGTGCCCAAAGGTTCTATATTATATGGCCTCCAGACTCCTTTACTTGATACCCAGCCAATGGACCTAGTGCTCGACCTGGACTATAAAGCTTATGGCCCGGCCTATCACTTCTCTGCTCGATACGATAAGCTAGTCATCCTGCCGCCTGACGAGCTCAATTTCGGGTCAGGACTCACAAAGCGACAGGATGATAAGTATAGACAGCGTTTCCAAGTCAAACCTGGCGACTACCCCTGGTACTGCTACTGGAACCATACATACATCGAAGGCTACATCTACTCCGACGACAACTCGACAGCGGCCACTTTCACCTCATTTCCTACCCAATGGCCTACGTCCACACCTGAACCAACCGACGATGGTGCTGTAAATGTTGCTGTCGCAACGTCAATTAGCAGTTCAGCAAGCTCTACACAGACTACCGAGGCGTCTGCAACGCCTTCGCCTTCGCCTGTCAATCTGGCAGCACCAGCCCCAGTCGCGGCACGAGATTCCGCTTCAGACGCTGCTTCGCCCCCTCGCATGCCACCTTATCCTCGGATCGTCAAAATTGAAGAACGCCGCCTCCCCGATTCGCCGCAACCGTACTGCCAACAGATGCTCCTACTCGACAACGGCGAGATAACATCAGCACCTAGCCCGAACGACAGTCCGATCAGAATATGGCTGCAAGAATCAGACCCTAGCTATGAAGAGTACTTCGCCGCTCAGCCTTCCCAGACAATCACGCTCGACAGAAAGAGCAGACGCGAAAGTTCTGTCGATGTTCAGCGTCGTATGGATCCTTCGGATGCCTGTCACTGTCAGTGGATGTTCAAGTGAACGACTGGCATGCTTTAGAGCGCTTCTTTTCTTTTCCGCGACGACGTTAGAGCACGATTTCCGAATACTTCTTTCCTTACGGGCATTGGGTACATTTTACCTGTTTGGTGTTCCACGGCGTTTTGTTAACATGGACTTACGAGTCTTGACGCGTATCTGGCATATATTGGTGTTTCCGTCTCATTTCCTGTTCAGTCAACACATTTGTGTGCTATCTTCATAGCTTCTCGCATTTTTTCATATCATCTCTGGGGAACGCAAAGTAGGCCTTGTAGGGCTACATTTGGCGCATATCGTTGTCATGCTAGCTTGTATATATTGCGACAGTGGAGTTGAGAACCGCGAGTACAAACATCGCGTGAGTTCATGATGAAAGTGGATAGATAGAAGAAGAACATTATTTACATTACGAGGGTTGCCATTTTTTGGTTGCGCGCCGCTTCTTCTCTTGGTCGAATTGGGAAATACATCACTGTTGTGATCCCTCTTGGAAAGACCCTTCCAGGGCTGCCACAACTTGAAGTGCATCTACGCGGGCCAAAGCTGGGTATCAATCCACGCCGACTGCGTTACGTGGTGCTGATGCCGTGCTACTAATGCCACTTGATTAAAAACACCCTGTTTTGGCACACAAGAGGTCATTGGTATGCAGTGCGACAATGATGCAAATTGTTGAAAAGCGTTGCAATCACTCGTCCTGCGCCCGATCAAAAACCCTAACCCCGAATTTCCACACCTCGTTCACAACGAATTTCTTCTCCCCGCCCTCGTTTCCCTGCAGATCTAGTACTACCAAATCCGCATCTGCACCCTCCTCCAACGTGCCCTTGACACCCTGCAACCCTAGCATCGCCGCTGGAGTCTCGGTAACCGCTTTGAGCGCCTCAGGCACACTAGCTCCAGTCCAATTCAAGAAGTTACTAACACAATCCACAAGTTGAATGCTACTCCCCGCAATCTTGCCATTCTCCTCGAGCGTAAGCAGTGGGCCTTGCTTGACGATGCGCGACCCGTTTGTCCAGTCATATGTCCCATCTGGCATACCTGCCAACCGCATGGCATCGGTAACGAGGATGAGGCCCTCTGGATGAGCATTCCATGCTATCTTTATAGAGGTCGGGTGGAGATGGATGCCGTCTGCAATGATGCCAAAGTAAGGCTTCTGGATAGAGGACGATGGCGTGCCGAGGAGACCGAAGATGCCCGGGTTACGATGGTGAAGAGGGCGCATGGCGTTGAAGAGGTGGGTGATCATTCGTGCACCAGATTTTATGCTTGATTTTGCTTCTTCATAGGTTGCTTCCGAGTGCCCTATCGACACGTTTATGCCGAGAGAATTGAGATGGGGGATGCATGGCAGAGCGCCGGGAAGTTCGGGCGCAAGGGTGATGAGCTTGATGGGTGAAGGTTCTTGGAGGTTGTTGATGCCATAACAGGCTTCTAGGTCGGAGAAGCCATCTGCTGGTTCGCGTAGGACGGATGTATTGTGGATGCCGTTCTTGGTAGGGCTCAGGAATGGGCCTTCGCAATGGGCGCCGAGAGATTCTGACCCGTATAATGCATCGCGAGCGGCGCCTGAAGGCCCTAGGAATGCCAGGGCCTTTTGATAGACCTCAGGTAGTTGCGAGGTCAAGGTTGGCAGGTATGATGTGACACCTGTCGCTACCAAGCTTCGATTGACTCGATGCACTCCCTTGGCGTAGGCTGATGTGCCTTCATCTGGGATCACGGAGAAGTCGAACCCGTATGCGCCATTGAGCTGTGTGTCAATGAGGCCTGGTGAGAGAATGCGTCCGCCCAGATCGACAATTTGTTCCGGTGCAGTACGATACTCGTAGAGGATCTCTTGTCCGTTTAAAATCTTGCCGCTGGTGGAGCTTATCCACAAGTCCTGGTTTACCAAAGCATTGCCTTTTACCAACAAGCAGTTGGTGAACTTGATAACGCCCGAAGAACTCTCGGGACGCACCGGTACAATCGATGGCATTGTAGGCCGTGAGAAAAGTAAAGTTTGGCTCAAGTGTTGAGAGGAAGTGGAGGGAATGATTGGTTGTGCGTGGGCGAGGGCGAGCAAACCCAATGTCCGTCACAAAGGGACCCGCAGCCTGCCTATTACTTCTATCGCGACTACATACTTACGCCCGTGATCCCGCGATGATGCTATTGAGTCATCACCGGCGGGCGAACTTGCCTTCCACGGCCTGTATCGTCGCCATGAGGCACGCTGTCCGGTTGCACAAGGTGACTGGACGGTGGGATCGAGGTGACAGTGATTGATGATCACATTTGGCCGAACAATCCGGGTGTATCACGGTTGCATGTGAGGTGGCATCGAAGTGGATGTCATTGATAGTGCGAGGGAAGTGAACCGTGTAACGATGGACGGGCTTGCGATAGCTAGCGGCTCGCTAAATCAACGTACCCCAGCTCGGAATGGCGTGAATGCTACCGTGCCATCCTCCCCATCTTTCATCCACTACCGATCTGCGAGTCACGTTCCAGCCTTGGTGCCCACTCGGAAACTCACGTCGCATTCAAGACTTCATTGCGACGCGACGGGCGCTGTCATCATGAGCAAGGTCGAGAACATGGACCCTGTCTGGGACGACCTCGATAGGTGAGCATCGCGCCCACTGTCATCCTGAGGATGCGCAATGTGACCAAGGGTCAGGCTAACTTGCCCGTGATGCAGGACTATGGTAGGTCGCATCCGCCTACGCTGCGACAGGATTCGCTGACAAAGGCTTTGTAGGGCCAATTGTTCATGATGGGCTTCGATGGCACCTCGGTCACTCCTCACATTCGTACGCTGATCGAGGAACATCATGTTGGCTGCATACTACTTACTGCCAAGAACTTGAAATGTCAGCAGCTTACGCTTTCTGTGGCTGTTCGCCGTCCTGGACTATCACTAACTTGCCACAGCGGCCGAAGATACTACGCGGCTTATCTACGAGCTACAGAAGATTGCTCACGATGCTGGCCACCCTGTCCCTCTGGCCATTGGGATCGATCAGGAAAATGGCGGCGTTAACAGTCTCTTCGATGACATCTACATTCGCCAATATCCTAGCAACATGGGAATGGCGGCAACGGGTTCGACTGAGTTGGCTTTCGAAGTAGCCAAGTCGACGGCACAGGAGATTGCTGCGTGTGGCATCAACTGGATCTTCGGTCCGTGTCTGGATGTACTCACCAATGCACGCAACCAACCTTTAGGGGTAAGGACGGCCGGTGATGATCCTCAGGAAGTGTCTGCCTTTGGATGCGCCTTCATGGCAGGCTACAAGGATGCTGGGGTGGTGACTCTGGGCAAACACTTTCCTTCGTATGGTAATCTGGAGTTTCTAGGCTCAACACTTGATGTGCCGATCATCACAGAGTCGCTAGAACAACTGAGCCTAAGCGCCTTGATACCGTTCAAAAAAGCCATTGAAAGGGGTCTTGATTCCATGATGGTTGGCGGTTGTGCCATGTCATCAGCCGGACTGAATGCGATGCACGCTTGTTTGTCTGAGCAAGTTGTCGACGAACTTCTTCGGAAAGATCTGAAGTTTGATGGTGTCGTGGTCTCGGAATGTTTGGAGATGGATGCCCTCAGTCATAACATCGGTGTAGGCGGCGGCACCGTGATGGCGGTCAATGCTGGCTGCGATGTGGTACTTCTATGTCGATCATTCTCGCTTCAGCAAGAAGGACTGAAAGGTCTCAAGACGGGCATAGAGAGCGAGATGGTCTCGAAAGAGCGCATCTTCAATTCGCTCAGACGCGTGCTAGCCATGAAGAAGAAATGCACATCATGGGAGAAAGCATTGAATCCGCCGGGCATCAACTACCTGGAAAGGCTACAGCCTTCGCATACTGCACTATCGACAAAAGCATACAACCGCTCCATTACAGTCGTACGAGACAAGAATAGGCTTCTGCCACTGACGAACATACTTGACAGTGAAGAAGAGCTTCTTCTGCTAACACCGTTGGTAAAGCCGTTGGCTGCGTCAGCTGCATCGCGAGCCATCTCCGATGCCGCTAATGGCGCGGCCAGTCACTCACCGGAGCCTGCTGCATGGGATCGAAGCTCGTCGGTCATGGGTGGAGAACGAGTCTTCAGAGAATTGGGCCGTTCTCTCGCCAGACAACGGAACGGAAGACTGCTTCACACATCTTACACTGCTAACGGCGTCCGTCCAGTTCATGAGAACCTCATCAACCGTGCAAGTGCGGTCATCGTGCTCACGGCTGACGCAAACCGGAACCTGTACCAACATGGCTTCACCAAGCATGTCTCGATGATTTGCAACATGCAATACACGACTGGTGGCGAAAGGCGTGAGAAGCCTCTGATTGTTGTGGCAGTTTCCTCGCCTTATGACTTTGTTATAGATACATCGATTGGAACATACATATGCAAGTAATACTCGGGTACGAATTGCAGGCGGGACAAATACTGACTAGAGTTTTCAAGGCACTTATGATTTCACGGAGACAGCCCTCAACTCGCTCGTCAGAGTGCTTTATGGCGAATTGCAAGCGACCGGATCCCTGCCAGGCACGCTCAGTAAGAGAAAACTTACGTCGAGATCGAATTGGCTTGTGGAGATGTTCAGTGAGACTCGAGACGGAGTCGCTCTGGACACACTGATCGCAGCTGTCGTGGAAAGTACAGCTCCAAACCAGCGGTCGGAATTGTGTAGCGCGACATCGAATTCGTTCATCCTGCACCACCCTGAGGTAGAGGAGTCACATTTCGTGGTTAAGAACAGCAGCACACAAGTACTGTATGGATTCTGCTCGACCTACTTTTTCAAGACCACAGGCACCGGCGTGATTGGAGCCCTGTTTGTCGACCCAGCGAGGAGAAAGCTCTCGATTGGCCATTCCCTACATAACCGAGCCGTTCAAACACTTCTGCAGAAAGAAGGTCTCAAGCGATTCCAGCTTGGATCACGCCTCCCAAGCATATACCTTGGCATTCCCACCGGGCACGGAAACGAGCGCAAACGACTCCGGTCCTGGTTTGCTCAACTGGGCTGGGGTGCAGCACTTTCTCGCCCGGTGTGCAATATGGTAGCTCGTAATCTGCAGACGTGGACTCCGCCTGCAGGCATGGCGAAGAGTTTAGCAAGTGCAGGCGCACAGTTTGACCTTGTGTACGGATGGGATTACGCAGGAGCCATTCTCGACCACATCAAAACCAGCAACCGTCAAGGTCTAGCAGAGGTATACAAGCTTGCGCTCGCCGACCCGACGGCTTGTGGGATTATCCGGGCAAAGCGGCCAGAAGATGGCGCGCTGGTGGGCACTGTTGTGCTTTACAACAGCCACTCGCGACTTGCTGAGTACATTCCCCCGCTCAAGGACCTCAACGAGGCGGCTGGTGGCATCTCCTCACCCGTCATATCACCTGGCGTAGGAGAGTACTCGACACTACTGCAGGGGTTGATACTGCTCGGCATGCGACAGATCAAGCAGCTGGGATGCAACGCATGCTTGCTCGACTATGTGAGTAGCCGTCTCTTGCTTGGCCACGACGGCATACTAACACGGACAGATGGACGGGGACGGCAACTTTGACGGCTTCTCGGCCATGGGATTCGATGTCATGCATAACTTTGAGGAAGTTAGCTGCGATGCTGCAACATGGACCATGATGCCGCCTGCATAATTGGTCCAACACTCTCGTCATATGCCGACGTTCCTGGCAGCTTTGTTCCTAGCACTTTTTTTCTTCGGTCGGCGTTTGGGAAGGTTCTGGGCCTGTGTACTAGTTTGCTTTTCTCACTACCGCCTGTACCATAATGTGACGTCATTATCTGTATGAAGCCGTAGTGTACTCGGATCGGATGGGCTTGTCCAAGGGTCTGTCGGGCGGTTCCGTATAGCTCGTGCCTGTTCCTGCCGTGAGGCGATCAGCGAGCTTGGCCTGGGTGCAGCCGCTGCTGCGCCTCTCAGCTGTCTCGAATCGACAGATACGGGAGGCTTAACAGACAGACGTACGACGTATAGCGAGCGCTGCTCGTGTACGGGCGGCGTCGGATTAGCCGTGTTTGGAGAGGGGTGAAGGAGGCTATTTTCAAAAGGCTGAGCGGGTCCGTACCTGGAGTAGGAGCCGGCACTGGTACGCTGGCGTAGGAAGATGGCCGCTCGGCTTGTCCCTTGGACAAGGCCTAGGAAACGAGCCCGCATGTCAGCGCGCCATGTCTGTCGTAGATGATCGAGGCGGTATACAACGCGTGTATTGCATCGTGTCTCAAGGCAAACCAAGCTTATCCCTTGCGTTTGTAAATCTCCGACCGACAGCCCCACAGCAGGCGGGACCCTCCCCTCTGGCTTGCGCACCTCTCCGACCTTGGCCAGGTGATGCGTCGTCGCACAACTTGAGCAGGACAGCTACGAAGCCTCGTACTTTGGTGCGCTCCGTATGAGCCACAGCTCCGAGTCTTTCTGTGTGCTTTAGCCCCGGCATCGCTCGCTCCCCAGCGCACAGTGCCAGCGTCCAGGCGGTGTCGTCCCCGTCTTCTCCGCTTTGCTTGCCTGCCTGCCGACTCTCTCCACCTTGAACCCCAGAGCCCCAAGCGTTCCCCAAACCACCACAATCACCCACCCACCAACGCCCACCCCCACGTGCCTGCTACTGTATACTCCCGATCGCGCCTTGCTCATCGCCGCGTCCTAGCTATCGTTGCGCGCATGCGCCGAATCGAGATCGACGTCTCCCTCGACCCTGGCCAGGCTTCACCGAGCCATGGAGTACTTCAACACCAACACCATGTCGTATATACCGCTCCAGACCGTCCCAGGGCCCGACCAACAGATGGCTATGCCAATACCGCTCCAGTACGACCAGCGCTCCAACTTCGACGCCGAGACGTTTATCGGGTACGTCAAGTGCGCGCGGCACACGCCTAACAGCTGCTAACTTGTTTGCGCAGCAGTGAGGACCCCTACTCGACATACCACCTCCAGCAACTGCCACCGCAACTCAAGCGCTACCCGAGCACGTACGAAGACCCCTTCTCCGACGTCCAGAGCGGCTACGAGCAGTCGATACACCCACACGAGCACAACGGCATGCCCGAGAGTCCAGGCATCGAGAGCAACAACAAGCTCCTTGGCTTCTCGCTCCCCGCCGTACCTTATACCATCCTCACATATGCCATGCAGAGAGTCTCCATATCCATGTCGGCGCAGCTCCATGGCATGTTCTTCCTGGCCGAGTCTCCGTGGGCAACGGCAGCTGATGTCCAGGCGCCTTCGGAACTGACTTGCTATCGGCGGAACCTCTTCCAGGTCACTGGCACCATCACGCTCCCCCGAAGCCTACAGTTCCTCATGACCGACCAAGGCGACCAAATACCCATTCTTGGCCAAGAACTCACCATTTCCGCGACTGAGTCGCTCGAGGGCAACGCGGTAAAGATAATATCCGTTCCCTGGAAAACTCCAGCGACAGGCAGCGCGTCTGTCGAGGACAAAACTGAGAAGGAGCCACCCACACACCCACTCGATCTGTCGACAGGCCAAGATATGGACTCGGACTACGTTAGCTTTCCCATCAGCTGGAAACGACTACAGTTCCGCATAGCGACTGCAAACAATGGGCGAAGGAAGGAGCTCCAGCAACATTTTGTCGTGCGACTGAAGGTGGTGGCAACCCTCGCCAGTGGCATCAAAGTGACGATTTGCGAAATTCATTCTGGTGCAATCATCGTACGAGGAAGGAGTCCGCGCAACTTCCAGGCCCGGAAGGATTTGCCCATCAGCGGAGGTACGACCGCACGCAAAGTACATACGCCCCAACAGCCCAGTAGAACGCCAACGGGCGATACAAGCCAGTCCACGCCCAAACAAACACCAAATCAGCCTGCAGCCTCCTCGAAACCGATGGACCTGCTACAGATGCCGTTTGAGTTCAACGCAAGTGAGATGCCGCCCTCTCCAGATTTTGCGTGGAAGATGCCAGCAGGTGCCATGACTGCCATACCGCCAGATCCGCCTTCCTCTCAGTTACAACACGCCACACCGTATGCAAATTCAACCCCCGAAATCTCAAGAAGCGTTCCCTTACAACGCGCGTCTATAGCCCCAGTCACACTGTCTCTTACCGACGACGAGCCACAAAAAGCACCGTCGCCTAGTGAACAGCAAAGAAAACGCGCAACACCAATGCGGCCCCCTTCCTTCTCCATAGGTATTATCAACAGCCCTGATGAAGGTGCCGACATGCTTTACGAGTACTTCCCCCTTGGCCTCGACGACTGGATGCCGCCTGTTGATGCCGTCTATCGACCACATGTTGTCCATCATATTACCCAGTTCCCGCAAGACTCAAAGGCAGATGCTGGCAAGGGTCGCTCGAAACGCTACTTTTCGGACGCTTGGTAAGGCAAGCCAGACTGGTTTGCGTTTTCTTTCTTTTTGTTATGATACCCTTTGTGTTGCGTCATATGACTCCCCTTGTAATACTGCTACGATGAAAAGGATACTGGCCGTGGGTTGGAGTTCATCATGGCCTACCCAGATTCTGCCTTTACGTTGTCCTCGCATTCGGACAACGAGCCAGGCTGAAGTACAAAGAGTCTTGGCGCTTGGACATGTCAAGATTGAGCGAGATGAGGTAGGCAGCACGAATCTGGCGTTTTTGTTACGACAGCAAGACTCTCTTCAATCTACTGTGAAGCCTTTGCTCAGCTATATACGATTGCTATATTTCTCCTGCTTGGCAAGCTATTATTATACCACTTTGTTCTTACACTGCGCTAGCTCATGCCACATCGATATTCGCGTGTTGATCAACCGTCGTTCCATGTTTGAGGTCGCAACGTCTCGCACGCATTGTACTCAACCTCGTCGTCTTCGTATTGCTCGCGTACAACAACCAGGGCGGAGTCGATCTGGCAGCACCAGCACCAGATCCAGAGCCGCCAAACCTACTGGACGCAAACTGCACATGGGTGTAACGAAAATACAGCCGATAATGCTTCCCAGATGATCGCCGAGATGAAGACTGTAACCTTGCTTTGAAAACAACCACTGCGTTCACATGGGTATACGTGACCCCGGATCCACCCCCATCTCGCCAAGGTACTCAGTCACGGAGGCGTCAGCACCCCGCAATGCAACTCTACATGCACCGCAGCATCTACAACGCGCGTACACTCGGCGTCGTGGTGTCGCAGTGCCGTGTGTCGTAGTGCCTTGGTGTCGTGGTGTATTGTGGTATTCGGTCTTATTTCTAACCAAAGTTGGAGTTGGAGTAGGAATGTAGAGTGCGGAGTGCAGAGTGCGGAGTGGACGAGTGTAACTGTAGCATTACATTGCATTATCAATCACCACCACCACCACCACCTCCACCTCCAACCATCTGCCGTCCGGGAAGAAAGATAGAAAGAAAGAGAGAAAGAAAAAAAAATACCACTCATCGCAACGTAGCATTTGGTGACACGCGCCATTATGGTACTATCTAGTCGCCCTGTGTGTAAAATGGGTCATGGGTACTCCTGCACGATACCCCGGGAAGTGGGTCTAGCAATGCATGGTGCAATTTGCAATTTGCAGTTTGCACCATGTCCATCTAGGACCCACGTGGCGCACGAGTATCGTATCTCCCATCCATCTTCTCGCTACCAGTGGACGGAGAGTGCCGGTTCGGGTTGGTGTGCTCCGTTGCCGGACATGGGTCTTGTATTGGCAAGTGGGTGACCACAGTACGTTTGGTGGTTGTGGCACGGTGATGTTGAGAGATGGCAGTGGAGCTCGAATTACGTACTGCGTGTCTAGAAGGATCAACTCGATTTGTTTGTTCTGTCCGAATGTGGCGCGTGGATCCGTTTGCCTTTCCTAATGTCATACGCTGGTCTGGCGTGCAACATCGTCGGAAACGTTGTCCATCACGTGCCGAGTATGAAGGAGAGAAAGCGCGGATTAGAACATGTTTCATTAGGTCGTTTGCATGCCCAAGGGCATGGCGATGTAGTGTACCGGAAAACGCCAAAAGGGAACAGTGTAGTAAAGCTCCCGTATGCTCTTGTAAATCTTGCCATGCTGAGCTGTAAAAGGCTTTCTATATCCAAGGAAAGAAGTATGAATATCGCTAAAGTATATGTACAAATAACATTGGGTAAAGGGTATGAAGAAAGTTTGCGAGATGCATTGTGTGCGTCACCACATAACGATTACTGTCCTTCGAGACAGCAGACAGCAACAGCTGCGCCATATAGCGCCGACTCCACGGCAATCTCCAAAGAGACAGAGTTTGGTTCTGCTCCCGAAGCATTGGTCAACTCATGGAGATGCGACTGGCATAGCTCTCTGAAGAAGGGATATTTTTCAATGACGGAGCCGTTGCAACCGATGCTCATCCGACCGGCGGACGCGGGCGCCAAGCCTTCTGATTCCGTTCTAAGTGCCCACAACGCGTGGATACCCGTTGCGAGAAAAGCTGCTGCACGATGCGAGACTAGTTGCGAGACCTGACGGACGAACTGAATGTCGTTGTAGGTGGGTGGCTTGCTGAGAGGGTGCTTGGATTGGAAAACGGCTGTGGCGCCCGTCAAGTATTTAGAGTCATCCATCTCCATGGCGGCAATGGTTCCGGTGTCCAGGGTGTAGGGTACAGCTAGTTGGTGGGGTATTTCTCCGCTAAACAAGCCTGCTGTCTGCACGGCTTCCACCAAGATCAGTCGAACGATTTCTCCAATATACCGACCACTGATCATGTGCTCAAAAGGCTGGAAATCAGGTCGCATGTGTGCGTCATTCAACTGCTCGTCCCATCTAGTTGTGGGAAAGACGTCTTTGCCGAACATGCTACACTCGGTGTTGACGAGCACATGAGTAGCCTCATCCAGCCATTGCTGGGGGTAGCCCTTGTACTTGGTAGACGCGAGGGATGACACAGGGAGGTGGACGGATATGTTGAATCCAGTTCCCAGGATAACGGCAAAACGCGTAGAAGGGTCTTCGTAGGCACGTGATAACAAGGTCGCCGATGAGTCGTTGACGATGGAGTCCATGTGTACTGGTAGGCCCTTGAAGATGTGAGACGGCGTAGGACGCTTTGTTGACGATCAAGACTTACCCTCTTTCTGCACGGTGCCATGATCAGCTCGCTCAGATCTTGGCCGAGAACACCCTCTGTGGCGCGAAACCCCTTTCCCATGTCTAGTAGATTTGCACAGCGACTAGAAGTTTGCCTGGCAACAGTCAGTCATTGCAAGGTGGAATGTACAGGAAATACGTACTCAACAGGGAAAGACCACGCCAAGCCCATAGGGAAGCTCTCAGTATCGGTTGAGTTTCTCAGCTGAGGATCTGCAAGCGCTTGCTGTATCTTTTCGGCCATCCACTCAAAGAACTCGTTGCCTCTTCTTTGCCTGACCTTTTCGTCAATCTTGTAATCTTTCATGACGACAATGCGCATGTTCTTGGCACCAGGTTGTCTGCCATTTAGTTCCACGAGTGCAATGCGGAATGTGGAGCCACCGACGTCGAGAGCCAGATAGGTTCCTTTTTCGAACCCGGAAGGAAGCTTGTGATTGTATGATGGCAGCATGCATATGTCGCTCGATTGCATTTTTGGGGCGAATTGATCCTGCAACTTTGCAGACATGTCCAGCATCTTGCCGGGTCCCAATGGTGCCTCTAGTAGGTGTTGTACTTCGTGGAGTAGATCGTCCATTGTCCGGTCGTACGTCCGAAGTCCATCCCGTACGCGACGTCGCGAGGTTGACGACGGAAGCACAGAGTGCAAAAGCGATGGTAGCATGGCGATTCTTTCCAGAGCCGCAAGAAGCCCCTCCCAGAAGTCGAGCATAGGCTGTTTGTACCAGCAATGATTGTCGTCGTTGTTTGTTGTTTGATCCAGGTCACGGGAGCTGTTTGATGTTGAGATGACGGTGATGCGACCGGTCTTGAAGCGTTTCAGTCGGAGAGGTGGCATGGAGGGGCACGGTAGGTATGATTGACGATGGACGACTGCTCTCAAGATGAATAACAAACGTTGGCTGTAGGCGTTGTATCAAGACGCAAAAAATAAAACAAAAAAAGTAGTGATAATGTTCAAAGTCTGCGAATGTCGTAGTGAACGGAGGCTAGACACGGGCCGGTAGCATTAGTGAACCGATGTCGCAAATGGCTCTTAAGCATAGTTGTATGGCTTGTCAGAACATTAAAGAGGTTGTATCCGCTAGCAGACGTAGTCAGGTACTACTCCGGCGACTGGTCGTACGAGACGCGCTGCTGAGGCACGGCGAACGAGCACGCAAGAGTGAACGTGGGGGCCAAGGCAATGAAGGAAAAGCAGGGGAGGAAGGGGTGAAGGGGTGAAGGCCTGGTGTATGTATTGGCCGTGACCAGCGGTCGACGGCGTGTCGCTGGCGCCAGGCACGCTGGATGGATACTCGGAAACACGGCGTTACTGTCATTGCGAGCGTTGGTGGGGTGTCGTAGGAAGTTTCCTGACGGCCATTGCTACCGTTACAGTCGGCGACGTCCGCTAGCCCGTATTGGGACCGCAAGTCTAGCCGCAAGCGTCTACGATGGGACTTTGGTGGACAATTTGCCGCGGTGTGATTTCAACCAGATTGTACGCGTTATGCGGCGGTGGCGATCATCGCACAGTCCTTCACACGTGTTTTGGTGTGAGCAGCACGCAGGACTCGACACGGCGTTGAGCTGACGAGACCTCGGGATGCTGGAGTGAGCGGAAAGCACGTGCCTCCCACCGTCTGGCGCCAATTCTCCATCTGATCAGATCCCACCACGCAAACTTGCGCGTTCGACATCTCATCGTACTCGACCTCACGTGTGGATACGGGTAATTTATCGTAGACCATGTTGCCATGTAATGCTTGCCTAGCGTACTTCTAGCCTTCTTGCACAACGAGGACTCGAGACTTGCAGAGTTACCCGACAACACGGAGCTAGGTACCCTGCTGCACCACCCTGGTGTAACCACCATCTTCCTCGTGGCTCTGATAGAAACGTGCAGCCCGGGTGTGGACTCGACGTCTTCCAGGGGCCCACTGGAACATCATATGCAAACCATTGTGGGTTGAGAACGAGTGTGTGGCAACGTCCGCTTTTGCTGACCTCGGTCCGGCTCGGTCACAGATCATTGTGAGATTTGGTAGTCTGGAAGGGGCGATATGGCGTCCCATCGGGCTTGCATGCAATCTTTAGGCGGCCGAAGAATTTGCTCCTCGGAGCCCTTGGTGTCTTGGAGCACATACGTGGCGATTCATGCCGGGCTGGACGGGGAGACATTGTTCTACACATTGCACTGGTGCTCGGATTTTTCCAGCGATAGGCTGCTGGGCCTACTAGTTCTTCCCGGAGTTTGATATAATATAATAGCTGTTATGTACCAGGCAATAACTTTACTGTACTACATTGCACGCCCTTGCACCAACACATCTACATGATTGTGAGAATGATTTTTTTTTTGATTGGGAATATTAGCTAAGCAGCTGTGCCGTAGCACCGCTGGCTGCGTCAAGTTAACCAGCATGCTGTGCCACGAAAAATGGGAACCGCAATGTCATGTAGAAACCTGTAGATGACCGCCTAAGCTTAAACGTCAAGAAATCAGGCACCTCAACTCTGACCCGCTAATGCAACTCCAACCGAGGTATCATAAACAAGCAAAGACAAGTAAACCAACCCCCTGCTGTTATCCGCCAAGTTCCAACCACGAGCGCTCTTTGATGATTGGACTAGACCTTGTCCGCATCGCTATGCGCTGTGTGGATGATGGCCTTGGGAGCGACTTCAGCAACTGTCTCGTCGGTGAAAGCGACATCCTTCTCGATGGCGACAGTGTCCTCGACTTTCCAAAGAATCACAGGAAGAGCCACGAGCAGACTGCCCGCGAGCAATCCCCAGTTGCTGGCAAACATTGTCATGTAGGCAATCTTGATGTCGTCCAAGCGCCATGTGATGGCACCGCCGGCAGATTGAATGCCCTTGTAGAAACCAGCAAAGTTGGCGAGCTTGCGGCTGTTGTTCGTCAGGGCACCCATGAACCTGAGTTGGTTAGCCATCGGATCGAGACGTGTTGAATCCTATTTCAAACTTACCAGTAGACTGAGGTTTGCCAAGCGGCATCGGAGAAGCCGTAGAACATGTAGAGAACAAAGGGACCAGCGTAACCTGGATCAGACCAGTCCGTCTTCTCGTTTGTCTCGTCCTCTGCCCAGGCGCGGTCGTAGGTCTTCTGGAACATGTAACCGAAACCCCAAATGATCATAATGGC
Source organism: Alternaria brassicicola (assembly GCA_002796735.1). Classification (NCBI taxonomy): domain Eukaryota; kingdom Fungi; phylum Ascomycota; class Dothideomycetes; order Pleosporales; family Pleosporaceae; genus Alternaria; species Alternaria brassicicola. Next base: position 2,595,008 of record PHFN01000013.1, on the reverse strand, counting down.
CGCGAAAAGTACGCCCCATGCAGCCTTGGCACGGGTTGTTCGGCGGACGCCCTTGATATCGAGCGCATATCCAAAGACGTAGGCGCCGACAATCTGCATGATGTAGTAGACGACGCCGTTGAGCGCTCGGGTGCGAACGTTGAAGTAGGCAGCGTTGATTTCGGTGAAATGATACGTGTAGAACCAGTTGGATGCGAGGAACATGGGGAATAGAAGAATAATATAAGGGTCGGTGAAGAAGGTTTGGTAAAGACCAACTATCTCCGACTTCCAGGAAGGGTGCTTCATGACGATGACCTTGGATCCATCATCACGGATGACATCCTTTGCGTCGACCAAGGTCCAGGAGAGAGCGGCACCGATGATGGTGAGGATAAGGAAGCCGACATAGGTACCGTCATTGACTGTGCCGGCAGTCTTGGTGTGGATGTTCTGACCCAATGGAATCTAGGCGAGTCAGTACTTGGTATAGATTTGTTCCGCAGCATTTTCAAGCAAGGTGATGGCATACCAGACTGCCAATGACAGCGCCCAGATTGAAGATCATCCAGAACCATGAGATGTAACGACCCTTGGAATCCTCTTGCGGATACGACATCATGATGGCGCCCTGGGCACACCAGAGCAGACCAGCGCATACACCAAGTAGTGCACCGGCAAAGGTAGTGAAGCCTAGATTCTGCGTGTGGTTGTAGCATAGGTACGATGCAACATAGATGGAGTATCCAACGCCACCAAAAGACAGAGCAGTGCGAATGCCAAGCTTGTTGGTAAAGGTGCCGGCAAAGAAGCCGACAACAGCAAAGGTCGAGTACAAAGCCGTGTTGGCCCGATTGTTCGCAGTCGGGTCAAGCTGGCCACCACCACCCATGCCGTTCAGAGCATTGAACATGCCTGGGCACAGGAAACAAACAATGGACACGATGACCAGCTGGACGGGTGGTGATGCGAACCATGGCAACTTGAAGCCGGCGACGGTGAAGCGCTTGTATCGCCAAGAAGCTGGGAGATTCAGCGTGTTGGTGTCCGTCAACGAGTTCTCCGTAGAGTTGACGTCGTGTGGAGGCTGTTTTTCCTCGTTGGTCGCCATGATGAGGATGCCCGCGCGGCGATGGGTGTTGTCGGCGTCTAGCGCGTGAAGCGGAGTTGAGCCTTGCGACAGACGGTAAGGGCACGTCGTCGATGGTGAGGAAGATGGGAGCAGGCAGGACACGATAGCGATACTAAATGCTCACGCTCAGACCAGGCAGGATACGATAATGGCAAACTATAATTAGACGAGGGTTGGATGGGGTGAAGGCGAGCGGCACTTGGTCTTAAGCATCTGTCCGCTAGGGTCTTGACACGGTCCATTCACGACCCAATCTCCCCAGCCAACCTGCATCGGGGTAGCGAGACGGGCAATGGCACGCGACACCCTCTGGCCTCGGGAGATAACCGCCTGCAAGCCCACAGGTGGCAGCCGTCGGTGAAGGATTTGTTGGCGTTGGCACTGCCCATGCAAACGCCAGCAAGCAGCCATGTTCCGCACCCCGAGGCCGTACTACGATGCAGTAAACAGCAGCAGAGGGACGGCTGCAGGTGTCGCCAGTGGTTCTCGGGATAGCCATCGAGCGTCGAAGCGGGGCGTTGCAGGCCTGCTTATCGACGATGCATATAGATCTGCATGCGTCTGCGACCACACTGTTGGTTGAGGAATCGCCGCCTCCCCCCCCCCCCCGGCACATGGCTGTGAGCTAGAAGACGCCGGACTGCAGCCATAAGTGCAACGCTCTCCGCCCCCCCCCCCACACCCGAGTCAGAAATGTAACATCGTTCTCCCGCGACTCCATCCAGCCCATTGGCCTTATCAGTCGCGCTTGCTATCGTCATCTTCACTGCCGGCTGCCCGTGATGGCTAGTATCCGACCCATGCTCGAGGAAGTTTCCACTGCTATCATGGCCGATGGTGATAACCATGCTCCTGCCATGCTCCCGTAACATTGCACATGGTAGCAGACTGGGGTATACAGGCCCCTCAGCTGGTGCGGATCGGCACGTTGCAACTACCACGTTCACCTCCAACTGTCCATTGCATGACGCGCCCGCGAGCATGCGGACCGATACAGAGAAGTCTCCAGAGAACGTGTTCAGACCCGGCAAGTCTGACCCTTGTCCATGTCGACAAAGAGACCTTGGACGATGATCGAGCTTGCGATACTACCTTGACCCAGAGTGAGGTGAAGCTGCTGAAACTTTCCTAATAATCATCGCCAGCCCACTGTAGAGTTGCCCTCTAATCCCTCACTTAGCACAGAAGGCTCGCAGTGGCACAGACAAGACAGAAAAGACAGACATCATGTATGAGCATGCAACCCTTCGACGTTCAACACTTGGCTTACCGCTTCTAGGCGGCTGATCATCAGAGACGACCCGAAAGCTGCATCCCAATACATCGCCGACTATGTCATTGGTGCATCCCCTGCTCTCTTGTCATGTTTTCGTGTCGGCTAACGCCTCCGCTTAGAGCGCATTAAAGCCTTCAATCCTACACCAGAGAAACCTTTTGTCTTGGGGCTGCCCACTGGCAGCAGTCCCGTCTTGATCTACGAGCATCTTGTCCAGCACCACAAAGCGGGTCAAGTCTCGTTCCGCAATGTGGTCACGTTTAATATGGTACAAAGGTCCACTCTGCATGTGCCGTAGTACCCATGTCTTCACTGTAGCACAGCAGCGTGATGTTGAGCAGGGCTGACCCAATCAGGACGAATATATCGGCATTCCACGAGACCATCCCGAAAGCTATCATAGCTTCATGTACAAGCACTTCTTCTCACATGTTGATGTGAAACCTGACAACATCAACATCCTCAACGGCAACGCGCCTGACCTAGAAGCTGAGTGCCATGACTATGAGGACAAGATACAGCGTGCAGGCGGTATCGAGCTGTTCCTAGGCGGCATTGGACCTGATGGACACATTGCCTTCAACGAGCCAGGTTCCAGCCTCAAGTCTCGAACTCGTGTAAAGACGCTGGCATACGACACCATTCTCGCCAACTCGAGGTTCTTTGGGAACAAGCTGGATCAAGTGCCGAGAATGGCATTGACAGTTGGGGTTCAGACTGTGCTGGATGTAAGTCGTACCACCATGTACCTTGGCAAAGTCTCACGGATCCCAGGCACGCGAAGTCGTCATCATAATAACGGGCGCACACAAGGCTGGAGCCCTTCAGAGATGCATTGAAGGTGGTGTCAATCACATGTGGACATTATCCAGCCTGCAGATGCACCCCCAGTCAATGATTGTGGTTGACGAAGACGCCACCTTGGAGCTGCAGGTCAAGACGGTCAAGGTACTTGCATCAACGCACATACATGCTAGCTGATCCGAAGCTGACACTGTACAGTACTTCAAGAGCATCGAGATGGTAGGAGACGAACTGGGAATGCGCCAGAAGCTCCCCAGAAAGCGAGACTCGCTTGTGGACGAGGGTACCTTGCTAGTCCCTGACCAGGAGATCGGTATCAGGTTGACTGTGCCGCAATTTGATCTCTCCCGTTCAGCAAGTCCAGTCCTAGAACCAATGAGCGCTCGCATCACCGACGACGAGGCCGGCGCATTGCGTCCCATGGATATGGATGAGGTCGCAGATCAACCTTCGGTCCGAATGAGCGCTCGCGTCTCCAGCTAGCCTCAGCACATGTTTGGAAACGAACAGGCAGCGGAAATTGTCAGGAAGCCGGTATGTTGCGACATGTGCTCTTTGGAAATCCCTAGACTGGTTCATGGGTCAGCGTGGAATCTCCTTTCTGCTTCTACATTGTTTCCAATGCACAATGGTATAATTCTAGAAAGCGTTCAATGCCCATGTCTGGTCGCAGTCATCCAATAGTTTTGTTTTGTAGATATTCATCACGATAGAATTAGAAGGTATGACAGGAATGAGACAAGGGAATGTTATCTAAATTGATACATGCGCTCAGGCACCTACTGCCAGTCGATCTGCTCCTCCATCTTCACCTGTATCACAATGCCCCATCGCGGGAACCTCGGAGGGGGGTGCTGTGTCCTTTTCATGCGCAAATCCACCTGGCCCGTCGTTATGACCGTGCGCATCACTGGTAATTGCGATCAAATCGCTGGCCTTTGTGGTAGTTTTGGGCATGCGAGAAGAGAGTGCTTGGTGGCAGGTTCTGGGACGTCATTGGCGGCGGGTGGGCGCGCATCATCCTGGTTCAGATCCTCCCCCTCGTACCAAAATAATGCCGCCGCAGCATCCTCCGTGTGAAAGTCGACGCGCGGGTAACCATGTCTTTCGTGGTTGAGTAAGTTGAAGCATTCGGAGGAAGGCACTGCATCTTGGCTAATACAGCTGCAGCCAGGTGCGACGCATTGATAGCCAGCTCGATCGGCTGCAGCTGTCGTCGACGCGAGCAGGCAGCTTCTCCATCACCGCCGAGGAAGCCCACGACCCCACCAAGACGACACGAATCGCACATCTGCAGAATCTCATCAAGTCTCTTTCTACGACCGCGTCATCCAAACACAGCCTTGTCTCCGTCGCGCGCATATCCGAGGCGCTACAACGTGCCAAGATTGCTAGCAGTCATGAGGATGCGAGCTACGAGCATGAGTTGGAATGGCTACTGGTCAGCAAGGCAGCGACACAGGTGTACGGCCAGGTCTTGAGCACGATACTGGAACAGACCATCCCAATCGAAGACGACCTGTGGTACTGGGACGATATCCTTTCCACCTACCGATTCGCCGGGTTATACTCGATACAAACATCTCCGGTTCGCGTGTGGAAATGGTCGCAGGAGATATACCGTGATGTGTTGTCGCGCGGCGGCCAAGTGGCCGACGGCTGGAGCCAGTTCTATGGCCTCGTCAAGGATGCAGTGCAAGAGCGGAGCATCGCCAATATCCAGCGCAGGGTCGTGAGCCCATTGGCGCTCGTGAGAAACGAAGGCAGGAAGAAGCGAGCAGCCTTGAGGAAGATACGGCTCATCAATGCGAATGCGCTCGGCGTGCTGCTAGGCGAGGGCTTGGGTAACGAGAGGTATGCCATCAATTCATCGCGGAACAAATGCCATCGCTAATCCTCCCAGTGTACACGACGATGGCACCCAGTCGCCCGCGCTGCTCGGCGCACAAAGCCGACATAGATGGAAGAGCGTCATGTCCAAGAACATTGCCCTCATGGATGCCGTTATCCAAAGCGTAAACACCGCAGAGCTTTCCGTTGACAAGTTTGACGGCTCTGTTGCTAGCATCACCCAGGACGATCAGTTCTACTCCCTGCACGAAGCCACTGGAGAGCGAACGGCAAGCACACTCAAGCCCGCAGATGTCGCTGAGCGGCTTCAGTATCTTCTTCGAGACGCATTGCCTACCTACACTTCAAACTTCAACGCTGTGGTCAAAGAGAACGGCCGTCCATCCCTGCTCGTCCGGTATTGGCTTCCCGCCACTCTGCTCCTTGTATCTTCAACCACTATCCTGCGCATATTCGTCAACCGGAAAGAGGAAATATTGACCTGGGTACGCGAATTAGGACAGACTGTAATCGACTTTTGGACAAACTGGGTCGTGGAGCCCGCAATGAGAATCATCGGTACCATCCGCCACAACGAAGATAGCGAGGTTTCCATCATGAGCAAACGAAGTTTGGAATCTGACCGCGCAAGTCTTGAGCGCATGGTTGTCGACTTTGCCGTCAAGAACCCCGAAGGCCCAGCGTTGAACGAGACACAGATCGCCGACATCAGAGCAAAAGTCCGCGAGGGTGACCTGACAACGGTGTTGAGATCCTACGAGAAGGACATTCAGAGCCCGGTCAAGGGAGCAATAGTCGGCAATCTAGCTAGCGCACTCCTCATCCAGGTGCAAAAGACCAAGGTCGACGTCGAGGTTGCCATGAGTGGTATCGACAGCATTCTCAAGAGCCAGGAGTTGCTCTTTGGCTTTATTGGCTTGACGCCCGGTGTACTCGTCAGTATTGGCGTCTATCGATATCTGCGAGGTGTCTTTAGCAGCCGCAAAGGCGTGCAGATGTGGGCAAGGCAGGGTCGCATGCTGCTCATCCTACGCAACATTGATCGCATCCTCACCAGCGCGACACCTACTGAGGATGGCGAAATCTCCTACAAGGACCACGGTCTCCTTGTGTGCGAAGTGCATCTCTTGCGACAAGCTGCGAGCGGCATCCTACCGCGACGCATCTTCCATGACTTGTTGGTGGAAATAGATGAGCTTGTTGACGTGAGGACTGGGTTGCAGCGACAGCAAAAGGTAGTGGAGCGCATTAGGTGGGCATACTCGAAATGGTTTACTTGAGGAAGGGTGTCTTTGGCAACTGGGGTCGTCCATCCAGCAACAGCGCATCTATGATCAGCGTACATACCCACTTCAACACAGATATACGACAAAGCGTGTGCATTGCGAAGCGTGCTCTCTAATAGGCGTAAGCCGGACTTGGAAGAATTAAAGTATGCGGTTGTAAAGCGGGAGATGGCGAATGCCACCTAGGTGCGACAATGTGCAGGAGGGCGACACAAGAAATCAACTCCCTCCTCGTACACAAACACACCACAGCATGACCGAGTCTCGTGGTTCAGTGCGTGATGCCGGCCGTCATAGCCAAGTCCGGCCAAATGCGCAGTTGCCACCAATCCGCCCTTTCGTCTCTCGCTACGGACGACAGTGACGAAGGTGGTGAGTCCGTGCGGACTATTGGCGCTAACGTCCAGCGTTGGCTGGCACCTGTGAACTCCAACGCCTTTCACTTCGCTGCCTGCAGTCAACCACCCAGCGACATACACCCAAGACCGATTCTTATCGCCTACACCTTACCTATCGAGTCGAGCATATCACCGGCATCCCTCACCGGCAGCCCTCACAGGAAGCCAGCTCACCATTGACCCCAAACCGGCGGGCGCCAACTCCGCATACCACATCCGACCGATAACGCATATCGCGGCCCTACACCAACATGGCTGGATCCAGGAATTACGACTTTCTCGTAAGCTCGCCCTACCCGTTTCCTTGCCCTGGGCTCTCAACATGCCCATACCTGCTCGACCCCAAACACCCCTCCACCGCTTGTATACCAAGACCCACACTAACACTCCCCCACGTAGATCAAACTGCTCCTCATAGGTGACTCGGGTGTAGGCAAATCGTGCTGTCTGTTGCGCTTCAGTGAGGACTCGTTCACGCCCTCGTTCATCACCACCATTGGCATCGATTTCAAAATCCGCACCATCGAGCTCGACGGCAAGCGCGTGAAGCTGCAGATATGGGATACTGCCGGCCAAGAGCGTTTCCGGACCATCACCACGGCGTACTACAGAGGTGCCATGGGTATTCTGCTGGTGTACGACGTTACAGATGAAAGGAGCTTCAGCAGTACGTCTCCGTTGCGTATCCTGGTCAGGGTAGCAAGAAGCGGGCATCGATACCAAAGGCTAACACTGGGCCACAGACATCCGCACATGGTTCTCCAACGTCGAGCAACACGCTACCGAGGGCGTCAACAAGATTCTCATTGGCAACAAGTGTGACTGGGAAGAGAAGCGCGCCGTCTCCACAGAACAGGGCCAGGCCCTCGCCGACGAACTCGGTATCCCCTTCCTCGAGGTCTCGGCCAAGAGCAACATCAACGTCGACCAGGCCTTTTACAGCTTGGCCGGAGATATCAAGAAGAGGCTAATCGACACCGCGAGGACGGACCAGACGGCGGCGCCCAAGGTCGATGTTGGCGGGCAAGACAGTGGAAACGCGGGTATGGGCGGGAAATGCTGCTAAGAAGAGGATCATGTGAATGAGCAGCGGAGGAGGGCGACTAGCAGCGGATGCATTGAGCTGAGATTGCCATGGGATACGAGGGAGCGGGTCTGGCTCTGCAAAGGACGGACATGTTGCGCTTGTTCTGGCTACAAAGTGGAGCATGAGCAGCTTGGCTTGAGAGTACTAAAGCGGAACGATGACACAACGATGCTACATGACGGATATCTGCTCGAGCGGGTCTTTTGGGTAGCATCACCTTTTCTTACGAGTCCTTTGTTTCGGCGTTTTCAAGAGAATGGGAGTACCTACTTTTTACAATTACGTATTGTAATGCCAATCTTGTATGTGCAAGAGCCATTCTTCACATGGCACGTAAATGGCCTTTTGAAACTTTGCGCAAACTGCAGTGGGTATGCGAGGTAAAGAAGGATATTGGTTGCTGACCCTTTTCTAATGTAATCGAAACGATGCCCTCAACATACCTTTACACGTGCTTTTACTGAAAAGATGAACACCTAAAAGAAAGCACACCACCCAATGTACATGGCTGCCAAGTTGTGCGGGTCCCTCGCCATAGCAATGAGCGCCTCGACATAGCCCTCTACACTCAGCGGCACACTCTCTCCCTTCAAGTACCCATTCACCTTTGTACGCGTAATGTCGAGGACCTCCTGCGGCGTATCCGGTACGCCCACAATCTTCTTCCTCCGTTTGCCACCCAGAAAGTCTGCTGTGGGATCATGCACAAACGTCTCCAAGATGGTAATGAGCGTGTCTTCGTGCTGCCGAAGCAGTTTATACGTGAGTTCAGCGGCTTTGCGGAATGGCCCTTCGACGCCTTGAGGACCCATGGCATCGACCATGTTGTGCGTGAGGCGAAAGGGAACGAGTTCAGGCTTCTCAAAGGTGAGACCTTTGTCGAAGAGGCAGTTGAAGTCTACGTGGAAAGTGCCGCCGTCGCCTTGCTCTAGGAGTACGTTTTCACCGTGTCGGTCTCCTAGACCTAATACATGTCCAACGATGCTCATTACAGCACAAGACCGTGTGTATCGGAGACGCGCGGCGAACCACGCTTCTGGCTCCGGAAACGTCTCTACGAACCATTCATGCAACACCGGTACAAATTTACCGAGGATGCGTTCAGTGAAGATGGCGAGTTTGGAGGGTGATGACGAGGCTTCGTTGAGCAGCATACGGATCTCGGTATAGTCAATTGGGATATTGCGTTGGCGGTAGAAACGAAGGATGATGTCGCGCATGGGTTTGAGGCCCTCGACCCATTCGATGGCTCCGCACTCTTCGTTGAGAGGTGTCACGGCGTATGTTTTGATGTACAGGCGGCGTTTGCTCGACTCGATGTCCTTTTGAAGAGCCCGATTGATCATGGCGTTAAACTCCATGAGCCGCTGATCCTTACGTAGATCGTCTTTTGGCTTGCAAAGTAGGCCGTACGAGCGTCCGTCTGAACCGCGTACGTTCAGCTTCCGTGGACGCTGAAGAGACGACAAGACCAGTACATCATCATCAAATGACTGTATGGTAATGGCATCTGCTGGAAATGGGTTGTGACGACGAATGGTCTGGCTATCGTTGCCAGCAGGCAGGTTCGGAAGCAGGTTGGCTTCGATAGGCACCACCAAAGGCGAGGGGGCGAGCTTGTGATTGAATCCCAGCTCCTTTGCTAGGCTCACGCGTGCTACCCGTGACTCTATGGGAGCATCACAAGCCGCCAGTAACGCGTCAGTAAGTCGCTGTCCTTGGACGATGAGGTTCTTGAGATCGACGGAAGCTCCTTTGCGCTTCGTTGCATCCTTCTTCTTGTTAGTGGATTTCTGACCTTGACCAGGTCGAGAACTTACGCGCAATTTCTGCAGCACGGCAGCACCCCGAGTCCTGCGATCATCCTGCGTGGAGTGAAGGACAGCGAGCAAAGCCCAAAGCGCCTGCTGTGGATACGATGAAGCAACTCGGATGATGATCGTCTGGAGAGCATCCCACACGCTCTTGTTCGGATGGCTGATGCGTGTGATGATCTGCGGAAAAGCGGTATACCATGCGAATGCAGGCATCCGCTCTCCAGCGTAGCGCTTGACGTACTTGTTGATGTGGTCAAGATAATTAAGCCGGTGCTCATGGAACTCCTTATCTTTGGTGGTTCTGGGCAGGTTGTTCATAACTTCCATGCCCATGTCCAACCACAATGTAAGTATCTTGGGTAAGGTCTGATAGTAGTACTTCGTCCCGTATACCGTAGAGCGGACAAAGTTCTCAATGACCAGCTTGATCAGGCTGCCTGCGAGGTACTCAGAGCTCTGTTTCGTTATCGGCTGCTTCTTCTCTGACTCGAGAAGCTTCAGATACCATCGACCCAGATAGTAGTGACCTTTGTCCCACCGGGGATACGTTTGCACACCAGTTACATACTCCTCTTTTAGAGACATCGACTGTGTCTGGCCCGCGCGATCTAACCATTTAGCGAGCAATAGTTGAGCATGGCACTTAACCTTATTCATCGAGTGCTCTCCGCCTCGACCAGCTGTAGTCACAGAGACGTTGATGGGCACGGTATCCTCTGGCTGAAACGCGTTGCTATCGATTGCGCCACGAAGGTTTTGGATGGCCTTGCGATGGTGGCCTTCCTTCCAAAGCAGCTTTGAGTATTCAATCTTAGACGCGTTATCTCCGAGCCGCTCAGCGTGGAGCACCGAGTTGAAAGCCGTTGTCATGAAGCCTCCCTTACGAGCCAGCCGCCCTGTCGTAAGCCATGCGGAAGCGATGTCGAGATTCGTGAATTCGACGCTATTTTCTGTCAGTGTACTCAATACAGGCCAGATCGGGTTGCTCACCAAGATAATGTCATGGCGGCGCGGCGTAGTCCCAGAAGATATTGTTTGTCCGATGTGTACGCTCCGATGACGTCCAGCCGTCGATCCAAGTTCTCAAGGATGACTTCACGGTCTGTCGCGATCCCATTACCCATACCGCTTATAGCTTCAACCTCGTATAGCGCATGCAGTTTAACAAGATGTTCGTGCGATGCCTGTACAGAAGCGGTAGTCGATGGGGACATGCTCTTCGCCAGAAATTCTCGCAGTTTTGCGATGATGCCTTGAAACTCGACGCGGTTCTTGTGACGAAGTGCTGATAGCGCACGACCTACCCCGACGTTGAAATCCACAAAAAGATTGGAGTCTGCAACACTGAATGCATCAAGAAGTCGATCGAGTTGTTCCCATTTACCAGCAGACCAAGCTGCTTCAGCTGCGAAAGGCAATGTGCTGCTCGAAAGCAAGTTAGCTGCATGGAAACCGTCCACGTAATTGAGAATCGAGTCTAAAATATGCGTTAGCTACTCTTCATGGGATTGACTTATTCAGACTCACCGTATTGGCCAGACTCCTTCAGGCAGGTAAGAAGGTTGATCTGAGTCTCGACATCGTTTGGCTTTTCAGCGAGCGCAATTTCATACCAACTCTGAGCCGCTGTCCACCGTCCAGCTTTACGATCTTCGATAATCTGCTGCTCAGGATTGAGGACCTTGAGATGGGCTGATATTCCTTCGATGCTGTCCGGCTCGTCGATATGCGCATAGATCATCTGCAGATGTTGCAATAAATCATCTTTCTCAGTAAAAGGCTGCTTCGACGCCGCCTTCTTGTCTCGCTGCTGGCGAAAGTATTGTTCCCAGTGGAATAAAGCCCGAGCGTACGAACCGCATTCGACAGCTCGTCGAGATATAATCTCCGCAGGGATAAGCTGGAGTATTCCTTCAACACGACTGACTTGCTTGATGGAGCTCATTTCCTCGTCCTCGGACACACCGCGTCCCGTTTTGCCCGCCATTGTTCTTGCATCAGTCAGAGACTTCCTCTTCTCTTGCAACCATAGTGACAGGTAGTCGAGCGTCTGGAATACATTCTGCGACAGGTCAGCGAATAAGGTTTGATGGAGTAGTTGAAGGGTCTTGCCTCGCTGCACTGCTTGATGATGGAAGCTTCATGTTGCTCCGCCGTACGTAAGTCAGCCTGCAGTACCTGCAAGAGTTCTCGGCCAACATTGACCATGTTCTCATCGTTGTCAGACACGATAACGTTCAAAGCTGCAAATGGAAGTATGAAGGTGGCTATTGAAAGATCGTAGCCTCTGATGATTCTGGCTAGAACGGGGAAGACCATCTCAACATTGACACCCTGCCCTTTTCGCAACAGGTCATAAACAAAGGTCTGGAGCCAGGTTCCATGGCTGAGCTTCGAATTGAAAATTGGATACTTCAGGCCCTCGTACTGTATCGATGGATTCATGTTGACAGAGTATTTGGAGTCCAGGAAGGGCGTTAACACAGTTCTGACAGTTTCTGGAATATCGTTCCAACGTTGTGCCTCCGTGCTAGTCTGGGAAGACCGGGGCTTCGCTCCGCGGAGAGCACTGAATCCGCAATGCTTGAGCATTTCCTGCATGACATAGGCGATCCAGCCCTGTGCTTTAGCATTTGTGGTAGACAGGAAGACTTTTACCAGAACTTGCTCGAGGAGTAATGCTACGAAATCGATATCCTCGTCCCTCCGTGAGAAGTTTGATAGCATCAAGACACGCTTCTTCTCACGAACTGTTTCCACTCGATATGGATCAAGACCGCCAATGATACCGAGGCATTGAGCACAAAGAATGGTGATATCAGAATGGTCTTCAGAAAATCGTACGCTGGCATCAAGGAGAGACCGCGTCAATGCCGCCAATACCGGGAGTGGTTTTTGACCGACTACCGACTGGTGCAACTCCTGCTGGTTGGCATCTAGAAACGGCACAAGCTCTCTCAGTGCCTGTCGCACTACCACTGAATTCTGGTCTTTGCATCGATTGCTGAAGGCATGAAATACTTTGATGGTTTCGACCATATCTTTGAACTTTACCAGTTCTCCTTCAATCTTGGAGAGCATTGGTATGCCTGCTAGTGAAGGAAGGTATTCAACCCTAGCTCTAAGCTGTGCATTATACTGCTGTATCATGCTTTCGATGGCTTTTTGAGCCTTGAGCTGTGTATCTTCGGAGAAATTTGACCAGTGTTGTACGATCAGTGCGAATGTTTGATCAACGACTAGCATCGTTTCGTCTCCGTCGAGAGCTGCCAAGAATGCAGACCACACAGTGAATGTATCGTCACATAGGTCTGGATCTCCCATGGCCGATTGGAGACAGGCGCGGATCTGCGGCAACGCTCCATTCACGCTAAATCGTGCGAGGTGGATGAGATCGCCTATAGCAGCTATGCATCTCCTCCTTTCGGGCATAGTATGGGGTACTGCCTTTCCCTGGGCGTTAGGGGCCTCGATGACGTTCGAAAAATATGCTATAATGCCCAGAATATGTGTCTCGCAGAACGCGTCCAGATTCTTGGTTTTCGATGTAGATTTGCGCTGACCAGATTTCGTATCCGGTGCGAGGGATGCAAGGGTACTAAATGCTTTATAATACGGCCTTTTCCTAACAACTTCTTGGTCTGCCGCTAATTTTAGTATCTCAATGGCAATGCCGGTTATATCCAGGGCGACCCAAGAATCAAGCCTATTGTTACTGCCATCCCGGATAGCAGGCTCAACGGCCGCTAGAGTATCCATTGCTGTCTGTTCGACTTCAGCAACGGGTTGTGATAAGAGCAAGGCTAGTATCTTCGCGAGGTTGGCTCTTGGGTGCGTCAACACGTCAATGATAGAAGCTTTCCGTGCCTGGGCGATCTTCTCGATGATGTCCCTTCGTTTGCTCAATACGAGATGAGGAAGGGTATCCGCTTGGGTTTGCACCAATAGTTGGCGGACGCTTTGCTCGGTCAGGTCTCCGAGCTGCTGCGCCTTCTGAGGCTGATTGATGATGTCTTTTATGACTGAGAAGCCGATGACCTTCCAGTAAGGACTCAAGAGCTGCATTGTATCCATAGAATACCCTTTAGCAATCGACTCAAGTTCCCGATAAGCCATGCCGCAAACCAGTGCGTTAGAATGGCCTAGATATTCGATGAGGTGGTGTAATATTATGGGTAGCTCTAGTTCGCCGCATGTCAGTGCGGTTCGGCCATACGCAAGGATCAACGTTTCCTGATCAGATAGAATGTTGCGTTTCGCCAGAGCATCCAGAAACTCTATGAATGACCGCCTATTTTCCCCGCGAATGTTCTTGGATATGTCATCTCGTAGAAATACCATCAAGGAACTTGTCGCCGCAAGCTTCAGTTCCCGTAGGGATCTACTCATAGACGCAAGCAACCATTGTCCTAGCTCACACACCTCGAGAGAGAGATACTCAGGGTCAGAGATATGATTGTAGACACGGCCAATGGCGACAGCCATAAGCACCCGGGATTGCGATGACGCTTCAAATGCTGGCTCTTTCGTGACCGCAAGCATTGCAGCAATGGCGTCCTTCCAGCTTTCTGTATCGTCTTGTTCATTCCAAAACGTGGCGGCGTCTCGTTCATGTCGAGAGCTGGTATCGCATAGCACACAAGCAAGTGTTTGCAGTGGCTGTGAGGCGGATTGTGATGGTTCCAGACACCGAGACCCAGCACATGCAATCTTTGCGAACGCTGTCATAATATCCACCTGTACACGTTCGTTCTGCGGTTCGTCGTCCATCAGGGAAGAATACCTTGCTCTGTTAGAGTTAGTAAGGTACATTAGAACCAATCGAGACGGCTTACTCCATGATATTGTGAAGATTAGACAGATTGGAAATAGGTGAGTCGCGAGTACTGCCATTCAATACCATCATGAGTCGCTCATAGGTGGTATGATTGATGTCCGAAGTGTCTAGTAATATCTTCCGCCGCTTGGTAGGCCTTGCTTCGCTTCCTAGGTTCAATACGCGAAATGCTTTTAGGATTTGCGTCGATTCTTCGATAAGTTGAGCGTTGGAAAAACTGCAAGTCTCACTCTCACAGAGCTCTTTACGTGTATCTGCAACGTGCATAGGCCATGTACCTGGTGCGGTCCAGAGACAAAGAGCAAGCTGGCATGTGTTAGCATGAACGGATACTGCAGTGCTCGTCTCATACCTGTAAGTCCTTGTGGAGCTTGGAAAAATTATCCATGTCCTGACAAGCTCTGGCTACCATTTCCTCAACATCGCGTAAAACGATTGATTTGCTCGCGTCCTGCCGGCGCCGGAACGTCGAGACATTTGGGGGTGACGAGACAAGTGTACTGCGTAAGTGAGTGAAAATAATAGCCAGTCGCACTTGACTGGTTTCCGATGCCGGTGATGATGTTAGGCCATCGAGAAGCTCACTGAGGCTTACAATTAGTGCTTGTGCGTTCTTTAACGAAGCGCTGGAGCGACCTTCAGGCGCAACTGCAGGAAGAAACAGTATTTCTACTAGCTGCAGATATACGAGCGTGATTTCATCGAAGAAAAGGCGCTTCGCCGAACTTGTTGTCCACCGCCTGAAATGTTTCCACAAAGCTTGAGCACTGTCAATGATCCATGGTTGATGATGATATAGGGCACCAGGCATTACAGATGCCCTACCTTGAGGCTGGATGACATTGGCCAACGAAAGGAGCAGACAAAAGCCGACATTGATGGCTCCGAGTTGCGAAGTGATGGTTCGTTGCAGATCGTGGGGTAAAGCAACGATTTGCTGGCTTTCTGGCCAGAACTCGACGATGCTGCTTGATGATGGCAGGGCGACGCTGAATGACGGCGTAGGGACCGAGGCTGGATCGTCTACGGATTGCAGCTCTGTCAAGATAGCTGGAAAGAGGTAAGCAGACGCGGGAAGGGCTTTGGCTAAGTACTCACATTGCACGCACGACCTGTAGAGTTGTGAGACTATCACAGCTGGGCGCCAAAGGACAGATGTTCGAGCAAGCACGCTTAGGCACAGACGGAGCAGACGCTGCACGTGTTCGTGCACGGGATTGAGTGTTGCATGCGTCAACAGACCTAGTAACTTGGGGTATAGCCAGAGAATGAGTGGGGGCCGAGGGATACCGTCATCTTCGCTATCTCGGATGCTAAGCAGTAGATGTGGCTTTTGTTGCAAGATGAAGGTGAGCGCGGCGATACTGTCGATGCCCTGCTGCCTCTGCTGGTCCTGGGCGAACGGATCATCTCTGAACAGCCCCTCGAGGCCCGCTTCCGCGATAACGCACACGAGCGCTACGAGTTGTTGGTCGGGCTCGTCGGTGTTTGGATGTTGGAGAAACTCCTTTACTAGTTCGCCAAAGCTGACTTTCGCTACTTCGCCATGCCGTGCATTAACATTTGAAGCATTATGCACAATCTGGGCCGCGATGGTAGAAGGGGGCGGAATGCCGTTCGAATTGCCGTTGGTCACTGGTGGCGGTGCCATCCGCTGAGTCGAACCCCCGCCTTTGCGGGCCATGATGCACGTTACCGGCGTGGCATGTCGGGTACGGCAGGAAAGAGTATAACCTTGAAAGACGGCCGGACACCTGGTTGTTGGCGACGATGCCTGGTCTCTGGATCTAAGCGAATGTTGGTATAAGTCCGGACTGATTCAAGATGGTGTTGACGATGGGAGTGGCGTCTGATTGGACGCGGGTGGGGGTCCTGTCTGCAATTTGCTGTACGGTAATCGCGAGCCTTCAACGAGTGTTTATTCGCGTTATCAATACGATAATCCGACTGTCGTTGCGAAGTGCGCGAAGTAGGCAGATGTATGTCGAGTGTATTGGGTCCACTAAGAAAGTGCATGGGCTTGCATTCAACGCGAAGTCGCGTAGTCACGAGACCCCGCTAAGCGTTCCAAGGCTATCTCGGGAAAGAACGCTACTCCGCATTCCGACTGGGAAGCATCGAACCACCCTTTGTCCAACCTTGAAGGCCCTGGGACCGCAATCTCGGACAGTATATACATCGAGCACAGACTATACGTATACCGACGCCTACTGTGCATGTACGCTGGATCTAGCATCCTCTAAACCGCAGCCATGCCCGGCCCATTCACATCGAAATCTTTCAGCGCCACACTCCCCAACTCGCTCGCCGCCCGATACCGAAAGTCGCTCCAGAAACACCCCTTCCTACTCTTCGGCCTACCATTCCTCTCCACCATAGTTCTGGGGTCTTTCATGTTGACGCCCGCCACGGCGCTGCGATATGAGCGGTACGATCGCAAGAATCAGCAGATAACACATGAGCAGGCAATGGGCCTGAGAGGAGAGCGGAGGAAGGTGAATATGAAGGACGAGTATTACGTGCGTATAACAGGCAACATGGTAATTGGAGGGGACCCCGGGCTAACGACTACACAGAGATTACAGGCCAAAGACCTCGAGGAATGGGAGCAGAGGCGTGTCAAGCGGTTGCCTGGCGAGCCAGACGGCACACTTGTGTAATCGTGCTATTCGCATATAAAACAGCATCGGACACGGCGTTACGGAAGATGATTAGCATAACATATTCGATACTTTCTTTGGACGATACACACCTCTCCACTGTCTTCAGCGTGCACATACTGCATACGAAAGCGGACACACGGACGAACTTGCTCGGAGCCACAGTCATTGGACTTGTAGCGTACACCTGTTTATAGAAGGACATCTGATAATCCAACGGATTTATTTCAATCCTGTGTCCTCTCCTCGGCCCATTGTGAATTGGCGCATCGAAGCTATGATCAAGGACACGTCGTTTTGGTAGCTCAGTGAAGGATGAGCCGGTAGATTGTGAGCCTTGGTTAAGTACACTAAGAAGCCTTGGCGGTCTGAAGATGAAGACAGATTGATCAGAATGAAAGACAATCTCGTTACCTTGCGACCAGGGCCTCCAAGACAAGCACATACGTTACTTCCATGTTGCTCAAATTGAAGCGCTCGCTGCCCTGATCGTCGCCATTGTCATCATTCTCTTACTAGCTGCACCCGCGTTTATCATGTACTACATAACATGGATGGGAACGCGAAAGGCGAAACAGGCTGGGCTCTTCGCAGCGAAAGCAGCATACTGCGCTATTTTGGGGGTGTTTATGGGAAACTTTAGTAGCAACTCGACTCCGCATCGGACATGAGATGGAGAACATGACCTCTGTGTATGTATGGCGATAGCCTCGACGTGACGCATCATTATTCGTGTAATGCATATAGGTCACGCTCGTGTAACTTGAATTGAGCCTGTCATCAAGCGAACAGTGAGAAAGGACAAAGGGAATACATGCTTAGAACCACTTCAAATGCAAGACATGAAGGAGACAAGGAACCCCGCTCGAACGCTTCGCTACAATATGCAGATAGGAAACAGCAGCCTATGCCTCAGAGAAGCAATGGAAGTATCACAGCACGCACGGGTGCAATGTGCATGCGATGAAAGGAGGAAAGGGAAATGTGAGAGGGCATCGTAGAACGAACCTAGTCGTGGTACTTGTCAGCTGTGGAGAGCATGAGGATTGGGAGCGCTAACAGGCGTACAGGCACAAAGCGGGTAACAGGAGGCTAGAGTTGGTGTTAACAACACCTCCCACTCTTAGTCTTCTGCACCCGATTAATATCTTCTTCCCAATCTTGTTGGTGTGCAGTGACGCCGGGTGTAGTCGGAAAGCCTAGCCAACTCCGCCTCTTGTCGCCTGCGCCCAAGCGAAAACTACCATTGCCATTCCCAGGGTAATCGAAATATCCAGCCACGTTGCCGTTGTTGTCCATGGCTGGTGTGACTCCGGCCATAGCATACTGGCGCTGTTCTTCTTCGAGCTTCTTCTGTTGCTGTTCGACCAACTTGCGGGTGATGACGCGGAAGACTTCGTCTACACCTTCACCATCTTTGGCACTGATCTCATGACAACAATCCCAGCCCAAGTCTTGTCCCCAGAAGCCGCTCGATCGATTGCTCTGTGGTGATGCCATGCCACCAGTGTGGAAGGCTGCCGGCACAGAGCCCCAGCCGCTCGTCTGAGCACTGTGTGCCTGTGCGTTCTGCGTAGGGTAGAGATTCTCGGCGACGTATTCGATGCAGCGCTCAAAGGGGACTTTCCGCTTTGTAGGATCTTCGGCTACAACATCTGACTTTGTGCCTACAACATGGAGAATCACGTCTTCTCCAAGATTGGTTTTGAGTTCTTTAAACCAGCGGCCCATCTCGTCGAACGAATACGGATCGGTGATGTCATAACAAAGTACTGCAGCGTTTGCCCCTGTGAAAGAGTTGGTTAGCTTTGCGGTGGAGTGTTGGAGCTATTGCGAAGAGTAGAGGGATGCAACCTCGGTCGTTGTGCATGGGGTCATCAGTAGCCTCCTGGTTGCTACGTGGCTGTATACAACGGACAGGTAATAGAATTCGGACACAACAACAGAGCGGTACTCGAACAAGTAGTACGATGGACTGCAAGGATGTATTCAAAGCAAGGAAAGTGATAGCGCACCTCTGTAGTATAGCTTGGAGATGGACCGGAAGCGCTCTTGACCTGCTGTGTCCCATATCTGCAACCGGACCACGGTGGACGTGTCGATATCCACGACCCTCTTGGTCAGGAAGGATGCGCCGACGGTCGACTGTGTTGTAGGAGGTGTGAAGGCGTTCTTAACATATCGGTGGACAAGCGAAGTCTTGCCAACGCCTTGGCTGCCGAGGACCACGATCTTTGCTTCCAGGCTGTTGGACATGGCGGTACAAATTGTCGTCACCCGCCAAAGGTGTCTGCATACGTCGACGGTCGGCGGTGCAGGGGGGTGGGGCGGGAGGCGGATGCTGTGGGGTCGACTTCAGGTATGCGCAGAGCCTCGGAGCCAGGACGAAAGGAAATGCGTGGTAGGCGGTCGCAGGACAAGTTGCATGGCGTGCAGTGAAGACGTACGTCGCGGGCAACTGTGAGAAGAGGCTGAGGATGAACGTCGAGCGAGTCTGCGAATATTAGGCAGGAGGTGAGTGACCGAATGACAGTGCAACGCGTTTGGCGCTTGCACCCGTTCTCTTGGCTAGGGCAGCCATGTGACAGACGCCTTGGGCCAATGTGAGTCAGGCGTGGGAGAGACGCATCCAACATGGCAAGATGGACGCCCATCGTGATCGCACTCCGGGAGGCTGACTGCCGTGCTGGGGAGGACGCGCTGTGTTGAGTGCTGTGTCTTGGGCCGTCAACAATGCACGTCATGCCCAGACGGCCGTCGTTCCTTCCCCGCGTTTTCGGGGCAGCGCGCGGAGTCTTGCGCGCGCGACGGTGGCGACGAAGACGTTGTCACCTACCCTGGCACAGACAAACCCCAACATTGGGTCCTGGGACCGACAATATATCTCGGGGAACGTGTCGGCCGCCGAGAGATCGGGACGGAATGCCCAATGCGACAGGCCCGGGATCCAGCTCGCCTCGAGCTCGGTGGTGCTAGCTCTCCCCATGTGCTTCTCCGCGACCAGCTTCCGATGCCCGCGGGCATGAATGCACCGAGCCATCACCCCAAACACGCCGTCTGCTGCCTGCTGCCGTGGCCAACCTGGCCCTTCCGCCCGCCCAAGCCCTTAGTGCCTGGGAATAATCTGGATCGGCTCCATATATGTCCTGGCCCTATCTTCGCGACTTGATTACCCACCCTTCGACATTCTGCGCCCAGCACAACACTGCGACGATGAACCACGATAGCAACGATACCCAAAAGGTCAAGCTCACCGGTGAGCAGGTCGCTGAGCACAACAACGCCGAATCATGCTGGGTCATTGTCCACGGCCGCGCCTACGATGTTACCGAGTTCCTACCTGAGCATCCTGGAGGCCAGAAGATTATCCTAAAGTATGCCGGCAAGGACAGTACCGAGGCATTTGAGCCCATCCACCCGCCTGACACCCTCGACAAGTATCTCGACAAGTCCAAGCACCTGGGCGAGGTGGACATGAAGACGGTCAAGGAAGAGGCCAAGGAGGTCGACCCTGACGAGGAAGAGAGGCAGAAGCGCATTGAGCGCATGCCCATACTGGAGCAGTGCTACAACCTGATGGACTTTGAAGCCGTCGCGCGCAAGGTCATGAAGAAGACGGCATGGGCATACTACTCCAGTGGTGCAGACGACGAGATTGTAGGCCTGTCCTGACTGCCATCTTCTTACCCACACTGACGCTCGATAGACATTACGCGAAAACCACAACGCATTCCACAAGATCTGGTTTCGGCCACGCGTACTCATCGACGTCGAGAAGGTCGACATGTCTACCACCATGCTCGGCAGCAAATGCGATATACCCTTCTATGTCACCGCGACAGCTTTAGGCAAGCTCGGCAATCCAGAGGGAGAGGTCGTGCTCACTCGCGGCGCACACAAGCACAACGTCATCCAAATGATACCAACACTGGCGTCCTGCTCCTTCGACGACATCATGGACGAAGCAAAAGACGGTCAGGTCCAATGGCTGCAGCTGTACGTCAACAAGGATCGCGAAGTCACCAAGCGAATCGTGCAGCATGCTGAGAAACGCGGCTGCAAGGGTCTCTTCATTACCGTCGATGCACCACAGCTCGGTCGTCGCGAGAAAGACATGCGGAGCAAGTTCGACGATGTCGGCAGCAATGTCCAGAGCACTGGTGGAGGCAATGTAGACCGTAGTCAAGGCGCCGCACGAGCCATCTCGTCCTTCATTGACCCGAGCCTTAGCTGGAAAGATATCCCGTGGTTCAGGAGCATCACCAAGATGCCCATTATTCTCAAGGGTGTGCAGTGTGTTGAGGATGTTATCCGCGCCGTCGAAGTTGGTGTCGAAGGTGTTGTTCTTTCGAACCATGGCGGTCGTCAGCTCGATTTCGCTCGCTCGGGTGTCGAAGTGCTCGCAGAGGTTATGCCCGTTCTTCGCGCACGCGGCTGGCAAGATCGCATCGAGGTTTACATCGATGGCGGTGTCCGACGTGCTACAGACATCATCAAGGCCGTCGCACTGGGCGCCAAGGGTGTAGGTATCGGCAGGCCTTTTCTTTACGCCATGTCCGCATACGGTCTCCCAGGTGTCGACCGCGCCATGCAGCTGCTGAAGGATGAGATGGAGATGAACATGCGCTTAATTGGTGCCTCAAGCATTGCCGACCTAAACCCTTCTATGCTTGACACCAGAGGACTCAGTATGCACACTGCCACTGTGCCTCACGACACTCTGGGAATGAATGTCTATGACCCGCTCATTGGCCCTCAAGAGAGCATCGTCAAGGAGAAGGCCAAGTTATGACGACTCTGTCACTGTATTGTATATTAACCCCAGGCGCACCGCATTTACTCAAGAATTGTCAAATATTACATGTTTTGCATGTGTCATTCTTTACCTTTTCTGCGTTGTGAAGTATGGCCGGCTTTGTTCAGATCGGGATCACGCGAAAGCGCGTTCGGTCAGTGGGGAAGGGGCGCTGGGTGGACCTGCCGATCGTCAAGCGTCCATGGGTCGTTCTTCCCACTTCACTCACGGCAGGCCTCAAGCACTCACATTTTCGCATCATATTACTATACACTCCTTGTCCTTGCATCGTCGTCGCGTCTTCGCTTCTAATCTGTGTTTTCTTTTGCGTCTGTTGACATTATATTATGAGCGATCCTGAAGCCGCAGCGCAACCCGGTGCTGGCTGGGACGAAGCGCAATGTACAGCAGCACTCGCACAATTGGAGCAGCTCCAGGCGCAGGTGAGGATTCCAAGGCACCTTCTCTGGATTCCTACTCATGTGCGACAGATCAACGACATGCGCTTAGCTATCCCGCGTATCATCGAGCCTTTCCACCGTCCTCGAAGTTCCACAACGTATAAACTATATGTCGAGGGCGTGAAGGGTTCCCAGGACAACCTACATGCGCTCACAAAACAATGGAAGGATCCCGAAACGCAGAGCATGTTTGAACACGTCAAGCAAAGCTTTGGCGCAAATGCGGATTTGTCGGACAGCGTCTCAATACCCTCTCATGGATGGGTAGAAAGAGCGCGGAAGGCGAAGGAGTCGTCAAACAGCAATCGAGGTGAGAGTGTAGAGGACACCAGTGTCACTCTCACCCAAGGGGATATATCTCGAATCGTGGTAGACTTTCGCAAGGCACACCCAAGTCTAAAGGTGGAGGCACACGATGATAATCGGAGCATATCTGTATGGCAATCACTCGTGTGGAGAAAACTATTGCTCACACGCAGCACAGATGCGGTTCGTCTCCAGTTCCCTCATGCTGAAATTCCGCATTGGCATCGAGCGCGAATCAAACGGACGGCACAAACTCAACGCCGAGTGCTTGGGGACAACAGAGCTCTTTTTGGCCATCACCAGATGTATTGCGTCTCGGCCAAATGCTGACGATTTGAAGTATTTGTTGGTATGTACATGACGTTTCCTGCCATAGAGATGGTTTGACAATGTGCTAATTATAACAGGATATGATTGCTGCGTACAAGACTGTGGAAGGAACATCGTGTGCCAAATGCGGAAAACTCCTCGATAAGTCGGCACTGACACCCACTGCAAGACGAAGCAAACTGGTCGCTGGTACGACTGAGACTCTCCAAACTATATGGGAAGCGTTCCACGAAGGCTGCATATGAGTAGGCTTCTTCAGAAGACTTGGCCAGTAAAGACACCAGTGCCGAGCTCGTTGTCGAATGGGCCACGCAGGAAATGTGGTCAGTGTTGTGTGTCCTGCCACCAGTGACCATGCACGGTTCGCAGAGCTTCGGGAAACATGTTCCACCTTCTGTTCCTGTATGGGTCTGGCTGCCAAACCGCATCCGACCACATGTCGGCATGCGGCTTCACGTGCTTTCTTGTGCGGAAGTCGTAGGCCATATCGCGTGAACGCCCGCCTGATAGTATACCCCCCTCTGTCCAGGGGGCGAACTTGGTAGGATTGAAGGCGGGCTGCAAGGGGCCTTCGTTAAGATGGCCATGTTTAGACCACTGGGATCGCGATGGACGTTTGGCCACAAAGTCTCTTGCATCAGTCGCACAGCCGACGAAGATGTCGGGGCCTTCGCCTTTGAGAATGTCTTTCATCCGGCCCAACTTGGAACCATTTCTACCGTCTTTCGGCCAGATGAAAGCTTTCGATGTTTTTGGATGTCGCAATTTTCGATAATCTTGATACCATCCATTAGGTAGAAGGGGGTGGCCGCGAAGGTATTGGGCTGGTCTGTGTCTCCGAGGCTCTGCGGTAAGAACGAAGACTGGTGGGTAAGGCAAGAATCCGGCCATACCTAGACAGTGTTGGAGTGGGATTACACCAGGATGTGAAGACCATATCTCGAAACTACCGCGATAGATGCTTGCTTTTGAAGAGTCCATACCGTCACTTGTTTGCTAGGGTAGACCGCAAAGATGGGATGGGTTTACACGACATGTCGGAGGCTGAACATCTGTATAATCGTTTGCCGCGTCGCCATCACTTAGCATACAAAATTTTATATCCTCCGGTCATGCACCCATTCCCTACAGCTCATCGACGAACGGTTAGATGCACCGGTTGCATGGCCCACTCTCACCAAACGTCAAGTTTCGGCTTCATGGTTTTTGAGAGCCAAGTACGCAGATGATGCAAAACGAGCCTTACTTCAGTCACAATTGTTCATTATCCAAGTAACCTTTACATGGTACTAGTTCTTTCACAGCGACGCGTACCTGAAAGACAGGGATGACAGCGGTCCGAGCTCTCAAGCTTGAACAACGCGAACTCGTTTCTCCAGGTTTGTTTTCGGCACCATCAACAACACCGCCCCATACAATCACCATGTCGCTTTTCGGCAATCTTGGAGGCTCTCAGCCCGCCTCTTCTGGCACATCCGGTGGAGGGCTGTTTGGAACAGCAACAGGCGGATCAGGCGGTACCACATCGAGCTTGTTTGGCAACATGGGTGGAGGTACTTCGAATGCGCAATCCGGTACGACGCAAGCACCAAGCGCTGGAGGCGGACTTTTCAGTGGCTTGGGTGGAGCAAAGTCGACAGCGACCACGACACCCTCACTGTTCGCTGGCGCTGCATCGACCTCACAGCCGCAAACGCAAGCGCAACCGAGCAGCTTCGGCGGACTGTTCAACAAACCGACATCGCAATCGACGACCAACAACGCGCAACAAACGAGCGGTTTTGGTCAATCCTCCCTCTTCGGCGCTACCTCGACCCAGCCGCAACCCCAACAGCAACAACAACAACAACAGCAGCAGCAGCAGCAGCAGCAATCCCAACAACAACAGGGCGCATCGCTGTCCCAGGCAAATGCTGGCACCGGCCGCTCAGCCCACTTCGACCATCTGCTCGAGCGAGGGCGCAAGCGCAATGCAGGCGAAAATGGCGGCAACAACTTCGACGAGCTGCCGTCCCTGCAGTTGGGACTGGGAGACATTGCACGGAAGGTGCGCAACCTAGGTGCTGGTGGTCCCTCGGCAGACCAGGTCAAGGATCACTCCCAGGATCGCGCTGCGTAAGTTGGGCTTGAACGTGATGTGTTGCTATGTGCTGATTGCTTCTAGACACTACCTGCTTTCTGCCTCTGGCGTGAAGATGGGCAGTACTCTCCGCGACCTCAACCAATTCTCCTCGCAGGGCGGTCTCGCTGCACCCGGTCAGGCACAGAGCCTCTTGGACAACGACGTGGACGGATACATCTCGAACCTGCACTCACAATCAACCCTGGCACTCATTCAAGAAGGACTGGAGCAATCTAAACGCGACTTTGATACCTTTCTCGAGGACAACGTTCAAATTGAATGGGACAAGCAGAGGCAGAGAATCTACGAACATTTCGGACTTGGTCGACAGAGCGAAGATATGGCGGCATCCCAGAGCGGCGCATTCGGCAGCACAGCTCGCGGAGCTTTTGGACGCGCAACAGGACGCAAGGGTCGTTCTATGGGCCCTAACGGCAACGCGTCTGTCAATGGAAGATCGACCTTTGGCGCATCTGCTGCTGGGCCGCCTGTCCTCGGTGCCTCTCAAAGCGTCCTTGGCGGGCGCGAATCCACCGACAAATCTGTCATGGGCGGACAGGCTCCTTCTCAGGATCGCTACGCCCGTGAAAAGCAAGAGAAATTCATGGACGAGGTCAAGAAACTCAACGAATCCAGGCTACGTGAGAGCTCATGTTCGGTACTTCATGCGTTCTCAGACGTGGAGAAGGCTTCAGGCACCGAACACTCAGACCACTTCACAAACGCATACGGAGCGCTTATATCCATCACTGGCGAAAAGATCGAACTGGAGGCATCCAACCCTAGCTCCAACCAGCCGAAAGAGCGAAGTTTTGCCAAAGACTATCTGGACGAACAGCCGAACTCTGCTGCGAGCGTACGCATGCGCAAACGCATACTTGATGGTTCCCGGAAGTATTTGGAATGCAAGTTCCTGGAACAAGTGGAAGACGTGTTGCGGAGAAACCCTGCAGAGGCGCTTGTTGGTGGAGTTCCCTCTATGCTCAACAAGATCCGAGGCTTCGTACGAGCAAAGGCTGCATTCAAAGAGCTCGGTGCAGACAGCGAGCTGTTCCAGAGGATAGGCGAAGCTGGTGATGAGTTCCCTTGGATTATCATATTCTTCCTCCTCCGAGGTGGCCTCCTTGCTGAGGCTGCTGAATATGTACGAGAGAAACGAAACTTCTTCCAGAACACGGATAGAAACTTCCAGGCTGCGATAACTCAGTATGCCACCGATCCGGAGCGAAGACTGAACCCAGATACGCAACAGAAGGTTGCCCATACGCATGCCCAGAGGACTCGCTTGAAGACACCGGAGGACCCTTACCGAATGGCCTGCTACAAGATAGTCGGCCGATGTGACATGAGCCAACGCAATCTGGCGCCGATCAAAGAAAATATGGACGACTGGGTATGGCTACAGTTTAATCTGGCCCGTGAAGGCAACCGCGCCGAAGAGAACGCCGGCGAGATCTTCGGTCTGGAAGAACTGCGAACGACTATCAAAGATATCGGTCAGCGCCACTTCATGAACGACGAAGCTGAGTCAGCGGGCGGCTATGGAATCTACTTCTACCTCGCTACACTTGCTGGTCTATTCGAGCCGGCCATCAACTACCTCTACACCCACAACTATGTGTCTGCGGTTCACTTCGCCGTCGCTCTAGACTACTACGGCCTACTGCGTGTGTCGGACTGGACGACTGCAGGTGGAGAGATCATGACCTTCACTACGCGACAGCAGCCACAGCTCAACTTCGGACGCATCATCGGCCACTACACGAGTGACTTCCGTGCCGCACGAGCTGACGCTGCAGCTGATTACCTGGTGCTGATTTGCATGAATGCGGATCTACCAGGTGAAGCAGGCCGACAACAGGCAGAGCTCTGCCATGAAGCGCTTCGTGAGCTTGTGCTTGAGACGCGCGAGTTTTCTACATTATTGGGTGATGTCAAGTCCAACGGCGAGACGACGCCCGGTCTTATCCAGGAGCGTGTGCCGTTGCTCAGGCTGGATGGCGAGATGGGCCTGTTGAATACCATCACTAGCGAAGCTGCGAGGATGGCAGACGACAACGGACGCATCAACGATGCCATATTACTCTGCCACCTTGCTGGCGAGTATGATAGCGTGGTAATGATATTGAACCGCGCACTTGCCGAGGCACTTTCTGTAGAGCTCGGTCAAGAGCCACTTCGTCTAGAGCCGTTGAAGCCACGATTGACGCCTGCAGAGTCGCAGCAACAGCAGCAACGAGCTGACCTGACCTCATCAAGCTTGAGCATGCTGGGAACAGATGATCCTGTCGAGCTCGCCCAAAAGGTTCTTGCACTGTATGATGCAAACAGTCTATGGTGGAGGAAGGTGTCGCAGATGAACCGTGATACGGTTGGGATACTATTCCAGCTCAACAACGCCAAAAAGGTCATCGAAGCCGGCGACTACATGGCAGCACTTGGCGTAAGTTCCTCCATCCCTGTCCTTCACGATCAGTCACTGACAAGTCATGCAGCAAATCGAAAACCTCCGTATCCTTCCCCTATCTGCTGGAGGCAACGTCAGCGACATCCGTGCTACCGCCAACAGCTTCAACTCATACCCGCAGGAGATCTCACGCAATATTGGCAACGTGCTTCTGTGGTGCATCGGTTGCTGCTCGCGACATCGTGAGCGTCTTCTGTCCGGACAGTTCGAGGACAGGATGCGCAAGGTACTTGCGGATCAGCTGCTGCAAAAGGCAAAGGACCTTATGGTCTTTGCTGGGCTGATCAAGTACAAGTTGCCACCGAGGGTGTTTGAGACGCTGGCGAGGGAGGGTCAGGAAGTTGGTGCTCTCTAGAATTGAAGTAGTAACGATGGATGTTCGCATGTTGGAGTCTTTGGATTTGACATTGTAGCCTTGCCGTGGGCTGGGATATGCTTGGATTTGCGAGCAAAGGGCGATTGAGCATCCGCGCAGCGACTGGACGCGGTTGGTTTGATGTAGGGTGATACCAATAATGCATTATAATTCCGGACCGTCTGTACCTCACTCGTCATCAGCATGCTCGCACCGCAAGAGGCCGCGTGGGGTGATGGCCAAGACAAAGACGGTACAGTGGCGGTACAGCAAGCGTGGCGCACGCAATGTCTCGCCATGTTGCCTGCTGTTGGCATGCGTCTCTTGCAACGCAACCTTGAAGTCGTTCGATTCTGGGAACGTGCCGGCGGTCGTGGTAGGCGATGCTTCCAGGCTCAGGCTGAGGATCGGCGAGTGGTGTGACCCCACTTGGCGGGCCAGGGGCAGCTCTTTTCTTTTTGGAGCTCCCACGTCATATACGCGACCCGTGCTCCGAACCCCATCGTCGCCTTATCGCCAGTTTGAGTAGTATACACACCACTGTCGCCTCTGATACACAATCATCACCGTACATCCACCTACTTAGCCAACTAATCCATCCCATCACCTGTGCGACTAGCAAACAACCACTCGGGGCTCGGCAAAGCTACCCCTCCAACTACACATCGACCATTGAAACTTCCCAACACACAGGGACCCGCTTCTCTCGGCGTCTTAACTTTTCAACTAGACAGGTGAATCCACATTGACCTCATACTGACCCACGGCCAAATATCTTTTCGGACCTTCACATCCAGCTGCGAATATCTCCAGCCTCCACTTTCACCACCTCAGCCCTGACCTACACCTTCCACCCCGCCTAATACCCTATCCAACAACACCTCCTCTCACACCATGGCGCCCACCGAGATCCCCCCGCCCCTCGAGGGTAAGAAGAGGCGCATTGGAGTCATGACGAGCGGAGGAGATGCGCCCGGCATGAACGGAGCAGTACGCGCTGTAGTGCGCATGGCCATTCACAACAACTGCGAGGCATTCGCCATATATGAGGGCTACGACGGCCTGGTCAAGGGCGGAGACATGATCAAGGAGATGCACTGGGAAGACGTCAGAGGCTTTCTGTCCGAGGGCGGCACGCTCATTGGCACAGCACGATGCATGGAGTTTATGCAACGGGAAGGCCGCCGGACGGCTGCAAAGAACATGATCATCAAGGGTATCGATGCGCTGATCATTTGCGGTGGTGACGGTTCCCTCACAGGTGCCGACAAGTTCCGTGCTGAGTGGCCGGAACTACTGACCGAGCTGGTGCAGGAGAAGCAGCTCACACAGGAGCAGGTCGAGCCCTTCAAGCACCTGAACATTGTCGGACTGGTTGGTTCCATCGACAACGACCTTTCCATGACCGACGCTACCATTGGCTGCTACACGTCTCTCGGCCGTATTTGCGAAGCTATCGACTCGGTCGACACCACCGCTGTTAGCCATCAGCGTGCTTTCGTCATCGAAGTCATGGGCCGACACTGTGGCTGGCTTGCACTCAGCGCTGGTGTTGCAACAGGCGCCGACTTTGTCTTCACACCTGAGAACCCACCAAATGAAGGTTGGCCGGAGCAGATGTGCAAACAGATCAAGAAGCAGAGAGAAATGGGCAAGCGAAAGACTATTGTCGTTGTTGCCGAGGGTGCCATCGATCGCAACCTCAACAAGATCACTTCACAACAGGTCAAGGAAATTCTTGCCAATGAAGCAGGGCTCGACACACGAGTGACTACACTTGGACATGTCCAGCGTGGAGGTACACCATGCGCTTACGACCGTATGCTTGCGACACTCCAGGGTGCTGAAGCTGTCAAGGCAGTGTTGGAAGCTACCCCCGACACTCCCAGCCCGGTCATTTGCATGCAAGAGAACAAGATTGTCCGACGGCCACTCCTCGAGGCTGTCGCCCAGACCAAGGAGGTCGCTGTAGCTATCCAGAACAAGGACTTCCACAGGGCCATGCAGCTCCGCGATACGGAGTTTGAGCAGCAGTATCAAGCCTACAAAATCACCACAGCACAAGACCAGCCAGACCTTCTGCTACCAGAGAACAAGCGCATGCGCGTCGGCATCATCCACGTCGGTGCCCCAGCCGGAGGCATGAACGCAGCGACACGAGCTGCTGTTGCGCACTGCCTTGCCCGCGGCCACACACCAGTCGCGCTTCACAACGGTTTCCCTGGCATAATCCGCCACCACTCTGATGAGCCCGTGGGTGCGGTGCGAGACATCAGGTGGATTGATGCTGAGACCTGGGCGTCCAAGGGTGGATCTGAGATTGGAACGAACCGTGGGCTTCCTAGTGAGGACCTCGAAACTGTTGCGTTCGTCTTCAAAAAGTTCAACATCCAGTCGTTGTTCGTTGTTGGTGGCTTCGAAGCATTCACAGCTGTTTCGGAACTGAGAAAAGCACGCGAGTACTACAAGTCGTTCAAGATTCCCATGGTCATCATCCCTGCCACTATTTCAAACAACGTCCCAGGAACAGAGTACTCTATCGGTTCAGATACTTGCCTGAATGCGCTCATTCAATACTCCGATGCCTGCCGTCAGTCCGCATCGGCGTCGCGTCGCCGTGTCTTTGTTATCGAGACTCAAGGTGGTGAGTCGGGCTACATCGCAACAGTCGCCGGTCTCAGTATCGGAGCATTGGCCGTATACACTCCCGAAGACGGTATCAACCTCAAGATGCTCGACCGCGATATTGACCACCTCCGCAACGTCTTTGCCAAGGACAAGGGTATTAGCAGGTCTGGTAAAGTGATCTTGGTCAACGAGAAGGCGTCGAAGACCTACTCTGTGCAGATGATTGCTCAAATGATTGCGGAAGCCGGCAAGGGCAAGTTTGAATCTCGTCACGGTGTACCTGGTCACTTCCAGCAAGGTACAATCCCATCACCCATGGACCGTGTCAGGGCGGTCAGGTTCGCTATCAAGGCTATGCAACATCTTGAGAGCTTTGCTGGTCTGGACCCAGATGAGATTGATGATGACTCCATGTCAATCAGTGTTATCGGAATCAAGGGCAGCAAGCTACTGTTTTCTCCGATGGAGACTGTCGAGAAGAGGGAGACTGAGTGGCACCGCCGCCGCCCCAAACATGAGTTCTGGATGGCTCTCAAGGAGACTGTCGATACGCTTTCCGGCAGGCCTCTTGCCCCGGCCCAGCCTACCGACATTGACACCTTGGCCGGACGGCCAGCGAAATAGCGAATACGGGACTTTTGAGCTCATGAAGGTGTGCAGGCGTATATTTGAGTTTGACAAAGTTGCTACAAAGGGTCTTTGGCCATCATGATCACGGCGTACATGAAGATAGACGCTTTCCTATGATAATGACCATGAAATAAAATGAATAATACTCATCTTATCTTAGTCTTCTTGAAACTTGTCCAGACTCTCATCGTTCCAGCTCAAAAACTGACCGTTGAAACCCTTGACCTCTTCACCTCCAACAGCCAGTCTCGCAATGACATACCCCGGTTGCTCCGGCTTCAAAAGCCCCCCACTGCTCTTTAGTCCACTAAACTTCTCCCTGTCCTTTTCGCTCATCCGCTCGTGGTGTACTTCTCGGATCTCCCGCTGCATCTCCGTATCTACGACACCTGGTCGGATGGAGATTGTTGTTACCGAAGGTTCTTCAACTGAGAGAGTGGGGGCCAGGTGGTTCAAGACGGCCTTTCCGGCGCCGTAGCAGCCCCAGCCTTGGTAGGCGGAGGTTGCCGCGCCGCTGGAGGTTAGGATGATGCGACCTTGAGTTTTTCGCAGAGATGGGAGGGCGGCTTGAATCTAGTGGAGGTTAGGGTCGTTGAAAACAGGAATGTGAGTAGATTGGAGGAGATGGGTGTATCTTCGAGCAAGCCATATATGCTCCTTCCCCGAGGTTGGGCAATGGAAGACTGAATGGACAAGGGGATGAGAGAAAGACGGAATAGGTACGTACCAGACCCACAGCACTGAAAACGTTAACATCAAACCCTTTCCTCCACTCCTCAGCACTACTCTCTGCCACCTTCTTCACTGGATCCAAGGTCCCGTGATTGATGATCAAGGAATCAAGACGTCCCCATTTCTCGTTGGCCAAAGTCACGGCCTTTTCAGGTAGCGAAGCGTCCGACATGTCGCCAGCAAGTACAGAGACTTTGTCGGAACCATACTGAGAGTGTAGGGCGTCGAGGGCTGACTGGGTTCGTGAGACGAGGACTAACTTGTGGTTGCGGGAGAGGAGGTGGTGGGCGATTGCTTGACCGATTCCTGTATGAACGGGTCAGTAGGCTACGATTCTGACCGACTGTCGCAATAGCTTCTTTCCGATATATATATGTATATATGGAGAACTAGTTGCAACGTGCTAGTCTTTGTACTGCTTCCGTAAATCAAAAGACAAGAAGGAACCTCGAATTGAAACGCTAGGATGGAAACAGATGCTTTGAGTTTGTTGCACGCTCACACATACCTCTGGAAGCACCCGTGAGTATAACAACCATTTCTTTTGATTGGCTCATTTTGACGGTTGATTGGATATTTAGAAATGTGAGCTGGGCATGGGAAAAGTTGTGCTCGTGTTGGAGGGGCTTGCGTCATATTAGTCAGCTTCTTACCATTCGAGCACTCCACGGGCAACTAGAGAGCAACTTGGGGATCATGAGCCATAGTAGTAAGTTTACACGCCAACTCACTAGAATGATATTCGAGATGGAAATGAGCAGTTCAAAACTTGAGGCATTGGTTTGCTGTCCAAGCCTGGTACACTTTTGGACACGTACTACAAGATGACCCCCAAGTGTCTCGCCGCTTCTAGACTCGTACAAACTAAGAGAATAAGACCATTCAACGTACTTTCCACGCTCCGAACCCTCTATATAATCTCCCGTCTACATACTCGCCTTTCCTCTACTCTCAAAAGGCAGAATAAGCACTAAAAATCCCGCAGCAATAAACAGTGCCCCACTCACGTAAACCGGCGCACTCGTTTCCAAGTCCGCAAACATGGCAACAATAGGCGCCATGATACCAAAAACTCTGTTCGCGCTCGCTGTGATAGCATTTCCTGTGCCGCGATCCTTTGTTGGGAAGATTTCGGGAGTGTATGCGTACAAGACTGCGTACATGATATTGCTCATGAAGTTGTAGGCACAGTTCCATCCAAGGAGGCTGTTGGAGTTGAGTGCTGTTGTAGAGCATAGCAGGAACACACCAGTCAGTACTGTGGATAGGGCTAGGGTGCCTTTGCGACCGATATAAGGCGCTTCGACGAGCAGGCCACCAAGGATACATCCTGGAACTCCAAGGACGGCGATGATCAGACTGTTGCGATAGGTTATGTAAGTTGAGCCATCGCCAAAGTCAGCGCCACGTGTGGCTTGAATATAGGGCAGGTATGCGTTGTAAAGCGGGTAGCCGAGCCCGATGAATGCCCAGACTAGAGTGACTGTGCTAGTTGAGAAAGCCAATTTCTTTGTAGCGAAAAGAGCCTTGACGTGGGAGCTGTCCAGCTTTTGAAGGTTGCGCTTGACTGCTGCGGTGGCAGTACTGTTTTGCTGGGCGGTACCAGGCAGCGCATAGCGGTTGCAAGATTCCAGCTCCTCAAGGGTCAGAGATGAAGCCTTGCCGTTGCGGTGGGCAACTTCATGAACAATACGGACGGCTTCCGAGTCGTTGCCTTTGCCCATGAGGAACTTGGGCGACTCGAAGATTGTGAAGAAGGCGAAGCGTCCAATGAACATTATCAAAGCAACACCCCCCATTACCTTGGAGGTCGGTTAGCGATTGCCCTCAAGAGCATGCAGAATAGTACTGACAATCATAAAGTATCGCCATCCCATGTTCTCTCTTCTCGTGCAGGTCATGTCCATCTGCTCACAAGTGAGATTTCCAAGTAACGGCCATGCCACAAGAGTGGCAAAGACTTGTGCGAGCGCCCAGTGTATCGACAAGATCGTCAGAAGATACTGGTGCGATCCAGGGAGAAACCTAAAGTTGGGTGTAAGAAGTCAGTGTCTGTCTCACATTCAGTTTGTACGGGGACATCACTAACTCCAGGAAGATAGCGGAGTCTACGGGCAGGTTCCCACCTACGCCAACAGACCACAAAGCAGCAAAAGTGCCAATGGCAGCAAAGCTCGGACTGCTTGCTGCTATCATACCGAAGACAGCCGTGATACCGATGGTGAGATTGAAAGCCCATCTCCTGCCGAAGACATCGCATCCGAAACCCCAGAACACAGCACCGAAGAGGAGTCCGATATTTTGGGATAGGGACAAGAGGGGTGGTCTGTTTGGTCTGAACTCGTTGCTCACAGGTGTGAAGATCAACGATGTCACGATGGGCCAGAGGTTGTCCATAGCCCATCCGAAACCGATAACGATGAAGAGCTGAGAGTTGTTAGCCGGTCGCTCACGAGCGAATGTAACCAGACCGTGAGCAGACAATGAACTTGTCTAATGGAAGGAGTCTTGATGCTAAATAAGGGAGTGCTGCTGGAATCAATACCTACCTGCCATTGATACCTTCCCATACCAACGTCCTGAATCGCTTTGTTCAGCATCTTCGCCTTGGCTTCGTACACAGGCTCCAGTGACCCGTCTTCCAAGACGCTCACGGGCGCTTCTCCATCTCTTGCAACAGTTTGTGCTGAAGGCTCCTTGTTACTGTAAGTTCCATCAATATTCCTTGGCAAGTCGGCCATGGTTCCTATTTGTTTTCTGAAACCGTTCGTGAGCGCAACATGTGAATGAGAGGGGAGGTCGAACTAGATCAACTTAAACACGGACGACTGGGTTAGTACAAGCGAACTGGTGGCGAGTGCAGTGTAGTGAGCATTGCGACGCTAAGAAACCTGGTGGATGGGAGATCCTTAATGGAATGGTATGTGATTGAACCAGTGGGTCGGAAACTGCATATTTAGTGTGACGACCTTCCGTGTTCCTTGTTGCGCAATCAGCCTTCCCGCTCATTCAATACCGGGCAATACTACCACCACGCGGGGAGGGGGTTGACTTTCGGGAGAATGCCGTGGCTGTACTATATGCCTATTTCTAGATTCACGCAGGCGATTAGAGGACACCGGCCGTAGTGTAAATCCTCACAAGAGGCGCGAGTGTGTTATACTGGGCGATAAGCTACACTTGGAGGGTCAAGATCTGCAGCGCATGCGAGTTGGTGTGGGAGACCTAAGTTCGGCCACGGAGTTCCTCCGCGCTAGTATGCCGTGCCGTCGCGCCTAGGATGACAACGTCGGATCCACGTCAACCAAGTGGGAGAAGCTTCAAGTTTGGTGGTCATTATCTGTTTATACCAAGAGTCTGTGACTCTATGTCTGGTGTACATAATCTCGGTGTAAGTACCAGCAATGCATGATGCAAGCCAGCGCAGTAGCAAGACGGCCGAACATGGTCTACTTCCATAGCTTGCTCAAACTGGTAGCCTTGTCGTCGTGCTTGTTCAGTACCTTTGCAGTGGCTAGGTCAAAGTCCTCCTGCGTTACGTGCACTCTCCTCTCCCTGAGGGCGTACATGCCGGCCTCGGTGCACACACCCTTCAACTCAGCTCCCGAACATCCATTCATCTTCTCCGCCACCTTTGTCAGATTGATGCCACGCGTCAAGTTCATGCTCCTAGAGTGAATGCGCAGAATGTCCGCACGCGCTTCGACGGTTGGCGGTGGGAACTCGATCTTTCGGTCGATGCGTCCGGGTCGTAAAAGAGCGGGATCTAAAATGTCCAGTCGGTTGGTTGCCATGATAATCTTGATGTTCTTGGTCGGCTCAAAACCGTCCAGCTGGTTCAGCAGCTCCAACATGGTTCGCTGCACCTCGGAATCACCACCCGAGCTTCCCTCGACTCGACTCGATCCAATGCTGTCGATTTCGTCCATGAAGATAATGCTGGGTGCGTGTTCTCGTGCCATGACAAAGAGCTCTCGGACCATGCGACTACCTTCACCAATGTACTTTTGCACCAACTCGCTACCAGACACCCGGATGAACTTGCAGTCAGCGTGATGTGCGACGGCACGCGCAAGCAGTGTCTTTCCTGTACCAGGTGGACCATATAGCAGAACACCCTTGGGTTGCGCGATACCGAGCGACTCGAAGAGCTCGGGGTGTTGTAGACCTAACTCGATGACTTCCTTGATCTCCTTGATCTGCTGGTCCAAACCACCAATCATGTCGTATGTGCTGTCGGGCACCTTCTCGACCATCATAAGGGAGACGAGGGGGTCAACGGACGAGGGAAGTAGCTTCTCAAGCTTGTACGAGTCGCTGAGTAGGGTGACGCGCTTGCCGGCGGTGAGTTTGCTGATATCGACGCTGTCGGCGACATCGACGACTGCGTTGATTAGCCCTGGTTCCGCCCCTAGATAGAGCGACACATACCGTATTTGCCTTCAGGGTGGACCTTTACGAGCACCTTCTTGGTACCCATGACCTTGACTACCTCACCGACGTAGGATCCCGGCTGCTGCAGAAGGCCCAGCTCTTCCCGCAATAACCGCACTCTTGAGTTGTAGTCGTTGCGCTGGGCTTCGAGTCGTCGTAGCTTGGCCTGTCCCTGTATGATCTCGAGCTTCATCGTCTCGATCTTGTTGTGGAAGAAGGTATCGAGCGCCATGGCTGTGGCGGGCGCCGGCGGCGGTGTTTGGAGTGATGTGGTCGTCTGGGACAGGAGTTGAATCTGCCAAGTCCGTCTAGTGAACGGTGACAAAGACGGTAGAGCAAGGGCTGTGGGTGAGATAGTGATGGCGTAGGCGTTGGTTGGCTTAGGCGTGGGTGTTGACGCCGTGACGGCCGCTGGAAGCTTCTCGGATTAAGGTTAGACCGATACACCGGCGGAGGAGGAGGAG
This sequence comes from Alternaria brassicicola, assembly GCA_002796735.1. Lineage (NCBI taxonomy): Eukaryota > Fungi > Ascomycota > Dothideomycetes > Pleosporales > Pleosporaceae > Alternaria > Alternaria brassicicola. The sequence continues at coordinate 2,558,157 of PHFN01000013.1, read as the reverse complement.
GAGCGCACGCGTTCACAGGCCGCACCACCATCACAATCTTATACTTATTTTCACGCACGCATCAGTTGTTCGATTCGCATCTAGTTTTAAAGAAGAAGCTCACTTTATCCTATCGTAGCCTCGTGCACGTGAGGAGCTTGTGCCATTGTCAACACGCTGCATACCTCCTTCATCAGCAAAGAACAGAAGCAGGTCCACAAAGTACAAGACGTCTACCCCGTTCTAGCTTGCTGCGCTCTCTTACCTCGCACTTACTGCTTTTTGTCGCGACGCTGCTATGACTTTGTCTTGTCGCTCAAAGAGCATCGATGCCATCTCACGCGATGTGGCGTAGTTGACCTGCACACTCTGGTCCTCGGCCACATTCTCCTGGATCTTGAGACGGGCTATGCCTTTCCACATATCCTTTTCGAGCGCAGCGTTGATCTGAAGAGCCTGGTTGCGCGCTGTATTGCGTGTAATGATGCGCTCGGTCACGACCGGAGAATCTCGTGACAACGTCTCCGAGTCATCCACGAGTGTCTCGTCCCCACTATCTTCGCCGTCCCCATTACCTTCCTTGTTGAGAGCCTTGAGGTCCGCAAAAGTCAATGGCAAAGTGCCATCATCTACTTTCGTTAGTTGGGAGCAGTGCAATGTGGTCGGCCAAGGACATACTCGACGGACGTCGGCCTTTCAGCAATCGCGCAATTCTGAGGCCCTCAAAGTTGTGAACGCGTTCCCTCAACGACTCATCGATTCGCTGTATAGCTTCCGCATTGATCACGGCTTCCTTCCCCTGAAATGTTGGTGTATCAGGTCAGCGTATGCCTCAGATGCAATTTCTACGTCTGAGTTCTTACCATGGTGCGCACCACTCCGACGTGGGCGACCTGAATCCGCAACACAAGCATGGCCTTCACTTGGACCAGCTCATCCATGATGCCACTCAGTTTCTTCTCGTCTGCTGAGCCATCCACCAGCTGGCGTGCAAACTGATTCATTCTACTGGTCATCTTCGGATCCAAAGTTTCAAGCAGTTCCGCCAGCCTGTTTTGAACGGCTTGCAGTCGGACCAGCTCTGTAACAACAGTGGGAATTTGCAGATCTTCCTCGTCATCTATGATACCAATGATAGCCTTGATGCTCTCGAGTTCGCTGCGGTGTCTGGCCAAGACGCCAACGAGCTCTTTCTGGCGAGTATTCGCCTTGCGTAGGCGATCGAAAATTCGGAAGGCTTGCTCCACGAGTTGGGTGGTCGCTTGGATAGCGGCGAAGACAGCCATCACGTCAGCCTGTTACAATGCTCTAGCTTGGTCACTCATCGAGAAGAAGAGGTCTTACCATGAACTATAGCGTATGGATTGCGATCTTGTTGAACAACGGAACAAGTGTCAAAGGTTGCGCTGACAACTTGAGGGCGCAAGATCATATTTATCCGCAATCTCTTCTCTAAGCTGAACACATCCGAGACGTCCTTGGGGCGCAGTATTGACTGTGAGTCGATCGTAATTGCGCTTGGTCCGGTGACCGTTCGCAGCATGCATGCAAGATTGCAGCCACTGATTCGTCATCGCGAAGCGATCTGCAGCCATGAATGCACTCCAGGATAACCTCAAGTTCATGCTGCTGCTGGCGTCCAATAGGAACAAACACCTCTGCTGAGAGGTGCGCTCCTGGACTGACAGTACTGGTGCTTGATGCGAGGGCCTACCAGGGTCTGGAGCGGGAAGAAGGTATGGGGTCGCGCGCGGAGTAAATTGCCGTGTCTATATTCTGCCCTTGTTCGTTCAGCTAGGTTTTGACGGATCCAGCACCGAAGAGAAGATCGAACCGACCATCCTTAACAACGTAGAAGCGATATATGACGAGACATCCTTCCCCGTCTTGCGAGTAGCAAGCGAGATCGACATAGTCGTTGGTGGACGGAAGGCGAATTCGATCTGAGATAGCCTCCATCGTGAATAAATAACAGCTGTGCACTAAGAGGCCCATACGGCGCACGATCTTTTGTGCGATAAAGTTGTTCGGAATGGCGGGTCGGAATATGGCGCGAACTACACAGCGCGTGCAACTCGTGTAGAGTTGAGAGTTAAGTTTTGTCCTTGGAGGACGGATCGATCTAAAGCGCTTTTCTGGTCATTATCAGCCACCGCTCTGTACCAAGTCACACTGGTTGCTGCTTACTGGGATTTGCGCGGCAAACTTCGCGGACACTTTCGATGAAGATGGAATCTCCAGTGCTTTGCCATCGTGCGGGGTCTTCATTGTGCATCTGCTCGGTAGCGCTGATTCGTTCCCAGATGAGAGTATCTTTGTATCCCAGCCGCACTTGCAGTCTTTAGACACAACCAGAGTCTTGCTTGTGTTGGTTAGGGGCGCCCTCTGTCAGTCGGAGTGTAAGATCGACTTACAAGTTGAGATTATAGATCTTGTCTGCCACGGGCCCATTGATTTGAACAGCGTTGCCGTTGGAGATATTCCGACTGACAGATGTTGCCATCTCCACTATTGGTCTTTCCTTCGAAGTGCAGCTAAAGGAAGACATTAACGACATAGTTGATAGTGCACCGAAATTCCCTCTAGATGACATCGGCCGGGACGATGCTACCTATGGGATTGACCGTGCTCGTAGGCTTCAGCATTTACGATAAAAAGGAGCCGTCAAGCTGTGATTGGGAGAAGCATCGAGTCAGCTGGGCGGGGTACGAGAACGCCGTGACCGGTGTGCTGCGGGCTGCATATTGCTCCCTCGGGACTGTTAAACGATATCCTCACAGCCCTGTACCGACGTGCAGTTCCGGTCAACTCGGAACGGCAAAGCGTATGATCAGGCGAAAGATTACCCTGGATATCGATGGATGGATAAGCGCTTCTTGGTTCACGCGCGAATCTTGGGCCTGTGCTCCCATCATCGTCTGCCTTGCCGCGAGGCTCATGCTACACGCAATGCGTTTTGCAGGATCATCACTTCCCTACCTCCTCACGCCACAGCCACGATGAGTTACATTGCTCGAATGCGCCTTAGCTAGCGCTGTTCTCCGCAGATATCTGAGCCACGTTCGTGCGACACGAGTAGGCCCCACCCACATGCAGTCCGATCGCTTTGACTGCGCATCATGGATCGTTATCGTATACATCAGCTAGTCACGGAGCTGGTCGACGATAGCCCGAATCAGGCCGCTGAGATTCTCACCAGGTGCTGTGAACAACAAGATAAGGTCCTCCAGGATGTAATTTCATACATTTTACAGTCAAGACCAAAACAAACCGAGGCTCCCACTCCATCTGCCAACAGGTTGAACATCATATGTCCACCGCTTCCGCCATCTTCGCATGGCTCGCACTACACTGGGACCCCGCCTCCTCGCCAAAGAACGCCACGCCGCTTTTCTTCAACAACCTATCCACTCAGTCCTCCTGGGACAGCATCATCGGTAACATCTCACTCCAGCAGGGGCGACAGCGGCTCGGGAGAGTACATTTTGCTTCCTACTCTCCTCAAATCTGGAATTGTAGACCAGAAGGTTCGCATGAAGTCTGCGCCGATCAGACATAGTGTGATACGCGACAATGTTGTTCACGAGCGAAATCTCAATGATACAACCAATATGAGGCCAGCTCAAGTCAACCAGGTTGATGTGCCATATCGCACGTTTGGGGGATATCAACTAATCTCAGTCTCATGGTCTATCGAGCTTACATGGCGCCGCCCTCATTCCGATTCCACACACAACACTTTGTTCTATGTGGTACCGAGAGACTTGCTTAACATGGATATTCTTCTTGGCTGCGAAGACTCTGGTGAGGGCGTTCCAGGTGTGTATATACAAATTAGCTATTACAAAGCTAGGCCGTTTGGCTGATCAGGTGCGCGCTCTTACCAGACTATCAACCAACCATTGTTCCTGATTCAAAAGCTCGACAGAACCCATTTCCCCAAGAATACAAACAGGGCATGCACTCTCCTGTGCCAACACCACCTTCACCATCATTCCACCGTTCGGCAATGACCCATGACGGATCCGGATCCGTCCGGGCAAGCCCTGTTCACCGTCAAGACGAGCAATACCACGCCCATCATCTAGTAGAGCCGTTCATCTCCCGTCAGCATTCATACAGGACAACAATGGAAAACCACCAGCCCTCACCAGCCCCCACGGTTCTGGACTCGCACATTGAGCACCCGCAACCTCTGCGACCAAACATCGCTCCAACAACTCCAATTCGAGAAGCCGATCCCAACAAAACTACTGATAAGATCAGGTTGTGTCTCTTATGGGACGTGGCTACCGTGAATGTATGGCTAGATCTAAACGCACACGACGAAGCGTTTTTCGGTGCCTTCCAGCAACAAGGCGTGAAACAGCGCAAGAACATACTCGATCGTGCCATGATGGCAATACACCTAAAAAGAGATAAATACGTGCCAAATGACGAGGCTTATGCTCTTGGTCTCGATGAGGATGACTTGGATGCAGACTGGGAGACGACCATCGAGTGGCTCAAGGCCAACAAAAGAGACAAACCGCCGCACTTCTATGGAACTGTGCAATTTGAATAGAGTTAAAGATACGCCTTTCGCGCTAGGTTTATGATTGTAACATCCATGCTGTAACACTCGCGGCGAGAGATGCCTAACGGAGCTATTGGGACTCTCATCATCACTGGTATATTGGACGAGGGTGTGTACGACTTTGCGTAACATCGTCACAAGAAACAAGATCAGTGCCACGTATTGATTCGAAGCAGAGACACGAGATCTAACAGGAACAGTAAGAGACCAGGGAATCAGCAGCACGAATGGGAGGCTGCCACTTGAACTGAATAAGAATAACTCGCACATTCACGTAAATCTTTTGATCCCGTCTAAAGACTCATCTACACATTCAGACACATCAAGCACGATTTGTGATTCCCACAACTGGTAATTTTACCCTTTGTGCTATTGATTGTCTTTGTTACCCTTGACCTCTGCTCAAAGGGCGTGCCACTAGCGTTGTTTTATGAATGACGTTATGAACTACCCTCTTTTAGTACCAATCGCCGTCCCGTCATTACCTCCACCATTGCTTCACTTCCGTCCACATGTACTTTTGAGGCACTCATGTTATAATAAGCGTTGGCCCTACCCCCACTCGATTGTTCAGCACAGTAGCAAGGGCAACAACAATTCATTTACCAAGTCCAGTCCAGTACTTGGTAATTAGTAATGACACGCCAAGAAGGAGCCGACGGCATATCTCTCTGCGAACCACAGTAATTGAACTTCGACGACCAAGAACTCAATACTATCGATGGTGTCGAGCAAGCTGCTAGGCAGCGGGACGTAGACAGATAAAGAGATTCCGCTATCTTAGGTTCTGCGTTATCGCAGCTACCGATATGGGATATGAGACCTAGAATGTTTGCGTTTGGGGGTTAAGGTTCCACCATGAGCTACGGCATTCTTTAAGGATACTTTATTGACGACTGAACACTGGAAGGCAGTCGCGAACTTATCGGTGACTTCAGGGGCAAGGATGCAGGATGTGTTTGCCGCGAAGATACCTCTAGCGAGGGTGTTGGGCATGTAATTTAACCGACCTGTCATATTTTGGTTGACGGTCACGAATTCTTGAAGGAGTGCCAGGTTGCTACGGTACTTTTCAAACTCTGTGGGTTGATGTCAGCCACATCTATGGGTACACGAGGGAATATTTGACGGAGGAAGTACTCGCAGTGATACCACGCTTCTCATGAAACGCATCCAAGGCGTTTGCGCAACGTGCTTCTGCACGACGCATCAAACTATAGTACTTGGTAGTGTCTTAACATTCGGCCAAGGGACGCAGGCCGCGAGCGTCGATTTCACGCTCGATCTTCGCATGATCATGCTTCTCAGCAGGGTGAGCGACTACAGGGCTGATGAGAGAGGTGACTGCAGCAGCACTGGTAAGGATGGCGGCGAAGTTGACCATGTTAGAACGTCACTTCCAGGAAAAGATCAGTCGGATATAGTAAAAGGACGAATGCGAAGTTTAAGGATCTGCTGCAGCCAACGAAAGTCATCAAATGACAATGATGAAAGGCAAGATGTCGCTTTGAACCTCACTGCCTTTATTATTCCTTCTTTTCGTTGTGCTGTCGTATCCTATGGGAGACATTCGCCATGAACGTAGCATCACAAGTGCGAAAGCTTCGTCACGATACATGAGGCGGCGCTCAATGGCCACCAGAGTGGTCGCGAAGATGTGCGTATAGAAGTCGTTACAAGTTTCGTCGAAGTTCTGCTTGATGCTTAGGTTCGACTCATGCACCAAGCGATGCGATCAGTTCTGTACACGTCCATCTTTCTCTATTCGCTCGACCTCAGCTCTCATCGTACCACAGCACTATTACTATTGCTTCCCCAGGCCTTTTGCATTAATGCCTCCGCCGTGATCGGATGTAACTCAGGGAACACATCGTTTCTCAATCCTTCTCCTGTGATATCTATAACTCCTTCAACAGCCATAACACCGTACGTAGCTACCATAACTCGAGTAGCATCTTCTGGAAGCCCATACGAGCCCTCCGGTTGCTCGAATAGCGTCGCCTGACCCTGCTCTAGCTTTTCGATAGAATCATAGGTGACTTCCCATTTTTCGCCTATCATTCCAACCATCAGCATTGCTCTGAAAGATCATGATATAATTGCCAGGGATGACTTACCGGTAACCCTCTCCGCAATTTCCAAGACTTTGTTCCACGTCAACTTATCGCTAGCAAAAGCGCTGAACTCGGGCCATCTCTTCTCCTCGTCCAGTGAAGCAGCAATGTACTTTGCAACATCTGTCGAATGCAAAAACGTAACCGGTGCCTCGCCGTCGCCTGGGAGTGCCGCTTTCCGATTGTCAAAGTCCAAGGCATATTTAAAGTGCTTCATGTTGCTCTTGCAATACGGCATGCCAAAGTAATCTGAGAGCCAGCCGAACATGACACGCGTGAAGTCGAGATGAGAACTGCGGAGTAGATCGGCAGCATCCTGCCACCATTTCGCTTCAGGGTGGAATTCGAGGAGCCCTGGGTGGGAGTAGTTGATTCCGTACTCGCTGGGCATGAAGCGCTTTACTGAACCAGAATCGATTGCTGCTTGGATGAGGTTCATCTGAGCATTCGCACTTTCTTCAGTGAAAAGTGCCAGCGCAGATATGACAACTTCAACATTGTGTTTCTTGAGAGACTCTCTGACAGACACTACATCCTCGTAGCTTGCTTCGATTACTTGTACGGACTCAAGGCCTGGTATGTTGTTGACCTAGGCATTGTTAGCGACTCTTGTGCGATAACGGCAGATTTCCGTGTTTATACCTTTCGGCTCATGATCAAAACACGGTGTTTTCCTTGACGAACAAGTTCTTCAACAATCGTGCGGCCCATGCCACCGGTGCCTCCGGCAACTGCTACGGTGACCATGTCTGAATGTTGATCGAGGATGGACAATGAAAGTGACTCGTTATAGGGCTACTAGAAAAAGCGGTGACTGACGAAGCTACCGAGCAAAGGTGAAGGGATTTCTGATCATCTAAAGACATCACAGCTAGGCTTATATGACCAGCCAGTGGACAAAATCCGGTCGAAAGCTCTATTGCTGTACGACGTGTATTGTAAATCCGTCCCCAGGTATCTTGGTACAGCGGCACGGAGTTGCTCCTAGACATGGAAGAAAGCTGCGCCGCTCGTCAGCATCGAGTGGGAAGCGAGGCCTAGGAGGTTAGCGCCTCAGCGGGATTACGTGACGTGGGATTCCCAAACCATAGAACAGTCGAAGCAAGCACTGGTGATTGGATCGCGGTACTGTGCCGGGCATACGGACATTTCGAAAGTGCGTAAAGTAGGTTAATCAGCATACCAGGAGACGTCTCTTACATTTTGCTAGCCCTATTGGGGTATAGTCTGAACTCGGTGTCCGTAGATCGCCAATATTTACACCATCGACTTCGGACGATGAGTGCTCTTGCGTTATTCAGCCCTTTTTTCTTTTTTCCCGATTATATTCTCATTAGGTAGTATCGATGAAAACAATCCTGCTTCCTGCAGGACAATCCTTCAGGCCCACAATGCTCATGGTACATACAAGCCTTCTCGAGGTCAAGTAGCTTCGAGAAGCAGGCCAGCCATTGGCGTATGCGAGCCCTACGTTGCTCGAGTATTACTTTATACGTACTATTCAAAGCGACCATGTCACAGCCAAAATTTCACACTCATCTCTTCAAACCAGACCGTCACTGGAAACTCTGCGTCCGCATTACCCGTAGATACCAATCAATATCATCACTCTCCTGTCCCTCGTTTTAGTCAACCCCTACAGTCTGCCACATATCCACAGTCCAGTGTCTCTATGCCCAGAAGGCCATTGAGTTTACATACCTTATTTCAGCAGTCATAAAACCCTACTACAGTCGACATGCTGCCCTTCCTCTTGGCAGCTTTCCTGAAGGACAGAATCCTCAATAAAACCTTCTTCGTCTGCCTCTCGACCTTCGTCTCTCTCATCACCTATCTCTTCGTACTCCTCGGCTGCATAAGCAAGGGCGTAGGAATCGAGAATATATATTGGGTGATGATATCGCAGAACGGGACCACTGGACAGCCACTAGTTGGAGTGAGAATGGGGTATTTTGGTACGTCTTTGCCCTGACTCGGCGCTCTAAATGTGGAAATTACTGTTAAACGTGAATCAGAGAGTGACATACCACAGGTCTCTGCGCATGCTTCCCACCAACGCTACAATGCCCAGCGACAACCCGACTCCCGCGGCATTAGAATGCTTCCCAGGTGATACACCGCCGGGCCTTTCCAGCATACCATTGACGCGTCCCGTCCTTTATTCTGCCCTGACACTCCAAAATTCCGCCCTATACCCTCTCCGCGCACTCGCCTTAACCCTGTACCTTGTGTCTCTGATATATCACTTCATCTTCCGGGAACGAGGCGGCCGTAACGAAAAGATCTCAAAGCTCCTTGTAGGGGTCAGCGCAGCGCTGGGCGTTGCTGGAGCATTGTGTGTCATGTCCAGTGCGAAGGCGTTGCATGAAATAGGAATTCTGCTCCGACATGATGCGGTTGGTGGTGGAGAGGGCGATGTGACCATTCAAGCCGGAAGCTGGGAGGGGGCTGGACTCTGCATCGCAGCCGGTATCCATTGTTTCATTGCGATATATGTAGCATGTGGAATGCCCAGCTTTAGTCTGGGTTTTGGTGAAGGCTATATCGGAAGGAGAATTTTGTAGAGCTGAGCACGAGGTGGCTTTCTGTGGAAACATAAAAAGATGCCTGCTATTATCCCAAAATTGATGTCGTGTGCATGCAATCAGTAGTACATAGGTTTGTAGTTCGCATCAGTGACCAAATTTGTGCAATAGCAGTGACCGAAGATGCCGGGGTTTGAATTGAAGAATATCGAATACTGTCGAGCCCGTTCTCGAGTGTGCCCGCAACACCATGAACGCCTCGCCAAGGAAATCCTCGTGCCTGGAGATGCCGTTGCATTCGTAATAGAAAAAGCGCTTAGAATTGATCGAGGGTCATGCTCATAGAGACGTCGGTGTTTTCAACCATCTTGGTGAACTCCTCGAAGCTAATCTTGCCGTCGCGGTCCAAGTCGGCCTCCATAATGGTCTTGTCGACAATCTACGTAAATGTTAGACTCGTGCGCTGTGTAGCTACCAATCCGTATTGTACGTACCTGCTGCAGCTGCTGATCCTTGAGGTTGCTTCCAACCATCATCTTCAGTACTATGAAGAGCTCGCCGTTGCTGATGTAACCGTCGCGATCGATGTCGTATACGCGGAATGCGAAGCGCAGCTTCTCCTCCTTGTTGCCCTTGCTGCTGAAAGCCGAGAGACCGGAAACGAATTCCTGAAAGTCAACGTCGCCGCCACCGTCCTCGTCGAAGATGGCAATCATGCGTGTTGCGAGAGGGTTCGAAGAGATCTGAGGGAGGGCTAGGAATTCGTCGCGCTCAATGGTACCAGAGTTGTCCTGGACTAGAGTTAGCCAAGCGTCCGAGAGCCTCTATGCAGTCTTGGTCGCGCACCTTGTCCAGCTTCATAAAACGCTTCCTTAGACGGTCAACCTCTTCGCGGTCGACTAGGTGCTGTTAGCAAGCATTTCTCAGCCCCGCCAGCGCTCTCTCAAATACGCCTTCGCTTTCGCCGGCTACGTACAGTTGGACCCGGAGGCTATGTTGTCGAGCAGCCCGGACTGTTGATTACCCATTTCGGCGGTTTGTCTGGGGTAAGAATTGCGTGCGTGGTCGAGGATGTTGGCGTGGCTCAATGTCGTGGGGCTTGCTTGCTCGCCGCCGCTAGGGTCCAGCTGTGCTAGAGGCAGCCACCGCTCCCCAACGTCAGCCGCCAAGACTGTACCTTGACTTCCGCGCATCTGCCTTCAACACTCACGTTGAGCTTCGCGACATAGTACGGTAGCAGAAACAATGGACTCAGATATCCCCACCGAGGTTGGCTCGCTACTGCAAGGCGCTTCCATCAACCGACACCCGTCCGTGCGGCACGACGTGAACCCATCGACGGCCGCATCCGAGAAGCAGCCCGTCACCCTCAATGAACACCCGGATCCCGACAGCTCGGAAGTCGGCGAAGATGAGATTCCAGTCAGCGTGCTAGATCCGGTACCGCGGCAGAAGACGATGCCTCCGCTGCCAGATCTGCGATTTGAACAAAGTTATCTGAAGAGTATCGAGCAAGCAGAGGGGTGGCAGGGCGTGTTATGGATCACACTGCGGGATCAGGTACAGCTGCAGCAAGAACCAGAATCGGGGAATTTTTAGCTAACCAATAGCATAGGTCGTCATGTGCTTCGCCCAAGGCGTACTGTGGACTCTCGTACTCAATGGCTGGCGACATTGGAACCGATCGGCCAAGTTCAGTGGACACGGCGTCGGTGCGCGGATACGGAGATGGTGGTGGGGAGTCAATAATTGGTCGATACCAAACGCAAAGTCCAAGTTGAGGGATACCAAATTGGCAAAGAATGTAACGGAGGTAAGTGTGGCCTTCTTGAAAGTCTGGCGCCAAACACATTTCTAGAGTGCGGACTATACGCTAACAATCATCTAGTACTACGAGGGAGAATTCTCAAGTGCAGCTCAAGATTGAGCACGATGATTCGTAGCACTTGATTCACCCATATCTGCGCCTAAATGTCATGGATTAGAGCAGCCCATTCGAGGATTGTGAGGACACTTCAAACACTGCACCTGGCCTTTTCAGTGTACTTTAATCGCCAACGCCGGCCCACTAGTGCATCTCGGGCGCCTTGGTGATGTCGAGGCGTTCATTGGTTGTCAAATACGGATTGCGGCAAGGGCGTCCCTTCGCAACACCACTCCACGGAAGCCAATGTGTCTGTGCATATGCGCATGCCGCAACGAGACTTAACCCACTACGGCACAGCTCTTTGTATACGTTGTCGTACCCAACATGAACTCCAGGCTTCTTTGCCTCTACACATCCTTCACGCAGATCGTGTCAAAATCCCTAATGTGACTCTTTTTGTATTTTAAGTAGAGACCCATCGATTGGGTAGTGTATAGTCTGCACCAAAGGAAATGTCGAAGAGCCGTCGACTGGATGTGTGGCTTAGGGCTTGGGTTTCCTTTGCATCAGAAGCTAGTCTTCAGCGATATCTTCAAGAGGAGGTTGCAAAAGCCAAAGGCAACGAAAAGCAGATTCTGTATGTATATTCGAAACGTCAAGAGAAATCTAGACAAGGCAATCGAGGTTACGACAATGATATAAGGCCTGTGTTACGACCGTAGGGTTCAGTATTGTCGCCATAAGAATTGCATGGGAATCCTGTACTGACTCCGCACACCAACATGTAGATGTGACTTGGAAGACATGAATGCAAATCCGGTAAGTTAGCATCATAGAGCCGTGGACGTCAACATATCGCTGGACGCGGCGAGAAAGACTGCTGGGGTGCTAATCGTTACAGGCGCTACATCGCCTTTTAGGAAGCATGCCGGCTTAGATCGTCGGACCCTCCAAAAGGAAAAGAGTTGGGAAAGTCTGGACTGAACGTTGAAGTAAGCATTCTCCGGGAGTAATTCTAGTCGTAATAGAGAACTTTGAGAAAGTTGTATCCAAGTCTTTCGATCTTGGAAGAAGCGTTTATTATGCCGCTGCGTTGTTGCCAGATTGTAGGGAGAGTCCTTACAAAGAAACTCGTTTTCTCTGATGCATCTGTTACTACAAAATGAACCTAAAAGCTAGAGGTGGTATTCTGTGTTAGAGTTCTGATAGAAAAGCAATAGTGCATACCTTTAGGGTAGGTTTTGGTGTTTAAGTACAATTCGTAAAAGAAGAACTTCACCGAGAAAGACCATGAGTATATGAGTGCTATACATCTGCCCTATTAAACCGATGATGGTGACATTGGAACAAGACCTTGTGACTGCTTTTCGAATGCGATATGTAGATAGTGTAAGCCTTTAGGTATTTGAAGGGTACTCATGACTTCGGAAATTGGGGTGATACGAACGCCACGTGACAACGCGCCTTAGCGCCGTGGCGCGTCACTTCGGAGGTTTCCATTGTTAACCCTGCTACACGACATGCGACTTCACGTCCAACAGCCAAACACATGAAGCCCTTTAGACCGCTTACCCTCGGTCGCCCTCCATCAGGGACTGGCGAGCCACCAAGCAAGAAACGCAGAATTTCGTCCAACGCGCTTTCGTCTGGCAATCGTCAACCTCTCAACACGCTGAACAACCCCGCGCCAGCACAGTTCCTGCCCCCGGGTCTCGAGGGGAACTATTACACGGTATTGTGGCGGAAATACACAACCAAGAAGAACAAGACGTGGGATGGTGATGGCGTGCTCGCTGTGACAGGTGGTTATGCCACGCTCACCGATAGCGATACTGGAAAAGAACTGGGCAAGGGAGTATGCAATCGACCACTACTTCCGGGCTCGACAATGTCAGTTGGTGGCAAGGAGCTTGAGATTGAAGGCCCCATCGACAAGGCGGATTACCTGGCCGGACGCATGTTCCTGGGGACTACTGTAGCTGCGCCTTTAGATCAGTCGAAGCCCATCGAACCAGGATACAAGCTTCCCTCATCGGCCAAGTCGAAAACAAGCAAGAAAAACAGCGCTTCTGATGATGCGGAGAGTGTACCAGACTACAAGCCATCAGCCCAGCGCAAGCAACAATTTAAGGCCCCCCTACTGCCAAATACCGGTATGCCTCAACGAAATCCGTCGATTCCACAACCACGTCACGACCCTCACGCACCAAATGCCCTGGTCATGAAGCGGCCCAAGTCCTGTCCGAAAGGAAAGCAGATTGTTGACGTTGTTGTTGATCCAGTCCTCAGCAAGCATCTCCGCGAGCATCAACGCGAGGGTGTGCAGTTCCTATACGAATGCGTGATGGGCATGCGATGCGAGGGCGAAGGAGCCATTATGGCCGACGAGATGGGATTGGGCAAGACACTGCAAACTATCGCGCTGCTCTGGACGCTGATGAAACAAACCCCGATACACGATACCTCGCCAGTCATCACTAAGGCTCTCATTGTATGCCCTGCTGGCCTGGTCGATAATTGGAAGCGCGAGTTTCGAAAATGGCTCGGCAACGAGAGAGTTGGTGTGTTTGTGCTGGACGGAAAGAATAAGAAGATTACCAACTTCACAAAGGGCAGAGCTTATAACATCATGATCGTCGGATACGAGATGCTACGTGTTGTACAAGAGGAGCTGAAAAAGGGCAGTGGTGTTGATATCGTCATTGCAGATGAGGGCCACAGGCTAAAGACAGCGAACAACAAAGCAATGCTTGCCATTCAGTCTCTCAATACTGAGCGCCGGATTATACTATCAGGCACGCCTTTGCAAAACGATCTAGGCGAGTTCTATACCGCTATCGACTTTGTCAACCCTGGACTACTAGGGCAACGATCAGCTTTTAAGCGTTCATTTGAAGCGCCCATCATGCGCAGCCGTCAGCCAGGGGCGACTGAATCAGAGCTTGAAAAGGGGGAGGCACGATGGAAGGAGCTCGTATCTCTCACTAGTCAATTCATGATCCGCCGGACAGCAGAGGTACTTTCTAAGTACCTTCCACCCAAGACCGAGCACATTGTCTTCTGCAGGCCGACCAAAGGACAAGCAGAGGCATATCGTGCAATACTGGGTTCGCCGACGTTCAGACTTGCATTAGGAAGTACGGACATTGCACTACAGCTCATCAATGTCCTAAAGAAGGTCTGTAACAGCCCATCCTTGCTCAAATCGTCAAAGGACAACGATGACACGCCATCGGAGATGCTGCAGTCGCTTCTACCTCTTATACCGAGTAAAATCCTCAGCTCAAGTGCTTCGAGCGCGAAGCTGCGACTGCTCGACAGCCTGGTGCACCGAATCTATACCACCACAGAAGAGAAGATCGTCATCGTTTCCAACTACACTACGACACTGGACATGATCGAGCGACTTCTTGTTTCGTTGTCCTACACTTACCTCCGCCTCGACGGTAGTACACCGGCTTCCAAACGCCAAGCTCTTGTGGAGAAGTTTAACAAGACACCAAAGACCACATCCTTCGCTTTTCTTCTATCTGCCAAATCCGGTGGCGTCGGTCTCAATTTAATCGGTGCATCGCGCATCGTGCTCTTCGATATTGACTGGAACCCTGCTACCGATCTGCAAGCTATGGCGCGCATTCATCGCGACGGCCAGAAACTGCCATGCAAGGTATACAGATTCCTCATTCAAGGTGGTCTAGATGAGAAGATCTATCAGCGCCAGGTCATGAAGATGGGTCTTGCAAATGCTGTCGTGGACAACAAAGCTTCTGCATCCTCTTTCTCGCAGGAAGAACTTCGCGACCTCTTCCGGCTTGATGAGCGTGAAGGTTGCCAGACACACGACATACTCGGTTGTACGTGTGACTGCAAGGGTTCACTAGAAATTAAAGTCGAGGAACAGGACGTGGCTTCTGAAGTCGATATCGAGGACTCGGAGGAAGATCGCTACCCAACTCTTACAAAAGCAAGCCAGGTCAACATTGAGGAGCAGGAAGCGAAGATCAAGGCTAGGCGCGCAGCAAAACTTCCCAAGCTCAGGATGTTGATGGAATACCGACATATTGACACCAAGATCCTCAAGGGAACGGCGAAAAAGGAGGGAGACGAGAATGAAGAAGGGGCTGCAGACGACATGGCGGTGGCAGTAGATGATGATGTATTCCTCGATGTTCTAAAAGAATCGGAGTGCAACGTCGGCTTCCTACTAACGAAGTCGACGGCGTAAGTGCATATTATGCACGACACGAGAGAAAGAAAGGTTCAAGCATTATTTATAGACATGCATAGCGACGGAGTTTTGGTTCCAAGTAGCATGCTTAGTGCCCCTAGCCTCCAAGAAATTTACGTATTGTAATGATTTGAGAAGCTGACATTCAATCGTAGAGTCGGTTGGAGATTTTTACATATCAAAGTGAAAGGCATAAAGGTATGTCCTTCTCTGTGCTCATACTATGGTCTATAGCAGTGTGCCTTTTCCCTCCCCACCTGCATCGACGGCAACAAAGCTTATCAGACCGCATGGGACAATTTGACCGCGAGCGCGATTTGTGGTGTTCATGTCACGTGTTGAAAGATTTCCTGCAAGTCCAAAATTTCAAAGACTACCTGGCTTATGTTGCTGTGGCGAAGGCCTCTGTTGCGCTTGAGGATAGCAACAACGAGTAGTTAAAAGAATGATACCCCAGTGGCGCGCATAATCAAGGCCTTTCATGTATGGTCCCTAGAAACGGCGCATGAGTACTCTGGGGGAAGCGAGTCCTTATCGAGCGTTTGCAGTGGACACTGCACTCGTATCTGAGTATCCTGAATTCCATACTCGTCGCGACAGTGGTAGATGGGGCGAGGACAAACGAAGAGGCGAGTGCCAGGTAAGGGGAAGATATGGGTTTGAGGAAAATGATGTTAGCGCTGGCCAGGGCAAAGTCTGGCATCGCAATACACCTGTAGAGAGCAGTAGGCCGTTGTTAGTGTTCACCGTGGAGGAGAAATGTTTCGTACCACAGGTATGCGAAGAAAGCCATGAGCGCTATTGGGAAGTCAGAGCGCGGTGGTTGTCTGCTCGCTCAGTGGTCATGTACTGTTTTGTGTGGGGGTTCATCTTCATCGAAGGAGGTCGATTCCTTGGTACTGCTGCCTAGGCTGTACACACAAGACGAGAAAAGGTTCCTTTAAACGCCCGTCTATAAATTGTAGGTAGAAAGTGACTGAAGCTTTCATACAGATAGTCCAAGTCGATGATGTGATGAAACTTTTGTCCTCGACATGGATCTAAATACGGTGAGTTGAAAAAAGAAGGAATTTATTGAGACTAGTTTCATACATTGTTCTTAGCTCAAAATCAAGATGGGTGGGTGTCAACATGGACGTGCGCATGGTGCTTGCAGCCAACGTCTTTGAAGAATTCCCCAATGACCTCTGCCTGCCCTGTTTTTCCACGTCGTACCGCCGAGCTCATGTAGGTGTGCTATCTGGGGATTGCAAGTCTTTCGGTTCAAGCTGCCTATGTAGGTACACTGAGATTGTACTGGAAGTAGTTGAACCTAGTCAAAAGGATGTCCTTGTCTACAGTGACTGCTTTTAAAGAAGTACAGATATCAACGATGATAGTGTCGCGTTGGATAGTTTGAACGGTGAGCTAGCCGCATCGTTTTGTAGCTCTATCCTACTTACCGAGGTCTACAAGTTTAGGTGAGTGCACGGGTGAGCGTATATCGTAGTGATAGGAAAACGCATGAGTCAAAGGAAAGGAAAGATGAAGGAAAGTAAAATTTAATAGAATCGAGGTAGCTTTATTTGTCTGGAATCCTGCTTCGGCCAGAACCATCATCCACATTCTTGGGGTTTGATGCGGCCTACAGGATCATCAATCGCGTACCGTCATCTTATACAGTCTATAAATGGTGGACTCAAGTATCGCCCGCTAATGCGCAGCCATGACTGAACTCAGTTGGCATAATCTCGGGGAGGGCAGTACGAAAGATCATGTTTTTCCGAAATGTCCACAATCCCAAAATGCTCAAAGACTACATTGAAAATGGAAGGGAGATGGTGGTCACACGATTAGTAGCCATTTTAGAAACACATAGTAGTATAGTTCATTGAGAGGTGAAATTGGGCCAGTGCAGTCACGCGTCAACACCAAGCGGTAAATATAGACCGAACGTGGAGTGCAAAATTTACAGACGACGAGGAAAGCTAGACCCAGCGACTATATGGTAGCATGTGACGAAGAGGTCGATTGAAGATTTTGCAATACACGATTTGGAACGAGTTGATTGAAAGCCTTTGAAAGACAAAAGAAACCCGGGTATACGCGCCGACATTCCAACCTTTTCCCGTTAACACCATCCTACACCATCCGTGACAAAAGCGACGAGCACGAGAAGGAACCATCAACAGGAAATTATAAACAAGAAAGCGAAGAGCAAAAGGGCTAGCGACGCTGAAATGACGAGGGATCAGGGAAATGAAGGCCAGAGTTCATATACCGCCCATATTCACCTCGTCCGACAGAAAATCCGCCTCTTCAAAATCGCTTCCACAGCCTGCGACAACTCTGGCCTCGATATGCGACGCATTCTCGAAATCCATATCGATGTCGTCATGACTAATTGTCCTTTGTGCGGTTCTTCTTGACTTGGGTTGCGCAAACTGCCTCACCGGTGGCAACATGCTCAGTCCTGGAGGCGGAGTCTCGCTCAGCGGACTAACAGGCACCTCATCGACCTCGATACCCATGCCCATGGTCTTTGTCAACGATGAGCCGAAGAAGAAGTTTGTGACCAATGGCCTGACCTCGTCTTCGTCTTGCCATGAGCGTTTCGACGAGTTGTGTGGACGTTGCGACGTGGTGGAGCAGCCGCTATCGGTGGAGGCTGTCGAGGAAAATGGCTGGGTGAAGGTTTCGGCAGGAAGAGGGAAGTAGTTTGGTGGTGATGGAGTGCCGTTCGCGTTGTAGAGATGTGGGTTTGTTGTAGGCTGTGCAGCAAACCCTCCAATCTTGTGCAGGCCGCAGAAGGGCAGTAGTTCTCGCTGGTGTTGAACCTGGTCTGGTACAGCTTCTCGGGGTGGCTGGACGGCCAGTGTGGGTCTCGACATGGCGGGTTGGATCGAGGGCAGTCCGGATATCTTGCGTGTCTTGTAGCCTTCCGGCACGCTCTTTCGGACTCTCATTCCGACGCTCAGCAAGTCTGCTTGCACTTGTCCTGGGACGTCGGGGGCGAGCCTCTCCCTATGCTGATGCTGGTGTTGTGCAACGCCTCTCGTGTTTTGGCGTCGCGGTCGGGTAGTCGGATCTAGGCCCCGCAGATCGTCGTTATCCTCGCAATCGTCCCGCACCTCAAAATAGCTGGCGATGTTGGGTTGGAACTTCCTCTTGCTGCGGTGTTCTTCTGCCGGCGCGTGGCGAGCTTGCATACCGGGTGTGAAATGTGTGTGCGAGAGAGGGGAGAAGGTGAGGAGGCCGAGTACGGCAGGATCATGCAGTCTCGCTGAGGTGGATCAGAGGGATCTTTCTGATGCCGCTTCGATGCACGCTCGAGCCTTTCTTTGGGGGCTGAAGATGGACAAGGATCCGGGATGACAGGACGGGTGACGGATGAATTGTGGGTGCTTGACGAGGAACGGCGGGTAGACTTGGTTTTCGGATTCAGCGTCGAGGGGAAAACAGAGGGCGAGAAAAAGCAAACGGGACGGAAATGCTCGATCGCCTGGCCGGATGACGGCAGTTGATGGACATGGGGAGTCGTGACGCGACAGGCCGAACGAACCAAGGGAACCAAAGGATGAGCTCATTCACGCGGTCTCCACCGCGCATCGCTCACTATGTAGGCTGTCGAGTGTCTGAGATTCAAGGCTGTCTCCAAGCCTGTGCTGAAACCGCTACATGCAGTGTCCCACGACCAATGTCTTGGTGGTACAAGGACGCTTGCTTACTCGGTCGTCGCGCTGGCCCTCGTTGCTCCGCGACAACAAGACCTGTTTGCTGTCTCGTCCAGCTTTCTAGACAAACCTTTGCCCGCAAGCATGGCTCAGCGTGACTACGCTCTAGCTACCGGCGTGCCTTGTTCCCCTTCACTCACGCTTACGCATCCCCTGGTCATCGTCTCTATTGGTCCTGCCGATGCGCATCTGGGCCCAATCCCCCGCAACATCGGTGCACAATGCATCATTCCGGTCCGAGGTCTAACGAGGACGCGGATTAGACGCACAAGAGGCCTTCATTTGCCGAATAGTAGATTGAAAGGAACCCCCTTGTTCGTAGTTACGTATGAAAGGCCATTACACCGGTACGCCTTGCCCCCTTAGAGCACGCTTGCTGATAGAGATCCACAACCCAAATGCATCAAATCCCCCCCACTTGCCATGTCCTGTCAAGCGCTTGCTTGCTTGCTTCTTTGATCCTCTTGTCTCGCATTGGCCTTGCCTCTACGATGTCGGCACGGGAATGTTGGCCATCTCAACTTCCTTGCTCTGCTGCCTAGCTGCCCACTTGTCCGCCATCCAAGTGACAATCGTAACAGCCATGCTTGCACCTACAAGCAAAAACACGATAAGCGTCCCGACAAGCGCAAACTTGCTTGCTCCACAAAGAGTTTTGAAATCTCCGTTACCCATGCCAGCCGGCATAGCGATGTCGCCAGGCAAATCCTGAGCAAGCGGTTGCGAGTTCTGCATCTTGCAGCTCCAGGTCTGGATGGTATCAACTTCCGGCGCGTTGTTGTTGAGCATGTGTGCCCAGATCGTCGTGATCAGAGTAAGCAGCAGAGTAGGAAGGAGGGTGGCGAGAGAGAGGAGGGCGCGGAGAGTGTATTTCTGACGAAGAGCGAGCTGATGCTTGTCAGTAGGCAGCTCTTCACACAATAGTGTTAGGACCGGTGCTCACCTGAGGCACAAATGATGCGATCAAGAAAGCTCCACAGAGAACCAATGTCACGACGGACGACGCAATGAGCGCTTTGGTGCCTTGCACATCAAAGTGCTGGGGCCACATTGGTGCCCACCACGGGTTTGTGAGATGTTGCCTGTTAAAGACATCCAAGGTGTGTGCCGAAGTGCCCAGAATACATATGCTGAAGAGGACGACGAGGCCGGTGATGATGGCCTGTGCCAAATGAAAAGGAGCGGGGTTGATCTTCATCTTGGTCGTAGTCTTGCTTTGGAGATATCTCTTGTTGTATTATGCAAACGCAAAAGCGTAAGGTATGAGGGTATAAAGACCAGGTCGTTAGATTGGCGTCAACCAGGAGCACCTCTCTTTCTTAAAATCAAGGACGAATAACGAGACAACTTAAAAAAAAACAAGCAAGCAAAGAAGGCCTGATATAACCTGAGGCTTTGAGAAAAGCTTTGCCTGGGTTGATGGGAAACAACTCTGAGGGTGGCACATGCCTTTAAAACGACCTGGTCGCAATTGGGGTTTCACGCGTACAGAACACATCGTGCAGCCCCTTGCAGCCATCTTCAGTTCGCGTCTCGAAATAGACGAACAAGAGTAAAGAAGGGTCGGTAATCTGTCTTGCCGCTGCGACCATCATTGGGACCTGGGTTAGCAGCGCCGGATTGCTGGGTTCGTGGTGGTGTATTGATATCCGTAGCGCGTAAGCTGCAGACCAGTCCTAGAATAGTGATAGTAACCAGCATGTCGTATTGCCGCATTGCCGCATCTGTACATTTAGCAACCCACACCGTTCACTGTGGTCGGTGGCATCTCCACTCCATCAATGAGGTTGCCGATCGTGCCGTGCATCAGGTTCTGTGGCTTGCCTGTAGTTCTGTTGGCAGCCAAGCATGGCAAAGTGAGGGCATCGGCGGCTGTAGTGTACTTTGATGCCGTCGAATGAGGGTACAGGAGGGCCTACATGCAGGGTCACTAGAGTGTGAAACTGAAACGCGAATGCAGTGTGGGCGCTTCGAGAGTTGAGGTGCAAACGTTGATTCGCCAAATGTATGGGCGCTTACAGGTCTATGGTCCTTTCTGCGCCATGATTGGCTGCGTGCTTCTCAAGCAGGTAACAACATGGATTTCACAATCAACAAAAATAGTGGTCGACTTCAGACAGCAAGCTTGGTGTAAATTGGGGTAGGCTGATGGGAACGGTAAACGGCTGGATGCACTTGGACACAGCAATGACAATTGAGAGGCGTGCCTAGTTATATGGACGTTGACAGTACAGTTGGAGTAATGGAGTAGAGAAACCTCACTTTCTCACAATCATCTCACTATCGACCGCGATATGATACATACACAGGCCGCTGGCCAGGGCAGTCCTGACCAAGCCGAAGTGTGTCGCAGCGTTGCAAACCGTCATGGCCGGAGAAACGGCCCGTCTGTGCTCTCAAAGTTGACCCGTGAGACCTCCAAAGCCCCACTTCCGCCGCCCAAAACTTTGTGTGTCTTTCGCCTTGCCCTTCTTCGCAGTCTCTAGGGAATGTTCCTTCTCCCAGTCTTCATCGGCCTTGTACACAGTGATTGCGTGCTCGAGGTTGTAATCGGCTTGTTCAAGGTAGAGAAGTGCAACATTGTATCTGTCACGAAACGTTAGCTTCTGCATCTTTAGGGTGAACCAAAAGGTTGTAGCGCTTACTCGGCCACCTTGCATTTAACCATGAACTTCCGTAGCTTTGTCTTTTTGATCTCTTCTTCCTCGCCCTCTAGCGGCCTCGGACTAAGACTAACTCCCCCTTTGTAGAACTCTCCGGGTATAAGCACCGTTCTACGCGCCGCCAACAAGTGGTCTGCATATAAGTTGTTCGTTCGGCGTAAAGCATCGGCGGGTACACCGTATCGAAGCGACAGCGACAAGATCGAGTCGTTGTTCTGATCGACAAAGTGTAGGACATCGGGCGCATTCCCAGCATCTGATTTCGCTTTCTCTGGTGGTGGTTGCAGTGCGTTGTGTGCTGAGTATGGCGGTAGTTCGTCGTCGGCTTGCTGCTCGACTGGTGGCGAATATGTAGGAGGGTCGCGTAGACCATGTGGTGGTAATGCCGATGGTCCCGTCGATATCTGGCAGTATGGGCAGTAGTTCTGGAATCGTGGATTGTCCGTCAAGCATCTGGCGCATATGGCGCGGTCACAGCAGTCAAGCCTACGCTCGAACTGGGACGGCTTCTCGGTCTTCTCGTCGTACGTTGGGGACATGGACGACAGGAGGGCAGCGCAGGTACAGCATGCCTCAGACATGATGAATTAGTATGGTAGACTTTGGTGTATACAGAGAAAGGCCAGACTGGGCCTCGCATAAGGTGGTCGGAGGCAAAGTGACTGCCGCTACGTCATGACTAAGACGGTTAGCGATCGCGAGAGCACGTGAAGGTGCGATAGTACTGTGATGTTAGCCGGGATCGCGCCATATGCCCAAGACACGAGCTTTTCCTGGTGGCGAAGGCATCGTCAGTCTACGTCGCGACGGCAACGTGATGCCGGGACAGTTTGGTGTTGAAGTCTGGCAGCGTGGGAGCGTGGAGCATCCAAGGGTGCGTAGCTGCTCTGCCAAGTCCCTTGCTCGTTAGCGAGAACACGCACAGGCCAGCACAGCAATTTGCGCTGGCTAACTTCAAACTTTTCGCAAACACACCTTTCCTACCACCCACCGCAACCACACGAGGTATGTCTCTGACCCGAGTGCCCTTCAGAGCCAGGGGATGCACTCGCCGTTGTCCGCAGGGATGAAGGCGACACTGCCTCTCCTCTTCGACACGAGCTGAAGAACCCTCATGCAAGGGCACTCTCCATGCTCTGGCATCTGGAGGCTAACCACCCACACGCAGATACCTCAGTCGCCTCCGCCACAGAGAATCTCCCGACAACACCGTCAACATGGTCAAGACTTCCGTCCTCAACGATGCGCTCAACGCCATCAACAACGCCGAGAAGGCTGGCAAGCGCCAGGTCCTGATCCGTCCTTCTTCCAAGGTCATCGTCAAGTTCCTCACTGTCATGCAGCGTCACGGTATGTCCACTTCCGTACCCGCGTTCATCGCACGTGTAATCCCCTCCTCTGGAGACGTGTACAATGTCGCCCAATGTTCTCCGCTAGCAATCCTTCGTCACCTCTTCGGGCTGATAACTACTCACTGATCTCGACTCCCCACGATCAATGAGCTTTAAGTGTCCGATATATCAACTGCGGAGGACTTACACGTCTTCGGATCCCTTTCATGACGTCTGATGTTTATTTCGCCGCAACATACACTAATACCCTTTCTTCAGGCTACATTGGCGAGTTTGAGGAGGTCGACGACCACCGCAACGGCAAGATCGTCATCCAGCTCAACGGTCGCATCAACAAGACCGGTGTCATCTCTCCCCGCTACAACGTCCAGCTCCGCGACATGGAGAAGTGGGTTGTCAAGCTACTTCCCTCGCGTCAATTCGGTTACATCGTCCTCACCACCTCTGCCGGTATCATGGACCACGAGGAAGCCCGCAGGAAGCACGTTGCCGGAAAGATTCTTGGTTTCTTCTACTAGGTTACTCGGACATGTGGTGGAGGGGGATGCAATATACCCAGACTTGGGCGAGCATATGTTTGGCCAAGTCGTCCATGGAACCTTAGACGAAGAAATGACAAAACTTCATGACTGGGATTGTTACAAGTTTGACTTTGATACATGTGATGCAAACTTTTATTTTATTTTATATCGCAGAACGTGATCTCTACCGCTGACAGATATTGTCTTACCCTTGGGACCGAGGGCATGTGCGTGCGTGACTTGTCAACGTCTCGCATGAGATAACACTGCGAAATACTATTTATCACCAAGGCGGAATTGCATGCTTGTTATGAATAAGTTTATAGTGTTGGCCTCATTAACTATGTACAAGACAAGCAAAATCAAGTATTGCTGCTGCCCAGGAAAACGCCAGTGTGTGCCTCTACTTTTCATGAACATTCATCAACCGTTACTCGTAAGCCCATACCGTGATGCCTCTCTATCAGCGCATCCAATGTTTCCAAGAAACCCCGATTCCTAAACGCCTATGCTAAGATTCCCTTGACATCATCGTCCAATTTCACACAACTTCTCTAATCGTAAAGGTCCATGTCGCCATCAGCGTCATCCAGCTCGGCCACAGCGTCAGACTCATCGTACATCTCCGAGTCATCCTCGCTCTCAGTGTGGTTGGGTAGTACCAAGATGTGTCCATCATCCAGCACGACCCTAGCTGTCTCGCCCTCCTTGATAGAACCGCGAAGGATGAGCACAGCAAGACGGTTGAGCACTTCCTTCTCAATAAGTCGTGCAAGCGGCCTGGCACCATAGGCTGGCGAGTAACCTGCCGAGCCAAGGTAATCCCGTACCTCTGGTGTCATCTCGATGCGTACATTGCGGCCGTTCTGGTTGAGTCGCTTCTGGATCTCGCCTAACCTCACGTCGACAATCTTGCGAATCTCGCGCTTGGTAAGACGGTTGAAGATGACGATAGAGGAGATACGGTTCAGGAACTCGGGGAGGAACCAGTTACGCAACGCACCCATGACCATCTCCTTTGTGGTGGGATCAATCTTGCCGTCGGGTGCGTTGGGGCGAGACAAGTGCTCAGCACCCAAGTTGGAGGTCATAACGACGATGCAGTTCTTTGCATCGATGACTCTGCCTTGACCGTCGGTAATACGACCGTCGTCCATGAGTTGAAGAAGGACGGTAAGAACTTCCTTGGCAGCCTTCTCAACCTCATCGAACAGGAGGATAGAGAAGGGCTTGCGACGAAGAGCCTCAGTAAGTTGACCTCCTGCATCATGACCGACGTAGCCAGGTGGTGCACCAATCATTCTGCTAAGAGAGTGTCGCTCTTGGTACTCGGACATGTCGAATCGGATCATGGCCTTTGCGTCGTCGAACAAGAACTCTGCAAGAGCCTTTGTGAGGAGTGTCTTACCAGTACCAGAGGGACCACAGAACAAAAAGCTGGGCGGTTGGTTGGGGTTGGCCAGACCAGAGCGCTGTAGTCGGATGGCGTTGGAGACAGAAACGACAGCCTCTCTCTGACCAACGACAACTTCTTGAAGATGGCGCTCCATGTTGAGGAGCTTGTCCTTCTCTGTGGTCTTGAGTCGAGTGACTGGAATACCAGTCCAGCGAGCGACAATCTCGTTGATCTGATCTGGACCGACAGAGTCGCTCATGAGAGCCTCACCACCTCCACTTGCTTGGTGGGCCCACATCTCAGCATCCGCGCGGGCCTTGTCACGCTCCAGCTCGCTGATGCGTTGCTCGACATCAGGAATGGCGTAGTACTTGAGATCCGAAGCAGTCTGAATGTCGCGCATACGCTCGGCTTCAGCAAGCTTCGTCTTGAGGCCTTCGAGCTTGAGCTTTTGTTCTTGGATGTCCTTGCTGCGACCCTTTTCGCGCTCGTACATCTCACGGAGCGGCTTCAGCTCTTCTTCAATGTTGGCAGCCTCTGCTCGCGCCTCCTTCAGACGGACTTGTGATGCCTCATCCTTCTCTCGGGAAAGCGCGTGAATTTCGATTTGTAGTTGTCGGTGGCGTCGCTCGAGGTTGTCAAGCGCTTCGGGTTGCGACTCTCGGGTGACCCGGACGGCCGCCGCAGCTTCATCGATCAGGTCGACGGCAGAATCGGGCAGTCGGCGTTGGGTGAGGTAGCGGGCAGCGAGGGTAGCAGATGCAACAATGGCACCGTCCATGATGGTGACACCGTGATGGGTTTCGTAGCGCTCCTTGAGCCCACGAAGAATGGAGATAGTCTCGGGAATTGATGGCTCCTTGACGAGTACCTGTTGGAAACGACGCTCGAATGCAGCGTCCTTTTCAATGTACTTTCGGTACTCGCCCAGGGTAGTGGCACCAATGCAGTGAAGCTGTCCACGAGCCAGCATGGGCTTCAGCAAGTTGGCAGCGTCCATGCCGCCTTCTCCGGAAGAACCAGCGCCCATGAGAAGATGGATTTCGTCAACGAACAATACTATCATCTCCTTGGACTCCTCAATCTCCTTCAGAACACCCTTCATGCGGTCTTCAAACTCTCCGCGGTACTTGCTGCCAGCAACCAAAGCACCGACATCTAGAGAGAGCAGCTTGCAGGCTGCAAGGTTGGCCGGTACATCTGCATCGACAATGCGGCGGGCAAGACCCTCAACGACTGTAGTCTTACCAACACCAGGCTCTCCAATGAGGACTGGGTTGTTCTTAGTTCGTCGAGTCAAGATGCGGATGACTCTGCGCGTCTCGTCCTCTCGACCAATGACTGGGTCGATCTTGCCCTCTCGTGCCATTGCTGTCATGTCGATGGTGAACTTCTTCAAGTTCTCGTTCTCCTCCTCGGCATCTGCCGTCTTGGAGTCGACCCGCTTTGTGCCTCGAAGTGCTTGGATGGCATTGTCGATCTGCTTGACGTTCGGCACGTTTGACTCGGCGAGGATTCGTTGTAACTGAGCATCCTGGCAGAGAGACTGGATGAGATGGTCGACGGCAATGAAGCTGTCTTTTTGTGTTTTGCTCAAGTCCTCTGCAGCGCGAAGCACCTTGGCCATGGCGGGCGACGGCGAGGTACGCTCTGGTGGAGGGTCTTGGCTTGGTAACCGTACCATGGCCTTCTTGAGGTTGCGCTCGAAGAGTTGGGGGTCGCCATTCGCGCGTTCGAGGACCTGCTTGAATAGCGGCGGCGGCGGTACGTCGACTTGGTTTGCCAGGTCCTTGGGCGGATCTATGAGCGATACGGCGAGGTGGAGGGGTGTGAGTTGCGAGTGCGCATAGCCCTTGGCCAGGTCGAAGCTGTCTGCTAGAGCTTTCGCGGCGCGGTCGGTGTATGCGTCGAATGAAGTCATTGTGACCCGTGGCTATAGCCCAGTGTATATGGCCCGAAGCCAGAGGTGATATCGTGTGTCGTGGGCTCGTACTCAGGATTCGTGTGTGCGATGTATTAGTGTTGGCTATCTCTGGAGAACAACAGACTGGTTGCACAAAGGACTCGAGGAATATATATAGGTTTCGGGCAATTGTATGCACTTGTTCGCCGAGAGTCAGGACGCAGTCGGTGGCATCGTGTGATTTCTCGTCATATCTCGAAGCTAGTCGTGGTTTCTGCCCTGTCGGTAGAAGCTTCTGGATTCCCTACAGGTTTCCGGTCAGTCCAAAGTTGCCCGCCAATCACGGTTACGTCACTCCTACCACCGCGCCTTACCCGATCTGGCCTGGATCAGCCGCGTCGGCCCAACTGATGCCACATCAGATCACCACGACATGTATACCCAACGTCGTTCAGCCTACAATCATCACGGTTCAAGGCGACTCACTCGAGACATGGGCGGGTCTACGGACAGCGTGGCCACATATGACTCCTCATCACTGGCAGCCTCCAGTGCGAAGGCTCATAGCCTAAGGCATTACCGACACGTCAGAGACACTGAACATCCTCTCCACGTTTGCTGTCGTCTTGCAGGTGGTGCTCAATTATCTTATCCATGATCAGTCTCACGAGAAAGGCCTGCGCATCACCAATGCCTCTCGCAGAACGCACTGGTGGATCGATGATAGCCACAGACCCAGCGCTGAATTCACATCACGCAAGCTGACCTGGCGCGTACACAGTCCTCGATCCTGCAGGGAGAACGTCCACAGGCAGCGCGTTCGTGGTATGGCCTGGTAGTCTAGCTAGGGCAGGAATGAACAACTCCAAGACAAGAGGAACCGCAGGATGTCTGTTATGCTGCACTGCCCAATCATAGCCTGTTGCAAGTGCCATCTCGGCGAGTATGATCGGTAACATGTTCCTGAAACGGGCACTTTCGATTAAAAAAGCCTAACACCTTCACTATGTCGATAATCTTGGCTTGACGTGCATGATGTGCGTAGTTGATGTCCACAGCCTTTCCGGATATTGTGCCACCGATGGAAGAAGATCATCAATTGGACGACTCATGACATGTAGAATGCACCGAATCCTACATTTACCGACTGCATGTTGGACAGATCAAATCAGTCGTCATTCAAGCCGACCCTCAGTGTTGCAACTCTCCTCTCAAGCTCGTCCGTATCCCAAGCCCGCAACTCAACCAACTCCTTCACCTCCTTGACCATCTCCCACTGGGCACCCTGTCCATCTGCATGGCCCTTCTCTTTCGCTTCATCCAACACACGTCTAGCTTCACTCGCGACATGCCAGAAACGGTGCACATCAGCTTCTTCTGGGCACATCCGGCTTTGCTCATAGTCGACTGCCAATGTCTCAGAGATGGGGAGCAGACGATGAGCCGGTGTGGGAAAGTGGGGCTGATAGAATAGCGAAGTTGTGCCGTTGTACCATTGTCGCGGCTGGAAAATTACCTTGTCTCGATGGTGCTCTCGATAAAGGACACTCTGTAGGGCTGTTGATGGAAGGTCTCCGTCCTTGTATCCTTCAGTATATGGCGCGTTGTACATTGTTTCCATGGCTTCGGTCAAGATACGTAATGAGCCGCCGCAAACTCGGATGAAGAAGACTGAAGTATCTAGATGCTCACTTTCCGACTTTGCAGCGATGATGAAAAGACTTTTGAAGGTTTCAACATCGGCAATAGGCGGTAGGAAGTGGTGTAAAGGTACGTAAGGGTTCGCGAGGATGATAGCGGCGCTGAAGTAGAGTATCCATTCCACTTGCTGCTCGACCGGCTTCTGGAGTTCGTTGATGATGAGTGATTGAAGGTAGATAAGTTTGTTGAAAGCACCTCGGACAATCGGTGTACGCAGGGCGCTTGTCTTGTAGTTGAAGTACGCGCTGTGGAAATCGTGAAGGGTAAGAATGCGGGCGTTGTGTGTCCTTTCGCTAGACTCATAGAAGATTGTCACCTTCAGGATCCTCCAATCTGCTTGCTCTCTTGTAGGCGCCCAAGGTATTGACTTGTACTCAAGGTCTTGGGAATTGGTTGCCACAAATACATTGGGCGGGATGAGATTGGATATTGTGCAGCCGAAGAATACACAAAAGCCGGCAATGAGCATTGTGATACCGAAAATTAGCCGAATCGTATCGCAGTAGCAGCGTATTGAGCGGTTAGGCGGTGACATTGTTGCAGTCTTTGCGCTTGAGGATTTAACGCCGAAAGAGGAAGCAAAGTCTGTGTTGTGCGGTTGGACACCTATCATGGGTTGTGTAGGCAAACCCGATTCCATACCATCGATAGTGAATGGGAGTGAGCGCAATCGATAAAAATTGATATGTATTTGCTGGTGAAGGATAGTACACCACTGAGCGCCATAAGTGAAAGTGAGAAATCTTTCATTGCATGTCGTAACTAGTTTTCTTCTTGGACCAGTCTCACTGATACCAATGTTTCTCATCAAGGCCATGATGCCGCCTGTCGGCGACACCAGCACTGGACCTTACTAGTATTCAGTGATGACACACTGCTTAAACTACTAACAAGGTATGTGGTTATACTCTTCAAGGCTATCTGCTCTGCCCTAGAGAGATGACGCGGTGCTGAGGCCTAAGCCTCGGCCTTCTTCTGCTCCTCAGCTGCCTTTTTGTCCTGCTCAGCTTGCGCTTTTGCCTCTTCATCCGCTTTCTTCTTCTGCTGCTCCTCCTCAGCCTTCTTAGCCTCTTCGTAGGCCTTCTTCTGCTCCTCGGCATCTTGCTTATCAGCTTCCTCTTCAGCCTTCTTCTGTTCATCTTCCTTCTGTTCCTCTTCAGCCTTTTTTTGTTCCTCTTCCTTCTTCTCCTCTTCCTTCTTCTCCTCTTCCTTCTGCTCCTGTTCCTTCTGCTCCTCTTCCTTCTGCTCCTCTTCCTTCTGCTCCTCTTCCTTCTGCTCCTGTTCCTTCTGCTCCTCTTCCTTCTGCTCCTGTTCCTTCTGCTCCTCTTTATCGGCTTTCTTCTGCTCCTCATCGTCCTGCTTATCAGCGTCGTCTTGTTGTCCAAGTAACTCCTGGATAGCCTTCAACTCTTCAGCAGCAATCTGCTCGTTGAGCTTGTTGTCTTCCTCATCGTTATCGGCGTTCTGAAGATCCTGGAGAGCACCTTGCCAGATAGCACCAAGGGTCGCAGCAGGATCTTCAGCAACGGCTGTCCATGTTGGCTTAGCACCGAACAGCTGAATACCGGCAGTCTTGGTGGGCATCTTGTCGTCCAAAGCAGCAGTGGCGCCAGCGATGCCGTCAAATCCGCCCAGGTTGGCGAAAGCGTCGTTGCCAAGGATATCTTGAGCGATGAGAGTGCGGCTGTCAAAGACCATGACTGTCTGAGTTTCGCGAGCGCCGCGGTTGGCAACGACGGCAGATTGCGCGAAGATGTTTTGCTGGACTTGGTTGCCTCTGCCGTCGTCGATGGCGACTTGGATCTCCTGTACGACGAGTGTGACGGTGGAGACATCGCGGAACTTGTTCTGGAAGTTACTTTTGCGGAAGAGGTTGTTCAAGTCATTGTTGAAGCCGTTGTTGACTTGGTCGACGATAAGAACCTCCTGCACCTGCTGGACGACTGCTTGTTGACGACCATTGTCGACAATCTGGAGGTTCTCTTCCTGGATCTGGATGACCTGCTGTTGCTGGTTGAAGTTGTTAAATCCGTCAATGAAGTTGAAGTCATTGTCGTTTCCATTAAAGCCATTGACAACGGAGTTGAAGCCGATCTGGCGCTTAGTAGAACCGGAGAGGGATCGAGGAGCGTTGATGGGCTTTGCAGCTGTGTTGAGTTAGTACGCTATGCTACATGTTTGGATGTTGACATTGTGAAGTGAACTTACCAGCGATGCCAGCCGCAAGGACAATAGTAGCCATAGCCTTGATAGACATGTTGATGATGGCTGACTGGGTAAAGACGGTAGTCTCCTTGAAGCGAATCGACGAATTAAAAAAAGGTAGAGATTAAACGTCACAGACGTATTAAAAGTTTCAAAGAAAGTGGATGGACAGACTATCAAAGTCGCGGAAGAACTTAAAAGGGACTAAGGAAGGTAGGAAGGAAGGACTGAAGACCAGAAGAGTGAAAGTGTGGGATGAGAAAGTAGACACTGTGCGACCCTCCATCAGCTTTTATCCAACGCCTCATCTGTACAGCGACTCGTTGACGCGCCAGGAAAAACGCCCATGTGTCGGTACATGCACCCTGTATTACCGTTGAATGTGACACATGTAGCGCGAACCTTGGGAACTCGCCATTTTTGTTACCGGCGATGAAGGCACCCGTATCTTGCCAAGAAGAAGATGTGCAACTAGAACCTTGCCAAGGTTTGCTTGACGGCTATGCCCTGCAGACTGAGGCCTATTGTACGAGCCTCAGGATAGCGGAGTTGCAGGATCCGATCGGTAGCCAAGATATGGCACTCATCTGGGGTGGCTGCGTTATGCCTTAGCGAACCCTTAGGCAGTATTTTCGGTGACTTAGGTAGGCCGAACGTAGAAGTCGATCTTCGTTGAGACAGTGCTGGATGTGGAGGCAAGTGTATGGAGGTTGATCGCTCATGCGATCCTTTGCTCACTAGTTCTGCACAACGGCGATACGACACTTTGCGAACCTCTGTACCTGGGAATCGTGTATTATTAGCCCTGAAGTCTTTTGCATGGATGCTCGTGAGCCGTAATCACCATGATGGTTTTGCCACAATGCCACAGCGACCATCAGTCCCTCCATCACCGCTCCACCCAGCCTGCATGCACTCCTGGAACGCAAATCACAATTCCCCATAACATTTTGATGACCATGCTGATCCTGGCAAACGGAGTAAATGAAGAGGTGATGTTCGAGATATCAAAGTGGTGGTGAGGACGAAGCGAGACGCAGCTGAAACCCCACAGGTTATGGAACCGAACTATGACGAACCACCCAGGTCGCAGATCCTCACAGCGGTATCATATGTCCATGCGTTAAGTCCATGCTGTTCATCTCGGATGCCATGTGTTCCTGAGGCACTCGCATAATGGTGGAGGCAGATCACTCGAGTTTAGTCCTGATTTCTGGTCCTGTCTGTATTTAGTGAAGCCCCAAGACCGTGGGCAAAATTATGGCCAGGAATGAGGTTGAATGTAAAAAATTGCTCAATGTGATTTGACGTGGATATCTACACATACTCCTAATACCCTATCCAGTGCTGACGCTTCATCTAAAAAAGGACGAATCGAGGAGTCCCTAGTCGCAAATCACCTTGTTTCCGGAACGCCTGGAAATGCCTATCGCGGCCATGGCCCAAATGATATGAAGAATCGACGCCAACCGTCGGCATTGGCTCGTGGCCACTGTAATACAAACTGCGTCTCCTGTACATGAAGAGATTGGGATGTTCCCCTCACAGAGAAGAAGAAGAAGTTCTCTACTCGTCATCTGAGTCGGTGTCGGTGTCTGTCTCGCTCTCAGACTCAACGTCACCTTCGGTGTCACTTTCGCTGGAATCGTCGTTTGCCTGTCTCCGTTTCTTTGGTGGAGCACCGGTCTTCATCTGGTGCATTTGACCTGCTAGCGAATCTGCAGACATGTTAGCCATACTGGTCATGGATCAAACTGAAATTTCATGAAACTTACCTTCTTCGGGCTCGCTGATTTCATCCTCCTCTTCTACCTCTTCCGCTTTGCTAGCGTCTTCGACAACAAGGGTAACCTCCATCTTGGTGTCCATACCGACATAGCTATCACAGATCATGTGCATGACGAAAGTATAGCTGCCGGCTTGTGGAGGTGCACCAAACTGCATCTTTAGCGTCTGTACGTTGTAGGTGGGGTTACCGCTCTCGTCAAGGATAGGCTTGTCGAAGGTTGAGAAGGTGAACGGTGGTACAGCGATACGTCCCTGCTTGCTATCCGCAAGGAACACATGCCACCTTGGCGCGTGGTCGCGAGCGTAGTATGGAGCGAATGCCAGAGGTGGCTGGATGGGCTTCTCTCCGGAACGGTCATTCTTGCGTCCAGTAATGGCCGCAACGTCACCCTCGGCGGGATCAATGTCTAGCAGGTCCTTTGGGTTGACATCGGGGATGTTGGTGGCGCCGCATGGAATGAAACGACCTTTCAGTACGAACTGGACCAAGCTGCTGGGTGTAACGAAACGCTCACCGACGACCTTGAAAAAAGCCTTCTCGAGATGGAACAGTGGGATCCGCGAAGCTACGGTCATAGCTGTGCTGTATTGGTCTGGAGACAGAAGGCCAGACTCGACAAGACGGGCTTTGCGCTGATCATCGGGAATTGCCATGAACTCTTGGATGGTCAAGTGTGATCTTGCTTGCTCAGCTTCAGCCGCGCTAGCAACAGTCGGTGTGAAATGTGGCAATTGCTCCAAAGGCGATGCGCCCGGTCGTAAGGCTTGGATGAGATTCTGGGAGGTCCTGTATGCCGAGAGTACTGCCTTTGTGGTACCGTATGCGAGTGCGATGGCGGTATAAGCTTCGTTGAGACGGAGTGCAATGGGCGCAACCTCAAACTTCTCGTCATTCAACGTCTCGTCGTCGAGTTCGACACGACCAAGGTATGCCCACAACAAGGTCAGTACCTTGCGCCTCCGACTGTCTTCCAGATCGTCTAGCTTTTGGCGGTCCTTCTTTGCAAGTGTCTGCGAGACGAGAGATGTAGAATTCTCGGACAGAACCTTTTGTTCGAGCTTCGAAAGACCGTTTTCCGCTTTGTGTCCAGTGAGAACTTCGTTGAACTCCTCTCCACTGCTCAGCGCATGAATGACGCCCACCTCGCCTTGCTCGTTGTCGTAATCGCGGAAGACCTTGCCAGCGCTGGCGACCAGCACTTTATCCTTGGTCAGCCTCTGTGTTCCATACCACCACTTGCCGACGGTATAAGGCAGAATGACACCGAGTGCGAGCGCATAGATGAGCAGAACGTATTTGCCAGCCCCCTCAGTCACCAGCCACTGAGGCAGCGCAATGCCGATACTGAAACTCTGCTTGCCATCGGGGTGACCGTATTGAAGGAAGTTGTTGCGGATCTCCTCGTCGGTGAGAGCTTTGAACGCCTTTGTGACATCTACCCAGTGGTCGTTGATGGATTGTATCGTAATGTTCTTTGCGGGGTCCTCGCGGGCTTTGTCGGGATGCAGGGAAAGAGACAGTCGTCGGTAGTGCTTCTTGATCGCCTTCTCGTCGGCATTCTAATCTGCGAATTAGCATCATTGTCCAAAGTGCGCGTTGCAAGAGGCGGGCCATCGTACCTTGGAGACACCCAGCACCTCATAGGG
Organism: Alternaria brassicicola; assembly: GCA_002796735.1. Lineage (NCBI taxonomy): Eukaryota > Fungi > Ascomycota > Dothideomycetes > Pleosporales > Pleosporaceae > Alternaria > Alternaria brassicicola. Next base: position 2,523,979 of record PHFN01000013.1, on the reverse strand, counting down.
ATCCCATATATCAGGCGTAGTCCGTGCAGTGACCAGTATGAGGTAGACCATGGCGGCATTAAGCGCCCACCCGCCCAACATGACAAGACCCCGCTTTATCCTCCTTTCGAGCCGCTTCTGCTTCTTGCGCTGTCCCTGAATAAGATCGGCATGTTCGGGAGTGAAGTCGGACTCTATCCGCGCTCCAGTGTTCTCGAGCTCTGATGACGTATCAGTATAGTGTTAGGTGGTAGGGGCGGGAAGCGCGCACCTTTACTCGGTCTGAAGAAGGAAATTGTGGTCGGGACGGTGACGAGGGTTGTGACGGTGAGGATGAAGTAGGGGAAAAACTGGCCCTGCAAGTTGTTAGGAATGCTTTGCACACGGCGCGCGTCCAAGGTGTACCTGTTCATCGTAGTTGTAATCTGTCCCGGACATGTTGAACGTGTCCCTGCGGACGAGGCGAGGTATGCGAGAGAAGGACTAAAAGTGATTGGGGATTGTTGTCGAGAAAGGGTTCCAGCAGAAAAGCAAGTAAAACTGGTCCTACGCCGGTGACATTACAAAGAAGGTGGGGGGGCGTACGAGAGAAAGTCGTGGCTACTTATTGAACTTGTTCCGACCACTGTGTTCTTTCCCGCACCACGACACATGGCCGCCCGCGAACAATCTTGGCTAAGCAGGGGTTCCCATCACGTGTCAGTAAGCTCTCCCGCTTACGTCACCGCAAACCACGGAACGACAACAACATGCCTTGATGCCGTGGCGTGCAGTTGGGACGCGCACTTCCTACTTCAGGTGAAAAGGTGGGTAAAGACCAATGGTTACACCGCCTACACTGGGTGCAAGTTTCGTGACTCAAGAGTGTCGATATCAGTCCATCTGGATAGGTGTATGCTATGCTAGGTACATGTGTCCTCTACGCTCAACGCCCCAATCTCAATGCTTCATGGCAATCCTTTCCTGCAATACGCCTATACAACGCCGTGAACCCAGAAGGCTGCAGCGGACGCGGCCTAATGGTCTCGAGAATGAATCAAGCAATTATGATCATCCAAGATTGTTGGGACATGCTATGCTGCGGCTTCTACCGAGCCCGCTTCCTCTAAGCCATTCGTACCGTTGGGCGAGGGACTCTGCGTCGCTGCATCCAGCGGCGCAGCGTGGAGTGCAGGTTTCTCGACACCCTTCATCTTGCCGCTCCTCCTCTTTTCGATGGCGGCCTTGACCCAGTTTGCGACCTCTTCATCTTCCACAGGTTCAATTGCCTCGGCGGGTCCCTTGTCACCGGCAGCTTCACCAGCAGCAGCTTCGTTTGCTGCCTCGACTTCTTCCTCCTCCTCTTCGGTGATTGTGTCTGGCTTGGCAAGAGGAGCAAGCCATGCATGCTGCAGCAGCATGGCATACGTTGGCCGAAGGTTGGGGATCTTGTTCAAGCAGCCGCGTACAAAGTTGCGCGCCGCGTCCGAGTATCCTTCGGCGGGCAGATCCGGTGGCTCACCATCGACAATAGCCTGGGGATGATTAGTCATTGACGCGCAAAACCCCGTGGGCAAAGACTTACGCTGAGCTGACTGAAGATGTTGTTGTACGTCTCTGGTGGATATGGGTATCGTCCCAGAGCGCACTCGATGATTGTCAGTCCCAAACTCCAAATATCGCTTTGTACACTGTATGTGCCACCTCCAGGGTTAGCGCCTGCCTGTGCAATGCCGCCCGAAGATATCCTCTCCGGCGCCATGTAACTCTGGCACCCAATGTTGGTCTTGGCAATACTGGCGACCAAGTTTCCACTCACACCGAAATCACAAATCTTGATTGCTCCCTTGGTGTTCATGAGGATGTTGGTAGGTTTCACGTCTCGGTGAATGATGTTGTGCTCATCCTTGAGTGACTTCAGGCCCATGGTCGTGGCCATGGTGATCTTGCGCAAGACACCCTCGGGCACACCATCGGCGTAAAGCTTGTCTATGGAACCTCCGTCCATGAACTCCATGCAAATGTATACGGCGCCTTCTTGGAAGAAGGCACCATAGAAGTCGACAATAAAGGGTGATATACAGCGGTGAAGGACGTCGAGTTCCATGATGATAGCAGCGAATTTTGAGTCATCCAGCTCAAGCCTCACCTCCTTCATGGCCATGACTATGCCGGTACCCGCAGCAGGCTTTGCACTGGTTGGGCTCGCCTCTTCGTCAAAGTTCTTTCGCGATGGCGAACCTGGCGCAGCCTTGTTACCTGCCAGACCCTGTCCTGGTTTCCGCATTCGCGGTCTGCTGTGCCTGACCTTGTACACTGTACCATAGTTGCCCTTGCCAAGCTCGTCGAGGGTGTCGACTTCGTCCAAGGAAATGTTGAAGGAGGAACCGCTAGCAAATTGCACGCCGTCCGAGTTGAGTATGGCCTTGCCGGCAAACTTCAGGCTGCCCGTCTTGGTATCGACGAATTGTGAGAATTTGTCGAAATGGGTTTCTTGTTTCTTGGGCTCTGCACCTTGCTCAGCGGGCTTGTCTCCGTTCATCTGCGAGAGGGTCAAGCCGGGCTTCTTCCTGCCAGCAGGAGGAGCGGGTCCGCCCGCAGTTGGAGATGAGCCTGATAGGCCGCCTGGTAAGGCGCCTTGGAATCTCATGCCGCGCTTTTCAGCGAGGGAGGGCTTGGGACCACCTGCGCGACCAGGAACTGCAGGTGCCGATTGAAAGTTGGTGGCTGGCGGCCTGACAGGCATTCGAAAGTTTCCGGGTATACCTCCCGGGTTACCACCTGGAGACATGGGATTACGGTTGTCGGGCGACGGCGCAGGGCTTTGTGGCGCAGGCCCTCTTCCAGGCAAGCCCGTGGGGGGAGCGCCCTTGCGGCCGAGATGTACGGCCTGTATTCTGGCGAGAATGTCTTGGGAGACGTTCAGCCCGCTGCCTCTGCTGGAGATGGTAGGAGGGTTTGGGGGGCGGGGATTCCTGGCAGCGTTGATGTTGCCCAGGGGTGTTGAGGAAGATGTCATGTTGGCTGTCGCGCCCGAGGTCGTGGACACAGTTCGGGGAGGGGGGCGCTCGGCGGACAGCAGGTCAGGCGAAGAGGCATTCTCGGTAGGGCTCGAGGGGGCGGGTGAGGGCGAGCGACTGTCGAAGACGGTGTCGGAGTCGACATCAGCGTCGGGCGTGGACGGATTCGAGGCCATGGCGAGAGAGAGGGAAAAGTCGCGGGCTAAGATTGGCGGGGTACTGGGTCGGGGGGGGGGGAGAGGGGATAAAGAGAGTGGGAGAGGTAGTAATAGGCGGGCGGACGTCAAGGGACGAGTTGTCGGGAGCAGCGACTACAGCACGTGGAGAGATGGAGCAGCAATCTCAGCGGATCTGGTAGTATGGATGGAGGCGTGGTGGTTGTGGGCTGTAGCGTGCAAGTGGGAGCTGTGACGTGATGCCGCAGAGAGGAAGAATAGCGCGCGTCTGCAATCCTGAATGATTTCACAATGATCGACCAGGCCGCAGCGCAACCATGGCGTAGACGAGATGGTGTGGGAGGGGCAGAAAGGGGTTTCACGGGGGGGAATTGAGCAGTTCCTGCTTTGCGCATGGAAGCTGTAGCGACAAGCCTGCTTTGCAGCGTCGGAGTGCGCAGGCGGGCATGGACTGGAATCTGGATCCGGCCAAGCAGCCCGAACCGAGACACGACGGGGAGTAGGCTTGGGGGGGGGGGCAGTAGGAGTATGCGGTAATGAGCAAGCCATGGGAAACCTAGTGGTAGTGCCGCCCATTGCTGTGCGTTGCCCATCAGTCAAGCCAGCATCTGCAACCCACCCACTCCACCGACCGACACAGCTGGGTGGCCCATCTGGGTGCTGGTGACGACAAGGTACCCGCCCCACACACATGCGTGCATCCTGCAATCATCTGCCACTCTCGCCTTGTCTGCTTCTGATCCTCGCCCGATTCACGTCCCTTTTCCTATCGCAGTTCCTGCAGAGCCCGCCGCTTAGCCTCCCGTCCGCCATGGCTAGCGCAGGCTGTGACGTCCATGGCCGTCCATAGCGCGTTCTTGGCCAAGGCGCCTTGCGCTTCAACTTAACTCGAGCGTTTCCAGCTCCCATCGCGCCTTTGCGCCTTCCCAACAAGCAACACCACCGGCTTCTGATATGCCCTTCTTCTCGGCTCCCCAGGCCTTTCGCCTGCGCAGCCTTCCAGCTTCGTCGTCGCAATTCGTGGCCATGGCCTCCAACTCCTACGAGTACGGCAACACCGGCCTAATCACCGTCATGCAGAGTGGCAAGCACAGCTCGCATCCCGATTTCGCCAACCTCACCCTGCTCGTCTTCGAGGCCGTCATGGAAGTCGTCTGCGTCAGTGCGCCCGGCTACATTGTCGCGCGAATGGGCCAATTCGATGCAGAGAGCCAGAAGTTTCTCGCCAACCTCAACACGCAGCTGTTTACACCCTGCCTTAGTACGTGGCACGCGTCGCATCCGCCGCCCGCACTACAGCTGACCTCGGACCAGTCTTTACCAAGCTCGCATCACAATTGACGGCCGACAAGCTGGCTGATCTCGCCGTGATCCCTCTCATCTTCATCGTACAAACGCTCGTCTCGTACATGGCCGCGCTGCTCGTGTCGCGCATATGCAGATTCAACAAGCGGGCGTCCAACTTTGTCGTCGCCATGGCGGTACGTCATCTCTCGTGTCCAGCCAACCGGCACGAAAACTGACGTTCCCAGGTATTCGGAAACTCAAACTCGCTCCCAATCTCCCTCGTCATCTCCCTCTCCAAAACACTGTCCGGCCTACACTGGGACAAGGTCCCTGGCGACAATGACAACGACGTCGGCGCGCGTGGCATTCTCTATCTCCTCATCTTCCAACAACTCGGTCAGCTCGTGCGATGGACATGGGGCTTCAATGTGCTTCTAGCACCTGCCAGCGCCTACGCAGACGACGACGGCAGCAACAACAGCGCCATTGAAAACGGAGAATACACAGACGACGAGGCGCAACGCCTCCTTGACGACTCGCATTCCGACTATGAATCCGGCAACGTCACCAGCTACGCTACTTCTGCAGACTCGGACGAGTCCGACTCCGACTCCCTGTTCCACCGCGAAGAGGCTCAAGCAACCACCGACTTCATCACACCCACAAACGGCAACGCTATTATTCCCGGTGCCGGCGACATGAGCGGACATGGCAATGGCAACGGTCTTGCAAACGGACATGTCAACCGTGTTCTCGAGAGTCACAAGAAGAAGCAGAATGTTGCCGGGGGCGTCAAAGGAATGCCAAAGCGGGCTGGCATGGCACTGAAGCGCTCTGCAAGTACCGTCTCTGCCTCGACCACACGCGCGGGAAATCGGGTTTTCCATGCGCTGGCTACATGGCTACAGCGGCCTCTCGCCAAGATGGGCTCTGTCCTGTCAAGGTTCTTCAAGGGCGTCTGGGACTTTATGAACCCTCCCCTCTGGGCCATGCTGATTGCCATCCTCGTCGCCTCTATCCCCCCGCTCCAGCACCTCTTCTTCGACCCAGGAACATTCGTCAGCAACTCGGTCACGCGCGCCGTCAACCAAAGCGGGCAAGTCGCTGTTCCCCTCATCTTGGTCGTTTTAGGCGCCAACCTGGCCCGCAACACCCTACCCAAGGAAGACCAGCACTCGATGGAAGACCCGGGTGTGGAGAAGAAGCTAGTGGTTGCCTCGCTTGTCAGCCGCATGCTCATCCCGACGCTTCTCATGGCACCCATGCTAGCCGTGACTGCCAAATATGTGCCCGTTAGCATTCTCGATGACCCCATCTTCATCATCGTCTGTTTCCTACTCAGCGGTGCGCCAAGTGCGCTGCAGTTGGCGCAGATCTGCCAGATCAACAACGTGTACATGAGTGCCATGTCAAGGATCTTGTTCCAGAGTTATGTTGTTTGGATTTTGCCATCGACTCTTTTGCTGGTCATGCTTGCACTCGAAACGGTGGAGTGGGCCAAATGAGCATCTTGTTGAAGGAGGAGGAGGAGGCGGTGACGCACAGCATGCTATCTGCTGCAGCTTCACGGTTGGTTCTCGAGCGAGGCGTTATGGTATACTGTATGACTCGTTTTCTTTGTTGTATTGGGGCGTCGGGTATGCCAGTGGCCTAGGGACTGCATTGAAAACAGCTTGTAGATGCACTGTACCGATCAGCAGGTCTGCTTGGTACTTTGCATCTTGTGATGGAATCCAAGGACATGATTTGTCACGTTGCGCTCGCACACTGCACATGCAGGTTCCATGGCAGGTTTCTGTCTACACGAACCCTGACGTACATTGCCAAAGGCTACGAATACTAGAACGAGGCCGATGGCTACGAATACTGGAACCAGGCCGATGGCTGTCCAGTCGATGGGCTCTGCCTCTGAATTGTGTATATCAACCAAGGTCCGGATGTAGCACCCTCTGTACTTTTCTCTCTCCCTCTCTCTCTCTCTCCTCTCAGCCCGTCTTCGCTCCTCACCCGCGCATCCTGACCGCCAATCAGCTTGGCACGTGGACCCTGATCTCGCGTGTACCTTCTGGCGTTCCCGCCGCACTAGGTATCGATAACACTCTGCCCACCAAACAACCCGATCTTCCCACCCACCAACGTGGGCACGCCTGTGACCAAGTCTCCTTGCTGTCCGGAGCCGCCAACCGAGCTCTACTCTACCGCGAGGTCCATCATCCTGCTTCACACTGTTCCCGCGCGCCTCACTGCGAGCCCCGGGCAATTGCCATGGCCGCCTCCTCCAATGAGCAGTCGCAGCCCAGCGGCCCTCGCCCAAGCGACTCATCCGCCCTCTCGCAAGACACTACTTTGGCCGACGGCACCTCGCCACGCTCTACAAAAGGTCAGTCCATGCTTCTGCTGTCGCTCTTCGCCTCGCAAGCTCGCACAATCGGTTCCTCGTCACCTCTGGAAAATTTCTTATTCAACTGTCGGCTTGGCTGTAGCAACGTGACTTGTCCAGTGATTGACAATAATCCCTGCTTAGGCATCGAGTTGATTTCCCGTGTCTGGACAACATCTGTAGCTGTCATGTAGCTTATGCGGCGTCATCTGGCAATTTGAGCGAGTGCAACGCCCCAAGGCCGTGAACCTGATATCCGACTGACATGTACCATCACGTCGCTTGCGGAGGCCTTGCCAAACACCTGCTAACCATGCGCCCGTAGTTGTGTCCTTTCCCGACGATAGCACCATTTCCCCGTTGATGATTGGCAAGAACAAGGAACTTGACCAAAAGGATTACCTCGATCTCGACAGGCCCGCAAAGCATTATCCCGCCAGCATCAGCAAGAAGAAACTATCGGGACGGCCGTCAGTCGAGCGACTGGGCTCAAGCAAGGTGGTGCCAAGTGAGGGAAACCCGTCCTTGTCTTCCTTGCTCTCCAACAGCTCCGCAGATGCCACCTCTGACGGACAACATGCTCACGAGAATCTGTTGAAGCAAGTGGGCACATGGCTCAAGCACGAGCGAAGCAGACGTCATGCACGCAGGGCGAGGCGCAAAGCTGCCAAGGAGGGCGCTGTCCAAGAACCGACAAAGGCTGTTCCTGATGAGACGGCTGACGAGTCCAACGCTCTCGCTAGAAGTAGCTCCGAATCGTCTCACGGCGAGGACTCCCTCGATCAACTGGCACATATCCTCGAGAAGACCTTGTCCATGAAGCCGGCCGACGCCAAGAGGAGAATGCAGCACTTCCGCAGATCTTCGACAGGCTTGAAGCGACACTCGGCCATTTCTCTAGACACGGATTACTTCGAGTCTGTAGACCAGCTAGTCCCCAGTTGCGAGGCGATTCTGGATAACTCCAAGACCATGGCGTACAATGTAGATGAGCCAGACAGCGAGTCAGCCCCACGAGTATCAGAGAAGGAAGCACGCAAAGAGAGGGAAGCGTGGACCAAGTTCCGAGCCGAGATCCTTCGTTTAGCTCATACGCTGAAGCTCAAAGGATGGCGGAAGGTGTCCATGGAACAGAGCAACGAGATCGATGTGCAAAGGCTGAGTGGCGCTCTAACAAATGCCGTCTACGTGGTCTCGCCTCCCAAGAACCTACCACTGCAAGAGCAGGGCGAAGACGGCCAGCCAAAGCCTAAGAACCCTCCTCCGTAAGTCTTCTTCGACGTAAGCAAGCCACATCTAACACGTTTCAGCAAACTCTTGCTACGTATCTACGGCCCACAGGTAGAACATCTCATCGACCGAGAGTCTGAACTGCAGATCCTTACACGTCTTGCCCGAAAGCGAATTGGTCCACGTCTGCTTGGTACCTTTACCAATGGACGCTTCGAAGAGTTTCTTCATGCAAAGCCGTTGACTGCGAAGGAGCTGCGCAACCCGGATACGTCCAAGCAGATCGCCAAGCGTATGCGAGAGCTGCACGAGGGTATTGATCTCTTGAGAGAAGAGCGCGAGGCCGGCCCATTTGTGTGGCAAAACTGGGACAAGTGGGTTGATCGCTGTGAGCAGATTGTCACCTGGCTCGATCAACAGGTTCGAGAGAGCAACCAAGACTCTGCCCAGGCTCCTGGCGACAAGTGGAAGAAGCGAGGATACGTGTGCGGTATGGAATGGCCGGTGTTCAGGCAGGTGGTTGAAAAGTATCGGAGGTGGGTAGAGGAGCAGTACGGTGGCGCAGACAAGATCAATGAGCGGATGATCTTTGCTCACAACGACGTAAGCCAGACTTTTCTTCATGCCATTTACATGCTGATTTTGTGTAGACCCAGTATGGCAACATCCTGCGTATGGTGCCAGAAGGCGAGTCGCCTCTACTGCTTCCAGCAAACCAGCACAAGCAGCTCGTAGTCATCGATTTCGAGTACGCAAACGCAAACCTTCCCGGTCTGGAATTCGCCAACCACTTCGTAAGCATGTTCCTTTGAATCTTCTGAAAACACCATGGATTCCCCAATTCTCACATTGTGTATATACAATCTAACGATTATCTAGACCGAGTGGACGTACAACTACCACGACGCGGAGGTTCCGTGGCGTTGTAATACCAAGTACTACCCGACCGTCGAGGAGCAGCATCGCTTTATTCGAGCATATCTGATGCACAATCCATCATACAAGGCGGCTGGGGGCTATACTTCCAACCCTGCCACTCCACACTTGGGTCCTCTTCCGTCCTCTGGCAGCACGACTGCACTGGCGGCAACTGCCGCTCCCAGCAACATCTCCGCATTCATGCTGGACTCGCGTGCTCCTCCAGGCGAAAAGTACCAAGAGCAAGAGGCCCAAGCCGAGAGGCAGATTGAAGAAGAGACTCGCCGCCTCTTGGCCGAGACTAAGCTCTGGCGTCTTGCCAACTCCGCCATGTGGGTAGCGTGGGGCATAGTTCAAGCACATGTCCCAGGTCTTCCCGACTTTGACGCTGAGGACAACAAGGCAAACGCCAACACTAGTGAGGAGGCAGCAGAGTTGGACAGCGCTACCGCAGAGATTAGAGTCGAGGCCGAGGCTGAAGAGGAGGGGGCTGGGATCGTGAGTGAAAAGATGGCGGAACAGGCACAAGACGACAAAACACAAGCGGGACAGGATGCTGACCTTTTCAAGCCACAGGATGAGGAAGAATTCGACTATCTGGCATATGCTAACGACCGTGCGATGTTCGTCTGGGGCGACGCTATTCGCATGGGTATCGTCAAGGCGGAGGAGTTGCCCGAGGAGCTGCGGAATAGAGTCAAGCTGGTGGAGTACTGAGGTGGGGGGGAATTGAAGAACGGGTTTATGATATAGTTTGATATTTCCAAGCCTTTCAATGAAGCGGAGAAAATTAATCATGTAACATGACAAGTTGTTCGGTTGAGCATGATGCCGACCGACCCTTGGGTCTGCGTACAATGGTATATACTCGGAACCCCGCCAAACTGGCTTGAACGTCGAAAAGGATAGCCTCGTGCGAATAGAATGATATAATCATGACCGCTGCCGTTACTATGAAATAATGAACTAGTTTAGCTCGTGTCCATGGCATCGCCATTATCCCCATTCTCTTGTGCCTTGTCTCCCCTACTAAATCCCTCAACCAACCCTTCCAAACCCCGAAGCTCCTCTGCTCCGACCCTACCGCCACCCTCCCACACGCCTTCAACACCGTCCCTCGTGTCCACGCCCCGTCTCTCTAATATCCTCTTACTCTGACTCTCAACGTAAACCCTGCGTTCACGACTCGATTCCTCCTTCTCCTTGGCTTGTGATTGGGAGTTTGTAGTATGAGGCGATGAAGTGGTGTTGCTGGGTAAAGCGGTGTTGGCGAGATGAGGCTTTAGGGAGGCGAGGAGTTGGCGAAGGTAGGGGAGTTGCGACGTGGTAAACGTAGTGTGTGTTGTCAGGGGGGCGAGTTTCTCGTCGTTGTTCTTGTTGTCTCCGTTGGAGGCAGTGTTTGTGTTTGTTTGTTGTGGTGGTAGGGCTTGAATACCCAGGGATTGAGCGGATGCTGTGTGTGTTAGGAATGCGAAGGGAGCGCTTTCCTCGTTCTGTCCGTTGCCCGTTGGAGACGCTTTCGACGACAATGTCGATGTTCGTTGTTCGCGTTTTGGCGCGGTAGATGGTTGGAGCAGGGCCCTTAACCGTGCTATTTGCGCCTTGTTGCGTGTTTTCTCTGCGACCAGCGCAGCGTTCAACTTTTGGGTTTCGATGAGTTTACGGCGGAGAGTGAAGAGGGCTTCAGGAGTGAGATTCGAGTCTTTGGGCGGGGGTTCGAGGTTCTGTTCTCCTTTGTCAGTCTCATCTCCCAACTTCCCTCCCTCTTCTCGCCTCAAAGTCACAGTGTCGCCCGGCAGCACACATACCTCATAATGCCCTAGCCTAACCCACTCTCCCAAGCCTTCATCACCGCCCTTGCCCCTTCCTAGCGCAAAAACGTTTCTCAGCGTCCAAATCTCCAGCTTGTCGAAATTCTTGTCCACAGCATTCTCCATGAGCGTCTCGAGCTTCAACACGCCCTCTTCAATCTCCAGTCTAGCTTCGGGAAACAAATCGTTGCCATGCTCATCTTTGTCGGGCGTACGTCCTTGCGAGGCGTATAGGTCGGCGAAACCGAGCAAGGAGGGATCGGCGGAGGAGAGACCGGTTTCAAATGAGTCGGTGCAGCGGTAGAGGACTTCGTTTACGGCGTTGATTATGTCGTCGATTAGAGACTATGAGGCGGGAGTGTTAGATCTGGACTGCTCCTGAATAGCCGAGTAGGACGTCGAGTGGCGTGGTCTTGGGTCCGAGACAGAATGCATCTACACAACCTGGGTGTATGGCGGGCCCATGCACCTCCAACACTCTGCATTGCACCACCGTGTCACTCGGAAACTATACATACAATAGGAGGCCAGGTAAAGTGCTCGGTAAGGAGCATATTCTCCTGCTGCTTTGCGCTCGCCATTTCGTCTATCGTGGTGGTGGCGTGGTTGCTGTTGTCGCAATGCTCAACCGGTTGTTTGCGACGCGCCGAGGGACGTGTTTACAGCGGGCCGGGATGTTACTGGACGGAAGACAAGGGTTCGAGGCATACGCGCTAGTGCCTTCGCTTATCCTGCCTATTCGAAAGCCCTTGCCGTGGATGGGTGTGGAGGTGAGGGGAAGAGCATAGGCTCTCTCCGCGGAACCGGACCATCTCTTGCCGTTCGCTGTTGTTGAGTGCCTAATCTCGTCTGCACGTGGCTATCAGTGCAGATGCTGTAAGCTCATGAATACATTACTGGCCCAGGAAGAGTAGCTCCTCATCGCGAGGCGGACAGGTAGTCAAGGATGGCATATAGTCCTTCGCATTGCGTGCGGCCTGTTTAGCCGTCACCGTCACACTACTTGATACAGTGCCCCCAAGCACTTATGCTTCAAGCCCTAAATTATACAATGCTACCTAGCTGTACAGTAAGACTCTCATCGTCAATACTCGGAGCTGGTGCTTTCCATGAAGATAGATCATGACATCCAAAACCACCTTCAGTACAGCTAATCCCCTGCCATCCACCCAAAGCTGCACATGCAGAGCATGATTCATGTATAGTCTCTTCCATCTTCCACCAAATTCCTCGAGGCAAGAATACTCCTCCACGGTCGCTATAGGGCAGGGAGAAGACGGGAATAATTGGTATTCCAAGATAACACTGTGACCCAAACAACGCCGTCAAGTCCAGAGTAAGACCCAGAGTGACCCTTCCCTCCATGCGTCATGTCGCTGTCGTAAATGCAGTAGATGTGAAGCAAGAGACAATACCACCACCACTACAACCACCACCATTATCGTACCCGTAATCTACGCGGCGGAGCCAGGTAACGATACAAGACGTCTTCCATGGACAATGCCAAGTTGCAGATGGCTCAGTACGCTCGCTGGGTTTGTTCACGGAATCGGCGCTCTTCTTCGGCTCGGCGGGCCTTCTTTTCCCGCTCCACTCGGATTTTGTGCGCTTCCGTTCCGTCGTCCATGAGTGACTCCTTGAACCAAGGGTGTTGCAGTGCCTCCTTGGCCGTTATTCGCTTCTTGGGATCGTACACGAATATTCGCCGTAGTAGGTCGAGAAATTGACGATTAAAATCGGTGTGCGCTGGTATCGTTTCCTGTAAAGGTTAGATAGAAATCAAGCAACGTCAAGTCGATGGACGTACGGGAAGCTTCTTCATCGCCTTTACATATTTCTTCGATGCCTTGTTGGTGTCCGCGTTGGGATAATCGAGCTTGTAGTTTTTGAAGTATCTTGCAGCACTAGATCTGTTAGCAATGTCATATATATATGTACGATATTTCATGTACACGTACGAGCTGGACGAGCTGCGTGATGAGCCGCGGTCTTGCTTGTAGACCGCTCGCACAATGTCTCGATCAATCTTGCCACTGCAGACGGCCTCCATCATTGCCAGATGTTCAAGGTTGTCGTGTGTTTGGAACAGGGCGTCGCCAGTGAAGAATTCGACAAGGATGCATCCTATACTCCAAATGTCGCAAGGGAAACTCCAGCCCAGGTTGAGGATAATCTCAGGCGCTCGGTAGTGACGTGTTGATACTACTGACGAGTGGTACTCGTCGTTGAAGGTTGCTGATCCAAAGTCGATGAGACGGATCTCCGGGTCGAGGAGAACCTTGCGATGCCGCGCTGTCCGGTTGACTGTTGTTGATGATGACGGTACAGTTCTATTGTATGTAAAAGTCTGGTAATTGTTGTTGACAAGCAGGATGTTCTCCGGCTTCAGATCGGTGTGGATGAGGTTGAGGTCGTGGAGAAAGGCAACACTTGTAAACAGTTGCTTGGCAAACTTCTGGATATGGGAGCTGGGAAACGGGACAAAGCCGTTCGACTTGAGAAAGTCAAAGACACTTTGTCCGTAGAGATCGGTGACAATGCAGATGTGGTTTCGGAAGTCGAAGCAATCCCGTAGATGGATACATCGGTTGATGTTGTGCTTGTCGTTGGATGCCAGGGTTGAGAGTACCCTCAGCTCGATGCGGCTGGCATCTCGGTATTTGGGCACCGATCGGATGACCTTGATGGCACAGTTTGTGCCTTTCCGTCTGTCGTAGGCTTGGACGACTTTGCCAAAGGTGCCCTGGCCGAGCAGTTTTGTGATCTGATCTAGTATGGGGTGTTAGCATCCTTCTTCCGTACATGGGGTGAGGGTCACGTACATCGCTCTGTGAGGTCAGCTTCGGGTACTACGATGTAGTGGCCGTCTTCATCGTCGACCTTTTGGTCCTTTGTGTAGGATTTCTGCGACATGTCAGTATGGAGCAGTGGAGTGCGAGTCGACTTTCTTACGTCCTGAACAACCTGGACGTAGACATCCTTGGCCTTGATCACCGGGTTGGGCGGCGGCTGATACAGGCTGAAGGGGTCGTCGTTGTCCAGCTCTCGCCTCTTGGCTTGTTTTGCTTCGTCCTGTACTACGGCACGCGTGCGCTTGCGCTTCTGGCCGGCTGCGCTGTTGTCGAGAGGCGAGATGTGATGACCATTGCTGACCTGTGAGCCCAACGAGGTAGGCGCAGTAGTGTTGAGAGCGGACGTGGTCCTGTCGGTGGACAGCGAGTGGTTGGGCGAGTCGTAGTAGGGTGTCTGGGTAGTCGAGTAGGAGGTGTGCTGGTTGTAGACTGGGTCGTATGCCGTGGATGCGGTCGTCTTGCGCTTCTTGTCGGTATGGCGCGCGGCTGGATTTGTCGCAGTGCCGCGCGAGGAAGGCGCTTGCTGGCGCGGTGGAGGCAGCTGACGCTCGTCGCCATTGTCGTTGTCATTGTCACCGTCGTCTTCGTCGTTATTGTTGTTGTTGGTGTTGTTGTGGTCGTCGTCGTCGTCGTCGTCGTCAATAACAATGACCTCTTTTGGGATGCCGTTCCTGTAGAAGTCGGCCCAGTCGGGATGCCTTCGCCGGTGGGCCGAAGCCGGGTCGTTGGCGCCCATGTCAATGGGCGGGGCTTGCGTGATGGGCGGAAGCTGTGGCGGGTGTCTGGTGTGGGCAGTCGCGTTTCGGCGAAGGTCTGAATTGGAGGAAGCGCTAGCGTAGCCGTTGTAGAGCGAGTTGCCTATCCGGGCAGGGCCGTTGGCAATGTGGGAATTGGACATGTTGGACTGGTAGGTATGGTGGTGAGAATAAAACTGATGATGGGGCGGGAGTGTGGCCGTGGCAGTCGAGGGCGTAGACATGGCTGGCTTGTCTCTGGGGGAGGGTGCGAGAGCCGACGTCGTGACGCTACTACTTCTCTACTGCGCAGACCAGCCGACACCAAGCACGTCGCTGCGGCGGCCCAAACGGCGCGATGGGGCGGCAGAGTCGGGCGGGGGAGCGTCGTCGTTGCGGATGCACCGTCGGCCGTGTCTGGGTGGTGCGAAGGACGAGGGACGAGGGCTCGCGGCCAGCAGAGGCGTTGTGGCAGGCCTTGGCCAGTCGACGAGACAGTGCTGCCAAAGGTGCTTGGAGCCGCGGGTGGACGCAGGAGCTGGGGCGGGCTATAGCAGTCGTTTGGGCGATGGGCGTGCACGCTGGGAGGAGTGGCGGGCGTCAAACATGCCAGAGAGGTGTGAAAGCGTCGTGGTCGCCGGGGTCGAGGCTGGCGAGTTGAGATCACACTTGTTGCCGAGTCTGTGGTGAGAAGCCGGGGCCTGTGCGGTCTACCTGGAGCGTCATTCGTTCAATCTCCTTCACATTCTTGTCGCGGCACGCCAGTTCGACCGTCTAGTCTCTCGCGTCTCGCGCCCACCTTGCCTCGACCCTCCTGCTACACTGCGCCAGCCTCAGTACGCGACTCTATGTGAGGACAATCAACAGCCCCTCCCCCAGCGCCCTTGGTCCTGTCCTGCTGCTATATGGCTCCAGCGGTGCAGCAACGCCAGGTGCCTGGCGGAGGACAAAGCCGCCGGACGCCCGTTGCTATCTCTTCGGTCGCTTGCGCAAGAGGGTCGTCGTGGCCCAAAGCCTTCTCCACTCTCCCTCCTGCAGTCCACCATATCACATACGTCTGCCGCCTCGTCCATTCGGCCCTCGAGGTTGCTGGACCGCGCCCTGACCACTCGCATGTCGCAGACTGATGACCGTGAAACCGCTGCACTTGAAGACTATCCAACAAGGAAACCAACTCCGTAGCACAAATCCCTTTGCTGTGCGGCTCTACAAGCACCGGAGCTCCTTCCACATCGAGGCCTTGTGTGACCGCTACAAAGTGAAGCAACGCCTGTGGTCACGAGCACCCGACTATCTGCACCGAGTGTCATCTGGGCTACTGTGGTAGTCGAGCAACCACCATCCTCCGTGACGAGCGCTTTCTCAACTACACCAGATACCATGGCGACCCGTCCCTAGACACTTGACCTCGAATCTCGAGTCCATACAGGGTCCGTCCAAATCCAGCTGTGATTACGCACGTGGAGCAACACAACGTCGCCGCTCATCACTTTGCTGCTAGTTTTCCGAGATATGACGCAACTATACATACTCCCAACCATCTTGTCCTCCACGCACACGCCACACCCACACCCACACCCACACCCACGCATACACTCACATGCTGATGTGAGATTTTCCGGCTGTTGGTACCGGCCGTCTGGGTTTGTTGTTATCCTTCGCATCAAGGCTGGGCTGATGAAAGGTTTGCTGCACTCGGCTGCCCCGATAACGTCATAGCCCAGCATCTCCACACCCACACCACACTTCATCGTCGGTAGCAGTATATCGCGCAGGGCCATCAACTCCAGACTATATACCAAAGTTGGCAAGTTCGGGTCCTTGCGATGCCACTTCTGCCAGCGCCTGCCTGTGATTAGCCGCCAAGGCTCAGTCGGGCCTGCAGTCGGGCGCGGCACGCCTAGTCTGGCTAGTATGTGGGTACTGTGCCCGATTGCCTCTTACTTGCATTCCGCCTGCTTGGATTCTGCACCTGCCTTAACCGTGAAGAAAAATTAAGTTTCTTTCATACCTCATACAACAGTAGTAGTGCCATAGGCAGTACTTCCTCAAAGAGGTCGACATTGAGTAACTAGAGTTGGCAACCAAGCCATGATCAAATATTGTATCATACGCTACAGCGTCGTATAGAAGTGTTGAACTGCCATCTCCTACTGCATAGCTGGTGTTGAGCACAGACTATGGCGATTATCACGGCATACACCCAGGTGTATGAACCACAAACCCTCAAGTCAAGAACATGTTCCATACAGGTAATTTGATATAACCGACAGCTTCCACCCTGCAGCTGAGGCTTTGTGGTTCATGGCCAGACATGTCTTCTCAGCGCCAACATGTATTCAGACAGCCGTTCCGATGCATTTCTCCTAATCATCGTGTGCCTCCCATTGCAATGCAATCTGCAAAAGTCCGGTCCCAGAGTAGAAAACAAAAAAAAACCCCCATCACAAAGCCGCCGCGCATATGCTGGTCACAAAAGCCGTCCGTGCAGTGGTTAAAGAAAAGAAATTCGTGTCTCGTGATCAATCGTGATGAGTGAGACTTGGCCGGCTAGCTGATGTCCTCATTCAGCGTGGATGGAGAGGGCGAAACATTGGTGATTACAACTTCGAGACATTGTTGAGTGCCTCGAAGAAGTCAAAGACCGTCTTGCTGACACGGTCGACAATAAATTCGACGTCGCTATCGGTGATGTTGTATGCAGGAGCGATGATGACATGATCTCCACGGTTACCGTCAACTGTGCCGGAGCCTGGGTACACATAAACATTGTATCCATCCTTCAGCCCTGGTGTACTAGTCAGTAGACGAGATGCTCGTAAGAATAGAACCGGCATACCTAGCCCATGGATCCCCCAGGCCACTGCCACTTCAGGGTCGAATGGCTCCTTGGTCTTCTTATCTTGCACAAACTCAATCTGCCTTGGTTATAAGCTGCAACACAAGTAAACGTTACTCCTCACACTTACACCTAGAAATAAGCCTTTACCTCGGATGTCGAAGACATTAGGGTGATCACCCAGACGAGCCGTCAGATTCTTCATCAGCTTTTCTCCTTTGTCCCTAACATTGTCCAAAAGATTATCGTCTCGAACAATCTGTTGCACTGCAAGACCAGCAGCGCATGCTGCGGGGAAGTTCTGGAAGGTATGCCCGTGAGCAAAGGCGGCCTCTCCAAGGGCATTCGTTATCACTGGTCCCACCAGCATCGCGGATATGGCTGCATAACCGCCTGCAAGGCCCTTGCCTACCAATTGGATGTCGGGAACGACATCCTCGTCTTGCCAGGCATGCATATAGCCGGTACGGCCCATGCCACTCATGACCTCATCCAGAATGAAGAGCACCCCGTACTTCTCGCATACGCTCTTCATGGCTGTAAGGTAGCCGGGTAATGCGGGAACGCATCCAAGTGCCTGCGCAAACATGTCAGTGACTCAATACTTACGAAGCATGGCGTGATCATCATGGTATCACTTACCGCGCCTACTACAGGCTCCATAACGAAGCCAGCCACGGTTTCAGGGCCGAGATGGAGGATCTTGCGCTCCAACTCATCTTCAAGTCGTTTAACATACTGGGCTGTCGTTTCGCCCTTGGTCATGTCGCGGCAAGGATTGCAAGGAGATATAAACTGCGTCTTCTCGGGTAGTATAGGCCTGTACATGTCCTTGCGCTCTTTGTGTCCACTGGCCTCAAGAGCACCGAGCGTCGCTCCGTGATAGGATCGATCGCGGGCAATGAACCAACGGCGTTGAGGCTGCGGGCTGTTCTTCAATTTGGAGTGGTATTGGTAGGTTAGTTTCTGCGCTGCCTCATTAGCCTCGGAACCTAATCATTGTAAGCCTGAACCCGACCAGAGGGGCGGAAGCCATATTACCAGATCCATAGAAAACCACCCCAGTCATCTTATCATTGGTTGATTCAAGAAGGAAATCTGCAAACTCCTCCGCTACTTCAGTTTGGAAACTCATCGATGCGGCGTACCCAACACCAGTTTCCTCTTGCTGCCTTATAGCCGCATACACTCTTTGGTCCTTGTGACCAATGTTCGATACAGCAGCACCTCCAGAAGCGTCAAAAATCCTCCAGGCCATCTTTCCGTCTGAGACGAACAACCAATTGCCTTTGGCCCCTTTGAGAGATAGCGATGGGACCCTCGCACTGCGTTTGAGTAGAGAGCTGCGAAGACTGTTGCGGTTTCCACGGCTTGGGCGATTCCGAGATGTAGTAAGCGCAGGAGCTTCGTCCATCATTGATAGTGAGATGCTGCTCTCGGATGCTGGGCTGGGAGTGCCACTCTCGTCAAGTAGTAGAGCCGGTGCCATCGTTGCTATTCGAAGAATGAAAATAGTTGGTGAGCGGGTAACAGAAGGATAGACGAGTAGAGTAGGAGTTGAAAAATTTCATTCAAGCGTTGAAAAGGAATGTACGATAATGGAAGAGGAATGCACAATGGTTGAAGGAGTGGAAAAAAAGAAGAAAAGAGTGGAATCGAAGGTGAATGACCGGTAGCTTTATAGTCGCTTGATGGTCGCGTGAACTAACCACGAAGCGTATTGCGATCCGACCGGTGAGGCGTCTTCTTGGAACGGAACGTTTGCGGTGTAATCAGGCTCAGGGTCATTGAACCACTCTTCATACTCCCGGCAGGCCATTTTCAGCACTAGATCTCGGGCCGATCGGAGGGCACAGAGTTGAGAAGACCAGAGCGTGAGAGTATTCCGGTTCGTGCCTAGTTTCCAGAACCACAGATCTGTAGGTTGAATGCGGTGAGGAATTCCAGGCTTATTCATTCTTGTGGAGAGTTAACGGTCAATCGCTTACTCGACTAGCCAATCAGGGCAGACTGTGGCTGTTTTACCGGATTGTGCTTGATATCGACGTGATATGAAGAGGGTAAGCCGAGTATGATAGGGAGATGCCATGTGTAAGATCAGGGGCCATAATCGCCTCGATGCCAGGGCAAGGAACCAGAAATCCGCCCAGATAGTCATGCTTGCATATACTGCACGGCACAGGGATACGCAGAAAACAGGAACGGTGTTTAGCAGGGCCAACGCGGATCCTGCGTGCATAGTCCGTCCCTGTCGGCAGATTTCCAATCGAATCTCACTTGGACAGGCTGCCACACACGTGACGTGGTGGCGCGGCATAATAACGGTCAGATCTCTGCGTATAGCTGCAGGCCGTTTGCTGGCGAACAACATGTCACCGGTACCCTGGTAGTTGTAGGAGGCGGCAAGTTGCGGTGAAGAGAAGAAGAGAGTTAGCTCGGCGTTGGGACGTGGTGCTAGAGAGAGTCGTTGTTGTCAAGTCGGGACGAGAGGCAGTCGGCCGGGCCGGAGTACGGTACGGTATATGCAAGCAAACCCCGAAGCGGGTCGGCAGCGCTTGCCCTTTTGGACAGCCAAGCCCCACGTTTAGCTTCCCCCACATCCTTCCAGGCGTGCAGTCGGCCTTGAACATATCACGAGAATTCAACCTCACCAGTGAAGGCGAGGTAAGTGGCGGGCCGAGCAACGTCGGATACCAACGCAGGCTGACTCGAGGGCAGGACCGGCCGCAAGACACGATGAATCCTCGCGTCGAAGAAATCAGCGATTCGGACAGTGATCCGTCAGAGATGGGCATTGACGACGTGCCCGCGCTGATCAACGCGACCAGTATACCCAGCACCGGCACCTCGTCCATGCCGCCGCAGTCGCAGATGCTGCAGCCGCAGTCGCCCGCCATCAAAACATCCACGGACCGAGAAAAGTCCAAGCACTACCAATGTCTCTACCCCATATACTTTGACAAGTCACGGACAAGGGCAGAGGGTCGCCGCGTGGGCAACAAACTGGCAGTAGAGAACCCTCTGGCACGAGAGATGGCCGACGCCGCAGCCGACCTGGGTCTGCGAACTGTCTTTGAGCCCGATAAAACGCACCCGAAAGACTGGGCCAATCCTGGCAGAGTGCGTGTCCTGCTCAAGCACCAAGGCCAATTGATGGACAACGATGTGAAGAACAAGCACCACCTCTACATCCTCATTGCGCAGCATCTCAAAGCCCACCCAACACAGAAGAACACGCCTTTCAGGTTACCCATTGCAGGCCTGCCCATGCCAAAGGAGATGCCGGAGCCAGCGATACCAAAGGGATGGAAGATGAACAAGATCCTCCCCCTACACTCGCCTGCCTTGACGGGGGGTGGAGTCAGTGAAAACTTCATGCAGGACATGATGGCCGAGATGATGGGCGGTGACGGAGGCAGCGGGGCAAACAGCGGGACAGAATCCAAGAAGAAAATCAAGGACAAGAAGAAGAAGTGATGCAACTCCATGTAAACGCCAGCGTCAGTGGTCTGGCAACCGTCACATCAACCTGCGCCGCAATCATGCATCATCAAGGCTGTCGCAACATACGACATGTCACTGCAGCACACGCGCGCTTAGATCGCAATCACAATAGGAGCAATAAACGTCTCTTGTTGCGAGATTACTATATCTGCAATATCTGCAACCATACAACAATGCTGCCTTCCTTGTCTTCGCGTCACTTCTGTACGACACTAACGCCTGCGTAGGGCGCGGCCCCTTCGCTGCACTTACGTCTCCCGTCTAGAAACTCCCGTCTCTCTATATAGCCCTATTCCAGCCTTTAAACAGCTGTCATCATGTCATACGATCCAATTCGACACAATATCGAGTTTCACACCGCTGCTTCGAGTGCTGTGTGCCTTCCGTAGATGGACATCTCCTTACATCACAAGGTATCACTCGTTGCTTGCATCGCCGGCATCGAATACTCCGATCGGCATACATGACTCCCGCTTGTCACGCCGTTTGGACAGCATTGTGTTGCATGACACCCTGCGTTCGAGTGCCTATGATTACATACCATCGCAACTTCATCGTACGTACCCGAAGGTGCAGACAAAAGTGAAGAATGTTACACGAGACTTGTGCGTCATGCGTGCATGCAGCTCCCATCACGTGAATGCTCAGTGACCCAAAGATGAACCCCACCAGCTCGGCATTCAAGCCTTCAGCCGCCGAAGTCTTTGTCAGTTCCGTAGGCCAATTATAACATTTCCTTGGACTTGATTATTCTGTATGTACCCTGGTTACCCCCCCTCGCGACACCCATGACCGGGAATTCCTCTGATTTGTCCATCAATTCTCTTTTACTTCATTCCTCCCGTTTGCTCACTTCGCGAACTGCTCATGAGATGCCAGACTTGGAAGTGTTGGGCCAGACACTACTCACGCAAAGGCGATCCTCAAACCCGATTCAACGCTTCGCAAAAAGTCCAGTGAAACTCAGCTAACGGAGTTATATTTACCATGTACAGCCATGTTGTTGTACTTTTGCTATCGCCTGTTCCCGGCCAACAACTCCATCCTAACTGATTCTTCTCATGTATTCTATGACAGAGGCGGTGCATCAACATATATCAAGAACGATTTGAAGATCAAGCGGACAAGATTTCTTGTAGCAAATCCCTCTTTCATATGGGAAGACTGGTTTGCCTGCGCTTGGGTATCATTACACATGTTTGGGCAACGAGTCCACTCCATTGTATGCAGCGACACTAATCGCCTAGCTGTTGGGAATAGCGTGTCACCACCACTGACAATTCATAGCTCGAAAAAGAAAACCGGTCAGCGTGATACAGCATGCACAGTATGCGAAGAGCTTCAAAAGAAGCCAGTTTCGTGAGTGATGTGGGCCGGATAGCCGCAGCCACTACCCAAGGCTGGCCATCTTAACATGGGTGTAAATATGAGCTATCCTTCATCATTACTCGCCCACGTATACTGTGCTTACTACTTGAAAGACGGCAGCTCTTCTGCTGATACCAATCGCTTGACTTGCAACCGCGCTCTTGATGCAGCATAGCATACTCACGTCGTTGCCCACGTTAGGCCAGGCCACTTTATAGCCTCATGCACAGCTGAAGCCCTTTGCACTGTGCGCTCAGCTATAGCGTGCTATGACATACTACGTGGGCCTATCAAGGTTTGATGGGATATAGCAATGGTCAAAAGCATCATGGAAAATTCATCCGAAGATCGTGTACTAGAATCCAGCCTCAGGTGCGAAGATGAGTAGTCCTATGTTCTCGCCCCTCCATGCTAAGATGTGTATAGGCAGTGAGTACGACGTAGCGTCAGATAGTACATGTCACCATGTATACGCTCGGAAAGTATTTGTTTCGTAGTGAAGAAGTAATAATATTCACCGGCAGAATCAAAAAGGATTAGGCTAGCAGACTATGCAAATACCTGAACAGTGCCCCGCCTTCTCAGCGGCGATTATGGCATATCCTGATCATCTTTCGTACCAACGTAATCACCATAACTGTTGGGTCATGCCCTCGATTTAGGGAGCTGTTCAAATGCCAGCCTGCTGGGCGAATCCGAGCCTTGGACCATTGCTACCCATCTCGTGAATGATGTACTTGCTCTTGAGGAAGATGTCACCAAAGATACTGAAGCCGATACCGTCGTCGGTCTGAATACCACCAAAGCAGGTGCCGTCGCCAATGGGCGCATAGTTGACGTACTTTCCGGGAACGGTCTGCTTGACGCCACCGACCGTGATGGAGAAGTCAGGAAGGGAAGCAGTACAAGGGAAGATGTAACCACCCTGGTTAGCATCGTTCTTCGCACCGTTGACCTTTGCGTAGTAGGCGCGGACAATGGCAGTGTCAGTGTAGATGAGAGTGGTGCCGGTGTCGAGAATACCAGCGACAGTTGCCCGGGTGGTGGTGGTACCGACGCTGTAAGCAGATGCACTAAATCCCCAGAATCCTTGGCTGTCATCCGCGTTGATGTACGTGATTGGGCCAGTGTACTTGGTCTTGTCGATGTATCCAAAGTCGTAGGTGCCGGCGGCGTGGTACTTGAGAGTGACAGCGAACAGCGGCTGGGCGAGCTGCGACTTGACAGTGTCGAAGAATGTTTTCTGCTGGACGGGCTGGACGGTGTTGATAGAACTCATGGCAAGGCCGAGAAGGCCATCGGTTTCGGTGTCTTGAGAGAAGGTTGCGGAGACGGAGGTAGCAGCCTCAACAGCTTGGGAGGTAGCAGTTACACCACCGACTGTTACCTTGTCGGCATAGACTTTGCCCGAAGCACCTGAACCGTCTCCGTAGGAAATCCTCCAAGAGTAACCGCTCTTAGCCTTGGAAGCGTCGGCCTTGTAGTAGTCGTGGCCACTAAGCTGACTACTGGCCTGGAGGGATGAGAAAACCCAGCTGAATTGGTATTAGATGACGCTTCCAGAACAGGCATGAGACTTTGAGGTAGTTGGAGAGTGTGAAGGTGACTTACAGATCAGAACTTCCAGTGTCAAAGTCAACGTGGACAGTGGTGCTTCCTACGGTAACTGGGCTCAGGTATGCAGAGTCGTACTCGTCATTTGGAGCAGCAGGCACCGATCCACTCGCAGCAGCAGCGGCGGAAACAACGGTGTTGCTCGCCCTGTTCTGTGCAGCCTCTACGAGGCTTTGAGGCACAGCCTTGCCATGCTTGCGCAGAGCTTTGATCTTCTGCTCGGGTCCGTTCTTCAGGTATGTCGAGCGAGGAACCTGCTCAACCGAGAAGGAGGTGCCCGTGTCTGGAATACCTATCAGCTACATGTTCTATGCTGCGTCACTGCTGTGTGACTGGACAACTTACTCAGTTGAACTGGAGTTGCGACGACTGTGCTAGCAAGAGCAAGCGCCGCCGTGAGTGTGGCGAAAGAAGGCATGGCAACGATGGACTGTTGATTGTACTGAAAAAGCAGGTATAAATGAAGGCGAAGATGAAGCCCGTTTGAGAGGCTTGAAAAGACCAAGCCGGTACTGAAACCCAAGGAGGAGGATTCCGCTTGGCTTTATACCAAGCATTCCCACAGGGCGCGGCATAAAGTCTTGTGTCAATGACGAAGATGTGCTCCTTGCCCTGTCCATAGGTCTACGCTGCGCTCCATTGGCGTCGCTGTGCTCGTGTAGGATTAAGTGGGGTAAGGGATCAACATTGAAATTAGATCTTGGGGCCACTCATGGTAACGAGCCCTATCTTGGCAGGTAGATGATGCCTGCGATTGAGTGGCACTGCGTCTCATGCCTTTACCTGCTGTATTTAGACTTGGCGTCGGCTAGGAAGGAATATGCGGAGCAGGTACGCTATCAGGCGGCACATGGATTAGGGGACAGCCCTTGTAAATCGGACATTGTGACAGAAGTGGTCATGTTGCGCGACTGTAGAACCGAATGCGTGGTGGGGTAGTCGTAGTAGTACATTGGGTTCAAGGCTGGTTGCAGGCTGCGAGGGTCGGCATTCATAGCACCCGGCTGGAGCGAGGTATGTTTTGTTTCTGGCAGCAGGCAAATGGTACTGTAGCAAACACTGATGGTTATTGGTGACATTCCGAAATGAAGGTTGCAATAATAAGGCGTGCCTTGTTCGCTAAGGACCGGGTAGCGCCTTCACAGTGTTGGGTAGTAAGCGTCAAGGAATGCCAAACTCGCCGACTCGTCCACACGACCGGAGCTTGTACATGGTAGACGCATGATAGATTAGTGTCGTAGCAGACGAAGCGACAAGGGCGGCAGCGCCTGCATTAGGGAGGTGGCTGGCCATGCGAGGTGTGGTTGAAGCGGAGGCGGCATGTGCAAGGTCCAGCGTAGCCCCGGGCCTAGTGGGCCTTCCCGTGATTGACTAACCCTTGCGCGTCATATCCACAGTTTCCACAGCCAATCATCGTCGTGGGGCGAATCTTGCCTTTGGCCAATTGCATGCCACACGCCCGCTTGCGCTTCCAACCTGCCCCTTCAGGATGTGATCCGCAACCTTCAGCCCACTGCGCCCAAGAGTGCGAGGGAATCAAGCATCACCACGCATGCCGAGGAGAATGCTTAGCACTACACTCTTGGGTTGGCGTTGCCCCTTCTGACGTCCCATCAACAGTGCAGCTTCATGCCTGCTTGCGGATTGACTCGTCCGCCGATACTCGGACGTCTGAGCCTCCTTGTCACATGTCAGATGCAAAGCGAGCTCCTAGTCGTTGGCGTCGATTGTGAGGGTTGGTATCAGCACGGAAATGGTCCGCAACTAGACGTGGGACATGGATTGGCGTGTCTTTAGGATAGTTAGGGCTGGCTATCTTCGGAGCGCTTTGTGCCGCCATCAGGTAACGGATTCGCCGCGAATCTACTCAGCCTCAGCGTTGCCTGTAACAGCACTCTCCAGCTGCTTCAGTGCCGTGCGATACGCTCTCTTCCTTCCGCCCGCCGTCACCGTGCTCTCTTTCCACTCCATACGCTTGACCTTCTTATTGCCACGCTTTATGCTTTCACCCTTGGCTACTTGCTTCAAGAACCATGCGGCCTCGGTTTTTGTAAACAGCGTCCATGCTTCTCCTGCCTTGCCTGCGCGAGCTGTCCGGCCCACACGGTGGACATAACTAGTGATACTTGTCGGAAGATCGTAGTTGATGACGTGAGTAATATCAGGGATATCCAGCCCACGGGACGCGGCGTCGGACGCAATCAAGATTTTGATCGCTCCAGAGCTGAACGATTTGAGCAACCGCCGAGACGCATCGGCCGTCGACGCCCTGGTCATTGTCTTCATGTAATTCTTGAACCTGGGCATGAGCGCACCAAGTAGATGCGACAAGCGAGACGCGCTCTCTGTGCTTTTGGTGAAGATCAAAACACGGCCACTCTGTTCTGATACAGAGGCCTGTTCATCTTCATCCGAGTCAGAGTCTTCGTCTGATGACGGATCGGAGGAGGAAGAGGAGGAGGACTCCAACGAAGAGTCTGGCCCTGCCTGAGCGCCCGGAAACACGTAGTTGAGGAGCACATACAATAGGTGCAACGGCTTGTTCGAGCCATCACCAACATGCACTGCAAGCTCGTGTAGCGTGGACGGCAACTCAAAGACATTCTCTTCACTGTCCACGGTTTGAGGCTCTGCAGTCTCGTCCCGTACAACGACCAATTTCGGTCGCTTCAGCTTCAGTGTGCCGAGCTTCGTGAGGTCCTTCTCCATCGTTGCGGAAAGCACAACCTTGGTGAGTTGTCTACGAGCAGGCAACGCCATAACCCAGAGGGAGTTGGCATCGCGCTCCCGTTTTCGTATCCGTTCTTGGGCGTTCATGAATTCGACCCGAGTCTCACCGTGGAGGGCGTCCATCAGCAC
The DNA here is from genome assembly GCA_002796735.1 of Alternaria brassicicola. NCBI lineage: Eukaryota > Fungi > Ascomycota > Dothideomycetes > Pleosporales > Pleosporaceae > Alternaria > Alternaria brassicicola. Next base: position 2,497,429 of record PHFN01000013.1, on the reverse strand, counting down.
AGTCGCCCAACCCTGGAAGTTTTGATTCAGCAGCTGGTCAGCTTCGTCAATCACGAGCCAGCGCACGCTGTTCAGTAGGAAGCCCGTTGTGTGCTCGATGTGCTCAACCAGTCGGCCCGGAGTACATATGACAATGTCCACGCCCGAGTCGTATTGTGGAACATGGTCTAGAGGCATAGCTCTTAGGTCGTCGTAAAGTCCTCCCCTCTCCATGAAGCCTGTTTGATGTTGTTGTAAAGACCTTTCCTGCAGCTCCTGTGCTCTCCTGGCGTCGTATTGCGGTCTCATCTTGACGAGCTGTTTCTGCTCCGTCGCAAAGGCGACATTGCCTAAAGCTGTACCTACTCTGATCTTGCTTCCAGCGCATAGCTCCTCGGCAACTTGCAGGGCTTGATTGACGAGTTGCCGGCTCGGTACTATCACGATGGCGGACAGTACAGGTACAGCGCGATCTTTGAGAGCTTCGATGATGGGAAGTAGATAGGCCAAGGTTTTTCCAGAGCCCGTCTTTGCGGAGACGCATATGTCGCCCAGGTGCTGGTCAAAACCAGGATGCAACATAGGAAGCAATGCTGTTTGTACAGCCAAGGCGTCCTTGAATCCTTGTTTCTCCAACTTCTTGACATATGAAGGATCAACACCCAGTTCAGCGAATGGCGTTGTCGTCGATGCTTCGACGGTGGTAGGTTGAGCGAGCCATGTGGGAAGAGTGGAGAAGGTAGGTTCGTAAACCGGCTCAGGAATCGGTGCGGGTTGCGGCATGGGTTCGAGATCGTGAAGTTCTTCTTGTTCTTGAGCTTCATCTGGTGCTTCCTCTTCTCCCTTCTGCCCTATTGCTTCAGCCAGCTTCGAAGCCTTTTCGAATTTCGAGAGGATATTCTTATGCTTCTTGGAAACCTCATCATCCTGATCATTGGTAGCTTCAACATCGCGCTTCCTCTTTTTCGGCTTCTTGATAGACTTTGGAGCCTCTCTTGCCGCGCTGTTTTGTACAGGCGCGGGGCTTGAGGCGACAACCCCCTCAGTCGCAGTATATGTAGGGCTTGAGGCTTTCGCAACTTCATCGCGCGCTGGAGCAGGTGAAGGCTGCTTCTTGACAACAGGCGCGGGCGGCGCAAAACGCTTGAACAGAGGGGCCGGCATAGCGATCAGAGCCCTGGCGATTTTCGAGCAGCGATGGCTCAGAGGGTAGCCTGGATGGGTTCGCGACGGGTTGCGACTGCAGGAGGGTGAAGTTGGCTACAAATTATTCTGGACCCTCGAAATTTGGTCGGAGCGTACCACACGCTAAACGCCGACCGGTGACGCGCCGTGCCCTGCATTTGTTCGCGACGGCGCCATGTATACATATTCAGCCACACACCCATGGAGCGTCCCCATTGCACCCCTGCTCTGAGCTGCCATGTATCTTGCCCGTGAGCCGACTCGAGGAGACAGTCCTCGCAACCCGCCAACATGCCCTACAACATCGCGTACGTTCTGGATGCAAGCCGCACATGATATCAAATGCTTACACGCAACAGTATGGTTAGCGACAACTTCTATCCCCAACCCGGTACGGACCATGCGCCTTGAGGTTTCGAACAGTACTCATGTGTTACAGGCGGAGTGGAGAGCCATATGTACCAACTGTCAAGCGTGCGTCTACTCACCGTCTTCACTCTGTACAGGCCTAACACAACCAGAAACTCATCGATCGTGGACACAAAGTCATTGTCATCACACATGCGTACAATGGTCGAAAAGGCGTACGGTATCTGACCAACGGTCTCAAGGTCTACTACGTCCCATTCTGGGTCATCTACCGCGAGACGACCTTTCCTACCGTCTTCTCCTTCTTCCCCATCTTTCGCAACATCGTAATTCGCGAGCGCATTGCAATCGTACACGGACACGCCAGTCTGAGTAGCTTGTGCCATGAGGCCATACTGCATGCGCGGACCATGGGATTGAGAACGGTCTTCACAGACCACAGCCTGTTTGGCTTTGCGGATGCTGGGAGTATCCTTACCAACAAGCTCCTCAAGTTCACTTTAAGCGACGTTGACCATGTCATCTGCGTTAGTCACACTTGGTACGTGTTCCATTCGCATTCTCTAGCAGCTGCTAATGGAATGTAGTAAAGAAAACACCGTACTTCGAGCCTCCCTAGACCCTCTGATGGTCTCCGTAATCCCCAACGCGGTCGTTGCAGAGAACTTCCGTCCTCTGTCGCATGATTTGGTCGATGTTACACACACGAAAGCACCAGGGCTACGGCAGCCCATGGACCCGGACGAGACCATCACCGTCATTGTGATTCAGCGACTCTACTACAACAAGGGCACAGACCTGCTAGTCGCCGCCATACCTCATATTGTCGCCACCAATCCGAACGTCCGCTTTATCATCGCTGGCAACGGACCCAAGGCGATCGATCTTGAACAGATGATTGAGCGCAATGTGTTGCAAGACAGGGTTCTCATGATTGGCCCAGTCCGTCATGAGGAAGTCCGAGATGTCATGGTCCGTGGTCACATATACCTCTGCCCGTCACTGACGGAGGCGTTTGGTACAGTCATTGTGGAAGCTGCGTCCTGCGGGCTATATGTCGTGGCAACTCGCGTCGGTGGCATTCCCGAGGTGCTGCCCACCCACATGGTAGAATTTGCGGCGCCTGAAGAGGACGAGCTTGTTGAAGCTACTGGCCGTGCCATTGCCAAACTGAGAGCCGGCAAAGTCAGAACGGAACTGTTCCATAACCAAGTAAAGCAGATGTACTCCTGGACGGATATTGCGCAGCGAACAGAGAGGGTGTATGATGGCATCAGTGGCGTCATCAGTCACAGTGAGTTTTATCAGGGTGCAGGGGCAGCTGGCGCTTGGAGTGCGACCCGTGGTCGTGCGGGCGTGCAGAGCTTTGCACTCATCGAGAGGTTGAAGAGATATTTTGGTTGCGGAATCTGGGCGGGCAAGCTCTTCTGTATTTGTGTCATCGTTGACTACCTGATCTACCTCCTTTTGGAAATGTTTGCACCCAGATCAAGGATCGACATGTGCAAGGATTGGCCTAAGAAGATGTTCCAGGCAAAACAAGAGTCCGGCAAGACGCTTATGGTTGACAATGACGCCGACAAAGGAACATTGCTCAGGAAGAGAAGCTCCAGGTATCGAAAGCCGAAAAGAGAACAGCTGGAGGATAGTTGAGAGATGACTTTGATCAAGGGCAAGCACAATGATGAGCAAAGGCTTTTGTGGTTTAATATTACGATGACTGTCGCCCATCTATGAGCCCGACAGATGGCGAGAAAGGTAGTGCTATTTACTAAAGCCCGTAGGCTTGTATGCTAGACCGGAACGCTGAACCGGTACTCCGCGCCCGAGATGCTGATGAAAATGCTCTGTACATGGAGAAAAAGAAGAAGAAGAAGAAGAAGAAGAAGAAGAAGAAGAAGAAGAAGAAGAAGGAAAATCGACGACGGCAGCTATGCTATTGTTGCTTAGGCGTAGAACCAGTACTGCGCACTGTACTCGACGGTAAAGCTACCCTCGATGCCACTGCAGTCCTTGGGTGCCATTCCTCCAGCAGTGTGTATCCTGTAGACTTCCTTGTAAGCCCAGGGCTCAGCGCCTTCGCTGGTCATAGTGGCGTTCAGCTTCAACCATGGGATGCTACCCAGTCCGTTGGTACCCTTGGTTGCGGCCTGGGGTGCAGCGCTCTTGCCGTCGACTTTGCACTCTACACGGCCGTAGTTGACTCTGTCGGTCTCCAGCATGAAGAGAGGAACACCGGCCACAGTGAACTGGTGATGGCCAGATAGTCGTTGCTCTGCTTCGGCGGACTTGGGAATGGCATAGTCGAGTGCGAGAGTGGTCACTTCGGCGAGTGTGTTCACATTGAGGCGGGCGGCGTCGCAGGTTGCGTTGAAGAGCGTGGCTACGGCGCCCACAGCTTTGGGTACATCGGAAGAAGAAGATGAAGCGCAGGTGTAGTTTTGGGTGCCGCGGCCAATAGCGATGTGGCGGAGCACGGTACCTTGCGCTGGGTCAGCGAGGGGTGTGGGTGCTACTTGTTGTTAGCATCTATTGGTCATGCATTGTTGAAAGGAGTTTGGGCAGGCACATACCGGCAGGAAGAGCAACATTCGACAAATCACATAGCGAGTCTGTCTTGCTCAACTCCTCGTACACGGCCGCGGGCAGGTCCGTCAGATCCTGTCTCGGGAGGAGTGCCGCTATCGAGTCGACAGTCTGTGTAGGAGCAGCGAAGAGAGCAGCAGGGGCAAGAGCCAAGACAAGACTAAGAGTGGTAGTGAAGATCATGTTCGGTTATCGAGTGGTGTTGGCTTGGAGGCAATATGGATCGCGTGCTTGGTATTGGCTGCCGGGTGATGGATGTTGTGTGATGTCGATCCAGTTGACGAGACGACGATGGTGTTATATCAGAAATTCACGATTGCGAAGTGGATACAAGCCTTGCCGGTATTGCTGCGATGCGTGGGATCTTTGCTCGGAAATAGAAGATCGGCAAAGGTGCTGATTGATTACAGGACCTGGGTCGGATCGATGACAGCCGTGATGTAAGAAAGTAGCACGTCGAAGGGAAATGGAAGTTTTGGTGCCTGGAAAGCAAGCAACTCTAGGAAAGCGCGAAAGTGGATCCTCTTTGTTTTGGTGAGAGAGGAGCGTAGGAAGGCGCGCCGGTGGATGAGGAAACCGTGAACGAGGCCGTCTACGCCATGTTCCTATATAGAACTTGCAGCCACCGATTGCAAGCACACGATAGCCAGCCTTTCTTTTCCCAGCGCGTAGTCCCCGCTCCACACAGATCCTACGCTTCCTCGTACACGAAGCCGATGAATTGTTGCCGCCTGTCCCACTCGCCTGCGTCGCTCGCTAGCGTAGACAAAGACGCCAAATATAGCCAGCCGGGGCTCGATTGGCTGACAGGAAGCGAGAGAGGAGGGAAGCAAGGTGCGTGCGCTGTGGTTCGCTCCTCTACCGAGGCGCCCGACGGCCACTACCTCTTTTCTGTGTCTGGCGCAAACGCCCGTGGGCATCGCTCGTGAGACGGCTATTTTGGGGGCTGGTAAAGGTTTGCGAGTGAGGGTAGGTGAATGTCTAGGTGGATGGTTCTTCAAGTAAGCCGGTCGCCGCCCTGGTGCGCAGGTGAGCAAACGTCACAAAACACTCCTGAGCCAAGTCCCAACTTCTCTCTCAGCAACACGTGAGCATTGGATATAGCACACATTCAAGACTCTTTACCACACCGTGCCAGGCACAGGAATGGATACAATCACCAGGCCCCAGCAGCCACCCTCTCCACACCCAGTCCTTCCAATTCTCTTCGTTTCGCTCTGCATCCCCACCACGCGCAGAGCCGCCCGTTCTACCCGCCACTTCAGCTACCAAAGTATCCCTGTACCCGGGGAACCTAGCTTCTAAGCCTTAACCGTTACTATACCCAACGTAGAAGGTACTTTGCTCAGAAAAAGACCACAAATCCACCAAGTCGACTATTAATACAAGCTACATCGAGCGGAGAAATGACAGCTAATATCACCCACTCGGGTGTCCACAGTCGTCAACCAATGACATGCCGACGCAGGGATAGGGCACCTCGAATCTTCTTTCCGCCGGCGCTTCGCTATTGGCAGAGGAGCTGCAGAACAGGTTTCTGGCATCATCGACCCGCTTGCTGGCTTGGACACGTCAATGTCGTGCATGCTTGACTTGTCGGGCGTTCCGCACTTGCATGCCACATCTCCGTTTCCATGGATGAGTTCGTTGGTCAAGGATTGACGAGACTGGTTTATCGGCTAGGATAAATAAGGAAGGAAGGAAAGAAGGAAAGAAAGAAAGGATGGGGCGTGTCGCCTTCCGAACTGGCACATGTCCATACAAAAGTACTCATATCGCAAGATACCATGTATAACTATGGAACGTCCTTGGCGCTTGTAGAAATATTTGGCATTCTGGGTGTATGTGAGGTTTCGCTACGCGACATATCGGACGGCCGCCGGATAGTCGAGAAACCGATGCGCTGTGATATGGTGCAAGGAGTACACAGCAGCGATTGAGACGTGTGGTATGGCTCAAGGCGAGGTGTCTGACGTCTACTATTAGCGTTGCTTGCTGTAGGTGCGTACCAAGGAGCTCGTCTTTCCGAGTTGTACCCGTGTGCCGGCCAAGGTACCTTGAAGTATTCACTTGAAATATATTGATCATGTTCCCACAAGAAGCACAGTGAATACCTCTCAGATACACTTCAAGCATCAAGTACTATTCAGGAAATTTGAGCTGCTTCACAGCCCAGCACCTGATGGATCCAAAACAAGCAAAGTGCTCGTCGTGGTCGCCGCGCCTGTTCTGGAACAGAAACGACTACATACTCAAGACAACCCTAATAGTACACCCCTTCAGAGACACTCATCCTCAGCCAGTTCTCAAGCCATTACCATGTCCCTTCATCCTCGTTATGCCACACCGCCGGATCTTCTGGCCCCGGAACAGGCCCTCCAGGTCCGCTTGGTCCAGCAACGACCGCCGCGCCTGCGCTCGCCTCGAAACTGAACAAGAAATACAACACCATGAAATGCAACGCCAGTAGGTAGCCTGCAAAGATGTTGCGACTTGTCCGTGTTTGGAGTACGAACTTGGTGACCCGCAGGATCATGCGTTCAAAGAGGTGCATGCGCTTCATAGCCCTTGCGCTTTCGCGACCTCGGAACGCGGCAAAGGGACTGAGATTGGATTCGTAGGCTGATCGGTACTTGCTATCGACCGCTGAGCCTCCCCCATCGCCAATGTTGATGGCGGAGGGGTTAGGGTTTGCAGCGTAACTCGAGGCGCTGGATGCTGGCCCTCGGTTGACCGCATTGTAACTACTCACATACCTCGTCTTCTCATACAAGTCCAGATTGTCCTTTTGCAGCGCGCCAATCTCACTTCGCAATGATGAGACGGTTTGGTAGGACTTTTGAAGCTCAGCCTCGAGCTCAGAGTTGCGCTTCTTGAAGCGATCGCGCTGTGCGGTAATCATGGGGAGGATACCAGAGCCGCCTCCCATTGGCTCGCCACCACCGCCCCCCGCGCGCAGAGACGCCAACGTTGGGGCTTGCGACGAATTGTCGAAGCCGGAGATGATGGAGGATGTGGGTGATGAGCGGCCTCGTCGGCCTCCGGCAAGTGAAGCTTGCGGGTAACGCGATACGTAAGTTCCTGCGACTGACATGCCAGATGGGTCAAAGGCATTGGTCGCTTCTTGCTGCACTTTCTCCAGATCGGCTTCCAATGTCTCGTTGAGCTGTCGTGACTTTTCCAAGTCCATGTTTGTGTTCGAGAGCTCGTCTTGCAGAGCTTCAAGCCTGGTCTGGAGATCTTGATGCGAGACGCGCATGACGGTGAGCTCATTGCTGAGCTTCTTGTTGCGGGCGAGTAGGAGCTGTTCTAGTGTTTCGCCTTTGCCTTTGCCAGCCGCGTTGTTTTGTGAGAGTGCGATCTCGGTGGCTTCGTCGTCGTCGTCGCCTGTTGCAAACTCGATCGACTACCACAAGTTAGCTAGGGCTCGAGAGTACCGGTTGAACAGCATACCTTCAACACTTCTAATTCCTGTTTCACATTTTCGTAATCGCCCCATTTCTGAACTTTGTCGCGAAGTGCTTCCTTCTCGCTCCTGAGCGACCTGATTTCCCGTTCCAAGCTTCTCGTCTCAGTTTCAAGCCTTGTTCGTTCAGAGTCTATTTCGAAGCGCGCATTCTCAAGCTTTCGCAGGAGTGCTGAGTTCTCGGAACGTAATCTCAGGAAAGCAGGGCCGTCTTCGACAGCAAGCTGTTGCGCTGGCGCAGATGCAGACTGGGCTAACTCGAGGCGCAACTGCTCGTTTCGTGCTGTGATTTCGGCCAATCGATGGCTCGTTCGCTCTAGCTCTGAGCTGACAATCTCAAGCTCCGCAGCAGTGGCACCCCGACCGCCTTCTTCCTCAGTCGCCTCTCCCTGGCCAAGTCGCTGAGAGACCTCGTAAGTGGCCTTGAGCTCCTTCAACAGTCGATCCTGGTTTTCAACCTTCTCTTCCAAGCTCTTCTCCTTGGATGCCCAGTTGTCCTGCTTCTCGTTTAGCACAGCCGACCATGACGCTTCCACATCCTTGATCTTGCTGTCTCGGCTATCCTCGAGTGCTTTCCTTGCTGTCCGCTCCTGTTGCAACTTGCTTTCAGACTCATCGAGTTGTGTTGTAAGACTCGTGACCGTCTTCTGCAGGCGCTCATTCTCGGACGCGAGTTTCGGCACAAGCTCTTCGGAGGTTACAAGCGAGTCGACCGAGGCTTCGAGGAGAGGGTACGGGTCGGGTGCTTCAGAGAGCGGCGAGTAGACCTGGAAGAAGGCAGCCTGTACGGTCTTGGACTGGTTGGAAATGAGATCAATGAAGTTCTGGTATGCTATGAATCTGGCTTAGCAGAGCTCAGTCAGCTGTGCGTGTTGTTGCTTACACTTCAGGAGGCCTTTGATGTCGCTGAGCTTGCTGGCATCGTCGAGTTTCCGGAAGTCCTTGGTCTTCTGTGCGAGGTCTTTTCTCTGCGTGAGCGTGTCTCTTTGGTGTGCGACGAGATCTGAGGCTACGGTGTCGAGGTGCGGAATGAGAGTGGTGAGGTCGATGCCTGTCGCATTGTTGTTAGCCTTTGCCCATGGTGATCATGGTGAACGCGCGTACTTCTCCACGCGCCAATAGCCTTCTGGAACTTGCTCTCCTCTTCTTGCTCCGCTTCTGTGACGGGCTCTTGCCTCTCAGCGCTTGGTGGAGTCTCGACTCTCTCGTCCATGTCGACGCCGCCCTCCATGGGTGCGATTCGGTCGCGGCCTGTGAGCAGGAGAAACGCGCAGTGGAAAACCGGAAAGGACTGTTGGCTGTTGCGACTTTGGCCAAGCCTACTCGATTGTGCCTTCACGGCGCGTTGGGTAGCATGGACTGGAGTTGGTTACGTATGCATACAGCTTCCCGTCGAACCGCGGAAGGTGCGGCGTTAGGCGGCCCTAATTGGTGGGCTGCGGCCTTGATAGCTCGCCAGGCACCACGAGCGCAGTCAAACATACACCATGCGCGCCTCTTACACATCGCTGCCATAGCCAGCCATGGCGCGTGTAATGGTTGACAACAATGGCAGAAGCATCTTCCCAATCGCAGCGACCACCTCCGCTCCACGGTCCCTACATCCTCCGCAAGCTTGTCGCAAACCTGCCGCTGTCGGCTGATGGCCCTTCTACTGACGTGCGCATCACATGTGTAGAAGTATGGAGTATGTAGGCGTCTTTCTGCATGAGCAACATACTACGTATTGACGCGTTTAGACGGCAACCTCTACGTTGGCACATCCGCCGCCGAAATCATTCACTTCGTCCTCCTGCCCCCCGAAACCAACGACCCTTCCGAAGAACACGAGTCCACTGCCATCATCGCCTCTAGACTGGAACCGCCACACAACGACAGCAATGGGCCTGGTGTGCAGCAGATGCTGTTGCTCCCAAAGATTAGCAAGGCCTGCGTCCTGTGCAACAACACCCTCTCCATATACTCGCTACCCGAGCTGAGCCCAGACTCGACCTTCAAGCCGATAGCATGTCTTTGGGTTGGCGGTATCGACTTGAACGACGATGTCGATGCGCCTGCCGAGGATGGTGTAGTCGTCGTCATCGGCCTGAAGAAGCGGTTACGACTGGTGCAGATATCCGAGAACTCCCCCCCAAAAGCCATCAAGGCAATCGAGTATGGAGGTTGCTTGATCTCCGTGCGTCGAGATACCTTCTCATGTGCTGCTGACGCGCACTCATATGCCCTTCTCGACGTCGTACACCAGCAGAAGATAGGTTTGTTCCCAATTTCATCCTTGGATCCGGATGCTGGCGACGTCGGCGGAGCTGCTGAGCATCTAGCAACCGTACCTAGTGCGCCCTCTAGAAGCGTATCCTCTGCCAGTCCACATCTGCGGGGTCCTGAAGAGCAGCGTGGCCATGCTCGAAGCACCAGTCTAAACATGCTCGGGCTGGGCGGTCCTCCTAGGACAGCAAGTCCACGGCCTACGGCGCAGCGACATGGATTCGACGTGCCAGAGTCAATGTCTCGGGATATGTCACCAGCTCCAGCACGCTCTCCGGGGCGAACGCCTGTGGGAGACGAGCATTCTGGGAGACTGTCCAGTCATCCTCGTAGCGGTGCAGCCTCACCCGACAAACCTCTACCACTTCCTCCCGCAGAAGAGGATAGGCCACAAGCTGAGGAGCCGTTGCTGCCACAACCGCCGCCGTTCATACCCTTGAAGCCTCACGTCGCATCGCCAAATCCGAATGAGTTCCTGTTAACGGTTGGCACAACACCTTCTGATCGAGGAGTCGGCATGTTTGTGAATCTTGATGGGGATATGTGCAGAGGCAGCATCCAGTTCAGTAGCTACCCTGATGCCATCGCCGTCGACGGCTCAGGAATGGACTTCTCAGCATCCATTAGTCCAGACATGAACGCCGAAGAAGGTTACGTGCTGGCCGTCGTGCATCGAGAGATCCAAGGCAATACTATCTATGGTGTTGAAGTTCAGCGATGGGATGTAGATCCGAGCGCTGGAGAAGTCGACAAGTACTGGCTCAACTTCAGCCCTCTCGGGTTGCCAGTTCACAACAATGGCTCGCACATATCAACGCCTATAGGCATGCGCACCGTAGTGCAGCCTTACCATCTCGTGATTCCAGAAATAGGCACCAAACTAACCGTTCGGAAACTGCAACTTACTCCGACCGAAAAAGCAGCAGGAGAGGCCACACAAATTGCAAAAAACCAAGCAACAGCCGATCGCGAGTTCGCAGAGCGTCTGTCCAAGCTACAGTCACAGACTGTCGTTTGGGCTGGTGACCAAATATGGTGGACGGTACGCAACCCATTGGTGACCCGGTTAGATTCTCGAATGGAAGCTGCACAGTATGTGCAGATCGGAGACGTGACACGCATTCAGCCGGATAGAGGGACCATAGAGACGATATTGGGTGACATTCGAGGACAAGAACCGCGCAATGAGGCTGAATATCTCAGTCTCATATATATTCGTCAAAAGGCCTCGCTAATGCTCTTCATGGATGTGGTCCTACGCACGAAGATCAACATCATCATATTCGAGAACGAGAAACGCATCACAGAACAAGCGCTTATCGAGGGCGAGATGGATCCGCGAGTTGTCTTGAGCCTGATGCCCATTCTTTGCCAAGAAGTCGTCCAAGGGGCAGACGGCATACAGATTTACGGCGGCATCACGACGCTAGTGGAACACTTCTTGCAACAGAACGACCTTTCAACCATGTCAACAAACATCAACGGCCCTTTTGGCGACAATCTATTGCACTTTGTAAAGCGTTATCTTCAGTTTTGGAGAAGGCGAAAAGGAATGGCAAGTGTGACGAACGACCCCTCTGTGTTCAGAACTGTCGATGCGGCACTGCTCCACATCCTTCTACTCTTGGATCAAGGCAGCCCGAAAGGCGCTTCCAACCCAGGCGCCCAACGCGCAGAACTCTATGACCTAGTAGATAAGGAAGTAGAGTGCTTCGATCGCGCTGTTGAACTGCTAGAGGAGTTCAAGCGTCTCTTCCTGCTCAGTCGCTTATACCAGGGCAACTGCAAGGCTTCTGTCAAGGCGTCACACGTGTTGGCGACTTGGAAACGAATCCTAGAGGGCGAGGAAGACGAGGGAGGTGAACTAATAGATGGCGAGCAGAAGGTGCGCGACTATCTACGCAAGATTCGGGACCAGGCCCTTGTGGAAGAATACGGCTCATGGCTGGCAAATCGGGACCCCAAACTTGGTGTACAGGTATTCGCCGATGATTCGAGTAGGGTCACATTTGATCCTACCCGAGCTGTTGCTTTGCTGAGAGACAAAGCCCCAGGTGCGGTCAAAGACTACCTTGAGTATCTTGTCTTCGGCCAGAAAAAGGTACGCCTATGAGTATAACTTGGTGGCTTTTGCTGACACATCCTATAGCATCCTCAGTACGTAAATGAACTCATCGCTTTCTATCTCGATACCATTATCAAGGAGCTCGAAGGAAACATGGAATCGCGGGCAACGCTATCGCAAAGCTACGAAACATACCGTAGTCTGGAGCCCCCCAAGCCGACATACTTCTCCTTCATTAGCGATAATGCTCTCGATGCAGATTGGTGGCATGCGCGTATTCGTCTGCTCCAGCTACTCAGTGAGACATCCTCCTACGATGTAAACACGGTCCTGTCGCGCCTGCAGCCGTATGAGCCAGAGCTGGTCTCCGAGATGATTATCCTGAATGGTCGACAAGAACGACATGAGGAAGCGTTAAAATTACTCACCCATGGTCTCGGCGACTACAACACTGCTATCAGCTACTGTTTATATGGTTATGCATCGATACATCGACGTGCTACGCCTGGCGCACCTCCCGTTTCACATAGCCAGATACCCACTCGTCCCGAGCAATCACGAATGTTTGGACACCTCCTGAAAGAGTTCCTGACTATCGAGGACCTTTCCCAGCGTGTTGAGCGCACAAGCGAACTCCTGGAACGCTTTGGTGGCTGGCTTGATGTGGCTGATGTGTTGGCAATCGTGCCGGACGATTGGTCAGTAGATGTGTTTTCTGCGTTCCTGATACAAACATTGCGGAATCTAGTGAGAGACAAGGCGGAAAGTGGCATCGTGAGAGCTCTCAGCGATGCGCAGAATAGTCAGACGAGCAGCGAACTAGTGGAGAAGAGAGACGAATTGGGGGCTACATTCGAGGACGTAGCGTAGTAGGATATATGTATATACAATAATGGCGCAGAGCAGGCTGAAGTACCCCTAGCGAATTTTGGTAATTTAGTCACTCGACGTTGGTGTCTTGAACAATATACCAAAAGTCCACTGCACACGGCGCTCGCGCCTGCCCTGTGAGTCTTGGCATTTTTGTACCCGAAGACACGAGCAACGCCGGAGTGTAGCCATCAACGCCCCTCACTTCGCTTTTGATTCGTTTCAACTTTCAATTCAATTGTCTCTCCATTGAATCACCCGCAAGTGCTCAGCATCGCCATGCAGCGCCGTATGGTAAGTGTTGACAATTTTTGCATCGTGGCCTGCGATTTGGCGCTAACGGGGGCAGCTCACCAAAGACGAAGAGGCCTCAGCGCAGAGCGAGGACCTGGAGGTGCGTCGTGAGGATCAGGAGAAGATCAACAAGTTCAGTTCGCTGCATCAGAAGGAAGAGATTCTTGAAGAAGAGCTGAGGGCTAAAATCGTATGCTGCGCAACGCCGCCCCTCCTCGGGATTCAGTCTAACATGAGCGCAGAAGGAGAAGGAAGATTTGGAAGAGATTTCGGGCGAACTAGAGCTCGTCGATGAAGAAGACAAAGTGCCGTGAGTTCTTTGCGTTCCGCTACGAAATGACCTCTCATCAGAGGTGGTTCAGGTATCATGAAGCTAACCACAGCCACAGATACAAAGTGGGCGACTGTTTCGTCTCATTACCACAGCCCCAGGTTCTCGAACTGCTAAGTTCTTCAACAGAGACTATCGACGGTGAGGTGGAAGCGCTAAAGACCAAGCTTGAAGGCATCCAAGAAGAAATGACCGAGTTGAAGAAGGCGCTTTATGGACGCTTTGGACGCAGCATCAACCTTGAAACATAAACAACGCAGGATTCAAGGGCGTCCGGCCTGTATTTGCCGACGGAAATACCAACAACGATCAGAATTCAATACATGTCCGATGCGAATGTTCTTTTGCGAAATGGGTAGTTCGGAATCGGCGTTCCCCAATCCATGCCGTCGGACTAGACTGAGGCGTAGACAAACGAACGTACGTGACTCATTCCAAGCAATGTTCCGATCTTCCTTGAGCCGCGCATCGGTCGGTTTCCCGATGCACAGCATTGTCCTACGGTGCCCAGTTTACAGTGGAGGGTCAACCGCTACCCGTCATCCATTCGTAGGTCGAGCCCCGCCTACTTTAGATTGGGTAACGCTTTGATCGACAACAAAACGTGCACCCACATTACTATCGGCCAAGGGGACTGTGGCACATACTAAAGCACCTCGAATAGCTAACTTACGTGCAAACAGTGAGGCGTATCCACTTTGGACCCTCATCAACTCCTTGACTTTTGTCGTTTTCACACAAACATTGTTGTCTTGCTGAGGCTCAAGCGCTGACAGACAAGTGCGTCATTCGGTTTATCACTATGGAGAGCACCGATCTGGAGAGAAGTTATTCCCGAGAACAGCAGGGCTTAGGTCCGGGGCATGAAGCTATCACATCGCCGGTCGCTCTGGTCCGGAGTTTTACATCAAAGAGTCAGAAGAGTTTGTCAAGTCGGCAAAGCTCAAGCATTCGCAGTACGTATATTCACCTCATCGTTGTGTTGGGGCTGTGTTTCATTAACGGGTCAACATAGCCGGTGTAGAAAGCCCGCGTGCTGCGCGGCTGAAGGAACTTGAAGAACATGTCCACAATGCTTCTGTCACCGAGAAGGAAGATGCTATAGAGAGAGCTGCGTCACAAACACCTTCAACGCTTAGTTCGCCCGCAAGGTCGAATGCTTCGTCGGTGACGTCAAGTATTCGCAATGGCCATGCAAGCGGGCGATGTGTTATTCGCTTTGGAGACGGAGATCCCGAGAACCCTAACAACTGGGGTCGCGTGAGTTGATGTGTGCGTGAATGGATGGAGACGAGGCTAATGAGCAATGCAGTGGAAGAAGATCTATGCCGTTGTTGTCGCTATCATGAGCGGTGAGTACGCCCATACAGCTTCTGCAGGCAAACAGCTGACCCGTACGTAGTCATGAATAGTACAATGACTTCAAGTCTAGCAGCCGGTGCTGCAGCTCCAATCTCCCGCCATTTCAACGAATACAATGAGTACAAGCTCATTTTACCAACTTCAATGTACCTTGTCGGCTATGCATGTGGCCCTATGCTCTGGGGCCCGCTCTCGGAATCGTACGGTCGTAAGGGAACGATGGTAACTTCTTTCGCCTTTTTTACAATCTTTTCGATCGTTTCAGCGCTTGCGCCAAATTTCTCTGCGCTAGTGATCTTTAGGTTGTTGGTAGGCGTGGCAGGTAGCTGTGCCATAAGCGTTGTGGGTGGCATATGCGCGGATATATATCACAACCCTAAGTATCGTGGTAGAAGTATGGCTATCTTCATGGTAAATTTCTTCAGCGGACAATACACAACATGTTCTGACCCGGTGTAACAGGCTGCGACAACATTTGGCCCTATCATAGGTCCTTTGGTATCGGGCTACATCGCCGTTGTTTCCTGGAGCTGGGCCTTCTGGATCGGAGCCATCTTTGCCGCTTCAACATGGCCTCTTTTCTACTTCTTTGACGAAACCTACGGCCCGACAATCTTGAAGCGGCGTGCTCAAAGACTACGAAAAGAAACAGGCGATGAGAGCATCATAGCGCCGCTGGAACTGGAGAAGGCAGATTTGAACCATGTCGTCACGGTCATCTTGACAAGACCACTGCGCATGATTTGTTTCGAACCTCTGGTACTCTTCACTTGCTTGTACCTGAGTTATGCATGTAGGCCAACCTCCCTCCCTCACATGCAAGAATAACGACATACTGATGACCACCACCCAGATGCTATATTCTACATATTCTTGCAATCGTACCCAATCATCTTCCAAGACATTTATCACTTCAACGCTGGAGAGACCGGCCTCGCATTCCTCCCCATCGGCGTTGGCGCAGTCATCTCCGCTGGTATGTATCTATCATGGGACTGGTACCTGGCGCGCGCCCAACGTCTCAACCGTCCTTGGTCGCAGAATGAAGAGATGCATCGTCTACCTCTAGCCTGTATAGCCGGTCCGTTCTTTGTCATCAGTGCGTTTTGGCTAGCCTGGACGAGCAGGGACGGCATACACTGGATTGTTCCTATTCTCGCCGGCATTTTATTCGGCATGGGGTACCTGTGTCTTTTCATGGCGCTACTCAACTACCCTGTTGACGCATACGAAGTTTTTGCTGCAAGTGCCATGGCCGCCGCCTCCCTATCCCGATCTTCTTTCGGTGCTGTATTGCCGTTTGCTGCAAAGCCGATGTATAGGGCTATGGGTGTGGCTTGGGCGACAAGCCTGCTAGGATTCTTTAGTCTAGCGCTTTGTGTTGTGCCGTTTATATTTGTGAAGTGGGGTGGTCGGATAAGGGATCGAAGTAAGTTTTGTCAGTATCTAAGGCAGAAGAGGAGGGAAGAGGATGAAGAAAGAGAGAAGGAGAAAGCGGAATTAAGAGCTAGCGCGGTTAAAGCCAAGACAGATAAGTTAGAGGGAAGGGAGAATGTGTAGATAATAGTTAGGTAGTAGCATTTGGATAGTAAACACGACATATAGAGAAGTTATAGTAGTAGGCTATAAACGTCTCTAATACTACGATTGAGGACAACTTCTGAAAAATTCAGGAACTAAAGCTAAAGCTATAAACTCATACAATTCTAGAGGTAACTTGATCCAGCCTTGCGGTCTAAACTATATTACTTTGCAGAAGAATATCCTAACAGGCTAATAGCACAGCTGGCGATGGCAGCGCTATTATAGAACATATATTATCACCGTCACGAGAAGAAGGAGGGGACTAATGGTGAGGCATGTAACTGTCTTAACATATTGTAATGCATTCATGACAAGAACCTGTTGGATCTGACAGCGCGATAAGATGCACAACTAGTCGTGAATTCGCCAAATAAAACACATGCCTGGACGCTGATATGAATCCTGCGCTGTGCACATGTCGTGGCCGTCTGAAGGCAGATCATAATCCCCGCTCACACTCTTGGCTCGCTGGCACTAGCCGCAGCGTTTGCCTCACTCCTATCTGATCCTTCCTGCTGCGTCAAACTTACATCCCGTCTCTCTCGTCTCGATCGACCAGTAAAGATATCACTTAGCCGGACACTAATGGGCCGATTGCTCCTATCGCGCGCACCAGGGACATGCTCAGTGCTTGCATTTGCACTGCCTCCTGTAAAATCACCGCTCTGGTTCCTCCGCTGCTCTCTCAGACGCCGCAGAGCGCTGATTCGTTCTTCGGTTGACGCATTGGGTCGATGACGGAGAGAGAGGATGTCAATGAGCGCAGTACGACGGCGATATGATGATTCGGCTTCAGGATTGAGAGGTGGAGCAAGCTCATTTGGATCTTGGAGGGCAGCGGTTTCCTGGGAGGTCACCGGGCGGAGGTCAACCCGGCTAGCGGAAGTTAGCATAGTAAGCGTTTTAATTCAGGAAAGAGCGTACCACAATGGACATGTGCCCGACACGTTCAGTAACCAAGGATCCACGCATTCTGGATGAAACTTGTGATTACAAGGAAGAACACGGAGATCTTGACCCCTTTCAAAGTCCTCGGTACAGATTGAGCATCCGAGGCCATCGTCTGGCGAGGAGTTGTCTGTACGCGCAATTGCATCTGTGGCAGCAGGCTGTGCCGGTGCGATTCCCGACTGATCTTCCTCTGATAGTGTTGGTGTCGCAACTTGTGCCGTCTCTGTGGAGCCGGCAATGGGATTTGGGGTCGTCTGCTGGTGGTTTGCAGCTGGAGTGGGGCTGTTTTGTACTTCTGTAACTACGTTTGCGCGATTTACATCTCCCGTCTCTGCCGTCTCTCCCAACTCGACATCCGCGGGCTTCGCAGGCTCTTTCTCTCCAAACTTGACAATGGGTATCGTGTCTAGTATAGCTCGCCCCAATCCCCTCGCCCTGCTTTGCCTTGGTCGGCCAAGTACATTTCGAGGACCATATCGCTCCGGATGACGGTGCGCACGCACGGCGCCAGTGATGATGATGATGAGGAACAGGGCTGTGATGATGCCTGTGATGCTGTACAGAATGATCATGGCGACAGCAGTGGACGGCGAAGGACCCAGCGGGTTTTGCTGATATTGAATGTTATTGCCACGGCTGTTGGTCTCCTCATCACGCCCTTGAACCTGAACGAAGTACTTCATATGTGCCGGTAGGTCGATGATGGCATCAAGTACCTCGGCCGAGTCGTCTCTGTTGGTCATGGAGTACACGGCAAACTCGTCCATCATATTCTGCGCGCTGTCCTGCGTGTAGTTGCAGTAGTCTGATGCCGTGCTGTAAAGT
This sequence comes from Alternaria brassicicola, assembly GCA_002796735.1. Taxonomy (NCBI): domain Eukaryota; kingdom Fungi; phylum Ascomycota; class Dothideomycetes; order Pleosporales; family Pleosporaceae; genus Alternaria; species Alternaria brassicicola. Next base: position 2,479,297 of record PHFN01000013.1, on the reverse strand, counting down.
ATGACGGCGGAGATGTTGGCTTGGGTATAGGCTCGTTCGAAAACGCCGTGCGGAGTGTCGAAGCCGCTGTAGTCGTTTGTATTGCAGCTGATGTAGGCGATTTCGTCATTGGAGATGCGAGCGGCGCTGGAGTAGTTTGTATTGTATAGGTTGCCCTTGACCTAGTCCTTGTCAGCGCATGAGCAGGTATGCGACACGCCGTGTTTGACGAACTGATTTGGCGGCTTCCTTAGTCAAGGGGACCAAGTCGGCAATCGTAAGCCCGTCGCCCTGCGCATCTGCAAGCGGCAAAGTGCCATCAGCGAGATCTGGACGCGCGGTTGAAGTGTTGGTGGATGAAATGGTAGCCGCGGCGACGGTTGCAAACAAGACGCACGTCAACGGCCACGGCAGGCGATGCGGTGGCGCGAGCAGCATCTCGGCAAGTAGCCAATACGCAGACGCAATCGTGTAGGAATATTGCGCGCGCCAGCAGCGAACGGGCTCAAGGTCTGTCTTGTCGATGACCAGCAATCCGGGTCCGACGCTCCATAGAGAGTTGGCCTCGAGAGCGCGGGGTGTGGGCTTCCGCTGTCTCGCGTCCAAGAAGCACGCAGCAATCCAAAGCGATTATACGAGGAAGCAGATGCCACGTCTGCCCACTATCATGTCGCGCGCGGAGACCAAGCAGCGACGAAGAACTCCATACAGCAAAAAGAGGGTCGATTGCGGCCTCGGCAGAGAAGCGCGGACTGCCATGGCGTATCGACGGATCTTGACATGCCTGCTGCTGCTGCTGCTCCTCCTCCTCCCACCCGCTGACGCCGGCGACCCACTTAAATCTGCCACTCCGCCTCTGCCGCACCATGTTCGCGCAACCTTCTGCCCAACAACCCCCCCACCCACGTTAAATCGCCGTGTCGCTCCACTCGATGCACTACGACCTGCTGTCCCACCCCCCCTCCCCCGTCGTATCATGACCTGTAGGATATATCCGCCTCACCCCGCCCCTCTTTGCCTCTGACACCCATCGCATGCTGCTGTGATGCAGTCGCTAGCCCCATGGCTGAGCCTGAGCACCGCCTCCGGACCGACTGTATACAGTGTCAGCATGTTACTTCAAACCCAAAGTTCGAGGATATTCGGTGTAACCGTCCGGTACTTTCACCCAGTCCTGTTTCGCCAAGCTGACCTAGTCCAACAGCGTCTTGCTGCCGCATCTTGATATGCCCACAATCATAGGCGCTCGCTCTACCATCTCACACATACACGCTTGATTCCCATGGGGTGCCTCACTATTCAAGCGGGCTCTCGCTATGATATGGTTTGGCAGTAATGCCCGCACAACATGGATTTAATTACTAACTAGACGCATGGTGGCAATTTTCCTCTGACGCCTACGCTGTGTACCCTGTGTTCAATATCCCCTGTCCAATGCAGACGTTCATCAACGTTTTTGTACTCTCCCCCCCAGCATACATAATTACCACGTGATAGCATCTAATATGCCACGCCACTGCGACCCCTCGAAGGTGTTTTAAATGTCATGGACTGCACCTGCTGTTCGACCAACCCCCCCAGCGCTAGAGTATCCAGTGGATCAACGCCCATCTTCTGGAAGTCGTTAAACCCAGACAGATAGAACCCAGCGATGACCACAAGATATGACAAGATGAGAATAGACCCCTTGAAGTAATTGCTCTTCCCCTCGCCGTACATGTACGACAAGAGGAAAACGCAGAGAATGACAGTCACCATGTCCCACTGAGGAAAAATAAGAGTAAAGGTCTGACTAGCAGCGTCCTGAGCCGGAATGTAGCACGTGTGAATAGCACTGTAAAACACCAGAGCCGGGATCTGGAGGAGACAAACTTGCAATGCGTACGCAGAACCAATTTCCATGGAGAGCGCAATGTTGCCGTTCATAGCAAAGGAGATGGCGTTTAGAAACTCGGTAGTGTTTGGTACCAGCGCGAACAGCGTGATACCCAGGAACTTCTCGTCGATATCAGAGCCCTCCAGGACGCCATCCACGGTGTTGACAAGGATCTCGGCGATGATGGCATAGGCTACAGTTGCAGTCAGAAGAATAGCTGCACTCTTTTGTCGGCTCCAGTTCGGTGCGTCGTGCCCACCAGAAGCGTGCCCAGTGGCTGTATCGACCTCTTCAGGCGCAGCTTCCGTATTCGTTCTTGCATGGACGGGGCGATCAGCCTGCGCTTTACTCGACATATGGGCAAGTTGGGCAGCTTTGCGTGGAGCCCTGGTAACATCGCGGGTTGCCAGAGCGGTCGTGGTTGCCGCAATCTCTGTAATTTGTCGTGCAAGTGACTGAGCAGCATCATCTGTGAGGCCCTCTACGTGGAAAGAGTGGTGTGAGTGTGCATCACCGTCCTTAGGCGGTACCATATGCGCCGTGTGGGTGTCCGATTTGGAGGCAGGCCACCGGTCGTCCGAGGCATTTTGCTCTGGTCCAAGCCCAACCTCCTGCAAAGTCTGGCTGACCATACGCTTGTACAGCTGACTGTCACGAATGTGCGCACGGGACACGGACTGCCCAGTCGCGTGCCTGACAAACGAAGGAGGGTAATCTGTATGACCGCTTTGGCTAAGGCTGCTCGCGCTCATCTCAAGTATCTTCTTCTCCTGGGCATCTGGCTCGGTCCAAATCGTCGCAGCATGGGTTCGAAGAGTGAACAACAGACCAATGATGTAGGAGAAGAAGAGCATGGTAGCCGCAAACCAAGTGTAAGGTTTTACGGCTTCATTGTAGAATCGGTCGTTGAGTGCAGGCGTCTGTGAGTAGTAGCATCTACGGCAATCTCGTTCGAGGGGCACATTTCGGCTAGGGTGCACACATTGGTGACAGTTAAGTTCGTGCTAATAAAGATTAGCGGAGCGATCAGGGGCGATGGAGCGAGACTTACGCTTCCATAGATCTGGTAGAACAGTGTTGGGCCAAAAGCGCCAATCACGGCGAACAAAAGCATAGTCGAGGTGACACCGGCAGAGCGTACGTTGAAACGCTGTGTCTTGCGCTTCAGAGCACCAAAGCACATGGACAAGCCGGGTAAGAAGAGGATACCAGCGAAGATGCTGCCGATGATGCTTCCTTCGACAAGCTGGGCTTTGCCTTGTTTGAGCGCTACGCAGTAGAGAAAAACCTCGACTACTGTGGAGAAGAAAGCGTTGATAGTAGCGCCAACACCCATTGAGGATTGAGCTGAGATAGATGCCACGGCTTGACCAATAAAGTAGGCCAGTGGGATAATGGATAATAGGGCAAGGGTGAAAAGCAGGAACTGGTCTGTCAGCCAAAATTTCATATCCATGGCCTCAGCTAAGACGAAGTAGTCGAAGATGGTAAAGGCGACCAAACCAAGGAGGTTAATAAGAAAGATGTTGGTTCCGTCGATGGTGTACTTCCAGTATTTGATACCGACTGCGCGATAGGTACAGAGAAGAATCGATGACGATTCTCCAGGACGACGCACGTTGCCGTTGTCAGAATGGAACGAAAGCGCAAGAGGGTGGCGTCGTAGATGATCAAACAGCAGCAGTGTAGTCTTGCCCATGGGTATCGTGAAGACGAGGAACCAGCACAGGGCTGAGACGAGGAATAGCGAAGGTGTGAGGATACCGTAGAAGAACAGAAAAAAGATAACTCGACCAAGATTCCACTTGCCACGACCGAACAGCCTCCTCTTGGTGTTGGCCGTGTCAGTATGGACGACATTGGCACGTCCATCTCGCCCAAGCAAGCTCGTTGTTTCACCGCCCGTAGAATCAACACTGTTGCGTCTCCGGCCAATTAGAGAGCTCGTACCGGTTGTTGGCCCGAAGAAAAGGCGTCCTTCTTCAATATCACCACTCTGCCACTGCTCGTACTCGCTGATGCTGCGACCCTCACCCTCATCCTCTTCAATGTAGGCCTCATCCTGCATCAGCTTGACGTACTTGCCGAAAGGGTAGAACAGGTAGCCGGCAAGGTGGAAGAGGAGGTGAGAGTATTCCTTGCAACTCTCATTGAAGCCCAACAGGGCGCATAGCAACCCGCCGGCCGTGGCAACGACAGAAAGCCACCAACCAAAGATAAGCGTCCAGGCGATGTTGAAGAGCAGCAGCCATCTACTGACGTAGAGACCCGGCGACGAATGAATGTCTTCTTCAGCATTGCGCTGCACCGAACGGCCCTTCTTGTAGAGCGCGGGCTTCCAGATCCTGATACCAAAGGGATGTGTGACGTTGATGGCATCCTGGCGATCGCGCAGCGTGAAACTCTCGGCGTCGCTCAAGCCGTCGTCTTCATCGCCGCCTCCACTTTCGTCCTCTTCTGCTTGTACCGTCTCTTCACTGGACGAAGGTGTCGCGTCGGCATCAGCGCCGGTTGGCGGACCAGCATTTTCCTGCTCCACTTCATCGTCTCCGGTCGAGTTGATGGTGGCTAGGTTGGGCGGCGGCGCGGCGGCGCGTCGTCGGACTGTCGATGGCTTGCGACGCAGTGGCGTCTGCCGTTGTTTCTTCTGTTGGTCCTGTTGGGCCTGATCCAGCTCCACTTCTTCTTCTGCATCGTCGACACTGAACTCTTGGCCCTTCTGCGGCCATTTGGACGATGTGGCGCGACGGCCCATGGGCGGCTTCTTGGGTTTGGTGGAGCCTTCAGACGTCGTCGCGGTTTGCTGGCGGCGCTCGATTCCAGAGGTTATGGAGCCTGTAGTCGCGTCAGCCTTGTGCTATCCGCCTTGGTTATCTAGGCGTAGCTCTTACCATAGCCAGAGGGCTGCATGGCAGCTTGCGGGCGTCTGCGCGCCGAATCCGTGCCCGAGGCACTCTGTGTAGGCGTGTCGCTGCCCGTGCCATATGTGCTGCTCCGGCGCGATGTCTCGGGCGACAGCTTCACCTTACCTCCGGTGGATGTGCGATCGTCCATGGTGGTGTCGCTGTGCGAGGAGCTTCAGCTGTTTCGACGTGTGCAAAGGCAGGCTGTCAGACTATCTGTAGCTCAATCCTGTTTCGGGGGGGCTTGTATGGTCACAGCTCAAACACTCAGGCTGCGTGGCTATCTGCACAGGTCGGGAGTCTGCCACCGTACGATGACAGCTGTTGAGCACGAGGAAAGACGCATCACAGTGCTGGTTGTGCCCCTCTGCTGTGAGCGCGTGTGTGTGTGTGTGGGAGCAAGCTGCAGATGACCTTGTTACATGTCCGATTTCCCGGCGATCAACTGCACCTGTCGGACATTTAGCGCCCAACCTCTCTCTGTACTCCACATGAGAGGAAGTGCCGGCAAGCGCTGCACATAAGCTACGGCAACCGCGGCAGCACACTATACGCCTCTAGACACTACTGAAGCCGTGTATCTTATCTACTGAACATGCCACTATGCGAAGCGTGCCGGTGCCACGGTCATGTCGTGTGCTGGCTAGAGTTCTGGTAGTTTCGCTCGCATGCACAAGTACCTTTTACCGCCACCAATGGCATAGAAGAGAACCAAAGCGCGAACAGACAAGGTCTGATGCAACAGTACGGCTCCATAAGTATATACAACTACCGAGGTAGGTGTCAGGTATATCTCAAAGTGTAGAACAAACAGCATGCACACCTTCGACACCGCATCTGGCTCAGGGCGCTAACAGCAGCAGGGTTAGCGATCAGCCAGCCTTGGATGCATGCATGTCACATGCGTGCGGTCTGGCTGGCACGTACCACCCCCTTCAGTTATCTATGTACCATCTGAGGTCACTTCGCTTGCTCGCTACAACCAGCATAACGCAGAAGCTGTTTCTAGCTTATTGGATCCGCAGTCACCTGAGGAAGACAACATTCATGAGAGCGGATATTCGAGCTAGTCTGGAGGTGGGAGGTTGGAGTCAGATACCCTTTCACTAGAGCTCATCCTGGATGATACGTAAGGGCAAGCCCTCGCGACGGGGTGTAGATCTGATGGTAAGGCTTCTTGAATTTCCCATGAGTAATGCCAAAGCTCTCGAGCCTCTGCAGACGCTGGGCATGGATTGATTCCCCACCATTGTACGGCGTTCTATATCCCTAAGCATTCGAAGAATGATGGAAATGAACAAACGTGGCTCGCGAGATCGTGGTACCAACATCGAGACTTTAGTGTGGCTTCACCCGCGACAACTGTTCAAACACTTTTGCTTATATCTCACATATCGCCAAAGCCCAGAAGTACAATGTGTGCATAAGTTGGCAAGAGAAGACCATTGTGTCCAGCGTCTGTGATTATAGTTCCACATTTCTAAAGTCCCGATTGGGAGTTGTACTGCTTATCGATAGTGGAGTCACGTTCCAGATGAGCCGCGCGCCGTAGTCAACCGTCACTCGTCCACCATGTGAAGCGCGCGCCGACATTACGCGCCGCGCAAAACATGTACCACCTCTTCAAGTCGATATATCTCCATGCGACGAGTAAGGAAGGTACGCGTCCAAAGCTCTCTGCAACCACCGCGACGAGTCTAACCTCCCCCAGAGTACTCGGTACTCCTCCTCGGCCTGGACAACGCCGGCAAGACAACGCTTCTCGAGCAGATAAAAGGCACATACACGCCCTCTCACCCAAACCTCAAGACGGTTCCTACGGTCGGACAGAATGTTGCTACCATCGCCCTTCCTCCTCCAAATCCACCAATATACCTCAAAATATGGGACGTGGGCGGCCAACATAGCTTGCGCGGACTCTGGCAATCCTACTACAGCAGCTGTCACGCCATCGTCTTTGTCATAGACAGCAGCGACGTAGGCAACGCTACTCTCGCTGACATGAGCTCGCACAATGCAGCAAGCATAGAGGACATTGGGCGTCTGGATGAGTGCAAGCTTGTTCTGGAGAGCGTATTGGCCAACGAAGATGCCAGCGGCGTCCCCATCCTGATTCTCGCAAACAAGCAAGATCGCGAAGATTGCGTTGAAGTAGTACGGATAAAAGAAGGCTTTGTGAGGAGAGTGTTCGAGGGAGAAAAGGGTGCGAATGTAAGAGACAGCAGAGTACTTCCGTGTAGCGCTCTTACCGGAACTGGTGTACAGGAGGCGGTGGAATGGTTGTGCAGCAGAATAGCTTTTAATAAAGAAGCCAGACCGCCGCTGATACGGTAGTTGCTAGCTTTAATATTTAAGACAACCTCTTGCTATAACGTAGGATACGATTAAATACTTAGTGCAGTAGAGTATTCTTCTAAATAATCTACAAGCACAGGTACTTAATGCAAGAATAGATAAGTTAGAGGTATAACAAGTATATAGATTGTTAGTATTATATAGTAGTATATTATATTCTTGTAGGTGCTAGTAGAACTAATTAAGGTAGGCTAAATAAATATATTCTAGTAGAATCTATAAAATAACTATCTAAGTAAAACTAGATAGAACAATCTATATATATACCCGCTAGCGTTCTGTCTACGTAACGTCTACGAGTTAGGATTACTAATTCTAATTAGATAATTCTAACGTACGTCTTCCAACAATTCTAAATATAATAGACTAAAGCTTAGGCTAGTAAATAGGTTAGGGTTAGGTTAGGGTTAGGTTACCTTAATAGGTAATTACTAGCTTTAGTGTTACAAGTAATATAAGGGATTCTCTCCTTAATATAAGAGGTAGGTTAAGAGTTAACTATACTTACGTTAGAAAGTAGTAATCTATATAGGGCGCTAAGATTACGTAACTAGCATCCTACTAAGATAGGGCCTCTAGGAGGCTAGCGAAGATTAGGAGGCTATAGCCCTCCTAGACCTCCTTCTTAGAAGGGAGGCTAGGGAGGGTAGGACTAAGGATAATAAGTATAAGAATAGGTTAAATTTTATTATTATACTTATTATAGTTAACTTAAATATTATAAGGTAATAAAAGGATTCTTTTCTTAACGCAAGGGTTAGGGTTAAAGGCTAACTAGTAACTACGTTAGAAGGAAATAATTACTATAAGGCCGCAATTACGTAACTAGTATCTTGCTAAGAAAGGTCTTCTTAAGATGCTAAGTCCTTACTAGATGCTATTAACATTTAAGATGTAGAAGGCTAGGCAAGAGGACAGGACCTATAGTAATAGGTATAAGAATATGTTAGATCTTATTATTATACTTATTATAGTTAACTTAAATAGTTTATTTCTTACATAGATTATTAACTAGTTATTCTATTATTTATAGAATAGGATTATCTTTACCTCTTAGTTAACCTTAATAACTCTTTTTTACTACAAATTACTAGATAAACCTTATAGCCTACTACTTTAGTCTACCTTACCTTAGTATAAACTAAGCTTAAAGAAGTATAGCCTAACCTTATATAATACTTTAACTACCTAATAATTTAGTAGACAAGTTAACTAATAGGACGCCTAATTAAGACTTAGTAATAGTAGCTTAGAGAATTACTTAGAATAATATAGCCTAGGGTCTAGGACCCTTTATACTAGTATACTATTATAGACTAGCCTTAGAGTTAGACTATACTAAGTATTAATAAAGTATTATAAAGCTTACTAAGGTTAAAGGTTTTATATTAGCCTTATAAGGTTATATAGTAAGCCTAGACCTTTTCTAGTTTATACTTAGTCTTACTTAGGCTTAGGCGTAAGCTTAAGTCTATTATATACCTTCGCGCTTACTCCTTCTACGCTAGATAGCTATTTAGGTAAGATTTTATTCTAATAGTAAGGTATAGGTCTAGGCTTATATTATATTATCTTTATACTACTAAGAAAGTTATTATATTAGGAGAAAACTTTCCTTATACCTTACTTTATATAGCCTATATAGCTATAATAAACCTAAACTATTTCTAGACTAGGTTTAGAAAGGATTTCCTATAACTATAATACTAACTTAACTTATTTTACCTCTAGTACTATATCCTAAATACTTAGCCCTTACGCTTCCTCTATACTATTACTTAATGAGCCTTAATTCTTTTACCTACTAGCCTAATTTTCCCCCTACGCTACGTACTATACGCCCCCTTATCTAGTTACTCTTACTTCTTACTAGGCTCTACTTAGCTACTTACCCTAGTTTTAATATTTATAATAGTAGTACTAGTATAGCTATAGCTAGGTCTAGTAAAGGCTACCTACTACGTAAGCCTACTACGCCTTTAAGTTATAAGTTATTATATAATATTAACGTAAGCTTCTTTAGTTTAGCTCTAGGCCTTAGCTAAACTAACTAAAATTAGGTTAAGCGCTATTATATTACTAAGTTTAAGGTTAAGGGTAATAGTAGATCTAGTAAGTTTAAAGAGGCTACTATTTAGCGTCTACCTTATAAGCCTTATATTACTTACCTAGCTAAGTTTAGTAACTATAATTATTAAGCTAGCTCTAGTAAGTTAGTCTAGTTTGGGCCTAGACCTTATACTAATATACTTTATAAGTTCCTCCTACTAATATTATAGTAAGTATAAGAAGAGCTACTTATAAATTAATAGCTTGTTTTCTATAAACTCTAACCTACGCTAAGCTTTCTATAACTAGTCCTATCACGCTACTATTAGTTACTCTAAAGGTAATACCTATATTACTACGCTAGGTATAATTAGAACTAATCCTAATAAGCCTTACTCTAGTACCTACTCCTACTTTACCCCTTACTTTTATAAATATTATACTTAGTTTTAGTAGCTACTAGAGGTTATTTAGTAGTTAAAATTCCTAGTACTCCCTATTATACTACCGCGTAGTAGCGTCTTAAGGCCGCCTTACCCCTAAGCTCTTATTAGTCTAGTTAAGAACTATAGCTATATGTAAGGGGCTACGCCTAAGTACCGCAAGAGGCTACGCCAAAGAACTTCCCACTTGTCTATCTTTGTATTAGCGTACGGAGGATAAATACCGTACAAGAAGGACACTACTCTTCTTTTCTTTATCCTTCTTCTTCTGTACATAGGAGCAAATGCATACTCGTTAGCAGGCCTCTTTCCGCCCATAACATTAGAAGAAGGATCAACACTTTCTTTTATTTTAACTCTTCCTCCTCGTACGAGACGAGTTGGAATTAAGGACGATACTCTTCCTGCGCGCGTAGCAAGAATCGAGAACGACTCTTCCTTCTCGTACGAGACGAGCTGGAATTGAGAACGGCTGCTTGTTGAGTGTCACAAGTTAGCAAGACCCTACCTGTACGATGCAAGCACGGGTAGACGACGATACGATGAACTGGGAAGAATCAAGCGGAAGTCGGACAGACCTCCCCCCAGAGAGAAGCCGAGCTCTTGAAGTAGAGGAACTTCGAGACCACGTACGACGACTACAGAACGACCTGAACCAAGCGACCCAGGAACGACAGTCGTACGCTATGTTAAGCCAGCAACTCCAGAGTCTGACTCAAATTGTTGAGGATCAGAGGAGGACGCTGAGTGTGCCGAGCCTAGGTGGGACCACCCCACCTGCCACGTCAACATCGGGCCGAACCCAAGAGCCCGTACGATACGAGAAACCGCGCCTACCAGACGTAGAGGTCTTTGAGAAGGGTAGTCATGAGGACTACGCCCAATGGAAGACGCGCGTACAAGCGAAGCTCTTTGCCGACCAAAGAGCTTACCCAAGCGAGAGTGACCAAGTCCACTATGTGATCACTCGTACGAAAGGATGGGCATTCACCGCCCTAAGAACGTACGTTACCGCGATTATGGAGGGGAGGTCTAGCCCCTCGCTGCGGAGTCTGTGGCAACAGCTGGATGGGTTCTTCATTGATCCCACGATTAAGGAGAAGGCAATGCAGTTCCTTCGTACGACGAAACAGGGAAAAGGAGAGCTTGTTCCCCACGTGCAATCCTTTGATCTTAAGTTCTTAGAAGCAGGACTCGACACCGCTAGCGACGCACAAAAGATTGATTACCTCAAGAACTCACTAAACAAGAGACTGCTACGCTATCAGGTAGGCTATCAGCCTCCTGCTGGAGAGACGTACGAGCAGTTTGTTCAGAGGATACGTTTTACCTGGGAGAACCTAAAAGCAGTGGATCAGTCTTCTACTGACTACACACCTCGTACGACTTCTCCCCCTCGACCTAGTCAACATAGCGATGCGATGGACTGGACTCCTACTGTGGGAGTTATGAGACCCCGTACGACACGAGAGTTCTGGGGTACAAAGGCTCAAGTCCAAGAAAGAAGGGAGAAAGGAACCTGCCTACGTTGTGGAAGGCCTGGGCATCGTGTTGCCCAGTGTCAAGCTAAGCTAAGAAGATCTACTTCTTATACGGAGGAAGGAGGCAAACAGCCTAAGGTGGCTACTATCTCTACTGTAGCGAATTCCGACTCAGAGGAGTTGGGAAAAGAAGAGCCCTAGCTAAAAGGCGCAAGCTAGGGCAGAATAAGGGTATGGTCCAAGAGACTGTACGACCAAGGAGGGAGATTCTTCGCCAATTAACTGCAACAAAGCCTATGTCTATTGATGTCACAATTAATGGAATCAATCACGCTACCGCTATGGTGGACAACGGATGTTGCACGTATGGGATTGTTACTGAAGAGGTCGTACGGGCGAATAACCTACCGCGCATTAAGATACCACAGATCCTTGTGGAAGGAGTGAACGAGCAAAAGAGTCCTGTGAGTGTGATTACAGAGTTTACACTAGACGTAGGAGGGCTAAAGCAGAAAGCTGCTGCGTACGTTATGCCCTCTGCGTACAACTACGACATGATCTTAGGAAAAACATGGTTAGAACGAGTAGGAGGGGTTATCGATAGCGACAAACAGACCCTCACCTTGTCAAAGCACGGCTTCTCCGTACGAAGCACCGAATCCCAGGAAATGAGGGTTAAATTCTACCCTATCTCCGCGGCGGCCTTCCAATTCCACGTACGACGGAATAGGGGAAGAAAAGAGAAGGTCCAAATCTTTGCAGCAAGCTTGAAGGACATCGAGAAGGCCTTACAACCTAAGGCCCCTCTTACGAAGACAGATATCCTAAAACAATTACCAGACTACCTGCAGTCGTACGCGGATCTGTTCCTTCCAAGAGAGGGTGAAGACCTTCCTCCACTAAGAGGGCCTGACGTTGACCACCGCATCGAGCTTGAACTACAAGATGGGAAGGAGCCCAAGGTGCCGTACGGACCGCTATACAACATGTCAAGAGACGAACTCTTAGTACTAAGGAAGACGCTACATGAGCTCTTAGACAAGGGGTTTATACGAGCTAGCAGCTCTCCCGCCGCTTCACCGGTCCTATTTGTACGAAAACCAGGTGGAGGACTAAGATTCTGTGTTGATTACCGGGCATTGAACGCGATTACTAAGAAGGACCGCTACCCTCTCCCTCTTGTACGAGAGACGCTGAACCAAATCGGACGGGCGAAGTGGTACACAAAGCTGGACGTCACTGCCGCATTTCACAAGATCCGGATCACCGAAGGACAAGAATGGATGACCGCCTTCCGTACACGTTTTGGCTCGTACGAGTGGCTAGTAACACCCTTTGGTCTAGCAAACGCACCAAGCACGTTCCAGCGCTATGTAAATTGGACGCTACGTGAATTCCTCGACGACTTTGTGTCAGCATACCTAGATGACATTATTATCTTTACAGACGGTTCACTCTCTCAGCATCACGCACACGTACGAACAATCCTAGACCGGCTAAAGGAGGCTGGCTTACAGCTAGAGCTAAAGAAATGCGAATTTGATGTCACACGTACGAAGTACCTTGGGTTTATCGTTGAAGTAGGAAAAGGGATCTCTATGGACCCAGAAAAGGTCAAGGCAATCCAGGAATGGCAAGCTCCTACAACAGTGCGTGGCGTACGAGGGTTCCTTGGTTTCGCAAATTTCTATCGGAAGTTCATCCCACACTTCGCTCGACACGCTGAACCTCTTGTGCAACTAACTAAGAAGGACGCGAGGTTTACATGGGGACAGGAGCAAGAGAAGAGTTTCCAGACGCTGAAGGACGCCTTCCTCTCGGAGGAAGTCCTAGTTACCTTTAACCCAGAACGACGTACGATTCTGGAATGCGACTCCTCTGGCCATGCAATAGGCGGCACGCTATCGCAAGAAGACGAGAATGGAGTTCTCCGTACAGTGGCTTACCTGTCAAAGAAATTACTAAGTCACGAAGCGAATTACCCAATACACGACAAGGAACTCCTAGCGGTAATCTACTGCCTGAAAGAATGGGATGCTGAACTGCGAGGCGTACGAGAATTCGAGGTTATCACAGACCACAAGAACTTGGAGTACTTTACTAAGAAGCAGAAGATGACAGAACGACACGTACGCTGGTCCGTGGAACTTTCCCGCTTTGGCAACATGCGTATTCATTACCGCCCCGGAAAAGAGAACGTACGAGCTGATGCGCTATCCCGCCGCGATCAGGACTTGCCACAAGATAACTTAGACGACCGTGTTACTACTAGAGAGTTTGTAATGCTCGCACCCGTACAACAACAAGAAGTCGTAGGAATGTTTCCTGTGCAGCTAGACCAGAAACCATTAATATCGCCAACACTACCCCAGCCCCCGAACGAAGAGGAACTCCTAAGTCGCTATTGGACTACAGCACAAGCAGAAGACGCTATGTACCAAGAAGTGCTACACGCTGTACGGGAAGGGCAACGGTCCTTGTCTACGACGAGAAAGATAGCTGTGTCCCTTAGCGACTGCTTAGTTGACGACGAAGGACGACTACAGTGGAGGAACCGCGTGTGGGTTCCTGAATCCGAGCCCCTCCGTACGGGCATAGTCCAAATCGCCCACTTATCCTTGCAAACAGGTCATCCCGGACGAGAAGAAACCTACAGGATAGTCGCTAGAGAATGGTACTGGCCAAAGATGAGCGACGATATACGACGCTTCGTACGAAACTGCGAGCTCTGTAGGAAGAGCACCCCATGGAGGGACGGAAGACACGGCTACCTACGTCCTCTGCCAGTTCCTAGCCGTACGTGGCAACACCTCACTGTAGACTTCATTACGGGCCTACCGCTATCCCAAGGGAACTCTAACTTGATGGTGGTAAAAGACCGCCTAAGCAAGGGAGTTGTGCTAATACCTATGGCTAAGATAGAGACGCCAGATGTCGCATGGGCCTTCATACGAGAAGTGTACCGTCACCATAGTTTCCCTCTCTCTATTACATCTGACCGCGGCCCTCAGTTCGCGAGTGCCTTATGGGGAGATATCTGTACGCTACTAGGCATTAAGAGAAACCTGTCTACAGCATACCACCCACAGACAGATGGTACAACAGAACGAGCAAATAGCGATATCGAAGTAGTCGTACGGGTATTCTGCAACAACGATCAAGATAATTGGGCAACGCTATGCCCAGTTCTAGAGCTTATGCTAAACTCCCGCACAAACTCAACAACTGGAGTATCTCCCTTCTTCCTGCAGCACGGCTACCACAACACTCCCTTCTCGCAAGCTAAGACATTAGACCGTATGGCAGCGAACGCTACAACGACAATAAGCACCCAGGACAAAGCTAAGGAAATCGTAAGAGTTATTACAAGAGCAGCTGACTGGGCGATCTCCGCAATGTCGTACGCGCAACAAGAACAAGAAAGGCAAGCGAACAAGTCAAGGAAACCAGCCCCTACCTACAAGGTAGGAGACTGGGTGTGGCTCGACCTACGCGACGTACGGACTACAAGAACGAGTAAGAAACTTGACTGGAAATGTGAGAAATTCCAAGTATCGCGCGTACGAGACCCGTACTGGGTAGAGTTAGCAACCCCATGGGCATCAAAGACCTACCACGTCGACAAGCTAAGGCCAGCAGCGGAAGACCCTCTTCCCTCGCAACAAACTAACGACTCCAAACCCGCAGCGGTAGTCGTACGAGACGAAGACGAACAAGAGGAGCACCTTGAATGGCAAGTAGAGACCATCACAGATGAGAGAACACGTCAAGGAGCAAAACAGTACCTAGTGAAATGGGTTGGATTTCAGGAAGCTACTTGGGAACCAGAGAAGAATCTAGTTAATACAGCAGCCCTGCATTCATGGCTAACTCGTACGCAAGCTGTACGGTTGCCTACAGATTCTCGTCGGAGAAGACGGAACCAGCAGTCGCGCCAACTTAGGCGTCAGCATCAACAAACTGCTCCTCATTAGCAGAAGAAGCACGAATGGCACGACCGCCCATACGAGAACGAGAACCGGGAAGAGCTCCTCCGCCGTTGGTAACTCCGTGACGAGGAAGCTGACTCTGCGCACTGTGCTCAGACCAGACGCAGTTAGAGCAAGCACCATTCCATTCCCCTGCAATAGATACGCAGCCAGCGAAAGCGGTAAAGGGCTTATCACCGCGTACGGCCTGAGCGCAGTTGTTAGAGCACGGGGAAGCGTTAAGAGCTCCGCGGGTATGGATAACAAAGGCCTTGAGGTAGGAGTCGCGTCCAGTTAAGATTTGGCGAGCGTGAAGAGTGCTGCGAGCAACAAGAGGAGACCAGTCGGTGTTGCCCGGGCCCCAATGAGCGTCGTACGGCGAGTTTCCTACAGGACGAAGGAAGAACTCGGCGACGCGGCGGATAGGAGGCTAAGAGACGTAAGTAAAAGAACAAGAGCGGCAACGTTAAACAACACGTACGGAGGCCATTGAGAGAACACGGCGAAGCTCGCTAGCAACGTCCCTGTCGAGGATGTACCAGACCTGGTAGTCGTTCATGTTGATAGGACCCGCGACGTTAATGACAGGAACTACAGCACCAGGGTGGGTACGAGTGAGCAGACGATGAGCGACATTCTGAATATCGGCGGCAGCAGTGGCGTACGAGCTGTTAACGTTACCACCAAGGGCGAAAGAGAGGTGGTTGACGCCGCTAGCAGCCCAGGAGCCACGGGCAGGAGGGGGAGCAGGAGTGTTCTTTGGAGGCATTGTGACAAGTTGCTATAAGAGAAGCTGTTGCAATAAGAGAAAAGAATAAGAAAGGGCAGAGCTGTGGTTCTTATATACCTAAGAAGAAGCCCTAGATTCCACCTTTACTACAGGAGCGGTATCAGCGCGGCCAACAATCGTACGGTGAAGGGCGAATTCACCGCTGACAACCCCACAACTAAGCAAACAAAACGCGGAGTTAGGAATAGGCAACTGTCCGATTACTGGTCTTGTACGATAGGAACTGGATTCACTTAGAACTTAACTAGCTGTACAATCTAGAAGGAGGGAGAGAGGGAGTATTGTAAGGGGCTACGCCTAAGTACCGCAAGAGGCTACGCCAAAGAACTTCCCACTTGTCTATCTTTGTATTAGCGTACGGAGGATAAATACCGTACAAGAAGGACACTACTCTTCTTTTCTTTATCCTTCTTCTTCTGTACATAGGAGCAAATGCATACTCGTTAGCAGGCCTCTTTCCGCCCATAACACTATATAGTTCCTTTAGTAGAAGTATAGCGCTTCTTATTATATCTAGTTAGTCTACTAGTATAGTAATAAATAGGGTTAATAATCTAGTGTACGCTACTAGATACGCTTTCTAGGCTCTTAGTAGTAAGCTCTCTAAGTAGTAGCGTAAGATTTATTAGGCCTATAACTCTAAGCGCTATACCTAGGACCTACTCTATAGTACTATAGTATAGCTCTATTTCTTTATGATACTATCTTTTTATTAACCTTAACTAAGATTACCTTAATAGCTAGAGTAGCCTCTACACTCCTTACTATTAATTTAAATAAATTAACTATTTACGCTTAGAGGGGTCTAGCTTTGCTTACTAAGCTTATTATCTATAGTTCTACTAGGAGATAGATAATAATAAGGATAACTTATTCTCTAGAGGAGGTCTAGGGGTAGTATCCTCTTCCCTTCTATACTATTATTACGCCCTATCCGCCTAGCGCGCTACTAACTATATTTAGGAGTAGCGCCTTTACGCTATCCCCTTTAGTCTATCCTACTACTCTTTTAAGTAAGTCTAGGATAACTATTACGCCCCTTCTTTACCTTATTAGGCCTAGGTTAATAATAATTCTAATACTAATCTTTTTAAGGATGCCTTAGAGAGAGGCCCTATAGCTAAGAAGGCTACCTATTATTCTACTAAAAGGTAGCGTTATCTAGAGTAAGAGGTTTCCTCTCTGTTTTATTATATAGGCTTTGTTAAGGAAGCGTCTAGGGCCTATAGAGTATTTAGACTAGTAACGTTTAGCCCTCTTAAATAGTATATCTTAAGCCTAAGGCTACTAATTTATACTTACTTCTTATACCTCTTTTTCTATTATCTTAGTTAATTATAATGTCTTGTATCTCTATACTTAGCTTTAAACTTCTTAAGCGCTAACGTATTTTCTAGTTCGTTAAGGTTCATAAATATAGGGGTAATATATTTTACCTATTTTACTAAGGCTTTCTATTAGCCCTAACCTAGCGTATTCTAGACCTTAAGTATCTTATTAGCCTTTTATTTATATAGGTTCTTGTCTTTTTCTTCTAATCCTAGGTCTAGGCCTAGACGTGCGTTTACAAGAGGTTAGCTAGAGAAAGAGTTAAACGCGGCCTACTCTACTAGATTAACGTAGATAGTCTTATATAGGCTTTCTAGAAGATCTAGGGTAACTATTAGTAGTATTAGGACGTTAGTAACTATATACTTAGCTTAAAGCTAGTTAAGCTTCTTACTTAGGTAGTAGGTTTTTATATTACGTATAGAAAACTGAACCTTATCTCTAACCTAAAATCTTTCTATAGGATAGTAGGCCTAGTTTATTACCTCTTACTATTACTAATAGGTAAAAATAATTACTCCTTATACTAGGTCTATACCTTACTTTAAGTAGTCTATAAACTATACTACCTTGCCCTTTAGCGTATATACTAACGCTAGAAGGGGCTTAACCCTCTAGAGCGTATCTATAGTATAGCTATTAAGGAGTAGGTTTAGGCTTATACTAGTAACGCTAGAATTATAGTTATTTAGCGTAAGTTAGTACGCTAGTAAGTAATTAGGCTATTTAGTGTATTTAAAGTTTACTATAACGCGTAGTACTACTTAGACTTCCTAATTTATTTACTCTATTCTGCTATCTATCTAGGGGTAGTAGGCTATAGAGAGTAGTTATTTAACCTTTATAAAGTAGTAGAGCGTAGTCTAAAAACCCCCTAGCTAATCTAAACTTTAGTCTATAATAAGTAAGGAGGGAAATCTATAGAAACCCTACTAAGTATTATAGAAAACGTATATAATATAGTCTAATATTATTAAGGTAATAGCTTTTAGCTATATAAATTTTGAGAGGTAATCTATGATAAGTAGGAGATACTAAAAAGAGCTCTTATTATAAGTAGGTAGCTTTATTATAAAGTCTATTAAGACTTACTACTAGTACCTATCTGCTACTAGAATAGGTTAGAGGAGGCCCTAGTACTTTTTCCTAAATATATACGTAGTATAGTAATAGTAATTCTAGATATACTACGCTACGTTGCTAGATATTCTATCCTAATAGTAGTTTTAGTAAATATATCTAAACGTTGCGTTCTTACCTAGGTATCCTACTAATCTAGACTTATAGGCGCGCTAAATTACTATAGTAGTTAAGGGCTCCTAACTTAGTAGCTATAAAACCTTACGCTATAGTAGGGTCCTATACGTATTAAGTAAGTAATCCCTAATCTATTAGTTTATCTTAGCCTTAGTTAGGAATAAATAGGTAGCTAATTAAACTACCTACTACTTTAGTAGGTAGCTTAGATTTTTTATAACTATAATATCCTATAATTCTTATATATAGGGGTCTAGGAGCACCCCTAACCCTAAAAGGGGGTTTATTCTCGCCCAGACTATTACTATTATAGCTAAGATCTAGACTAGTATTATAATACGTACTAAGTATAGCTACTTATACACCTAGTTCTATTCTTACTAGCTAAGTACGTTAGGCCTTACTACTAAGTAACTAGGTTAGTACCTTAGTGTATACTAGAATTTTAATAGCTTTTCTACTTAGTAGCTGTAATACTTACTTAATTTGCGTATACTAGTAAGGTACTTAAGGTTCTTATAGTTAGTAAGGATAGTAAAAGGCTTATATACGCTATAGAGCTTAGATACTTAAGCTAATAAGTAACGTACTATAGCTAGGAGCTCTTTATTATATATAGTATAATTCTATTCTTTCTTTATAAGGGCTATAGAGTAATACGTAATTAGGTATAGAATACTATTAACTTTTTATAAAAGGTAACCCCCTAGGGCTATTCTCAAGTAGTCTATTTTAAGAATAGTTTTCTAGCTAGGGTTTTATTATTACAAGATTAGTTCTATAATACAGGCTATCTTTAAGGTTTAGAAGGCAGCGTCTTTCTCTATACTCTACTAGAATAGAGTTTTCTTACCTATTAGTTAGTTTAATAGAGCTACTACCTTAGAGCAGTTAAGAATAAAATTATAGTAGAAGTTTACAAAACCTAGGAAACTGCGTACCCCTATAATAGTAGTTAGGGGGAGCTATTCTTTAACTACCTAGAGTTTCTCTAGGTCTAGACGTATAGATTCCCTAGCTCTTATAATATATTTTAGGTATTATACTTCTTTTATAGTAAATACGTATTTCTTTCGGTCTAAGTTTAGTCCTACTTTATAGAGTAAGGATAGGACCCTCTACACCTTAGTTAGGTAGTCTAAGTAGGATCTATTTAAGTAGATAAGGACGTTATCTAGATATACTATAGAGAATAAACTAAGCGTTTCTTTAAGCGCACTATTAATATAATATTAGAAGGACGTAGGTATACTAGTAAGGCTAAAAGGGTATACTAGCTACTTAAATAGCCTAAAATAGGTCTAGAATACTATCTTTACTTTGTCCCCTTTTACTATAAAAAGCCTATAAAAGGTAGCATAAACGTTAACCTTAGTAAACTAGTAGGCGTAAGATAGTATCTATAGTGTCTCCTTAATTAAAAGTAGTAAATAGTAGTCTATAATTAAGATTGTATTTAGTCCTTAGTAGTTTATATAAAGGCGCTAACCCCTAAAGGCCTTTTTTACTAAGAGGACTAGGGCCCCTATAGATAATAAACTAGCCTAAATCTACCTCTTATTAAGAAGTTTAGTTGACTATATACGTAGTTCTAGGAGCTATTCCTAGAATATAGGATATAGTAGGCCCTATAGTACCTTTAGGTCGCGACCCCTATTATCCTATACTAGGTGGATATAGCAATCTATCTAGCCCTAGTATAGAGGTAGTAATCCTACTTTAGCTTTATTAAAAAGGTCCTTAAACTCTACTAGCTTAGGTAGAAGCTCTATTAGCTCTTTTTCCTTAAAGGTAGCGTAGCCTCTCCCTATAGGATATAAGTTATAAAGTACCTAAGTAATTATGTAGATACTTATAACTTCTAATACGTACCTATACTCCTTTTTACGGAGCCCTAACTACGCCTATTTAGAAACCTCTATAGCGCTAATTATAGCTATCTAATTATACGCGTATATTGTACTAATTTTACGTACTACTATATCCCCTACTCTTCTAATTATAAGTTAGCCTTTAGAGATGTTTAGAACAACGCCCTTATACTATATTTAAGGTTTCTCTAAAATAACCTTATATTATAGGTCTAAGATTATATACATAACTAGCTAGGTAATCTATTTATGAATATTATAATCTATTATAGCTAACTTAGAGATAAAAGATTCCTAGACTAGCCCTAATACCTATTATAGTAATCTTAGGGCGATATCTATTAGCGACGCTTATACCTTTATTACAACTTTATTATTTACTATATAGAAATACTTACACCCTAAGTTTACTAGTACGTAGGCCTATACTAAGCTACCTAGAAATAAAGAGATAAGGAAAGGAGTCTTATTTATTAACTAGCTAATCTTAAGTAAACGCGTGTTTATACCTATAGCTAGTAGCTCCTCTATTAGTATCACTATAGTCTACCCCTAGCCTAGGCACTTTCTAGGAGTAATTAGTTTCCTAAACAAACCCCTTCTTTATCTAAACAAACTACCTAAACCCTAACGTTGCGCAACGTTATAGTATTAGGGTAGCCTCTTATAATATACCCTAGGCGTCTATAGTAGGTGTATGCTCCTATAACCTAATAAGTATTAAAGACCTTAGTAAGTATCTAGTTTACTCTATTTAGCTTTAACCTACCCCCTAGTAGTACTATTAATAAGCTTACTATAGTAACTAAGAGTATATTAATATTACTATTATAGTCTAGCTTTAGAGCTAGAGGGAGTATAGTATAAGGTTACTATAAGCGCTAGGTATTTTCTATATTACCTGTTTTAATATCTACTATAACGCTTTTATACGTCTTAATAGTAGAAACGTAGTTTATATAAAACGCGCCCTAGTTTATAAATACCTGCTTTATATATTTATTTAGGAAGTAGCGTAAGCGCCTAAGCTTATATTTATCTTCTTACTAGAAGCAGCCTACCTATATAAGAGTCTAAGTAAAAATACTAATAAACTTTATACATTTTGTTTGTTATTAAAGTAGTAGTTTATAGTTAAAATGTGTCTTTAAAATAGTAAAAAGCAGCTTCCCTCTACTTATTAGTCTTAAAAGTTAATATTAAAAAGATTAGAAACAACGCAACTTAAATAGTAGGCTAATTAGAGCTTTATAACAAAAACTCTAATAACTATACGCTAGAATTAGAGTTGTTAAAAAAAGCTTAGTACCTTAAAAAAATACCTACTAGAACCGTAGGAGGCCTAATAGCGATCGCTAGCTATATTAGCTAGCGACGTAATTATAATATATTATAAGGAATATAATATAGTATTATACTATAATAAGAGCCTTAAGCTATTTCTTACTATATCTTCCCTTACTATACTATACTGTACTTTAAGCAGTTTCCCTTACTATACTATATATAATATAATAGAGGTTATTAAGAAGATCTTCTAGAAGAGTACGCGTATACTAGCTACAGAAGAGCCTATTAAGCTATTTGTAGATACTAGAGGCGCATACTGCGTATACACTAAGGAGCTGCCTACTATAGTTTTTAAAGAGCTCTATAAGTAATTACCTAAGTTCCTCTAGCTCTTATAGAATAGTAAACTAGGTAATATAGATCTTATTAAGGCGTTTAGAGTTAGCGATGTTGTAATAGAGGAGACTACAGAGTAGTCTAGAACCTAGATTATAAGAAAGGTAGTAAATACTAAGTATACTATATAGGCTAACGCCTACTACGTATTTAAGCTTATCTAGTATAGTTACCTTACCTTCCTAGCTATAGGAGGATTTAGTAAGAAGACTATAGACTAGTTAATATAGTAAGTACACAACATTAAGATAGTAGTTAAGGAGAAGGCTCCTAGCGTTAAGGAGAGGGAGTTTAAACGTATACTATAAGGTTAAGAGAGTAAGGTATAGATAGCGCTACTACTAGTATTCTTCTATCTAAAGCTAAATATCTAGCGGTAGTAGTTTTAAGGATAAGCGCGTTTAAATAAGGTAGCGATTGCGACACTACTAGGATAGCTATAGGGAAGTTATAGTTAGTAGTAATAACAAAGAGTTATTATATAAGAGATAGGTAGTAGTTAAGAAGGACGTAAGTAGTTAGATAGGAATAGTAGTAAATAGGATAGAAGGCGTAGTTTAAGTTAGGAGGTAATATGTCTCTTCCTACTTAAGTATATAATATATAGGGTCTTTTGTTTAGTTATATAATATACTAACTGCGTGTTAATTAGTTTTAAATATAGGCTTAGAATAGAGCCTAAGTACCTAGTTAATAATCCTCTAAATTAGTCTTTAATCAGTGTTATAGCAAATCGGTGTCTTAAAGGCTAAAGCTAAAAGAATACTATAAAAGGCTATTTTTGCCCTTAGCGCAGGTAATTAAGCTTAACTAGGGCCTATTTCTTACTATACACGTTGCTATAGTAGAAGGATAGGTACTTAATAAACGCGTAAAGGTTCTACGCGCTACTACTATATCTACCTATCTTATAGTATAGAGCTACCTCGCGTTGTACTATAGGTAAAAGTATAGAGTTAATATAGATAAACTATACCTTAGTATTACTAATAAACTCCTAGTCTAACACTAGCTTATATTCTATTATTACCTACCAGGCGTTAAAGTAGGCCTTATTTCCCCTAAAGAGTTCTCTAGCTAGTAGCGGGTAGCGCTATTTAGGAGCTTATAGCGCTATAGGTATAGAAGTTAAAGGGTCTAGAGCTACTCTAAAGCCCCCGCTTAGTAGAGCATTATTAGATATAGGTGTTAGGCTAGCTTACTTATATAGTATATTAATCTAGTTTATAAGGTATTTATTCTAGGTCTAAAGTATATTAAATAGGGTAAAGTCCTAGTTGTAGGATTCTAAAAGGCGTTAAAGTTAGTTAAGGATCTCTTATAGGGTTATATTCTTAGCTATAGTTATTTCTTACGTCTAGCTAGTTTATCTCTAGTCTTTTATATAGTTTGTAAGAAAAAAGCCTTATAAATATTATAGACTAGCCTTAGAGTTAGACTATACTAAGTGTTAATGAAGTATTATAAGGCTTACTAAGGTTAAAGGTTTTATATTAGCTTTATAAGGCTATATAGCGAGCCTAGACCTTCTCTAGACCTTCTCTAGTCCGCACTTAGTCTTGCTTAGGCTTAGGCGTAAGCCTAAGCCTATTACATATACCTAATACAAGAGAATAAAGAAATACTTAAGGTATCCAACTCTAACGCTAAGGATAATTCTAGTACCTAAGAACTTAGGAATCTTAGGTAACAGGCCTATATCTAGGTACAATAGATAGCCTTAATAATAGATATAATTAATAAGCTTTTAAACTAGCTAATAGCTACTCCTAACAAATAACCTATTACTATTAGAAAACCTAAGATAGTACTACCTAAGAAATATAAAGGGGATAGAAAGAAATTATAAATATTTCTTACCTATACTAACCTATACAGCGAAGATAATAAGGTCCTTATTAACTAAGAAAAGATCTTAATAGTAAGCACGTATATAAAAGATAAGGCCTTAAACTAGATATAACCTTATATAAATCACTATCTACTTAATATAGAATATAGAGGAACTAAAGCACAAATTAAAGTCCTATTTACTAAGTAAATAGAAGTTAAAGAAGAGATAGGACGTATCTTTAGGGAAGTAAACGCTAAGAACTAGGTAGAAAAGAAGATTACTTACCTAAGGTAGACTATATTAGTATTAGTATACACTATAGAATTTAAGTAGCTATAAGTATAGATAAACTAAGTTAACGCAGCACTTTAAATAGTATTTAAAGTAGGCCTTAATAAAAATATTAAGATTAGCCTTATATACTATAATAAGCTTAAATTACTATACGTATTAATTAAACTAGCAACACGTATTAACAAATAACTTTAGGAACAAAACAACTACAAGAAATATTTTTAACCTAACTTAGCTAATATAAAAAAGCAGCGTAGTAGATATAATAAGGATAGTAATACTATTATAACTAGTAAGGTATAAGAAAAGGCTAAAGATAGAAATACTTAAGAATAGAGGTATAATAGCTATTCTAAAGAAGAACGCTAGAAGTATTATAATAATAAAGCATATCTCTAATGTAGTAAAGATAGACACTTCGCCTAAGACTATAAACAAGAATAGACTAAATAAGTAGTAATTAAGATTAGGATAATTAGAGAAGGCACGCTATACCTAGCTAGAATAGAGCTAGAGAACAACCTAAGCAACTTAGACCTCTATAAAGAAGTACGCTTAGTAGATATAGAAGACTATATAGTCATCCTATAAGTTAGGTTAAATAATAAGGTCCTTACTATAGATACGCTAAGAACTATAGACTAGAAAGTTAAGAGTAAAGTTATAATAGAATAACTAGCTAGTAACTAGTATTAGATATATAGTAATAGGACATATTGGGCTAATAACAATAAGATTTAGAGTTAAATTATAATTACGAGAAAGAACGCTAAAGTAATTAGGAACAAGGTAGTATACTAACAACCCTACTTTAAAGACCCTATAGCTAAGGTTAAGGACTAAGATACTTAAGAAGTAGAAGATACTAAGAAGTATAAGGAACTATACTAGTATAACTATAAACTAGGATATAAGTTCTATATAAAAAATAAAAAGAACTATAAAATAGACTAAGATTAGTACTACTACCTATAACTAGGGGTAGATAAGTGCCTAGTAAACAATTACTACTTCTATAGACTAGAAATCTACAAACACCTATTATAGGAGAAGGGAGTAGCTAATACAGCTATAAGAGAGAACCTAGACTTTAAGGATATAAAAACTGCCTAACTCTAATCCTAGGAACTAATATAAAGAACTAGCGCGTATATCTTACTCTACTAAATAAGGTGTAAGGGAGAGTACCTATTTTATACAAAGTAGTAAGGAACTACTACTAGAAACGTGCGTAATAAGTATTATAGTGTACTTAGGACTAAGGAATATAGAGCTACGCATTGCCCTATATATATAAGAGGAATAATAGTAGTTAAGTAAGGAAAGCTAGAACTAATACTCTATAATTATATATACTAGACGTTCTATTATAATAATAGCTGAACGACGTATAACAACGCTAAGTATAGCGTAGGCTATTTTCCTAGAAACAAGAAGAATAGGTAGTTAAAAAACTAGGTTGCTACTAGGGATAGGGTTACGCTAGTAAAGGCAATCCTAAAACAACCCTTAAGAAAGTATAGGACACTAATAGTTAGATAAGGTAGTTACTTATAACTATATCTATATAAGGTTAGAATATTTAGGCGCATGTAGATAGTAGGGCCGTGTAAATAATAATCTCCCTAAAAGTAGTAGACAAATACAGATTACTATATTAAATTAAAAGTAAGCTAATTCTAATAATACTAGCTAAGAAGAAGCCTATAGAATATAGAAATAGTATAATATAGTTAGAGACTAAGTTAAAGAAGCTATAGATAGTAGGTATAGAGTGCTAGATAAATATTAATATTATAAACCTAGAAAGACTAGATATATTACTAGGTTATAATTAGCTAGATACCTATAACCCTACTATTAACTAGTAGCTAAAGATAATACTTTAAAGAGAACTTATACATAAGGTTACTGGAGTACGTAAAGAAATACGCCTAATAAATTAGAGGTTAACCTAGAATAGGAGATTTAGCAAGATCTTACTATATAAGATTAGGAGAGTCTATACAAAGGACCCTTAGAAAGTAGGAGTTATTAAGATAAAGTAAGTTATAACTATAAAGGAAAGACCTTTACTACTAATACCTAGAGAGGATTAGACTAACAAGTTTAGGGAACCCTTTAAAGAAAATAAGGCTATAGATTTAGCTAACTATTAGGATTAGGATTATAAGATTATCCTAGAAGAAGGGGCTAAGTTAAGCCTAGGACTAATATACCCTATAGCACCTAAGTATTTGTTACAACTATAGACTAGAGTAGGGCACCGCTACCTTAAGTACTAACACCGCGATAACTAAAGACTAGAAATTAGGTAACAGGTTGTTACGTAACTAGTCCTAGAGTCCTAGGGGTCCTAAGTAGACTTTAGGATGTCTAGGACTTTAGTATAACTTAGGATCTCTAGGACTCCTTATATATATAGTCTTAGGTACTAATCTCTTGTAGCTTAGTATATTTAACCTTGTACAGGATTCTAGTATTTAATCTAAGGATTATACTTCTTTCTTAAAACCCCTTGTGTTATTATATTATTCTACTAAACGTGCTAATACACCCTATACTTATTATATTATTCTACTAAACGTGCTAAATATAACCCTGTCTATCGCACTTACTTATCTTGTAAGAACTAACCCTAGGTTATCTAAGGACGACCTTTTCACTTTAAACACCCTTAAAGATATGTAATATTGCAATAGACACCCCTACTAATTCCTAGACTAGAGGAACTAGAAGCTATAGTAATAAGCCTAATACCTACTATAGTAATTATAATAAGCTTAAAGTATAGCTACTCTAAGTTAACTAATACTTCTACGTTAAAGGAGATAAGATTATAGAAAACAATAAGGTTATTTAGGCTACTACTTATTTTCGCGGAGACGTAGAAAAATAGGCTTACCTAATTATCTACTATTATATAGATAACTCTATAATAGACGTAGATAATACTACCCTAGTTAAGGACTAGGACGCCTTTAAGACAAAGATGCAAGAGAACTTCTTACTATTTAAAGAATCTGTAGTTATACAACAGACAATTTAGAAATTATAATAAACTAAATCTACTACTAACTATACTGCAGAGTTCTAATAGTACGCTATAGTTATTAACTAGGATAATAACGCTTTAATACGTATGTATTACTAGGGCCTTAAGCCTACTATACGCTAGGAACTTATAAGAAGTAAATCTACGCTAAACACGCTTAATAAGCTTGTAACTAAAGCTATTTA
Source organism: Alternaria brassicicola (assembly GCA_002796735.1). NCBI lineage: Eukaryota > Fungi > Ascomycota > Dothideomycetes > Pleosporales > Pleosporaceae > Alternaria > Alternaria brassicicola. Next base: position 2,451,942 of record PHFN01000013.1, on the reverse strand, counting down.
GCTAGACAATAAACTATACAAACTTACCCTTAAGGAGTAATTATTTAATTAGGGAACATAGATACTAGGGAATACAAATAATTAGCTACGTTAACAACCTTAATAATTATACTCTAACTAAGGACGTTAACAAAACTATACGCTACAAATCCTAGGATCCTATATAACTAATAGCTACAAGCTTATATATTTAGATAATATTATTAAGGGATCTAGTAAGCCTAAGTTTTATAATAAGGGTAATAAGAAAAAAATTACTTATTACGCCTATAGTAAGGAAGGCTACATGCGAAAGGACTACTAAAGCTAAGGTAAGGTAGTATAATAACTTAATATCCTACACTAGGTAGTACCTATTAGTAATAATAGTAATAAGGAATAGAACGTTATTATACGTGCCCTAGTTACTATTACTAGTTAGATAAATAAAATTGTTAATAGTCTAGAAGACGTAACTATTATAACTAAGGAAGACCTTATAACGGATACAGATACATCTAATAAGGTAGATTTAGACGTAGAAGTCTCTAAGATATAGTCAAATAGGGACTTAGCGGTAACTAAGATTAACTAAACAAAATACGGAAAAATAGCAAGGTTCTAACAAGATAATAAGCTACTAACGTCCTACAACGCGGAACTAGTTACTACTAACCTAGAATAGATTAATTAAGTAATTAGCGCCTATAGGTAGCTAATAGACAACTCTTTAGAGGAAGAAATTTAATATCCTCTAAACCTAAATTAGAAACTTAATACCCTACTAGAATAGCTAGGTAGGACAGAAAGAACCTTTAATAGCAAAGATAAGGACAACTTCTACGCACAGTTTAAGAAGTATACTAAGTATATATAGTTAGCATAGGAAGTCTATAACTAAGGTCTTACGCTAGCGGTTAGTATTAATAAAGAGAACTCGCTTAAAGAAGAGGAGTTTATCTAATAGTAGACTAAAGATGCTAAGGTATCCTAGGAAGAGCCTACACATTACCTCTTAGAAACTAAGAAGGTAGATATCTATAACTAACTACACGAGTAAATAGGTAGAAACAGGAAACGTTAAGAACAAGAATAGGCTAGAGATATAGAAACATCCTAGGAACAACCTATATAATATATCTTTACTAAAGAGTAAAAGGAGATCTACAATAGTATTAAACAAGCTAGTAAGCTAAACTAGGCTAAGTAAGTAGAAAAAGACTAGTTAGTAGCTTAAGACAAAGTACACTAGCAGCGTAAGAATAATAAACGCTAGAGGTAAGACTAAGACACGTATTACTAGATAGATTATTAGAACCTAGAATATACTAAGATAAGCTAGACTATATATCTTTACAACTACTATACTATCTACTACTTAGACAAGGCTAGATTAGTATATTTTCTATACAAATTTATAAGAATGCTAGTATACGCTTTTTAATAGTATAACTATCTAAGGGACACATGCACTATATACCTATAGGACAAGAGATACAGCCTATACTTTTATAGTTATAACAACCTATAGGAAACCCTATAGATATGTATAATATAGTAGAAGAATTACAAGGACGGAACTAGTATATAAGAGTACAACTAGCCCTTATAGTATACGTGCCTTAATATCAAATACGAACTACATATTATCGCAAAGAAGTTCTATAGTTATAGCACGTAGTCTCTTTTAGACAGACGCCTAGTATACCTAGGACTAGGAAGGAGATTAATAGTATAAACTCCTTAATACTCCTTAAGCTTATAATACAGCTTAATAGAATATAAATACAGGCATTAGTAGATTTAGGATCCTAAGTAAACTTTGTTTCCGCTTAAGTAGTATTCTTAACTAGACTAAGACTACTAAGGAAATAAGAAGGTTATTTATTATATATCACTAATAGTTAGCCTATACTAGGTAAAACTAAGAGTATATATAAGGTTACTAATATAATACTTAGTGTCTAGAACTACTATAAAAAGTTAGACCTAGACGTCTTTAGACTAGCTACCTACAATATTATATTAGGACTTCCCTAGTTATAAGAACACAATCCGCAGATTAACTAGAAGTTAAGAGAGTTCTTATTTAAGTGCTGTAGAACTAACGTAACTATAAACTAGCCTAACGTGTTTTATAAGCGAGTCGTCCTTAACCTGCACGGACGCGCAATGCACATGGACGCGCAATGCACACCCTACCAACATCAACACCCCAACTTCGACGCGCCATAAATCCACCAATATAGACCCGATTCAGGAAGCAATCGCAGAAATCGAATCGCGCGAGCCAGGCGCATCTTTCTCGTATTCTTAAATTGCAAAAAAGCATAGTGTTGTACGCACAACGCTTATGAGGAGGCACCAGGCCAAATGCCAGCCACGCAACGTCGCCCACCTTTCTCTCCACCCACAACGCGAAACAGAGCTCATACAATATATCAAATCCCTTACTAAGAGGCGTACACCACCTTCGCGTCCAATAATACGCTATCTTGCGTCATCCTTGCTTAGTAGAGACGTTTCAGAACGCTGGGTTTCTAGGTTCCTCTGCAGGAACTCCTCTCATCTCATCTCTCGCTGGCAGAGTCCTATGGACCAGAAGCGTCACAAGGCTAATTCAGCAACTAAGTATAGGTTGTACTTTGAGCTGTTACACAATAAGATAAAGGAGTACAATATACAGCCCTCTCACATCTTTAATATAGATGAAAAGGGCTTCTTACTTAGAATCCTTAGAAGGTCTAAAAGGATCTTTAGTAAGAGGCAATATAAAAGAGGAGGAGTTGTTTCAAGCCTACAGGATAGCTCTAGAGAGTGGATTACAGTCCTAGCCTGTATCTGTTTAGATAGTACATCTCTTTCTCCATCTCTCATCTTTCAGTCAGATGCTGGAGCTCTAAAATCAGCCTAGGTAGAGGCTATTAATCCAAACAAGCACTCAGTCTTTGTTACCTCATCGCCCTCTAGATAGACCAACAACAATATAGGCCTAGCTTAGCTTAAAGAGGTCTTTAAAAGAGAGACTGCACGCTACGCTCGAACTAGCTACTAGTTACTCCTTGTTAATAGCCATTCATCTCATGCAACTATGGATTTTCTGGATTATTGCAACAACCATAAGATTCTAGTTGCTGTATATCCTCCTTATTTAACCTATAGGCTTCAGCCTCTTAACGTTAGGATGTTTGGGCCTCTAGCGTCAGCCTACTTAAAGGAGTTGTCAAACTTCCTCTATTAGAGCCATAGAATCCTTCCTCTAGCAAAAGGAGACTTCTTTGAGCTCTTTTAGAGGGCTTAGGGTACAGCTTTTAGAAAGGAGACTATTATAAGCTCCTTTAAGGCAACTAGCATTAACCCACTAAATGCTGAGGTTATTCTCCAAAGGTTCCAGCAAGAGGCCTCTAGTTCAGATAAAAGCTCTTCTTCTGTCCTTAGTAGAGATAATTAGCTCAAAATTAAGTCTATTATACGCCAGGAGGTGAAGGATTTCAATAATAAGGAGGTAAAAAAGCTTCGCCGAAGCCTCCATCACCTCTCAGCTCGAAATAGTATACTCAGAGGAGAAAACCAGGGCTTAAGGGAGGCTCTAAAGGTCAAAAAGAGACACTAAAAGAAGAGCTACACGCTTTAACTCAATAGGCCTAAAGAGTACTATAGAGGAGCTGTCTTTTAGTCTCCTAAGAAGGTTCGCTAAGCTAAGGAGGATAAGATGGAACGACAACAAGAACAACAGCAATTACAACTCCAGAAAGCTAAGAGATCTAAGTTAAAGAGGCAAGCTCAATTGTACAAGCTTCAAATAGCCTAGGAGAAGCGTGTTAAGAGAGAGAGGCTTAAGGAGGTAAGAGAGAAGGAGAAAGCCGCCAAGGTAGCTAAAAAGGCAGCCCAAAAAGCAGCCCGCGACGCTGCAAAAGCTATACAATTATCCTAAAAGGGTAAGCGCAAAGCCTCACAAGGCTCCTCTTAAAAGCAGAAGCGTTAGAAACGTGTTGTTGTTAATTTATCTTATGTACAAGCTAAGGTGGCTGCACTAGCCGTCCTAACTCAGACTACCCGCTACGGCCGCACCACTAAGCTACTAAGTAAATACAAGTAGCCTATTATAATCGCAGTACTATAATTACTACAATACCATAAAATCTCGTAATAATAGCGACTGTGGGTGGCTGTACAGCCTTATCTATAACAATAGAAATTTTAGTAGGGTGTGCATTGCGCGTCTATGTGCATTGCGCGTCCGTGCAGGTTACAGGCGAGCCGTCCACCCCACTAACTTTAATTACCTTTAAAAATCAAATTAGTTATGCCTTAACGCTAACAAGCTCTATTGCGCTTATCTAAAGCTGATATGCAGCTTACTATATCATCTCTTAATAGCCACTAGATTAAGACTGAGAGAGCTGCTGCTCGCGCGTTTAACGTCCCTTGAATAACGCTACGCGACCGACGCGCTGGCAGGCCTGCACGACGCGATTGCTAGCCCAACTCAAAGAAGCTTACCTAGCTAGAGGAGGAGGTGATTATTAGACATATACTCGACCTTAATTAGCGAGGATTTGGGCCTACGTATACAGCTGCGCGCGATATAGCTAATAAGCTGCTTGCTGCGCGTAGCGCAGGTCGCGTTGGCGTCTACTAGCCGCGCAACTTTGTTAAGCGTACAGATAGTCTTATAACGCGTTTTAATTAATTGTACAATAGGCAGAGAGCTCTATGCGAGGATCCTGTGCTAATTAGCTACTAGTTCAAGCTAGTAGAAGAGACAAAGGCTAAGTACGGCATCTGTAATAAGGACGTCTACAACTTTAACGAGGCTGGCTTTATAATAGGCAAGATCCAGACTCAGCTAGTTATTACAGGGTTAGAGAGGAGAGGCAGGCTAAAGACTATCTAGCCTAGCAACCGCGAGTAGGTAACGGTAATTACTACAATTAACGCTGCTAGCTAGACAATCCCACCGTTCCTTATCTTTGCTAGCAAGTATTACCTGTTAGCCTAGTATAAGGAGGCAGAGATCCTACGCGACTAAGCGATCGCAGTTAGCGACAACGGCTAGACAACAAACAAGATAGGATTTAAGTAGCTAAAGCATTTTATTAGGCATACAGATAGCAAGTTAGTTAGGGCAAGCCGCCTGCTTATCCTTAACGGCTACAAGAGCTACTAGTCTCTTGAGTTTTAAGAGCTCTGCAAGGAGAACAATATCTACACGCTCTGTATACTAGCTTACTTATCTTACCTACTACAGCCTCTTAACGTAGGCTGCTTCTCGCCTATAAAGCGCGCGTACAGCCGTAAGATTGAGGCTCTAATGCGCTACAATATTAACTATATCACTAAGCTCGAATTCCTGCTAGCCTTTAAGGCAGCCTTTAATCAATCGTTCACCTCAGCTAATATCTACTCAGCTTTTTAAGGCGCAGGCCTGGCCCCTCTCCAGCCAGACGCTGTTCTATTAAAGCTTAACGTGCAGCTGCGTACACCTACTCCACCAGCTGCTCTCGCAGAGCCTCCCTAGGAGGCTCGTACACTAAGCAACGTACGTAAGCTTAAGGCTTAATTAACGTTAATACGTGATCGCGTGCGGCAGCATAAGAGCTTATTACTAGCCTTAATTATTAAGGCGATTAACTAGCTTAAAAAGGGGGCTAAGGTAATAATGCTCTTAGCCGAGCTTATGCGCGATTAGATTACCTGCCTTAAGAGAGCCAACGAGGCAGCAACTAAGCGTAGGCAGCGCAAAAAGAAGCGGATACAGAAGCGTAGGACCTTAACAAAGGGAGAGGGAGAGGATATACTAGCTTAAAAGGAGGCTAACTAGCAGATTAAGCGTGAACAGCGTTAAGGTGGTAAGCGATTAGGCCTTAGTTGCCAGGCTATTGCGCGCTGCAGGAGGTGCAGGGAGACTAGGCACAACTTACGAACGTGCAAAAAGGATGCTGTAGATACTATTTAATCTACTATATTAATCGCTTTATTCTACCTTATTCCGTTGTTGCGTTGCGTAGCTTTGAAGGTGATTAAAGTTGGTAGGGTGGACGACTCGCTTGTAAGGACGACTCGCTTATAAAACACGTTATATATTACACAAAGTAGATAGTAGATAAGAGGAAGATTAATAATATTACGAAGAGAAAGCGAACCTTGCCTAAGAATAACTTTAAGAAATAAGGGTTTAACTTAATAGATACTAGAAGGGTACCCCTAGATTACAAAGTTATAGTAATAGAGAAACGCGTAACTTTAGATATCCTAAAAGAGTACTAAGAATTTAAGCACCTTTTTACAAAAGTAGTAGATAGCGAAGCCTTACTAAAATACTAACCTTAGGACTATAAGATAGTCCTAGAAGAAGGAATGACTCTATCCTTTAGGCTAATTTATTAACTATTAGAGAAAGAACTTAAAACACTAAGAGAAAAGCTAGATAAAAACTTAAAGAAAGGCTATATAAGACCTTCTATATTGCTAGTAGGATACCCTATACTCTTTGTACTAAAGAAGAATAGACTACTAAAGATGTGCGTAGACTATTATAAGCTTAATAATATTAGAGTAAAGAATTAATACCTACTACTAAATATTACAGAACTTTAGAATTAATTATCTTACACTAAGGTCTTTATAGTAAAAGACCTATAAGATAGTTACTACCTTATTAGGATAAAGAAAGGTAAAGAATAGAAAACAGCGTTCTCCACTAAATATAGATACTACAAATATACTATTATACTATTTAGGTTAATAAACGCCCTAGTAATATTTTAGGAACTTATTAATAACGTATTAACAGCTTACTTAGACATCTTTATTATTATATACTTCGACAATATCCTTGTTTGCTCTAAAAACAAAGAAGACTATAATAAATATATCTATATAGTACTAAGGTGCCTAGACTAGTTTAACTTATAAGTAAAACTAGAGAAGTGTAAATTCTACAAGACTAAAGTAGACTTCCTTAGTTATGTTATAGGGGTTAATAGAGTACGTATAAGCAAAGAAAAGATTAAAGTAGTTAAGGATTAGTTATAACTAAAAATAGTTAAGGAGATATAGTCCTTACTAGGATTTCTAAACTTTAATTAATAGTTTATTAAGGACTACTCTAAGATAGCTATCCTATTAACTAAATATGCAAGGAAAGACGTACCTTTTAAATAGAGTAAGAAAGTAGAAAAGGCCTTCTAGACGCTTAAAAATTTGAGTATTGCACTACTATACTTCTATATATTCTAGGCAGGATAACTACTACGCTTTAAGACTAACGTATTAGATCTTATATTAGGAGCATATACTAGTTAATTGCATAAAAGCAAATAGTACCTAATTACCTATTACTCTTATAAATTTTTAAGACAAGAGGAACGTTATAACGTTTATAATAACAAGTTACTAGCTATTATTATAAGCCTTAATTATTAGAGAGTATACGCTAAAAGCTACTTAGAGCTTATAATCTTTATAGATTATAAGAACTTAGTAAACTTTACAACTACTAAAGTACTTAACTAACGCTAGGTTTAATAGTTAGAAGAGCTAGGATAATACAAGTTTAAAATCGTGTACACTTTAGGAAAAGATAATAGTAGAGTAGATACTCTTAGCTAAAGACATAATATTATAGGAACTAAGTTAAGTACTAACACTATAATACTTAAGATTAATAACAATAGATTATTAGGACTAGCTAAGATACTTAACGTGCTTAAATAGATTACTAATAAAGTACTAGAAGAATTACAAGATGTAATTATTAAGTAATACTACAATAACCTAGTATATAGTTACCCTAGTATTACTAGAACTATAGAACTTATTTAGAGGAATTATAAGTTTATAGGAATAAAGGATAAGATTACTATCTTTATAGCTAAATACGCAGACTATTAGAAGAATAAGTATAGTACCTACGTACCCTATCGAGAAATACAAGCGATAGAGCTACCTAATATACTATAGTTAGACATCTCTATAGACTTTATTATAGGCTTACTAGTCCTAAGAGACCCTATAATAAAAGTATCTTACAACGCAATTCTTATAGTAGTTAATTAATTTATAAAATAAGTAGAGTACGTTACCTTTAGGAAAGACTTTATAGTAGTATAGCTTATATACGTTATTAACAATTAAATTATTAGACACTATAGTATACTAAATTTAATTGTTAGTAATAGAAATAAGCTCTTTACATCTAACCTTTAGTCTACGTTACTTACTATAATTAGAACTTAGAGAAAGCTATTAATAGCTTATTACCTATAGATAGATAGATAAACTAAGTAGATAAATTATTTAATAAAAGCCTATTTACGTATTTATACTAACAAATAACAAAACAATTAGGTATTATTACTACCTATAGCTCAAATAGTATATAACAACAAACTTGTAGAGGCTATAGAATAGTCTCTATTCTACGCGAACTATAGGAGACACCTAAATTTCTTTACACGTATACTTTTAAGATTAAAAACAGAAGTAGCTATTACTACTACTAATAAGCTAAAGCTAGTACACAAGTTATTAAAGACAATACTTAAAAAGGCTTAACGCTAAAGTATTTGATATATTAACAAGAAATAAAAAAACAGTACCTTAGCTAAAAAAAAAGGGATAAAGTTTATTTACTTACAAAGAATCTTCGCACTAAGCAACTAAATAAGGGACTTAACTATATTAAAGTTAGACTGTTTTCAATTCTTAACTAGAAGGGACTAGTTACTTATACACTTAACCTTCTACCCAATCTAAAAATCTACCTAAGATTCTACATTAATATATTAGAACTAGTAGACCTAGAAACGCTATTAAAGGAAACCTTTTATTACAAAATAGAAAAAAACAACGTTTTTAAAGTTAAGAGAATTCTTATACACTAAACTAACAACAACAGTAAGGAGTACCTAGTTAAATAGTTAGGATACCTAGAAAGCAACTATATATAGAAACCTAATATAAACCTTATAAACTACCGCTAGCCTCTAGCATAGTACTATTAGCGTTCTAGAATACTAACTAATCTATAATAGTAGCACCTAGGGCAGCGTTAGGATTAGTTAAGGATACTATAGAGTTTAACTCTTCTTGCGCCTTTAGAGCTTCTAACTCTACTAACCTAATCCCTTTATTAAATACCTCTTTCTCCTTACAACGTAATAGTTTCTATAACTTTGAAAGCTATAATAGCTTCTTACGCGCTAAATAGGCACGTAGTAGGGCTACCTTATTAACATCTTCTTCTATACGCAAACGCGCTTCTTCTTTTTCCTTTATCTTTTCTAAACAACTTATCTCCTTATTAATATAAGAGTAGTTAGGTAAAGGAACTACCTCTAGCTTCTATAACTAGACGCTAAAATAAATACAATTCTTACACTTCTTATATAGTAAGGATAGCTTATAAGGTAACTACAACTTTATATAATAGAAATAAGTAACTATGATAAAAATACTAACACTTTTAATTTAATTAGCTTAATAATAATAGAACTTAGTAGAATAAGACAATAGTAGATAGCTTATAAGGATGGTAAGCTTAAAGAGGGGAAATAGTATTATAACTATAGACTAGAGTAGGGTACTACTACCTTAAGTACTAACACTATAATAACTAAGGACTATAGATTAGGTAATAGGTTGTTAGGTAACTAGTCCTAGAGTCCTAGAAGTCCTAAGCAGACTTTAGGATGTCTAGGACTTTAGTATAACTTAGGATCTCTAGGACTCCTTATATATATAGTCTTAGGTACTAATCTCTTGTAGCTTAGTATATTTAACCTTGTACAGGATTCTAGTATTTAATCTAAGGATTATACTTCTTTCTTAAAACCCCTTGTGTTATTATATTATTCTACTAAACGTGCTAATAAACTATGTACTATTATATTATTCTACTAAACGTGCTAGTACACCCCCTGTCTATTGCACTCGCTCGTCTCCTAAGAACTAATCCTAGGTTATCTAAGGACGACCTTTATAGTATTACACCAAGCTGGGGATTATATTTAGATGAAAATAAAGAAGGGATTTATCTAACTAGAATTAAGCTAAATACCCTTACCTATTTTGTTTATAAAAAAGCCTAATAGGAAATAGCAACTATGTACTAACTTTAGAAGGTTAAATAGTATAATATAGAAGAATTATTATCCCTTACTACTTATTATAGAGCTCATTGATTAACTCTAGAGAGCTAAGCAGTTTATAAAATTTAATATCTAGGAAGAATTTTACTAAATTAGGATTAAAGAAGGTTATAAGTAGATAATAGTGTCTAAAATAAAGTGTAGACTATTTAAGTACATAGTTATACTTTTTAGTTTAATAAATACACTAGTAACCTTCTAATTAGTTATTAATAACGCGCTCTATAAATACCTTAGGATTATTAATATAGTGTACCTAGATAATATACTAGTGTACTTTAGGGGGTTCCTTAAAGAATATATAGAACATATTAAGAAAGTACTAAGGAAGCTTAAGGAATACAAGCTATACCTATAACTAGGGAAGTGTAAATTCTATATTAAAAAGACTTAATTCCTAGGCTTTATAATATCTATAGAGGAAGTTACAGTAAACCTAAAGAAAATTGCGGCTGTACAAGAATAGCTAAAACCTAAAATAGCTAAGGATGTATAATCCTTCCTTAGTTTCGCTAACTACTATTAGAAGTCTATTAGGGACTACTTAAAGATTATAGCAGCCCTCATAGAGATTACAAAGAAAGAAATAGAGTTTAAATAGGATTAGGAATATTAGGATACTTTAAATTAGATCAAGTAGATATTCCTTAAAGCACCTTTACTAGAGATGTACAACCTAAAATAAGAAACGTAAGTTAAGACTAACGCGTTAGACTATACACTTAGAGCTATATTATTATAGTAGTACCTAGATAGAATATAGAGACTAGTGTTCTACTATACTAAGATGTTCTATAGAGTAGAACTTAACTACAACGTTTGTAATAACGAGCTACTAGGAGTAGTTAATACTTTTAAATAGTAGGAAGTCTATTTACCAGGACTACTACACTAGATTAAGGTTTTTACTAATTACTAGAACTTAGTAGGGTTTATAACAACAAAGAAACTTAACTAACAACAAGTCTTATAGGCTAAGATACTAGCTTAGTTTAACTTTAAAATAACTTATAAAGCTAGAACGCTTAATAGAGTAGTAGATACTCTAAGGAGGAGATCTAACCTACGTAGAGAAAGTAACAAGGAACTACACAATACTATATTTAAGAAGATACCTAATAGTAGTTTATAATACAACTAGCTAGAACTAGCTAAGGTAGCTAAGATAGCTAAGCGGGTAGAATTACTACAATAGTAGTAGTAGTAGAAAGTAACTAGCTAGTAGTTTAAGCCTAAGGAAAATAGCTCTAATACACTATTATAGGACGAATAAGAGTACTAAAATATGGTTTAGGGGGATTAAATATATATACCTCTATATATAAAATTAAGTCCTATCAAGGAACTATACAAGTCCCCTAAATACAAATATATAGTAAAAGAAGAAATAGTTAGACAACTAGCTAAGGTGTTCGTAATACTACGCTTGCGAGCAAAAGTATAGGATATCCTAGGTAACTATTTAGCTTATTACTAGAATAGGCCTAAAAGATATAAGCCCTATAGCTTATTATAACCCTTACAGCTACTAACAAGACTATAGAGTAGCGTAATAATAGACTTTATAGTAAAGCTCCTTAAATTATTAGAACTAGGATCTAGATAACTCTGCGACTTAATCCTAGTAATTGTATATTAATTAACTAAAGGAGTAAGGTTTATACCTATAGAAGAAGCTATTACAGCAGAAAGCTGCGTATATAAAGTTACTAAGGCACAAGTATTAGAATATAGGATACCTAAAGAGTTTATTACTAATTGTAATAAACTATTTATATCTAAGTATTATAACCTATTCCTAGTGAAACTAAGTATAAAAAAGAAGCTATTAACTAGCTTTTACCCTGAGATAGATAGCTAGATAAAAAGAATAAACTAGATACTAGAATAGTATCTAAGAATGTACGCTAACAAGCTATAAAACAACTAGGTTAAACTCTTACTAACAGTATAATTAGCTTTTAATAGTATAAGATTACTAACTACAAAGCACTCGCTATATTATACAAATTATAGATATAAGCTAGCTACTTAATAAGATCTAAAAGACATAGAAAGTATTACTATAGCGTAGATAACAAAGCCCGCCTTATACAAAAGCTATAAAAAGAATTAAGTAAGAATATTACTTACTAAAACCTTACAATAGCTAAGGTAGTTAATAAGCAAAGGATTAAGGGACTAACCTTTAAGAAGGGGTATAAAGTTTTCCTATTACAACAGAACTTAAAAACTAAGCAACTAAGTAAAAAACTAGATAACCTCTAAGTAGAACTATTTAAAATCCTAGAGGAAATTAGCTCTATAAACTTTAAACTCTAGCTACTACTAGGTATACGTATCTACCCTATCTTGTATAAAAAACTCCTAAAAAGAGCACTTCTAGATACTAAGCTAGTAATAGATATAGAGCTTAAAGTCAATAAGTATAAGGTTAAAGAAACTAGGGACCTATAGAAAATTTGTAATTAGTAGAAATACTTGATTAAGCAGCAAGGATAGCTAGAAAGCTAGAATACATAGGAACTAAAGGAAAATTTAACAAACTACAAGTTATAGGTACTTAAGTGCTATTAGAAACACATAAGGAAGTAAGGAATAGGTCCTTAAGAGAAAGGAAGTAATTAGAAAAGGGATTAAAAGAGGTGTTAGCCTATACCTAGCCTAAGTTAGTTAATAATTTAGGTAGTAATAGTTTCGTTATTAGAAGGTCTGTACTAGAGGTAGTATTCTACTTAGCCTACTCTTTTGTATAATCCTAGAGATTTAGAGAAGTGAGATCTTAATTAGTAAATACTTACTCTTGCGCCTTAGCCTCTAGGAGCTCTGGTTTACTCTAAGCTAACGACGACCTTAGCTACGTAACCTTAATCCGCTTCTAACGCTTCTTACGTTAAACCTTCTCCTACTCTTCCTTAAAAATAATTAAGCTCTACTTAGCTATTACTACGATACAGCCTGTATACTACCTAGACGTAGTATTTATAAAATAGTAAAAGTTCTTCTCCTTATACTACTTATAACATAAGGTTATCTCTATACCTTGCTCTTTTATATAATTAGCCTAAGCACGACGTTAGGAAGTAGAGTTCTAGGCACAAATATAATAGGAGGATAGAACCTTAGTCATAGTTAGGAAGGTATAAGGAATAAAAATAAGCGCATAATATAATAGGCGTACTAAGACCTTATATATAGCTAAAGCCTTAACGCGTAGTATAGGAAAACAAAAATCTAGTGTATTAGGACAATACTCCTAAGAGGGGGGATAATATTATAAGTAACATAAGGAATTCTCTCGTTAATACAGGAGGTAGGTTAAGAGTTCACTATACCTATATTAGAAAGTAGTAATCTATACAGGGCGCTAGGATTACGTAACTAGCATCCCGCTAAAACAGGGCCTCTAGGAGGCTATAGCCCTACTAGACCTCCCTCTTAGAAGGGAGGCTAGAGAGGGCAGGACTAAGGAAAATAGGTATAAGAATAGGTTAGATTTTATTATTACACTTATTGTAGTTAACTTAAATCGTTTATCTCTTATATAGAATGTTAACTAGTTATTTTATTATTTATAGAGTTAGTATTGTGTACCTATTAGTTAATATTAATAACTCTTTTCTACTAAACCTTCCTATACAACACCTTACGGACTACTACTTAAGTCTACCTTGCCCTAACCTAGACTAAGTCTAGAGAAGTATAGCCTAACTTCGTATATTATTTAGCTTTTAAGATACCTATTTACTATAATACTATTTAAAGACTAATTTAAAACATTATTAACTAGGTACCTAGGCTCCTTTCTAAGCCTATATTTAAAACTAATTAACACGTAGTTAGTATATTATATAACTAGATAAAAGACCCTATATATTATATGCTTAAGTAGGAAGAGATAATATTACCTCTTAACTTGAACTACGCCTTCTATTCTATCTACTACTTTTCCTATCTAACTACTTACGTCCTTTTCTACTACTACCTATTTTCTCTATACTAACTCTTTACTAATTTTACTAACGTGTTGTATAAGTAAGTAGCTACCCTAAGTAAGTAGCTAACGCTAAACTAGTATACTACTTACGTGTAATAATTACGTAACATATAATATACTTATTTAAAATTATAGTAAGCTAATCTATTTTTTAAACTTATTACTATTCTAAGAGTCCTTTATCTCTACTTTATAAGTATAGAAGTTATATCTTTTTTTACTACAACGCCTATAATACTATACGCTATTTACCTTACGTGTAGGCCCTTTACTAGTATTACGCTTTCCACACTCTTTTTTAGTAATTAGGTCCTATAATTCCCCTACTATTAGAGTCTCCCCTATGTAAAGATAGTTACGTTTTCTTAATTAATACTTTATAATTTTTTTTGTTTAGTTTTATTAAAGTAGTAGTTTGTAGTTAAAATATATCTTCAAAATAGTAAAAAGTAGCTTCCCTCTACTTATTAGTCTTAAAAGTTAATATAAAAAGAAATTAGAAATAACGTAACTTAAATAGTAAGCTAATTAGAGCTTTATAACAAAAACGCTAATAACTATATAGTAGAATTAGGGTTGTTAAAAAAGCTAGATACCTAAAAAAGATACCTACTAGAACCTTAGGAGGCCTAATAATAATTGCTAGTATTAGCTAGTAACATAATTATAATATATTATAATAAGAAAGGACATAGTACGTTACTATAGGAGCCTAGAGATACGTACTTTTTCTATACACTTACTACTACTACTACTACTACTACTTTATATCTTTAAGAGCGTCTTCCTTTACTATATACTAATAAATTTAAATAAATAAAGCTATATAATATCTAGAAAGTATAATAATAAAGGCTAGTTAATAATTAGACTATATAAGATATAGTACATCTAGATATTTAAAACACCTTGCTTTACTATTGTTAGGTAGCCCCTTATAGTAATCTATAAGGAGCTCTAGCTAAAGTAGCCTGTACTTATTTAGTAGCTGTAGCAAAAGTACTTCCCTAATAAGTATAGCATTAACTTGTGTAGCGTTTACTAAATTACTGTATCTACTATTATTAAAGGGTAGTACTAGGACTCTATCTAGTATACAGCTTATATTAGTTACTATAACACGCCTATAGTGTACTACCTTACTAACCTCTATTTCTTTTAGTATAGATAGCTTAGTAAAAAGACCTATAAGTAGCTTTACAAAAAGATAATACTTGTATAAGAAGCGCCAGAGGTAGTAAAGCCTACTAAGAAGTAATTAGTATTTAGAAGGAACCTATAGGCAACGTCTAGCTGGGTATAGATAAGGGTACTGTTGTTGTCTATCTTCCTAGGCGCGGTGGCGTAGGTAAAGGGACAGGTAGTAGTTAGGATATATAGGAATAGTTAGATAGGAATAATAGTAGGTAGAATAGTAGTAGGTAGAATAGTAGTAGGTAGAATAGTAGTAAGTAGGATAGAAGGCGTAATTTAAGTTAAGAGGTAGTATTATTTTATCTTACTTAAGTATATTATATATAGGGTCGTTTGTCTAGTTATATAATATACTAAGTACGTGTTAATTAGTTCTAAATATAAGCTTAGAACAGAGCCTAGGTATTTAGTTCATAATCTTCTAAATTAGTCTTTAAATAGTATTATAGCAAAAGGGTATCTTAAAGGCTAAAGCTAAATATACTATATATAATATAATAGTATAGTTAAGCAACTAGTGCTACTAAGGGCCTAAAGGCTAATTAGACCTAGGAGCAAGATCGGAGATAAAAAACAGATATTAGATAGAAGAAACAATAACAAGAAACTAACTACCTATAGATAATATATATACTAACTAATATACATATCTATATTAAGTCTACGTTCCTATAGAGTATTTAGCACTACGCTAAATACTTAACTACATATAGTAACTAATTAAAACTCTAATTTTACACCCTTCTAATCTTAGGAGAGCTGCGTGTCTACTATTTCGCGCACTAAATATACTCTAAAGGCTTTATAGAACACGTAGTTGTATAGCCTTAGATAGGAAAGAGATTATAAGATTACATCGGAACAAGAATAGGTATAATAGAGTAATATAGACAAATAATATATTATAAGTATACTAAACAACGTTTAGTAAATAAAAAAGGGACAGCAAAAGAGATAGTAAAAGAGATAGTAAAAGAATAGCACATTAGAAAGTAGGAGTTATAGAAAACCCCTAAAGGAATTAGCAACTACTAATTAAACTACTAAAGTACACAAGAGTACAATTATAATATAACTATTACTGCGCTATTAGGCGCGGAGAAAGGTCTATAAAGCTAGGATTAGCGTAATTAGGCTTTAAGGAGCTACCCAAAAGGGTATTAGTAAGGAGGAAGCTATACAGATTTATTACACTACACCTACTTAGTGTAATAGTAATACAAAATTAACTTAGAAACTTATAAGAAGTAGTTAGAAGGACAACTGTCCTTAAGAAAATATAGAAAGTATAGAAGACATATTAGAGTATATAAAAAGGAGAGTAATAACTCTCCTCTAGAATAATAATTAGTAGTAAGAGAATATAAAAAGCAAATAGTAGTCTTTACTATATATAGTGTTAATACTCTTAGTAGTGTTTCTTTATATCCTTATTACATACATCGCGCGAATAAGCGAGACCTATCTTACAATGTATAAGCTAGGTAAGAGAAACTAATTAATTACTAAACAGCCTTTAAAAGGCTATAGTATAGGATAAGCTACACCCTTAGTTAAAACTAAGTAATTAGAAATAGCGAAGACTACTATAATAGACTTAAAAAGTTCTACTATTCTAGGAATTACGCTAGAGGCGTCTATAGCTTAGGAAAGTCTTATTAGCTAACCTTAGGATGTAGATATAATAAAGATCTATTAGATAATAGCTACGTCTTTTTAGTAGCTTAGAAGCTACAGCCCTACGCTTACTATATAGCTTCTACCTTATCTTATAGAGACTATACTAGTCTTTAATAGGTCTAACGTTACTGTTTTCCTAGAGCGTTTTAAGGACATGTCTAAGTACTATAGGTTTACTAAGAAAATAATAATTAATTGTCTCTTAGCTTATGACAAACTAAAATAGTAGTCTATTATTTTATCCTTACATCTATACTTAAAGGTATTAGTTAATACGAGCTAGAAGGACTTCTATAACGCGCTTAGAAAACCTTTTAGAACTAATAACAAGGATTAGTAAGAGGCTCGTGTAGAGTATTTCAAACACTAGCTTTTATAGTACTAAGTACATTTTAAGCTAAATATTAGGGAATACTTATAGGAGTTCTAGATTTGTAGTAAATAGTATATTAAAGCTACTATAATTAATAAGGAAAGGCGTAGATTCTATCTAGTAAAGGGATTACCTCTTAGGCACGTAACTAAGGTACTAGAAAAGTTCTCCCTTTAGACTAATAGCCCTAAGTCCTTTAGTTATAAGAAGATTAGTAACTACTTAACTATAAGGCTTAAGGTAGAAGAGGAAGCTTATATACTTAATCTATCTAAGGTAATTAAGGAAATAACTCTAGAGGTTAAGTTTACCTTACTAGTGCTAAAAGCCTTTTAGTACACTACTCTTACTCCGCTAGCTATACCTACTGCGCCTACTACGAAGAACTAAGTATTCTAGCTACTAAAGCTTAACTAACCCCTTTGTAATAATAAGCTTAAATATAAGATAACCTAGTCTCCCCCTAATAAGGCTCTTACTAATACAGAGGTAGACGAACTAGTTAATAAAATACTTAATCTAAAGATTAGTTAGGTAAATTTAGAGCTTAAGCTATAGAAAGTATAGTAAACTAACTAAGAAACTAAGCTAATAAGTAACTTAGCTATCTATATAGAGGTAGACTACAGAACTACTAAAAGGGTAAATTAGAGTAGAACCTTTCTAACCTAGGATATAAGGGCCTCTTAATTAGTAAATTAGTATTACCTGTAGTTGTACTAAAGCTATTAGCTAAATAGTAATTAGTTATATATTAATAGTGCTTAGAGCTAAGATAGGAGCTAAGGTTAGTTCTATAATACTAGTATAAACTAGTAGGTATATAATAAGTCTACTTACTAGAAGAACAAATACTCTACCCTTAGAGCGTTTAATAATAAAGGCTAGGTACACCTTAATATTAGGAACATCCTCTACTAGGAAATAGAAGAAAACTCGCAAGGACGCGTACTAAACCTTAGTTAGTAACTCTAGAAAGAGAATATTACAGCTTAGATTAAGAAAAGGTTTCTTAAATAGGATATTAACCTACTTACTATTACATCGCCCTTTAAGAACAAGCCCGTGGTTACTGTAGTAGAGAACAACGCGATATCTATTTAGCTAGTACCTAACTTACTAGGATGCCTCTAGAAGGAAGAAGTTAATTAGTTCTAGAAGTTATTAAATATCTTTACTAAAAACAAATTAGACTTTAAGCCTCGCCTAGGTTTATATAGGGAATACAATACTATTACGTCTATAATAATTACTTGTATTCCTACAGAAGCTTAGAAAGGTAATTCCGCGTAAGATAAGATTTAAAAGCTAACACCTAAGTCTTTCCTCTAAAGGCTATGTAGTAAATATATTCTATACTTTAAAGGTTACAAGAGCTAATCTAAAGGGCTTTTAAGAGCTATTAATAAAGACTAAATAGTTTAGCTTAAGAAGCCTAAGGACGCTATAGATAAGGAAGCGGATATATATAATTCTTAGCTACTAATAGTAGAGAATAAGGATAGAACTAGTAAAAAGTAGCCTAAGAAGCGCAAGATGGTAAATAAGTTTAAGCCTAATACCTAATTAGTAATTAGGAATATCCTTAATATAGAAGTGCCCTTTTAGATTAGAGTCTTACTAAGAAACATGCCTAAAGTACATAAAACGCTACTTAGCTTAAGCTATACTAATAAAGAGTTTAAGAAGATTACAATTAACTTAGCTAAAAAAGGCGCCTAAAGAGAGATTAGCGTACTTACTTTAAGTACACTCCCTAACTATGTGTTAGTAGAAGCTATAAATAGGTAAGTTATTAAGTATTATAGAATTAGGGCTAAGTATTAAATAGATCTAGAAATAAGCTACGTATTGTAGTATATTATTACTAACCTAGGGACGAAGTATAATAATATTAAGGAGGAGGACTATAACGTATTTTATAAGCGAGTGCCTACCCTAAGTATGTAGCTAACAGTAAACTAGCGCACTACCTACGCGGTATTATTACGTAATATCTTAACTATAACGTAGCTAAAAGACTTATACTAAAGCTAACATACAGCTTACTATTTCTAATGTTAAAGCGCAACGCGTTTAAAGCGTTAATTACACTATAAATATATAAAACGTACCTTAAAAGACTATTAGTAACTAACGCGCTAGAAAGCGCATACAACGCAGCTATAAAGCGAACTTAAAGCGCCTAATAAAATTAGAAGAGGAGGCTAAAGTATAAATAATTCTTAACTAGTTTGTATAAGGTCTTACGCCCTTAAGGTCTATTACATAGGAAATAGTAGATAAACTCCTTAGAGTATAGTAAAGCAACCCTATTAGTAAGAACTAGGTTAATAACTTTATTAAGCAGACTCCTAAACTCTATAAGCGCTATGACTGTTTATATAACTATTAGCAAGCTACCTATAAGGATTCTATAGCTGTCTAGCGCTAGCTTAACTTAGTATAGGAGACAAAATAAAAGTATAAGATTATAGCTAACAATATCTATAATTTTAATAAGACTAGCTTTATAATAGATAAGATTTTAGCGTAGATAGTTTTTACTAGTTTAGAAGTAGCTAGAAGAAAGAAGGTTATCTAGCTAGGTAACTATAAGTAGGTTACTATTATCTAAGGCGTAAGAGCTATAGGCTACTTACTCCTAGCCTTTTTTTATCTTTGAGGGTAGCGTACTTATAAACGTCTAGTTTAAGAACTTACTACGCGATTAGATTCTTAATGTAAGTCCTAATAGCTAGATAAACAATTAGCTTACTCTTACCTAGTTCGAGTACTTTAACAAGTATATAAAGTTAAGCGCTATAGGTACGTACTAGCTACTTATACTTAATTGCTATAAGAGCTATATCTCGCTAGAATTCTAGGATCTTTATAAAGAGAAGATTATTATTGTTTATTATATACCTCTGTATTTATAATACCTATTATAACCTCTTAATATTAGTTGCTTCACGCTGTTAAAGCGTACATATAGTGACTAGATTATAGCCTTAGCATATAACTATAGAGGCGTAACTATAGGTAATAGTGCTTACTTTACGTTACTAAGGATAGTAAGAAATAACTAAATATATTAAAACTATAGGAGTAGGTAATAAGGTAAATAATTCTTATCTTATCTCTAATACGCGAGGCGCACCTTATATATACGCTTAGCGCGTACTAATCTTACTAAAGGCGTACGCGTCTTATATCTTTCTTTAGGGTATAGGGTGTTTCTAAAGTCTCTATTATAGAATTTCCCCCTCTAGGCTAGCGCCCTTAATAGTAGTAGCCTTAATAAAAACCTCTCCTTTATAAGAAGTAAGAAAAGAGTGTCTTCTACTATACGCCTCAGGTCTATTGCGCTTATAACTTTTCTACAATCCTCCTATATAGCGCGTACAGCGCTTGTCTCTTACTTTATAGTAAGGAGATATAGTAAATGCGTTGTAATAGCTATTGCCTAATTACAAGAAAAAAGATTTATATTATTAATGTAAAGGACGAAAAATTTTTCCTTGCTTGTTATAGTAGTAAATAGTTATTATTTTAATATATTATTATTATCCTCTACGTCCTTTTTACGTATAATACCTACGCATTACGCCTATAATATATATACAAAGTACACAAATTATACGCTATGCGGACCTCTAATATAGTTTATAAGCCTTTACCTAAATTTATTTCAAAGAGCGTTGTTAAGAAAACTAAGCCCTTTACGTAGAGTAATTATAATAAGAGCGCGTTACAAAACGCTAACGTTAAGACTTATATACGCTACGCTTAAAGTATTATTAAGTATAAGAAGCTCTATAAGTAACTTAAACACAAGCGCTGCGCTTATTACGTTAAGGGTAATTATAGTAGCTACTACTTAGTAATCTTTTTATTTTTCTAAGTATTTTAAATTTTTACTAATATTTTATAGGTGCCTATAAAGCTAAATAGTAGGCTTAACTAGCTATATTACCTTTAAGCTAAGTATAATACTACTATATTAAATACTACTACTCTAAGGACTAGCGCTACTATACTTTATACTAGCGTTAAGCTTACGCGTTACTAGCGCTAATTTAACCTTAAGCTTATAAACTACTACTATAATACTACTTATACTAGTACTTCTATAGGAGTTCCTACCTAAGTACTTAAAACTAACTTAGATTTTCTAAGCTTAATCTTAGTTAAGCAGCGCAGGATTACTAGAGCTTTAGAGTAAGTAGTTAAGTATATAGCGCTTATAGTATACGCTTATCTCCCTTTTTTTAAACTTATTTTTTAGCTAACTTTACATGTTTAGAATAGTATAGCAGGGAGTAATAATAATAATAATTCTAGAAATAAGTCTAAGAATAATATAGTAAGCAATAGTAACGCTAAGGGGTTATAAGTAGGTAGTAGTAGTAGCGTAGGTAAGGCAGATCCTCTTAAGGAGGTAGATAAAGGTGTTAAGAGTAAGAGTAGTAATAGAGCTAGAGATAAAGGCGTAGCTACTACTAAGGATAATAATAGTAGCCTTAATTAGGTAGTTTTATAGATTTAGTTTTTCTATTTTTATATATATAGATACCTTAGTTCCCTTATATAGGGATTGCGCCTTTAGCGCGCTATAAATAAGATTATCCTACTCTACCTTTATATCTCTTCTACTATGCGCTTTAATTAAACTCTTAAACTAAATCTTTTATATTTTTAAAATCTAAAGCTAGAGTCTAGGTATCCTAGGATTTGTTATAGCTTTTCTAGCGTAGCTAATATTATAATTAGCCCTTTCTTACTCTTTTTCTAAGGATTTTCTTAACTTCTTAAACCTCTTTACCTTCTAGAGTAATTTCTAGTAGTTAGATGTTATCTTTATAATCTCCTCTAGGTTTCTATTACTCTAGGAGGGATACATAAAATACGTTATAAATATAACAGTTTAGTAGAAGTTATAAGTAGTACGCCTACGTTCTAAGTACGTTTTATACCTAAAAGGGTCCTATAAACTTACTAGATAGCTTGTTATTTAGTTAGTAGAGAATGTTAATATACTTTATACTTAGTAGTACTAGATCTCTTTAGTAGAAAACTTTAGGTTTATATTTCTTATTATAGTAATAGCTCTAATATTCCTATACTCTACGTAGTTATTATTTAGCTAATACGCGTACGCTATATATACGCTATATTCTATTAAGTATATCTAGTACCTCCCCCTCTAGCTAGCTATTCTTAGGTAGTATAGAGAGTAGTAAGTGCTTACTATATACTACGTAAAATAGTGTTAACTTTGTTAATTTATAAATTAAATTATTATAAGTAAACTAGGTAGTAGGTAATAATAGTATCTAGTTGTCTTGTATATTAGTTATAAATATTCTAAGATATTATTCTATAGTTTAGTTCTAGCGTTCTATTTACCTAATTATTTAGGGATAGAAAGCTGTGCTAAGCCTACGCTTTACCTATAGTTAGTAGTAGATTTCTATCTAGAAAGTAGAAGTAAAGATTAATTCTTAGTCTAATATAATACCTTTCTAAATTCTATACTATAAGACAATATAATTAAAGTAGGATTTAGTAAATTACTTTACGTTCTATATTTTTAAAGCTAGTATATAGATAGCTATCTTTAAGGGGTAGTTAACTATTACTAGTACTATATTAAAGACGTAACCTAAGTTATCCTTTACTAGTATTAATCTAGTAACAAAATTAAGTAATACTTCTTTAAATATATCTTCTAGGATTAGTAGTAGTACTACCTTACTATACTTACTATATCTTAGAGCTTTACTCCTTTAATATATTATATATATCTACTCGTAATCCTAAACGTCTTAGCTTAGTATTAGCTAGTAGTATAGCTAACTAATTAGCTTAAGTATTCTATATACGCTAAAGTAGCTAGCTATATACGTATTATAGTGCTAGGATAAAATTTCCTACCTAATAGCTAGCTCTTCTAGGATATATATCCTACTATTATATCTTAGGACTTAATTTTTATTAATGCGCTACGTAGGCGCATCTCTATAGGTATAGGTACGTGTTAGTTAATTATAGTCCATAACTCTCTCTTATATAAAGGCGTCTATTTGCTAGAGCTAAAGTAGAACTTCTAATAATATTTCTAACCTAGGTAATATAGGTTTACTACTAACTAATACCCTAGCTAGTAAGCGTAGTACGTATAGTGTACACCCTATAGCGCTAGTAGTAGAAACCTTTATAGTACTATATATATTAGCTACGTGCGCTTTATATACGCCCCTTAAGCTAGGCTTAGGCGTAGATCTTCTTACTTTACTATACTCTACCTTTACTAGGAGTTTGTTCTATAAGGTAGGTAATAACTAAGTTAGTAAGGTATTCTCCTACTTATAATCTACTCTTTTTAAGGGACTATCTACTAGGTTAGTATAACCCAGGTAGTGCTTAATTTTAAAATTAAAAGCTCCTAAGTAAAGCGCCTATTACGCTTATTATAGGGTAAGCTTCTAAATAGCGCGTATTAAGCGTAGGTTATTATAATTAGTTAAAATCTAAATAGTTTACTATGCGCCTTTTAGGTAGTAACTCTATTATTTAAAACAATAGATAATTACTAGTAACTTAAGATTATAAACCTTATAGTTTAGTTCTACGCTTTATAGCTTACGCGAAATAAATACAATTAGATACTATTTATTATCTTTAAATAATTAGAATAATATACCTAAGATAGTAAATAAGGAGGCGTCTATTTCTAGGCGAATTACAAATACTGCGTTAAAATAGCGCAAGATAGGCGTATAAGTAAACTAGTTTTTTAGTACTTTAAAAGCTTCTATTATAATCTTATTCTAGTAGAATACTTAGTTTCTCTTTAGGATATCTATAAGAGGAGCTGTTACTACAGCGTAGCATATAATAAATTAGTAATAGAAGTTTATAAAGCCTAAGAATAATTATAGCTCTTTAATATCAGTTAGAGTTAGCTATTCTACTACTATTATAACACGCGTAGAGTTAGCGCGTATACTACGCCTTATAACTATAAACCCTAAGAAATATACTTCTACTAATATAAAGGTAAACTTCTTTAGGTTAATATATAGCTCTACTTCTTATAAGAATTAAAGTATAGAGTATATAGCGCGCTAGTATATTACAATTTCCTTATTATAGGAGTATATAAGAATATTATTAAAATAAACAACGTAGATGTAATCTAAATAAGTACTTCAGGCTTTATTAATATAGGCCTAAAAGCTTACTAGGGTATTAGTAAAGCTAAAAGGTATTACTAAGTACTTAAAATAGCTATATTACGTTTAGAGAGTAGTTTTCTATTTATCTCCTACCTTAATTTAAATATAGTAGTACGCGTTCTTTAGGTTAAGGGTTATATAGTATTATGCGCCTAATAGGTAATCTAGGGTCTCTCTAATTAATAAGAGCAGGTAATAATCCTTAATCGTAATATAATTAAGGCCCTAGTTATTAATATAGAGGCGAAGTATCCTATCTTTCTTAGGTATAAATAGTATAGGGGCTCTAGTAGGGCTAGTACTATATAAAATATAGCTTTATTATAGATCTTCCTTTATATATTCGCGGAGTAGCTAAAGCTTACGCAAAGAGAGTATATAGAGTAGTCTATATAGTAGTTCTTTACCTTCTATAAAAGGGATTACGTAATCTAAGCTTTTATATTATAGAAAGGCTTTTGTATTTTTATTATTAAAGATATTAGTATAGTCTATAAGTTTATCTAGAATATAAGGTACCTACGCTACGTTAACATAGTATACGCGCGCTTCCTACTCTATTTATACGCTGCTTAATATAAGCGTTCTTAAGAGGTAACTATCTAAGCTAGTGCGCTTAGCTTCTCTTAGGAGGTCTTTTATTATTACTAGGTGTATCTGCGCTTTAGTATATCCCTAAAGCTAGGTTTAGTACCTACAATCTATAGTAATATCTTCTTATTTTAGGAAAGGATTTCTAAGTAGTAAGGGGAGGCCCTCCTTATCTACTCTATAGATAGTAACCTTAATAATACGTTCTATACTATTATTATTAGTAAGGCGCACGTATAACGTATAAGTAGCGTAGGTATCTTACCTTTATAAGCTAATCTACCCTAGTCTAGGAAGCTTAGCCTCTTTAATAGGTATAAGGCCTATTTCTATAGCGCTTCTTTAGATAATTAAGCTAACATTAGCTTAGGGATCTAAGATTACCCCTAACTTATGCTTAGTATCTATATCTACGCCTACGTAATACGTACGCTTTATACTAGGTAAGATATCTACTAGTATACGCCTTACTAACCCTAGAATTTTAGGGAGGCTTAACCTTTTTCTGTATAGTTAATATTAATAGGTAGCTAATTTAGGTTTATACTTTAGTACCTATTAGCGTAGTAACCCTTCTTTTAGTATTTATAATAGGTAACTATATATTTATCTCTTTATTTATTCTACCAGCTAGGTAAAAGAGTAGAGGGGCTCTATTTCTATTTTTCTCTTAATATAACCTAGGTGCAATAATTAGGCGCAGCGGGTGTTTTTTATAGGTTTCTCTTAAGCGTAGAGGCTAGTGCGATTAAGTCTTTACAAGTTACTAAGATTTAGTAAAAATTTATAATAGATTGCTATAGCTCTAGTCTTAGTTTTGTAAATAGGTGTTAAACCCTTTGTACCTTAGTATAAGGAGTTAACTAGTCTTCTAGGACTTTAAGGTATGTAGTAAAGGATCTAATAGTGTAATCTTTTTACTAGAGGGCTTAATAGTGCGCTGTAGCTACTTTAAGGCTATAGTTTATAGGATTTATAAGTAGGTTAAGTAGGTACTACTTATAGTACTCCTAGGTAGAGGTTTTTCTATATACTTTAAAGCTGCGTTTAAAGTGCGTATACTAAAGCTCTTTTAGATTACCCTTAAGGTATTATATTAACTATATTACTCTATTCTTATCTTCCCTAAACTCTTCTAGTAGTAGGCGAAAAGCTATTTTATATAAGTAGATAAACTCCTAATATTCCTTGTTATTTTTACTATAGTACTCTATAAGGTCTTTTCGTTTTAGCGTACTCCTTCTATGCGCTGCGCTAGGCGCTGTAGTAATATTAATTATACGCTAATCTTTAGGGTAAAGACCTAAGGGGTAGTCTAACACGCATACATTTCTACCCTATTTAGATTCTTCTAGATAATAGATTTCCTCCCCTAGTTAACGCAGCTAATTTTACTATTTTAAATTAAGGAGATCCTCTTATTATATCTACGCAGCTCTATTACGCTCTTTTATTAATAGGGTTACGCTTTACTTACAAGCTATAGGCTTAGCGCTTAGGGTGCGCGATGCGTTTACTTAATTTAAATCTTAACTTTTAGAGCGAGCTTATTATCGTAATTAAGTAAAAGGAGCCATTTCTAGACTATTAGCTATAGGGAAGAATTATTATGTAAAGGCGTAACTATAGGTTATAGTACTTACTTTACGTTACTAAGGATAGTAAGAGATAACTAAATATATTAAAACTACAAGAGTAGGTAATAAGGTAAATAATTCTTATCTTATCCCTTATACGCAAGGCGTACCTTATATATACAATTAGCGCGTACTAATCTTACTAGAGGCGGACGCGTCTTGCATCTCCCTTTAGGGTATAGGGTATTTCTAAAGTCTCTATTATATACTACCTTATAATATTATCCCCCTTCTTAGGTGTATTATTCTAATACCCTAGAATACTATTTTCCTATACTACGTATTAAAGTATTAGCTATATATAAGGTCTTAGTACGCCTATTATATTATACGCTTATTTCCCTTCCTTTAGTTTCCCTAACTATACCTAAGGTTTAGAAATCCTATAGTCCCTAAGTTTAGTCTTCTACTAAGTAGAGGCGTGCTTATACTACGCGCGTAGAGTAAGAAGGTCTAGAGATAGATTTCTACTATAGATAGTGCGAAGAGAAGAAGCTTTATTACTTTATTAAAACAACCTCTAGTTATTATGCTCGTTGTATTTCTATTCGAGCTAAGTATAGTTTGTTTATTTTAGATGATAAGTAGAAGAAGGTGCAGGAGGAACGCAAAGAGAAAGAGTTAGTAGTTACTTATTTAGAGGCTTAACTATTATAGTAAAAGTTAGAACTCTTAGAGGTATAGAAATAGGAGTAGACCTTTACTTATTATAACTTTATAATTCTTACTATTTAAGATCGTGTAAAAGAGTAGGTTAAGGGGGATTCTACCCCTAGTATAAACCTTCTAATAACTAAACTATTACTACCTAGACTATTAACTAACTTAGGCTAGTTATAGGCTAACGCTTCTTTTAATCCTTTTTTTAATCACTTCTATTCCCTTAAGGACCTAGTCCTTACTTTCTTAGGTGTTTCTAATAGTACTTAAGTAACTATAACTTATAGTTTATTAAATTTTCCTTTAGTTCCTAAGTGTTCTAGCTCTCTAGCTATCCTTACTACTTAACCAAGTATTTTTACTAATAACTAATTTTCTATAAGTCCCTACTTTCTTTAACCTTATACTTATTATCTTTAAGCTCTATATTAGTAGCTAGCTTAGTATCTAGAAGTACTCTTTCTAGGAGATTTTTATAAAAGATAGGGTAGACGCGTATACCTAGTAGTGGTTAGAGTTTATAGTTTACTATACCTATTTCCTCTAGGATTTTAAATAGTCCTACTTAGGGGTTATCTAGTTTCTTACTTAGCTATTAAAGTTTTAAATTCTATTATAATAAGAGAACTTTCTCCCCCTTTTTAAAGATTAGTCGCTTAATCCTTTACTTATTAGCTACCTTAGCTATTATAAGGTTCCTATAAGTAATATTATTACTTAATTCTTTATATAGCTCTTATATTAAGTGGGCTTTATTATCTACTTCTACTACAATACTATCTATGTCCTTTTAGATCTTAGTAAGTAATTAGCTTATATCTATAATTCGCGTAGTGTAGTAAGTACTTTATTATTACTAACTGAGTACTATTATAGGCTAATTATACTATTAGTAAGAGTTTAACCTAGTTTTCTTATAGTTTATTAGCGTATATCCTTAGATACTATTCTAGTGTCTAGCTTATTCTTTCTATCTAGCTATCTATTTTAGGGTAGAAGCTAGTTAATAGCTTCTTCTTTATACCTAATTATGCTAGGAATATGTTCTAATACTTAGAAGTAAATAGTTTATTACAATTAGTAATAAACTCTTTAGGTATCCTATATTCTAATATTAGTACCTTACTAACCTTGTACGCGTATTTGTCTACTATAACAGTTTCTTCTATAGGTACAAACTTTGCTCCCTTCATATATTAGTATATAATAACTAGGATTATATTATATAATCTTCTAGATCCTGGTTCTTATAATTTTAAGATCTTTCCTATAAAGTCTATTATTACGCTACTGTATAGTTTTGTTAGTAGCTATAAGGGTTATAATAGGCTATAAGGCTTATATCTCTTAGGCTTATTTTAGTAATAGGCTAAATAGTTACCTATAACGTCCTATACCTTTGCTTATAAGCGTAGTATTACAAACACCTTAGCTAGTTATCTAATTATTTCTTCTATTACTATATATCTGTACTTAAGGAACTTATATAGTCCCTTAATAAGACTTAATCTTATATATAAAGGTATATATATTTGTTTTCCTTAAATTATATTTTAGTATTCTCGCTTCTCCTGTAATAGTTTATTAGAGCTGTTTTCCTTAGGCTTAAACTACTAGTTAGCTACCTTTTACTACTACTACTACTATTATAATATTTCTACCTATATAGCTACCTTAGCTACCTTAGCTAGTTCTAGCTAGTTATAACGTAGACTACTATTAGGTATTTTCCTAAACATAGCGTTATATAGTTCCTTATAACTTTCCTTACGCAAGTTAGATCTTTAACTTAGGGCGTCTGCTGCTCTATTAAGCGTTCTAGCCTAATGGGTAATCTTAAAGTTAAACTAAGCTAACATCTAAGCCTATTAGACTTGTTGTTAGTTAAATTTCTTTGTTGTTATAAAACCTGCTAAGTTCTAGTAATTAGTAAAAACCTTAATCTAGTGTAGTAGTTCTAATAGATAGACTTCCTACTATTTAAAGGCGTTAACTACTCCTAGTAGTTGCTTATTATAAACATTGTATTCAAGTTCTACTCTAGACAACTTCCTTAAATAGTAGACTACTAGTCTCTATTCCTTGTCTAGGCACTACTATAATAATACAGGTCTAAGTACATAATCTAACGCGTTAGTCTTAACTTACGTTTCTTATTTTAGGTTGTATATCTTAAGTACAGGTGCTTTAAGGAATATCTACTTAATCTAGTTAAACGCTTCTTACTATTCTATATTCTATTTAAACACTATTTCCTTCTTTATATTTTCTAAGAGGGGTGTTATAATCTTTAAGTAATCCTTAATAAACTTCTAGTAGGAGTTAGCAAATCCTATAAAGAATTATCTAGTTTTAACTATTTTAGGTTTTAGCTAATCCTATATAGCCGAAATTTTTTTTAGGTTTATCTTAACTCCCTCTATAGATATAATAAAGCCTAGGAATTCTATCTCCTTAATATAGAATTTGCACTTCCCTAGCTATAAGTATAGCTTGTATTCTTTAAGCTTCCTAAGTACTTTCTTAACATGTTTTACATATTCTTTAAGCGTTCTACTAGAGTACACTAGTATATTATCTAGCTACGCTATAATAAAAATCCTAAGGTACTTATAAAGGGCGTTGTTAATAACTAATTAAAAGGTTACTAGCGTATTTATTAATCTTAATAGTATAACTATATACTTGAATAGTCTATACTTTATTTTAAACGCTGTTATCTATTTATAACCTTCTTTAATCCTAATTTAGTAATATCCTTCCCAAACGTTAAATTTTATAAACTACTTAGCTCCTTAGAGTTAATCTATAAGCCCTGTAATTAGTAGTAAGGGATATTAGTTCTTCTAAGTTACGCTATTTAACCTCCTAAAGTTAAGACATAGTCGCTACTTCCTATTAGGCTTCTTTACAAACAAGATAGGTTTGGCTATTAGGCCTAATCCTAGTTAGATAAATCCCTTCTTTAGATTCTTCTAGATGTAATCCCGCAGCTCTGCATTATACTTAGGCGCTATTAGGTATATTAGTCCTAGGCTTAGCTTAGCTCCTTTATCTAGGATCATCTTGTAATCCTATTCCTAATAGTCTACTAGATCTGTAGCCTTATTTTCTTTAAAGAGTTCCTTAAACTTGTTTGTTTAATACTCTTATAGTATTACTAGTAGTAAGGGTCCTTCCTTTATAGTCGCGACTTGTCTTATCTATATAACTCCTATCTTCTAAGGGTCCTTTGTATAGATTCTCGTAATCTTATCTGGTAAGATCTTGCTAAATCTCTTATCCTAGGTTAAGCTCTAATTTGTTAGGCGTATCTCTCTACGTACTCTAGCAACCTTGTGCATAGGTTCTCTTCTAAGTATTGTTTTTATTTGCTAATTGATAGCGGGGTTATAGGCGTCTAGCTAATTATAACCTATTAGTATATCTAGTCCTCCTAGATCTATAATGTTAATATCTATTTAGTACTCTATGCCTGCTATTTATAGCTTTATTAGTTTAGTCTCTAACTATATTATGCTGTTTCTATATTCTATAGGTTTCTTGTTAGTAAATATTATTAGGATTAGTTTACTCTTAACCTAATATAGTATCTCGTATTTCTTTACTACTTATAGGGAGATTATTATTTGTGCGGCCCCGCTATCTATAAGCGCCTTAATACTCTAACCTTATATAAATTTAGTTGTAAGTAACTACTTTACTTAACTATTAGTATCCTATACTATTCTAAGGGTTGTTTTTAGTATACCTTTACTAGTAAGACCCTATCTCTAGCGGTATCCTAGTTTTTTAACTACTTGCCTTTCCTATACTATAGAAAGTAGCCTATATTATTCTTAGAGCTATAGTGCGTTAAGCATCTGTTATTATAATAGAAGCTCTAGTAAATATTTAGATAAGGTATCTTCTCCTTAGTAATCTTCTTCCTAGGTTAGGCCTTCTTAGCCTTGTAAATTAGGCAATCTGCGACCTTGCAGATGTTTAACAATAGTGTAGCATAGTAGTAATTATCTACCTATTATACCTTATTAAGCTATTCTTTGTAGAACTTGTATCTATTCTTATATTGCGTCTATAAGAGTCTGTAGTAGATCTCTACCTTCTCTAGTTTGTAGATATAGTAGTTGTCTGCTAGACACTTATCTACCTATAGACTTAAGTAGTAGCACTAATCCTAGTCTACTTTACACTTTTCCTTATCTTCTTTATAGAACTTGCAATCTATTTTGTAATTATACTAATACAACTTTTTGTGTTCTTTAGTATCTTCTACTTTGTAAGCTTCTTAGTTTCTAACCTTAGCTAAGGGGTTATTAAAGTAGGGTTTTTAGTGTACTACCTAATATCTAACTTCCTTAGCCTTTAGGCTAGTAATTACGATCTGATCTTATTGTAAGTAATTATTATTGTAATATAATAGGTCTCTACACACCTAGTATACGTTCTTTACTAATTGTTCTAATATAATAGTGTCTTTAAACTTCTAATTATTAGCCTTTAGTGTCTCTATTATAAGTATATTATTAGCTTGCTTTAGTTGTAAAACAATCTTATAGCTTTCTAAGCGTACTTCCTTATAGAGATCTAAGTTGCTTAGATTGTTATCTAACTCTTCCTTAGTTAGGTAAGGCGTCCCTTATCTAATTATTCTAATCTTAATAGCTACCTATTTAACTTGTTCTTCCTTATAGTCTCTAGTAAAGTGTCTAACTTTACTAAATTAGAGACATGCTTTATTATTATATCGCCTCTAGCGGTCTTCTTTAGAAAGTCTATTATATCTCTTTCTTTAGGTCTTTTTATCTTTAGCCTTCTCTTATACCTTACTAGCTATAATAGCATTGCTATTCTTATTATACCCTCTACGTTAATTCTTTATATTAGCTACGTTAGGTTAGAAATATTTCTTCTAGTTGTTCTATTCCTAAAGCTAGTTATTAATACGTGTTGCTAGCTTAATAAGAGCGTAGAGTAATTTAGGCTTATTATAGTGTACTAGGCTATCTTTAACGTTTTCCTTAAGGCCTACTATAAACACTGTCTAAAGTGCTACGTTGTCCTAATTACTCCGCGCTTATAGTTGCTTAAACTCGGCTGTGTAGGCTAATATAAACTTTGTTTACCTTAACTAAGTAATCCTTTTTTCTACCTAATTCTTAGTATCTACTTCCCTAAAGATGCGTCCTATTTCCTATATAAACTCTATTTAACCCGCAAATAGGGCCTACATCTCTGCCTTCGTTCCTCTATATTCTTCATTAAGTAGATAGTTGTCTACATAGGGTTGTATTTAGTTAGCAGCCTTATCCTTTATATACGTACTTACTATAAGAATATTATCTTAGTTATTAAGTACCTTGTTATATTTACAGTATAGGTTAGCGTAGGTAAGAAATATCTGTAATTTCTCCTAGTCTCTGCTGTATTTCTCTAGTAACGCTATCTTAGGTTTTCTTATAGTATTAGGTTGTTTGTTAGGGATAGCTATTAGCTAGTTTAAAAGCTAATTAATTATATCTATTATTAAGGCTATCTGCTATACCTAGATATAGGTCTATTACCTAAGATCCCTAAGTTCTTAGATACTAGGATTATCTTTAGTATTAGAGTTAAATGCCTTAAGCATTTCTTTATTCTCTAGTATTAGGTGTACTAGCATAGAGGGTCCTAGACTCTAGGCTATATTATTCTAAGCAATTCCTTAAGCTACTATTACTAGATCTTAATTAGGCGTCCTTTTAGTTAATTTGTCTACTAAATCTATAGGTAGTTAAAGTGTTATATAGGGTTAGGCTATACTTCTCTAAGCTTAGTCTATACTAAGGCAAGATAGACTAAAGTAGTAGGCTATAAGGTTTATCTAGCAATTTATAGTAGAAAAGAGTTATTAAAGTTAACTAAGAAGTAAAAGATAATCCTATTCTATAAATAATAGAATAACTAGATAATAATTCATGTAAGAGATAAACTATTTAAGTTAATTATAATAAGCAAAATAATAAGATCTAATATATTCTTATCCGTATTACTATAGGTCCTATCCTCTTGCCTAGTCTTTTATAACTTAGATGTTAATAGCATCTAGTAAGGACCGAATATCTTAAGAAGACCTTTCTTAGCAAGATACTAGTTACGTAATTGCAGCCCTATAGTAATTATTTCCTTCTAACGTAGTCCCTAGTTAGCCTTTAACCCTAACCCTCGCGTTAAGGAGAGAATTATTTTATTACCTTATAATATATTACCTATAGTATAACGTAAGGTAGCTCTATACTATAAGATAGGTAGATATAGTAGTAGCGCGTAGAACCTTTACGCGTTTATTAAGTACTTATCCTTCTACTATAGTAATATATATAGTAATAAATAGGCCCTAGTTAAGCTTAATTACTTATACTAAGGGTAAAAATAGCTTTTTATAAAGTTTTTTATTATTTTTACCTAGACCCTTATATAAGTAGGTAGCCTTTAGTAAGAAGATAAATATAAGCTTAGGCGCTTACTCTATTTCTTAAATGATTATATAGAGGATGTATTTATAAACTAGGGCGCGTTTTATATAAACTACGTTATAGTAAAGTATTTAGCGTAGTACTAAATACTCTATAAGAACGTATACTTAATACAAAAGTATATATAGATTATTATATATATTATCTAACGTGTTTTATAAGTAAGTAGCTACCCTAAGCGAGTAGCTAACGCTAAACTAGCGCACTACCTACGCTGTATTATAACGTAATATCTTAACTACAACGTAGCTAAAAAACTTATACTAAAGCTAATATACAGCTTACTATCTCTAATATTAAAGCGCAACGTAGTTAAAGCGTAAATTACGCTATAGATATATATAACGTACCTTAAAAGACTATTAGTAACTAACGCGCTAGAAAGCGCATACAACGCAGCTATAAAGCAAACTTA
The DNA here is from genome assembly GCA_002796735.1 of Alternaria brassicicola. Classification (NCBI taxonomy): domain Eukaryota; kingdom Fungi; phylum Ascomycota; class Dothideomycetes; order Pleosporales; family Pleosporaceae; genus Alternaria; species Alternaria brassicicola. Next base: position 2,417,524 of record PHFN01000013.1, on the reverse strand, counting down.
AAGCGCCTAATAAAATTAGAAGAGAAGGCTATAGTATAAATAGTTCTTAACTAGTCTATATAAGGTCTTACGCCCTTAAGGTCTAATATATAAGAAATAGTAGATAGACTTCTTAGAGCGTAGTAAAGTAACCCTATTAGTAAGAACTAGGTTGATAACTTTATTAAGTAGACTCCTAAGCTCTATAAGCGCTAGAGCTGTCTATGTAACTATTAGTAAGCTACCTATAAAAATCCTACAGCTATTTAGAGCTAGCTTAACTTAGTACAAGAGATAAATTAGAAGTATAGGATTATAGATCATAATATTTATAATTTTAATAAAACTGGCTTTATAATAGGTAAGATTTTAGCGTAAATAGTTATTACTAGTTTAGAAGTAGCTAGAACAAAGAAGGTTATCTAGCTAACTAACTATAAGTAAGTTACTATTATTAAAGGCGTAGGAGCTATAAGCCACCTAGTCCTACCCTTTATTATCTTTGTAAGTAGCGTACTTATTAGCGTCTAGTTTAAGGACTTACTACGCAATTAGATTCTTAAAGTAAGTCCTAATAGCTAGATAAATAATCAGCTTACTCTTACCTAGTTAGAGTACTTTAATAAGTATACAAAGTTAAGCGCTATAAGTGCGTACTAGCTACTTATACTTAATAGCTATAAGAGCTATAGCTTACTAGAATTCTAGGATCTTTATAAGGAGAAGAATATTATCTTTTGTTATACACTTTTATATATATTAAACCTACTATAATCTCTTAATATTAGTTACTTTGCGCTATTAAAGCGTATGTATAGTAACTAGATCTTAGCCTTAGCACGTAACTATATATATTAAATTAGCAAGGAAAACTTCCTCTAAGTATTTAAGCTAGCTTTAGAACAGTCTTTAATAGCTAAGAATATCAAGGTAGTATTAGAGGTACTAGACTAGTCCTATATAACTAAGAAGCTATTCTATTAAAGCTTAACGTAAGGTTATAGACTCTAGTACTATTATTACTAGTGTAAGGCGTATAGGAGGCGCAGACACTACGTAATACGCGTAAAATTAAGGCGTAGACTACGCTTATTTAATAGAGGATATAAAACTATTATAAGTGCTATATAAGCTTATTAGATAAAACAATTTATTAGCTAAGTAAAGGCGCGTAGTAGATTATATATAATATAGTATTATTATAAGAAGAATAGATACGTATATAAAGCGCAATTAATAAGCTTATAAAGCGTTAATTAAAAAAACGCAAGTATATTTAGATAGAGGAGACCCTAATAGTAGGGGAAGTATAGGATCTAGTTACTAAAAGGGAAGGTAGAGAGCGTAATATAGGTAAAGGTCCTACGTACAAAGTACGCGGCGTAAGGTATTATAAGCGTTATAGTAAGAAAGGACATAACTCCTACACTTATAAAGTAGAGATAGAGGACTCTAAGAATAGTAATAAGTCTAAAGAATAGATTAGCTTACTATAATTTTTAATAAGTGTGTTATACGTTGCGCGATTATCGCGCGTAGGTAGTGCGCTAGTTTAGCGTTAGCTACTTACTTAGGGTAGCTACTTGCTTATAAAACACGTTATAGGTTATGAGTTTTTCTTCCTATTATTATTTCTATTAAATATCTGTTTTTTATCTCTAATCTTACTCCTAGGTCTAATTAGTCTTTAGGCCCTTAGTAGCACTAGTTACTTAACTATATCCCTCCCTTACTTAAGAAGAAGGCCTCCTCTTCCTCTACTAAAAATAAACCTTAAAACTAAGAAAACTAATAAAACCTTACGTAGTATCTGCCTCTATATAGGCCTATAGCTAGATAACTATTAAAACTAAACCCTTTTAAAGCTTAAAAATATAAATCCTTAACTTCTTATTTTAATTCTCTTTATAACCTTCTAAAATCCTTTTTGTTTATACTCTGACTTCATAGTCTATTCTTATACCTGATGTATTAATTTTAGCTATTATAAGGCTGTATTTTGTTCTAAAATTAAAATCTTAATTCATAACTTACTAATTATTACTTAGGTTACAGGATTTAAATATTACTCTCAGTTTCCTTTTAAACATTAGTTAGCTTAAATTTTAGATCCTACTATACTAAGGCCTAGCACTATAGCCTTAAATATCTAATTTAAAAACCTTGTCCTTGTAATAGTTTCTTAGTAGTCTAGCCGTATATTCCAAGAATATATTAGACTTAGAAATTTTAAATACTTTTACCTCTAGACCCTAATTTTAGGCTACACTACTTTCCTAAGGGCTTTTTAGCGCCTAGTAATAAAGTAGTAAATGATTAATAATTATATCTTCCTCTTACTACTACTTTCTTTTACTTTTTCCTTACGCTACTACTTCTACTCTTAACGCTTACTACCTCTTTCTATATAGCTTTCTACCCTATCTTTCTAATTACCTTTACCTATTTTTAAGATATCTAGCCTATCTTAAGTTAGTAAGAACAATAGCCCTTTAGCTAAGCGTCATTCAGAATAACTAGCGTAGTTAACCTTACCTTAGAGAGAGTAGCCAATTAAAAATTTACCTTCTAATTAGTTTATACTTACTAATAAGTTATTTACTAAAGTTCTTTTAGCTAATACTAAGAGCAACTTAGCTATATAAGTAGAAGAGCTTATTATTACTCTTTTTATAAGTAATCTTCTACCTTTAGACTATAAAAGTAATAATTCCCTATACTATAATCCTACTCCTCTTCCTTATTACTTTACTCTACTACCTACTTCTCTTACCTTAAAACCTATAGCTACTACTACCTATAATATTAAGCTAATAGACTTTTAGCTAACTATACTAGCTAATAAGAATAACTATAAAAATATACGCCTCAGCTATAATCTTACTACTAGTAAGGGTAAGAACCTTAAGGCTACTAATCTAATAGACGCTTAGAATACTACACTACTACCCTAAGCTCCTTTTACTCCTTAAGTTAGGACTCTAAAAGTACCTTCATAGCCTAAGTTAATAGCTTTAGCCTATAAGACATCCTTTTGCTATAATACTATTTAAAGACTAATTTAGAAGATTATTAACTAGGTACCTAGGCTTAATTCTAAGCCTATATTTAATACGTAGTTAGTGTATTATATAATTAGACAAAAGACCCTATGTATTATATACTTAAGTAGAAAGAGACAATGTTACCTCTTAACTTAAACTACGCCTTCTATTTTATCTACTACTATTTATATTAAACTACTTACGTCCTTTTTTACTACTACTTATTCCTTTTATACTAACCCTTTACTATTTCCGCTAACTGCGACTTCCCCTATTACTATCCTAGCGGTGTTATAGTTGTAGTTATAACCTTTTTTAAACGCGCTTATCCTTAATACTAATACTACTAAATATTTAGCTTTAGATAGAGGAATACTAGTAGTAGCCCTATCTACGCCTTACTTTCTTAGCCCTATAGTATACGTTTAAACTACCTCTCCTTAACGCTAGAAGCCTTCTCCTTAACTACTATCTTAATATTATATACTTACTATATTAACTAGTTTATAGTCTTCTTACTAAATCCTTCTATAGCTAGGAAGGTAAGGTAACTATACTAGATAAGCTTAACTACGTAGTAGGTATTAGCCTATATAGTATACTTTGTGCTTACTACCTTCCTACTTATAACCTAGGTTTTAGACTACTTTATAGTCTCCTCTATTACAACGTTACTAACCCTAGACGCCTTAATAAGATTTATATCGCCTCGTTTACTATTCTATAGGAGCTAGAGGAACTTAGGTAATTACTTATAAAGCTCCTTAAAAACTATGGTAGGCGGCTCTTTAGTATATACGTAGTGTGCGCCTCTAGTATCTATAAATAGCTTAATAGGCTCTTCTATAGCTAGTATACGCGTACTCTTCTAGAAGATCTCTTTAATAACTTCTATTATATTACATTGTGTATAGTGTAGTAAGGGAAACTACTTAAGGTATAGTATAGTATAGTGAGGGAAGACATAGTAAGAAATAGCTTAAGGCTCTTACTATAGTATAATACTATAACCTATTCCTTGCAATATATTGTAATTGCGTTACTAGCTAATACTAGCAATCGCTATTTGGCCTCCTAAGGTTCTAGTAGGTGTCTTTTTTAGGTACTAAGCTTTTTTTAACAACCTTAATTCTAGCGTATAGTTGTTAGAACTTTTGTTATAAAGCTCTAATTAGCCTGCTATTTAAGTCGCGTTGTTTCTAATGTTTTTTATATTAACTTTCAAGACTAATAAGTAGGAGGAAGCTGCTTTTTGCTATTTTAAAGACATATTTCAACTATAGACTACTACTTTAATAAAAACAAAATTTATTTATAGCCTAAGTTAAAGTAAGCGCCTACTATTTTACTAACAAAGCGCGTTGTTGCTAGTAGCTATAGAAATATTAGCCTAAGGCTTTATAAATATCCTCTAACCTCCTTAGGTTAGTAGTTCATCTATAAGTTCTATAAGTTTCCTTTTTTCTCTTCCCTAGCTAAATATCCTTCTAACATTCCTTTCTTTATTGTACGGAGATATAAAAAGACTACTATTATAATACTAAAGCTTTCAGAATTCTAATAGCACCTCTATAATATTAAGTATACTAGCTACTTTCTTAGCCTTAGTATTACGTTTATTACTATTAATAGGAATAATTAGCGGTTAGACGTTGTAATTAACTAGACTTATCTACTAGATATTATTAAAAGCTTTTAGACTATTAATACCTTCTTTTAGCTCTATAGTAACTTAGTGCGAAAGTTCTTTAACTTAGACGTTAAGGCTCTCTTGCTCTTCTACACTAATGCGCGTATGTATATAGGTAATATTAGTAACGCTTATAGTATCTTATACAAAGCCTTCTATAGTTACTACTTTTTTATATTATATACTAAATACTATATAGAGTATATATAGGTCTACTATAATAGTCAGTTGCTAAAAGGTAGTGTCTATACTAACTGTATTAAGGCTAGTAACTATAAAGCCTATTCTTTTTCTAGAAGTTACTAAGTTCCTTCTAAATAACCTTTTTCTACTTTTAAGGTAAATACTAATTTTTGCCTTTAGGTACTTTAGTTTTTTATTATAGGGTTTAAGGCTTAGGTATTGTTAGCCCTCTTCGCCCTAAAACGCTACTTAAGTAGGATTTAGAGCGTTCTTACACTCGCTTAGCTACTAGTAAGTCTCTTATGAAAGCTATAAAGCTTAAAGACTTTTAAATATTCTTTACCTATATATCTTCGTCTGATACTACTAAATATAGTAAATACCTTATTAATATCCATAAGGATTATAAGTCTAACTTTAACCTTCTTTAAGGCTACATGTTACAAGTAATAAGAAGAATTCTCTCCTTAATAATAGAATAAGGGCAGAAAGCTAACTAACGTCTACGTTTAAGGAATACTACAGAACAGGGGTTATATAATAGACTTTACGCTAAGGCTAGTGCAGCCCTACCTATATATAAGGGCTAGGGAAGTTACATAACTAGGTGTCTTTAAAATTTTAGAGATTATAGGGATAATCTAATAAAGACTATTAAGACAGGACTTATAGCAATAGGTATAAGAATAGGTTAGATTTTATTATTATACTTGTTGTAGTTAACTTAAATAGTTTATCTCTTACATAGATTGTTAACTAGTTATTCTATTATTTATAGAATAGGAATACCTTTACCTCTTAGTTAACTGCGATAACTCTTTTTAACTACAAATTACTAGATAAACCTTATAGCCTACCGCTTAAGTCTACCTCGCCTTAGTATAGACTAAGCTTAGAGAAGTATAGCCTAACCCCGTGTAACACTATATTACTACTTAGGAAGGTACTTAGGCTATAGAGATAGCAACACCTATAACTAGTACTAATAATTAGATTACTACTTAGCGTATAACTCTAGCTAGCTCTCTGATAAAGTAAATACGTTAGTTTTATACTCTTTTACTACCTCTATAACTTAAGCTAGTAAAGCGCTCTCTACCTAGTAGTAAAGCTACTTATTTGCATACTAATATAGCTACTATTAAGAATAAGGCTAATAATAGTTCTACTACTAAAGGCTTTACTCCTATAGTAATTTTAAGTAGTAATAAAAGTTCTTCTATAGATTAATCGCTCTAGGCTATATATCTATCTATTTATTTTTTAGGTTCCTTTACTAGCGTTTTAGATAGTGTCCTTCTGCTCTTCTAACTATTTTTCAGCTTAGAAATATAATAATACAAGACTTGTACTAACGTGCCCCACCATCGAGATGCGCACACTATCGAAATGCGCACTCTGCCAAGCCCCCACCACTTTCAACTCTCTATCACAATGTCTCAACTACCAAATCTTGAACTGCTTTCTACTGAAGATAGAGTTATCTAGGCTATCTAAGCTATAAAATCTAACGCGTCGCTTACCCAGCGACAAGCCGCGCATCGCTACAATATACATGAAAGCACTCTCCGCAATTAACGCGCTAGGAAGGCTTGACAACGCGATACTTAACCTAACTAATCAAAACTCTAGAGGAATGAAGAGGAGGCGATTATACAATATATAAGGAAGCTTAATGCGCGAGGCTTTGCCCCTACGCTTAACTATGTGCGAGAAATGGCCAACTAACTACTAGCTATACGTAGTGGTGGCTAGGTTAGAGAAAACTGGACCTACAGGCTTGTACGCTAGAGACCTAAGATTAAATCTTAGTTAACAAGACAGCGGGATTACTAGAGAGTCCTCTGCAGCGACCTAGCTATTATTAGGCCCTGGTTCAATCTTGTGCACAACGTTAAGGCTAAGTATAGGATTATAGATCAAGACGTCTATAATTTTAATAAGACTGGCTTCTAGATAGGCGTTAGAGGGTCTGTTAAGGTAGTAATAGCCTCTAAGAGACGTCTTAAGCCACTTAGTGTTTAGCCTAGTAATCGTAAGTGGGCAACGCTAATTGCTGGCATTAACGCGATAGGGTAGTCTATCCTACCTTTCTTTATCTTTAAGGCAAAGAACTATAACCAGGCCTAGTATTACAACCCTAAAGATTAGAGGATAGGAGTTAGTAAGAATAGCTAGACAACAAACGAGCTTAGTCTTGCATAGCTGCAGCACTTTATCTAGTATACGGAGGCTCGCACAGTGGGTAGTTACTAGCTGCTTATTATTAATAGCTATAAGAGCTACAAGTCGCTCGCCTTCTAGGATCTGTGTAAGGAAAGTAGTATTATTACCCTCTGCATGCCTCTATACTTATCGCACATCCTACAGCTACTTGATGTAGGTTGTTTTGCCCCGCTAAAGCAGGCGTACAAGAAGGAAGTTAGGGGCTTAGTAGACAGCTACATCTACTATATTGACAAGAAAGCCTTCCTAGCTGCCTTTAAACTAATATTTGACAAGGCGTTCTCAAAGAACAATATTTTATCAAGCTTTTAAGCAACTAGCTTAGTCCTACATAACCTAGATGTGGTGTTATCTAGGCTTGAAGTACAGCCTCGTACGCCAACACCACCTGCACTAGGGCCTACCCCTTAGGAACCTAAAACACCAAGCAACGCCTAGGAGATAGAGGCTTAAACAACGCTGATTGTTAAGAGGATAACAGATTACAAGGAATCATTACCTAATTCTATTATTAAGATGGTGCTGCAGGTTAAAAAGGGATTAACTTTGAAGGTGCACTTACACACGTTGCTTGAGGCTAGAATAGCTAACCTTAAAGAGGCAAACTAGGCAGCATCTGAACGTAAAAAGCGCAAGAAAAAGCGAATCCAGAAGGGAGGGATCCTATCGCAGGCAGAGGCAGAGGATATAGTTAGGCAAAGGGATGTTAAGGCTTAGTTAGAGGCGGAGAGGCGTCAGCAGAGGGTGCGCGCAGGTAGTAGTGCAGGAGGTATCCGACGCTGCAAGAACTGCGGCGAGGCAGGACATAATAAGCGCACATGCAAGAAATATGCAGCAGAAGTAGTAGATTAATTCTAGCTATTAAACGCGTAGATAGCTTGTTGTAGTGTTAAGTTATTCGCATGCGAACATGGATTGCTGTATTTTGTGCGCATTTCGATGGTGTGCGCATCTCGATAGTGGGGCACGTTAGCTTCTTTTCTTTTTGTCTTTTTACTATATACCTCTTGCTTTTTTAGCTTTTACTATTTATCTTACTTAAAGTATCTATACTTCTAATTCCCTTCTTTCTCTTAAAAAAAGAAAGTCCTATCTTCTTGTCCTTATAGTTCTAAAAGCTATTTAGACACTAAAATCCTATAGAAATATAGCTAGTTGTTACGCAATATAGCTATTAATCCTGTAGATGTTAAATTATCCCTAATATAAGATATGTAATTCTATAGCTTTTATATTAAGTTCTCTTTATATAGATAGTTAGGATTATTATTCTACCTCTTAAACTTTTTATATTCTTAATTAAGATTCTTAAATGTTATAGGAGGATTTTAGATCTTATATACAGATCTTTAAACCTTAAATCTTAATCTTTTAGATTACTCTAGATAATCTTTAGGTATAATCATAGCTCTTTTCTATCCTAGTTACTTAATTTTATCCTTTTTACATAATTGATTTTTTTCTTATAGCATTAGCTTTTTCTAAGTAGTTATTAGTATAGATATTTATATCCTACTAAAGCCTAGGTCTTAGTCTAGTCTTCTAATAGTCTTTAGGAATATCCTACCTATATTTCTAGCCTTTTTCTAGCTGTTTATCCTATCTTTTACCTTCTCTTACTTTAATAGAGGAGTTTAATAAGAAAAGTAGGTCTATTACTATAGCCGCGACAGTCCTTTAGGTAGTAAATATTTTAAAAGATTTTTTATATAATAATATTTCTAGCTTCTATTTTATTTCCCTTTCTTCTTCTACTTTGTTCACTCTCTACTATCTACTATTTAACTTCTTTTATATATATCTTTTCTTACTATTACTCTACTTACTACCTCTTATTTATAAGATATCTAGCTTTACCCTTATTTATAAGTCTACTCGCCTATTAGCTAAGGGTTAGTTAGAAAAGCTACTATATTAGACTCCTCCCCCTTAAGAGTCTACTACTAAGGTTACGCCTGAAGTTAAAACTACGCTTATTAGCAAGTTTCTTACTAAAAAGCCTTTAGTTCCTATTAGGCGCCTTACTTTTAGCCCTTTCTCTAGCGTTTTGCTCTAAGTCTGTTATTAACTCTACGCAGCGTTTAGTTAGAAACCTACTAAAGGCAAGGCTCCTATTATTAATAAACTTACCCTTCCTTATAATAATATAGCGTCTATAGGTATTTTAGCTTAAGACACTATAGTAACTAAGCTAGCTAAAGGTATAACTAAGGTAGATATAACTATTACTTAGCTTTTCTTTAAGGGTAATATAGCTAGCCTATCCTCTACTTATTTAGTAAGTAATTCTAATACTAAGGAGATAGCTATTAAGCTTAAGCCTAAGGATAAAACCTTAGGTAAAAGCCCTTTAGCTACTTCTTACGCTTACTTATTATCTAATAGCGAGGCCTACAAAGGCCCTCTACTTAACTTATCCTATTGTTCTTGCGTTATTCCTAGGCCTAAGGGTAATACTATCTTAGAGCTCTATAAGCTCCTAATTATTACTTCTATAGCTAATTATGTTACTAACTTTAGTAAGTTCTTCTTTTACTCTAGACGTTCTAAATATCCTTCTAACATTATGCCTTATCTAGTTAAGTATTTTAAATATACGCTACTTATAGTTAACTAGGTTAGCTACCTTACTAATTTCGTCTACGCTATTACTAAGATAGATATTCCTTCTAGTTCTTACCTTACTTACGCTATTATACTAACCTTAAACAACTCTTTAAAGGCTATAAGGCTAATTACTAGTTAGCTAGATATATATAATAATAGCTTAACTATTAGTAAATTCTTTATACTTAACTACCTCTATAACTATAGGCTCTTTAAGCCCCTTATTGCTACTCTTATATACTATTACCTTAAGGGCGCTATGATACTAAGCTCTAGAAACAAGGATAATAGTTTTAGTAGCGTAAACTATATATATAGCTACTATTGATAATAACTCTAAGTAGCCTTTTGAAGAATATTACTAGGCTATTCTAAATAGCGTTCTATTCCTCTAGGGTACTTATACTAACTACTTTAGTAAGGGGGTAGAAGCCTCCTACTTAATAACTTATAAGTTACTAAAACTCTTTTAGACTAACTCTTTTTATCCTTAGGATAGTTACTAATATAATTCTTTTAGAGGTCTTAAAGAAGTATAGCGCCTAAAAGCTACCTTTACGTTCTAAGAGTAATAATAATAATAATAATAACAACTCTCCTACCTTTTACACATTTAAGCTACTATCCTACGCTACTTATCTAACTTTCCTGTTAACTAATGTAAGCCTACTAAAAGCTATTTAGTACCTTAATAAGGATAGTATTACTTAGAGCGAATTATAACCTTACGATTTAATAGATAATTATAACTATAAGCCTAAGAAGAGGTTCTAAAAGCCAGACCTAGGTAATGTCTCTACTAGGTGCTCCCTTAAGGACAAGCGTAAGATAATAGCCTATCTTTAATAAGTAATTAAAGACGTTTAGAACGCTCTAGTAGTCTCTCCTACTACTTAAAAGAAAAGGTCTAAGAGCGCTCTAGCTTCCTTACTAACTAAGCGCAAGGCGCCTACCAAAAAGGCGTCCCCTAAGAAACCCGCTGCGCCTAAGACGCCTACTAAGAAAGGTGTTACTTATAAGCCTTTAGCGCTAGCTAATCCTATAACTTAATCCCTTTACGTAAATACTAAGCGTCTACCTCCTAATGTCTTTGCTAAAAATAAGGAGGATAATAAAAGCAACAACTACGCTATAACTAAGTCTAATTATAAATTAGAAACTAAGAGCCCTTCTAAGAGGAAGCGCTGCTACTAAAAACAGTTTCAATTCTATTAGCTTATCTTATAGTACATAGTGCTTTAGTAGATTTCCTTTATTTTAGATTTCTTTAGCTAAAGTTTATAGAATCTTAATCTTTTGTTCTAACTATCTTTATCTTCTATACTATAATATAAACACCTAATAGTTATTTAGGTTAAATCTAGGCCTTTGCTTTAGTACTACTACTATAAGCTGTTTTAGCTTTACTTTAGCTCTTAAAACGTCTTGTTGCTTATCTACATCTATTATCTTATTCTTATTTTAGAGTTACTTACTTCTTCTTATAAGCTTTAAAGCGCTAGTTGCTTTAGGAATATCTTATCTATACTAGGGTATTTCCTTAACCTCTCTACTACTTTCTTTAGAAGTTTCGCTATTATTAGGCTATTTAGTTGCGTATTTACTAAAACTACCAAACTAGGAATTAATTTACTCTAGGTTAGCCACTATTTGTTAATAAAAGGCCTTTAGTCTATTTCCTCGTGTATAACTTTAGAACTTAGTCCTATTAAGCTCTTCTAACTAGTACTATCCTTTTTCGTTTCTACTACGTATCTAAAATAGGCCTTTCTACTTAGGAAGGAACTTAGTAAGTGTTAATCTGTTGTTCTTATAGAAAGAGTCTCTTAATAATACTAGATCTCCTACTAAAAGCTTTACTAGCTAAAGGACTTTAAATTATTAAAGTATTCCTTCTTCTTATATTGCAATCGCACTATCCTGTTAATAGCTTCTTAGAAGCGTTAGTACTTTTCATTAAACTACCTAGCTCTTATTACTAAAAGCGTAGGTGTATTGTAAATAATATCCTATAGAAGAGTTTACTAGGTAGGAATAGAAAGCTCTATTAGCAATACGTGCTACTATCTAGTAACTAGATAAGCTAGGGTTTTGTTTATTAATCTCTTAATAGTAGTACGGTCTGCCTATAGAATATTAGGTAAATTTATAACCTAGTTTCCTAGAAGCTTTTTTAGCGCTACTATAATAGGTGTATGTCCTTAATTAATAAGTCCTTGTCCTTAAGGATAGCACGCACTAGAGGTAACTTAATTATTCCCCTACTAAGCTTAAAGGTCCTCTACTAGGCCCTTATTCTCTATCCTACTATTTACTAATATCTTAAGTAGAATACCCTATTAATAGAAAACCTTTTATAATAGGAACTTCTAAACGCTTTTTAAGTTATTTTTTACTAACGCCTTAGCTTCTACCTATTAAGAGACGTAGTTATAAGCTCTTATAAGGTACTTCTTGCTATTACGCCCTAGTAGCATAATAACTACGTTAATTGTAATCTATCTAAATAGGATATTTAGTAGCTTAGTAGGCTAGAGCTCTTCCTGTATAACTACTAATACATGCGATTAGTATTTAGAACAGCTCTTAACGTAGTTCTTAACTTAATTATACTAGCCTTTCTAGTAGTATTAGGCCTAGACTTTTCTCTATATACCTTCCTTTCCTTAGTGCCTAGACTTATTGTAAAGAGCACGTACTATTTCTAGCTACTAGCTTAGATTATTAACTACTTGTTATAAGGGTCTACCTCTAGTTAGCAGCGTAAACAAATAATGTTCCTAAATAGTTATCTACAAAGCCTTAGTTTTAAACTTCCTTAACTCTACCTTAGAGAAGCCGCTAGGCCTTTTATAATAAAGGAGCTTTTCTACTATTGCCTATAATTTACTACTATACCCTTCCTCTAATAGATTCTCCTTAAATAATAGATTAGCTTAATATATTTTATATATTAGTGTTAGTACTTCATAAATGACAAGCTAAATAGCGTTTAAGTAAGCGTTAATAATGTCTTCTATATTATCTTCTAGTTCCTATAGTAGATCCTACCCTTCTAGTTCTAGTCTTCTTAATAGCGTATCTATAACTAAGTTCTTCTTTCTAGCAAAGTGTATAATATTAAAGTCCTATATATTAAGAAGAGCTAACTAGCGAGTAATTAGTACTCCTAGAAGATTTATCGCACTAAGTTAAAGTTAAGTAATAAGTATTTTTGTATCTATTTCTACTATAAATTACACGCTATAGATATAGGAGTAAAACTTCTTTAGGGTAAGTAATAGCACCTTGCACTTATACTTACTAGAATCCTAGTTACGTTCCGTAACAGACTATACCCTGCGTTTAAAACAAATAGAGTACTAATAACTATTTAGGTTAACCTATATAATAACTATACTACAACCTTTCTTACTACTATCTACTACTAGGATAAGCTGTTAATATAGTTTACTATAATTAATTAATACTAACGCTAGCGTAGTTGTTAGAGCTCCCTTTAGGTACTCTATTACTTGTATCTATTTATTTTCCTACTCAAACGGCGCGTTCTTGCGCAAGAGCTTAAAAAGAGTAGCTACTATAATAGCGAAACTAAGGACCTAGATACGATAGTACATATATATACTAATAAATATTTAGACTTTACTAGCGTTTTAATATTAAGGCTAGTTAACTATCTTGTTAATCTTCTTTTTATCTAGGTAGCAACTATTCTTGTTAATTTAGTATCCTACTACTATTATAGAGGGAAAGGAGAAGCTAGATTTATACCTAGATATAGTTGCGCCTACTCTCTTAATGTCTATAAGGACTTTATTAATATTTAAAAGGTGTTTAGTAATAAACCTCCTAATACTAGGCTTTATCTCTTTGTTATTATACTTAGTCTTTAGCCCTTTAATACAAACGTTGTTTAGATACGGTGTACATCTATCTAGAATATAATCCCTATGAATTTTAGTTATAACGTAAACTAATTCTGTAATAGGATTAGTAGCTTCTATAGAGAGAGTACACTAGTAAACTAGACCTAATAGAGTAGAGAAAGCTATTATATCCCTAAAGTCTCTATATAACTCTACTTAATTATATCCTAAGAAGAAGTCTAATAGGCTTATAACAACGCAGCCTACAAACTCTTCTAAAAACTTATCAGGATTAGATAGAGGGTTAGTATTACGAATAGTAACCTTATTAAGCTTTTGCGCGTTGTTAATTAGATAGTAGCCTTTGTCCTTCTTTATTACTAAGAACTATAGATTGCGATACTAGCTTTTATAGAGCTTAAGGGTGCTTCTATTAATACAATCTTAGAATATATTAATAACAACTTACACAAACTTCCTTAGGACTAGAAATTAGTCTACTCTCTATACCTAGTGTAGTACTATATTAATAACTACTAGAGGTATTACGTCCTTACTAACGTGTCCTAACTCTTTAAAGTCCTATGCTAGAGCTCCTTCTTATTAACATAGGACTTCTAGCAATATTTCTCTTTCTTTAGGCTATAGATCTAGAGAGATCTTTATTTCTAATACGCGAATAGGCGTTATCTACGTACCCCTAGGGAACAATGTGTATTACAGCTTAAAATACTAACTGAATAGCGTAGAGTTACTATTAGCATTTAGCCTCTACTTAGCTACTACCCTTTCTTTCTAATCTAGCTATCCTTTAATATCCTTAGATAGTTATCCTAAGTTATTAATAGGCTCTACTTTAATACCTTTGCGCTTATAGGCACTATTAACCTAAAAATTAATTAGCTAATTCTTAGGATTAGGCTAATTAGAGTACGTAAGCGCTACTATTATAACTTTAATTAGTAGAGTAGTACCCTTATTCATACTAGTAAAGTTCCTTTTCTAGAATATAGCTTCTATCTCTATTATTATTTTATCTTTTTGCGTAAGTTACGTAATCTTCTTAAAGAGTTAGTCTAATAACTATTTGTAGCTATCTATAGCAAAAACGCATAAACTATTCTTATCTCTTAGCACTAGGCTTCTACTAGAACTATTTCTAATAGATTCTTATTTTAACTAGTAGATATATTACTCCTTTTCTACTAATTAGTAGCTACGTTTACTGCGCTTAACTTTTCTATATTTATGCTTATTAAATTTTTTAGTGTCCTAAGTACTAATTAGCTCCTTAACTAGTTTTATTCTTACCTCTACTAACCCTACTTTACTAAGCGCCTACTCTACTACTAGTCCTTTAGACAAGTCTAGGAGTAGCGTGCTAGCTACTATACTCCTATACCTTTTCTTACTAATAGGCCTACGTGAGTATTAGTTTTATTAAGCCTATTATTCTATACGTACACAAAACGCGTGTTTAATTAAGTATTAACGCTAAGGGTATAATAGTACGTTAAACTTTTTATTACGTATTTAATACGCGACTAAAAATTAGTTAGGAAAGGGTTACCTAATATAATTATGTTAGTATACAACCTTATAATAAAGAAGTTTATACAAACTTTAATCTAACCCATAATAATAGGAACTCCCTAAATAATACCTATAAAGCTTACTTCACTACTATTTGCTATAACTATCTAAGTAGCCTTTATACTATTTAGTGGAAAAGTAATTAGTAATATAGCCTTCTTTACTACTTCTTTCTTAATAGTGTTTAGCTCCGTACCTAAGTCTAAGAGAGTAAGAAATAAACTACCCTAAATATCTATTAGTACCTTTAGGCAATTCCGCTAGAGGTATTTAATACCTATTAGTTAGTTATAGGGTTTATAATTATCCTTTAAGTAATTAACGTATTTTACAAGCAAGAAGCTACCCTAAGTATGTAGCTAACGCTAAACTAGCGCACTACCTACGCGCGATAATTACGCAACGTATAATATACTTATTAAAAATTGTAGTAAGCAAATCTATTCTTTAGACTTATTACTATCCTTAGATTCCTCTATCTCTACTTTATAAGTGCAGGAGTTATATCCTTTTTTACTATAACGCCTATAATACTTTACGCCGCGTACTTTACACGTAGGCCCTAAACATATATTACGCTCTCTACCCTCCCTTTTAGTAATTAAATCCTATACTTCCCCTACTATTAGGGTCTCCTCTATCTAAATATACTTACGTTTTTTTAATTAAAGATTTATAAGCTTATTAATTGCGCTTTATATACGTGTCTATTCCTCTTATAATAATAATATATTCTATATAATCTACTCCGCGCCTTTACTTAGCTGATAAATCTTATTATCTAATAAGTTTATAGAAGACCTATAATAGTTTTACATCCTCTATTAAATAAGCGTAGTCTACGCCTTAATCTTACGCGTATTAGGTAGTGTCTGCGCCTCCTATACGCCTTGTACTAGTAATAATAGTGCTAGGGTCTATAACTCTACGTTAAGCTTGAATAGAACAGCTTCTTAGTTATATAGGACTAGTCTAGCACTTCTAAAGCCTACTTTAATATTCTTAACTATTAAAGACTATTCTAAAGCTAGCTTAAATACTTAGAGGAAGGTTTCCTTACTAACGTAATATATATAGTTATTATAACAAAGATATTAAAAACACCTTATACCCTAAGAAGAAATGCAAGACGCGTCCGCCTCTAGTAAGATTAGTACGCGCTAATTGTATATATAAGGTACGCCTTGCGTATAAGGGATAAGATAAGAATTATTTACCTTATTACCTACTCTTGTAGTTTTAATACATTTAGTTATCTCTTACTATCCTTAGTAACGTAAAGTAAGTACTATAACCTATAGTTACGCCTTTACATAATAATTCTTCCCTATAGCTAATAGTCTAGAAATAGCTCCTTTTACTTAATTAGGATAATAAGCTCGCTCTAAAAGTTAAGATTTAAATCAAGTAAACGCATCGCGCACCCTAAGCGCTAAGCCTATAGCTTGTAAGTAAAGCGTAACCCTATTAATAAAAGAGCGTAATAGAGCTGCGTAGATATAATAAGAGGATCTCCTTAATTTAAAATAGTAAAATTAGCTGCGTTAACTAGGGGAGGAAATCTATTATCTAGAAGAATCTAAATAGGGTAGAAATGTATGCGTGTTAGACTACCCCTTAGGTCTTTACCCTAAAGATTAGCGTATAATTAATATTACTACAGCGCCTAGCGCAGCGCATAGAAGGAGTACGCTAAAACGAAAAGACCTTATAGAGTACTATAGTAAAAATAACAAGGAATATTAGGAGTTTATCTACTTATATAAAATAGCTTTTCGCCTACTACTAGAAGAGTTTAGGGAAGATAAGAATAGAGTAATATAGTTAATATAATACCTTAAGGGTAATCTAAAAGAGCTTTAGTATACGCACTTTAAACGCAGCTTTAAAGTATATAGAAAAACCTCTACCTAGGAGTACTATAAGTAGTACCTACTTAACCTACTTATAAATCCTATAAACTATAGCCTTAAAGTAGCTACAGCGCACTATTAAGCCCTCTAGTAAAAAGATTACACTATTAGATCCTTTACTACATACCTTAAAGTCCTAGAAGACTAGTTAACTCCTTATACTAAGGTACAAAGGGTTTAACACCTATTTACAAAACTAAGACTAGAGCTATAGCAATCTATTATAAATTTTTACTAAATCTTAGTAACTTGTAAAGACTTAATCGCACTAGCCTCTACGCTTAAGAGAAACCTATAAAAAACACCCGCTGCGCCTAATTATTGCACCTAGGTTATATTAAGAGAAAAATAGAAATAGAGCCCCTCTACTCTTTTACCTAGCTGGTAGAATAAATAAAGAGATAAATATATAGTTACCTA